>OY783225.1:45724546-46924546 GCA_963678685.1 Patella ulyssiponensis | reverse complement strand
TGAAGATGTTTTCGTCATTGCCTGCAACAATGTTATAAAAGAGAACTGCATTGTTTCCAATATCTTTGTCTGTGGCGGAGAAGGAAGCGATCAGATGACCTAGGCTTGTGGATTCTGAAACTTGTACTTGTTGTAAAGCATTCAGGAATATTGGCCTTTCATCATTAAAATCAGTTACTGTAATATCCAATGTTGTTGATGAGCTGTGCTGAATTTTCTTTCCTGAATCTTTGGCAACAATAACAAGACGATACATATCCTTTTGTTCACGATCTAATCTATTTATTAACGCTACCTGACCAGATCTTTCATCGATTTTAAATTTTTCTTCTTCATTTCCACCAGCAATGGTATATCTGATGAATGCATTAATACCACTGTCTAAATCCTGAGCTCCTATAATGGTGATGTTGGTGTACATTTGGGCATTTTCTTTGATTGAAGCTGTGAATCTTTTGCGAGAGAAGACAGGAGCATTGTCATTTTCATCCAGAATATGGGCCTTTACAAGAGCCCGAGCTTGCTTCTGAGGTACTCCATCATCTCGAACATATACATAGAATGAGTAGTAATCACCACTAGTAGTCTTTATGACTTGTTCCCTATCAAAAGATTTGCTGGTAAATATTCTGCCACTGGCGACATCAATTGTGAAGTTCTTCTGACCATCTGACCAGTAACTCAATTCAGAGTTACGTCCAGCATCGGCATCTTTAGCCTTTACTTGACCAATGAAAGTATTTGCTGGTTGATTTTCATGAATGTAGAGATTGAAGGTTGAGTTCATGAAAACTGGTGGGTTGTCATTATCATCGAGTATATTAATTGTGATGTTAGCAGTTGAACTCCTGGAAATTTCTCCTCTATCACACACAACAACAGTCACCATGTACAGATCTTGTTTTTCTCTGTCCAAACCATGAGCTACATACATGCTGCCATCTGGGAATATACCAAATGTATTACCTTCATTCCCACGAACAATCTTGAAATACATTTCACTGTTACGACCTGAATCACCATCAGTAGCAAACAGTTTAAAAATATGTTCATTGATAGGTTTTGATTCAGGAATTGACACTTCATATCTGTTACGTTGGAAAACGGGAGTGTGATCATTGACATCTACAATATTGACATGCAAATCCATGGCAGAAGATTTCTGGGTTGAGCCTGCATCCGTAGCAATGATTTTCAGATTAATTTTGGAAGGAATCAGATTACTGATAACTTTCTTTAAATAAATGACTCCTGTTGATTCATCAATGTCAACCATGTCGGAATTGGACTGTAATCTATATGTTACTCTTCCATTCTCACCTTCATCAGGATCAGCTGCTTCTGCAAGGAAAATGTTGTGTCCAATAGGCCAATTTTCAATAACATTAGTAGTCACTGCTGAAGACCTGAATTTGGGAGAGTTGTCATTTACATCAGAAACTGTAATATTCACTGTGACATCTCTAAATTTAGATCCTGCCATAGTGATGACTTTTAAGCTATACAGATTTTGGACTTCTCTATCTACCTTTTTATTGGTGGTTATTTCGCCAGTCCTTGTGCCGATTTCAAAGGTACCTAGAAGATCTCCTCCTGCTATAGCATATGTCACTCCCCCAGCTGCATTTCTACTTGTGGCAGAAACTTGACCAACTCTACGACCTATCTGAGCTACATCACTATCTCCATCTTCTGGAATTCGGAAGGAATAAAACTGTTGAGCAAAAACTGGAGCAATATCATCTACATTGGTCACAGAAACTTTGACTACAGCGTTCTTATCAGAGACTCTTCCGCCTCCATCTGTTGCTATAATAGTCAATTCATATGACTGGGCTGTGCTGCGACTTAGCTGTTTTGTAGTTCTAATCGAACCAGTGCCAGAATCAATAAGAAAACTGTTAAAATCATTGCTACCAAAGGAATATGTTATTTTACCATTTTCAGCTTCATCAGGATCAACTGCAGCCACTCGAACTACTTCAGTGCCAGATGGACGATTTTCCTGAACGTTTCCAAAAATAATCTCTGGGTAGAATCGGGGAGCATTATCATTGAGATCATTGACCATGAGATTAATAGTGGCAGTGGAGGAGAGAGATGGATTTCCATGATCACTGGCAATGAGAAGAATTTTGTAGGAGGAAACAGTCTCTCTATCAAAAGACTTCAATGCTGTTATGATTCCCAAATCTGTGTTCAATCGAAACGTTCCAGGATAGAGACTATCAACATCTGGATGAAAACTGTATGATACTGATCCATTTATTCCCTTATCTCCATCTTCTGCTTGAACAGCCAATACTTCTCTTCCAGCATTCAAATTTTCATCCATATTCAAATTGTAAACAGACTGGTTAAAAGTTGGTATTTCATCATTTTCATCCAATATTGTCACAACAACCGATGCATGGCTAACAAATGGTTGTGAACCACCATCTTGTGCTGAGATATTCAAGTGGACCTTTGCCTGCTTTTCATGATCTAATGGAGTTTTGATTGTAATTAGTCCAGTTGTACTATCAATTTCAAACCAATTCAACGCGTTACCATCCTCAATTGAATAAACTAGGTCGGAATTTAATCCAGAGTCTTGGTCTGTTGCCTGAACGCTGGCTACAAAGCTGCCAGGGAGGGATGTTTCTGGTAGGCTGACAGAATATTGGGATTGTTTGAATATCGGGGCGTGGTCGTTAGCGTCGTTGATCTTGATGATGAGAAAAGCTGTCGAACTTCTGGGTGGAATACCTTTATCAGTTGCAACAATAGTTAAATTGTAGATTCCAAGTTTTTCGCGATCTAAATGTCCAGCTACTCGAATAATGTTTAGGGAAAAAATACTCATGAGTTTGAAATGTTCAAGTTCGTTTCCTCGTGTGATTCGTACAACAGTTTCACTATTGATGCCAGTATCTGCATCCTGGACACTGATTGATGCCACACGCTTTCCTGACTCTGTGTTTTCATCTACAGAAGAATAATCTTTTGACGGATCCGGAACATGATCAAAAGTGATAACCGGACTATGATCATTTGTATCGACTATACTGATGGTGATATAGGCACGGTCGGATAAGGATGGGGAACCCTTATCTTCAGCCAGTACGGTCAACAGACAACTATACGGACTACAGGTTAGAGACTTCCCACAAACACGACTACATTTAAGAGGTTTAGTCTGTGAACGCACAATGCCAGTATCTTCTTCAATGGAAAATTGACCTGTATCATCTAATAAACTGTAAATAATTTCTTTGTTAAGACCGATGTCCGCATCGGTGGCTAATACTTGTATCACAGAAGTTCCAATGTTGGCATTTTCTAATATTTTAGTTGTATATTCTCCGGCAGTAAAACTTGGGGGACTGTCATTAATATCTGAAACTGATATGTTGACTAACAGAAATCCGTAGAGTGGAGGAATACCATTATCCCTCGCTGATATATTCAACAAATAATGGTCTTTTGTTTCACGATTTAAACTCTCTAAAGTTTCTATATACATGAAAGGGGAATTAGAACTTGGAATAACTAATTTAAAATTTCCTTCATGATTTCCAGAAATAATATCATATTGAGACACAGTTCCGTTTGGTCCTAAATCAATGTCTGTCGCAGTCACTATGATGTGCTGCGAACCTTTTGCGTTTTCGGAAAAGGTTATATTCATAGTTTGCTCCTGGAACACCGGATTATTGTCATTTATATCTAAAATTTTGATTAAGATTTCCACTGGATGGGGAGGGTTAGAAGATTTTGAACCAAGGGCAAATAAATTTATGACATCTTGAAAAAACTTGGAAGAATCCCGATCTAAAATTTGTTTATTTTTTAACACACCTGAGGAAATATCTAAAGCAAAATAGTCATTGGGTCTATCCAACTGGTAAGTGTAACCCGGTCGGACTGGAATGACCCCCACGGTCGTACTTGGGGGTAAACCTTCTAATGTCTCAAAGTTCACTCGGTCGTCACCTGGGCCATTTCCCTGTGCAAATTCCACTAAAAAATATACTAACAGTAAAAATAGAATTCGATGCAACGTCCTATGTGGAATAATTATGTGAAAACGTGAAGCCACGGTTCTCGTTGTGACTTCCATTTTGGCCGCGAAGCTTGTTTGAGTCCTTGGTTATAATGTACAACACACGGCACAGGTAAGTCCAGGTATAATAAACACTACCGTTGAATGATGAATTGACTTGTAAGATCCACCATTTCTCCACATAGTACCACCTATATTATACTCCAACACCATTACAAAACATACACATATATTCCCTGTATAACATAGTTAGTGATACACATTTAGATATAACGTGAGAAACAGTTAGTACATGTATACGTTAAACTGATTATATTCTCACGAACGTAAACCGAGTATCTTTCAATGTTGATAAGTTTCCAGATCCACTCGCTAGCATGTTCGGACGTCTCGTCTATTTCATGCAAACTAAGTTAATACACAGTAAATACACAATCACATTTTCATTTAGTATCCATTTTGCTATTAAAGTTTATATCATACTAAAGTCATAATACACAAATACCTTGCTTACAGTGTTATACTGTTTTCAACAGCGTCACGATCGTTACACTTGGTAGCACAGTATCCACACACAAACCAAGCTCCATTTTCAAACTCCGCCCCCATTGATTGATTGACAGTCGAAACAACCAATCAAAATCTCCCCTTTACTTATTTCTACAGAAGTGCAGCCGACGTTAAAACAGACAATTGCAACAATCGGATTTCCGTACACATTAGAAAACTTGTGTCTATTCGTTGGGCATTTCTTGACGAAAAAAATATTTACAAGTGACTTCGATGCAACAAAAGCAAGTTTGATCAAACGAAGCCGCCATTGATCAAAGCCGTTTAACATGTTACATATTGACTGCGTTGCGGTGACACAGGCATTACATTGTCAATTGGCGTAGTGTAGGTAAAAATGTCAAATGTCCAAGAAAATATGTAGTTTTGTTTGAACGATTAGATATTTTGGCGGAAAGGAGTATATTACGGTTTTACAGTATTATACATGCATTTTTGGGAAAGTATATTTGGCTGCATCATACATACATGTAGATATGGAAGTTCATGGAACCGCAGTTACTGGCCAAATTTCCTCCCAATTCTTCGTCAATATTTGTAATATTTCAAGCGAAGGCCTCAGATATTCTTAAAAGCGTACTAAATATGACGCGTTTCGTTGGGTAGGACATTTTACCAGCGATTCTGCCCAATACAAAAATATACAAAGCAGATTTAGCAATGTAAACTTTCCAAATAGATGAAAATAGTGTTGGATATTCTAGAAAAAATGAGTTTGTATACCGCGCCAAATATTCGGTACTATATATGTTCTTTATTTTCATGTACAAAAAAAACATATCTCTATAAACATGTAAAAGGGGGGGGGGGGTAATTTGGAAACGATTTATTAAAAAAACAAATATTACCGAACCCACTGATCAATGCAGATAGCCAGGATAGTCCGCTATCGCAAAACAGTAAATTAATAACAACTGAAATTTTTAGCTCCGTTCCCTTTCCGTTTTTTTTTAATTATTTGTGTTATAATTTTGCGTAATTTTCTTGACTTTGTTTCCAAAGGGCGACATTAAAAATGTTTAATTATCAAGGTAGGACATGGTCCTAAAGGTTTGAAAGCTACTGATGTAGGCCAAAGTTTCGGTTGCTACGTTTTTTGATGCAGTCTGAAGTATTTTGTAAGAAGTTAATTATTTTTTAAAGGAACACATTAAATATATGTTCTATCACCTTCATTACGAAAGCAAACGTAATAAATTTTACATTCTAGTACTTGAAAGAGGTTAAATTCACCAAGTAACATTCCAGGTACTGGTCTCAGAATCTTATGCTATGTGGGTACCGGATGAACCATTGTGGGGCCTCGAATTCTCGGATGTCAACCACAAGACGGGTCCACCGTGGATTGATGGGGCCGCAATATACATGTACAAGTTTTTATGTATTTGCTTAATCTGGCACGGTGCTATGTACGACGCATACATTGAGCCAGAGAATATCTATGTAACTGCAGAGTCAAATGTAACTGTGGAGTCAAATCAAGCCAAATCGAATATTATTATTTAATCAACCAGAGTGATAATCTCAAAACCCCTCAATTCCAGCCATAGCCACCTTGTTTCGCATTTTTCATTTTCAAATCGAGGAGTAAAATTTAACATGACCAACATTGACGTCATTGAGTTTTATTAATATATTGATCTATGGCAGCGTAAATATAGGGTTAGGACTTACACATGACTAATGGTGACTGTGACAAACCATCTGCTATAATTGACCAAACGATATTTAGTTATACGTTTATGCTAACTGTTTTATAACCGTCGAAAAGTGAGTAATACGGTAGCCCTTTTTTGTTTAAATACAACGCCAAGCTGCTTTATTATACGCATTGATAATGTTTTTGCTCTCAATGCATTTTTCTTTTTATCATCCATTCGTTGGTTTGTGGTGTTTAACGTTCGCTTCCACCATTGGAAGCAGACGTGAAATACATTTTATTTTGCGCACACAACATTCGTCTGGTATCTTATGTTCGGTGACTTTTGATATATAAAACCAGACTAAAGCCGATGTGGCTACGACCATTGACAGTACGGTACCGGGTTCGATGAGAACAATACTCAGAATGACACAGGGCGGGATGGATTGAGGGTATTCCGGCGACTCTCCGCTGAAAAGGTAGCAACGGAAGGACAAGCTAATAAATCCACGAAGCTGCTTGATCAAAGCATCTCCTGATCAGTCTTGATCAAAATCGGACGAACGCGGAGTGATTGGACTTAAAAAGATGGAGTGGTCTCCCCTGAATATAAGTACCTATGCAGAAAATGTTGGGGCCCCATTAATTATGTTCAGTGGGGACTACTCCATCTTCTTTTCGTATAAATCTTTCAATTTGTATGTTATCAAATTCATTATTATTGCATCTATGTATATGTAGGAATATTAGGTATTGCATTATATATTATGCCGGCTATTTTACAAGCAGAAATGTCAAACTTACGTATACTAAGTGAAACCCAGTATACCAAGTTAAACAACCGGGGCCAGTTTCACGAAATTTTAATAAAGATAAAATCCAATTTTAGTAATTTGATTGGATAATGTTAGTTTGTTTAGTGTTTATCCAATTGAATTTGTAGTATCTGCTAAAATTTGGATTTTTATCTTCAGTTGTGATTTCGAGAAACAGACCCCTGCTTTATAACTTATTTTGTAACTAAATTGGTACCGAGCCAAAGCCCGAAACTGGGGACCATTTACACCGGCGTTTTTGCACGCTTCGTATATTTCAGAAATTACTCCAAGTCTACGCGATAATAATTATAACTCGTAGTATACGTGTAATTCGGCAAATGATTTCAATGACTTGAAATTTTAACCTTATCAGTCCATATTTATTAGGAGGACCGAAAATATTTCTTTGCCATAAAAATCTGTAATGCCGAAACATTTTGTGTCGAAAATTCATATCAGCACTACCGCGTCTATGAATATTAACTATCAGCACTGGGAGGTCAATTCCGCAATACAATTGCAAGTAGTGAAATAATATTATGTAGAAGCTTAGCGGCCATGTTGTAAACAACAATTTTACCTTTTACTGTCATTTATGTAACAAATCGCAGTATAATTATATGGGATGTATGGCATATTATAGGCCATGATTAATGAACCTTAATCCCTAAATATAGTGATTTATTGTCTTAGCAAAACTGTAGAGGAAATCCTATATTAAATATTACACAACAGAGATACTGATTACATGTGACGAAAGGCGTATATCGGTAGGAGGTCTAGGGATAATAACAATAATAAAGAGTTCCTTACAAATCGGGGATTAGGGATAACAATAATATTAATATGACATTATTGTTCACAAAGATAATATCTAAAACAATGGAAACTGGTTTTATTGTAGCAAACTGGACTGCTTTAATCTTTTAAACATGAAAACTTTACTTTTAATGGTAAATGAATGAATGGAAGGAAATGAAATGAAATGGGGTTTAACGTCCTACCAACCGCGGCGGGCTAATGAAGACGGTTCCGTGTCTGTTGGCCGGTCATAAAATAATGACACCGTGTTGTCAAATATTATTTGACGTTGAGACAAAATTATTGTTGATTTTTAAAGACATTCTCTAGACGGAAACATATTTTGTGTAAAGAGACAGACATTCTGGAATTGAAGGGTATGGGGTTTATTAAAGTCTGGGCTTCAATTAGTTATCTTTATTCTTTAGTCTAACCCAATTTCTTGTTTATACGTAGCATGTGCCAATATTAGAACATCTACTCAAATGAAAGGAATTAGAGTTTTCAAGTTGTACGTTTTGCATAACTGGACTAAGTAAAGAAGTTTATACGTCATACGTCATGATGTGTGCTTGGGGAACTTTGCACAGACATCGGTATTGAATTGCATCTGTCGAGAATTCTTTTATTTGCACACCAACCACACAGGACATCGGTTTTTCTCGTCATGCCCTCTGAACTACACCACTGATAGGAACCTTCTCAGAATCGAACCCGGGAGCGCCTTGGACCAGCTCTATACACATTGAGACACCGTGGCTCACTCTAAATTGGAAGAATACGAGAAGATTTTAAAATTACATAAAATGCTGGTCGCTATGTTATCAATAATATTTGAACAATTATTCAATATTCACGCAGGTACATCAGATCTAGGTTCTATGAGGAGATACAAAACCTACCCCCTCCCTTCCTCCGAGTTCATTAATTTTACTCCTTCCTTATTTAGAAACCATGGTGACCCAGTGGGTACGACGTTGGCTCGCTAACCTGGAGGTCCTATGTTCGATCACAGCGTTGGCCGAGTGAGTTCATCTGGATTTTCGGCGTGGTTCCACCTTGCCAGTGGTGCAGGACCGAGGTTCCGCGTACACATTGGCGTGCACGTTAAAGTTCCATTGGCAGTTGGAATTCGATATAAGTATAAGCGTTGGTTGTAGCGCTGCAAAACTTCCCTCATAGCACACTGTATGGCGTATACCGTTTTCATTTGCCCAGTCGGAGCAGAACAGTAGCACGCTAAACCCCATTTCATTTCCTTCCTCGTGTGCAGTGGCATACAGAGGTTTGGTGACACCCCAAGCCAACATCGTGATGAAACCAAACCCATGAAAAATTAGGCCCAGAAAATGTGACATTGTTTCCCCTGCCCCTCTATGAACGCCACTGCTTTATTATCGCGTCTCAGATTATCCTAAACTCTTTAATCAGGTAACTTTTAAAGACACATTACGTAAGCGTTAAATCTGCCTATTGAAGACCTTTCTTTTGGCCCCAAATGCTATACAAATTATTAATTAGACATTTATGCGCATGACAAGCTTATAATCACCCCCTAAAGACCATCGGATGGTTGTGATTTTGAACTGATTGAAACACGATAGCCATTTACTAATTTAATTCAAAAAATTGATAATCGTAACAACGGTATCAATGAAAATCGAGACTACGCTATAATTTTACAATTTTGGTCAGAATAAAGTAATATGATTAAAATTTTCAATACACTGTATACTCCTTTTTCATTATCTATTTTGAAACTGGAAAGCGAGAACTTTCAGATCTTTATCTAAATCTTACTTCATGCATCTTCAATAAAGGTGGCCGCTATATGTTCTATGTGGGGACTCTTACCATATAACTGTAATGTTATACCGAGTCTGTGTGCGACAATATCTATGATTGATAATAGTTTCAATCCCATTAACTGAAATTTTAAAAATATGGGGGATAAGAACGTAGAAATATATCAAGCATTTCAAAAATTTCCTTTCATTAGCCGACATATATATTTTAACTTCAAAGAGTCCTTCATTCAAGGTTTTTACTTATGTGTAATAAATGTAGCAACAAATGTAAAAATTGACATGTGATGTTAATTTCATGTGTCTCTTTCATCAACGGATGTCAATTGTAATGTGACATCAGACTGTCTAACAATGGCGTCTGTTTTCATGACGGCCTATTATCACGTACACCTTGAAAGGTGCGTGATGTTTCACTAAAAGAATAGACTAGTGTTACTTTCTTATCTAATCGAACATATTTCAAATAGCATTTTATGGGAAATAGACTGGTTATTTGTTTCCAGGGAGATTCTTAATTTAGAATAATTACACGACGTGGTCATTACTTAATACAATTAGGGAGGGTTGGTTGGTCAAATGATTTAACGCGTGTGCATTTAATTATAAGCACTGTCATTGAGCCAAGTAGCATGGTTCTATTTCCCGCTTGTACGTGACATGTAGAAGGGTGGATTGTCCAACCGGCTCCACCAGTTTACTCCCACTGCCATAGACCCATATACGCAAGCAAATTTATTTTTTGGAGTAAAATTGACCAACAATGTTAGTCTCGAAATGATCTAGTACATGTAGATTGGACTTTGCCACACCCCCGTCATCTCTCTCAGTCATTAAATCAATTGGATTGATTTCGATCCACACTTGTACGTGACAAGGAGTGGGGTGTACCTGACTAACCTCTTGGTTTTTCTTTCGTCTCATCGAGTTGCCGATTATTAACATGAATAGACCATAATCAACTCTTGATACCACCATATGTGTCCGATTTTCATTGGATTTGATTCCGATCTTCTGTTAAATGCCCAATGTTGATTAACCACAAAAATGGGCAATCAAGACATTGGTAATTATCGTGACAGCGGTAACAATGAGAATCCAGGCCACAGTGACTTTTAAACAAAGTTTTCTTGGCTTAAAGTGGATCAATTTGACAGAAAAGTTTCAACATATTCCCTTTACATTATCTAGTTTGTAACTATTATGATGAGAACTGTCAGGTAACATCACACAATGTGTAATGAGAATTTTTTGCCCGTTTTCTCCTATCGATTGTTTATAATATAGATAAGCAAAGAGGTATTGGGACAATTCAATATAAAATATCGCGTGTATTTCAAAGGGCCCTGATTTTAGTTATTATGATTTCCAGGTTGCGATTGGAAATATTTTCCAGATAATTTTTGACAAGGAAGGACAAAATTTGTCTTGTATGCATATAAGACCAAATGGGTTTAAAAATTCCAAAAATGGCCGATTAAATCCATAGAATTGCACAATAAAGTAAATATAACTTAAGTTATGTATACATAGAGTTCACATTTTTGTCTTGGTCTATAATCGCCCGTGAACGTCGAGGTCAATATGTAAAAGTAAGGTGGGTCGAGGTCTGAATTTTGATTAAATTTAAATAAGATGAAGATTGGCCAATTGGCGCTTTAATGTTTTTGAATAATATACATTGCTCATAAAGTGATAATACATCAATCAGCAGATTATAAACATGTGATGTCATCAAAGGCTGATCAATCAATCGATTCACTATGAATAAAGAAATTTATATTAATATTCTGAGATGTAGTAATCTCTCAGTGACACATCATAATTTCTCTACACTTACATCATGTTTAATTATAGTATCGATTGCCTGCAGATAATTGTGACTATCCGCGAATATATTTTCTCGAGCCGAAAAAAAAAGCATGTATGTTTCTAAACACATTTTCAAAATTGTTGACTGTCGCCATGTTCGTCGTGCTTACTTTCAGCGAAGTATTTTGCAGTGACGGCGTCAGAGGTTATTCTAGAAAGGATTGGGTACATGGTGGCTCGCCTAAAAAAATGTTGAAAAAGTAGCACAATCGATCAGTTAAGTGCAAAAGTAGGCTCGAGGAGCTTGCACGAAAAGTACATGCATTCATTTTTAAATATTTGTTGGAGTCCGTCAGATTTTTTTTATAGTCATCTCATCTTCAAAATAACCAATACTTATTGAAACTAATCGACGGCCCTCGCTGAAAAACACCATGAATGTACAAAGAAAATACGACTTGTTACGGAAGCCCATAAGGGTCAATCAAATGAAAAAAAAATATTCTGACTATCTTGTAATTACAAGATGGCTATCTTGTAGTTACAAGATAGCCTATCTTGTAATAACAAGATAGCCAAAGCCCATAAGGGTCAATCAAATGAAAAAAAAATATTTACAAGATAGCCAAATTAGTTTTCTTGTATTACAAGATACGGAGAAGCCCGTTAGAGTCAATCAAATGAAAAAAAAACTAATTTATTTCAAGGTCGTCCCACACTGATTATCGGATAGTTATAGGCCAAAGAAGTGTGTGAGGGAGAGAGAGAGAGAGAGAGAGAGAGAAATGGGGTTTAACGTCCACTCGACACAACTAGGTCACTTCGGGACTCATACGACACACCTGTGCTTGCCTACTCCATGATCAAACACGATAGCAGATGGCTTCCATCTTGTTTACTGACGGTACTACTTATTTTAAGACAGACTCGGCTTTCCAATTTATAATATCTACGTCATTGGGGATTTCCAATTTATACTCACTGGTTGCTATGACCCGCTATGGCGTTGTCTAGAAACGCGCGTGCTCGCGTTAGTTTAAAATTTTTGCTATACGTTTAACATGGACTATTTGATGTAATTTGCCTGATTTGATTTGGCCCCATTTCCATAAATTTAGGTTGTTTTTTAGAAATTTTTAGCAAATGTTAATCTTAGGTGTTTTTTAATTCTAGCCGAAGTAAATTTTTTTACAATTTATAGCGAGTTAAGTTATCGTCTCTAAGAGGCGGGCGTAGTATTTTAAATGGCGGCCATTTGCCATCATGTGTATTCTTGAAGTAGGTACACATGATGTAATCGTATGTTCGGGACTAACATATGGTTTTAATTTTATTTCAATAATTCGCTTGCGCGTAGGGGTCTTTAGCAGTGGGAGGAAACCGGAGTGCCCGGAGGAAACCCACGAGGTTGAGAAGGCGCCCCTATCTCCATGCCACATACGCTCACACCAGGGCTCGAAACCACAGCCGCAAGCCAGAGGTGACCGGTCAGCTAGAGGTCGAAGCGCGGCACTCTAGACCACTAGGCCATCCCAACCCCCCGAGAGAGAGAGAGAGAGAAGGGGGAGAGGGGGAATGGGATTTAACTACTCGACACAAACTAGGTCATTTCGGGACTAACATATTGTTTAATTTAATTTCAATAATTCGTTTGCGCGTAGGGGTCTTTAGTAGTGGGGTGGGGGTTGGATGGCGAATGGTTAGCACGTGCGCGCTGTATCATAAAGCCTGTCATTGAGTCAACTGGCGTGGTTTCGAATCCCCCGTTGTACGTGACAAGGAGTAGGGTCGCCTGTCCAACATCGTGGGTTCTCTCCGGATCCTCCTCTTTCCTCCCACTGCTAAAGATCCCTACGCGCAAGTGCATCATTGAAATAAAATTAAACCATATGTTAGTCCCGAAATGACCTAGTTTGTGTCGAGTGGACGTTAAACCACATCCCCCTCTCTGTTTAGCAGTTGGAGGAAACCGGAGGACTGACAACCTGATGATGCCGATCCCGTAACATACAATAATACTTCGTAGAGGTGGAGGGTTGGCAGGTCGATTTGTTAGCACGTGCGTACTGTATCGTAAAGCCTGTCATTGAGTCAACTGGCGTGATTTCGAATAACCCCGTGGGTTTTCTCCGTTTTCCTCCCACTGCTAAAGATCCATACGCGCAAGCGATTATTGAAATAAAATTAAACCATATGTTAGTCCCGAAATGACCTAGTTTGTGTCGAGTGGACGTTACCTCCCCCCCTCTCTTTAGCAGTTGGAGGAAACCGGAGGACAGGCGAGTTTGGACAGGCGATCTTATTCCTTGTCACGTACAAACGGGGATTCGAAACCACGCCAGTTGACTCAATGGCACGCTTTTAAGATAAAGCACGCACGTGCTAACAAATCGACCATCCAACCCTCCATTTGTATGTCACGGGATCGGCTTCACCAGGTTGTTCCCTCATTAAATACTATTCATACTCTCATTAACTTCATCCCCTCATTAATATCATTTATGATACATTGATTTCATGTTCTCCTAAAGATACCTTCCCCGCGTACAAACTGTGTGATTTGATGATATATACTATTCAAAAAAATTAGGGGATGTTTGATTTTTAAGTGTTATTAAAGTCACCTAATGAAACTGACCAAGAAACAAATGACAAAATGAAATGAAGTTCACATTCATCGATTTATTCCAAATGATCGTTAGACTAAGTGAGGCACAGACTGACCATTATAAGGGTAAAATGATACCCGGGGTGAAACAGCAAAGTTACCACAGGATCACAACAAAGTCAGTAACGGGTAAATCCTCCTCTGTTTGCCAAACAAGCATTGATCCGACGTGGCATACTCCTAATGAGACGTCTAAGGTCATTTTGGTCCAGATTGTCCCATTCCTGTTGCAACGCAGCAGGAAGTTCTTGGACATTGGCAGGACGTTGTTGACGTTGACATAACCTCTGTCCAAGCATGTCCCAGACATGCTCGATGGGGGAGAGGTCGGGACTCAGTGCTGGCCAAGGTAATGTGGTGATGTTCTGTTGTTGGAGGTAACCTGTAACGATCCTGGCCCTGTGACATCTTGCGTTGTCATCCTGGAAGATGAAACGGCGGCCATGACGTCGTGCGAACGGCACAACATGGACTGCCAAGATGTTGTCCCGGTAGTACTGGCCTGTAACACGCCCTGCAACAACATGTAAAGCCGTTCTTCCAGCAACAGTGATGCCTCCCCACACCATAACAGAACCGCCTCCAAATCGATCATGTCTGATGACGTTAACGTCTTGGAAGCGCTCGTTTCGACGACGCCACACCCTCCTACGTCTGTCCAAAATATCAACAGTGAACCTTGACTCATCTGAAAACATCACATTGCTCCAGCGTCGATTATCCCAGTGTTGACGATCCATACACCAACGACGTCTTGGGATCACGCGAGGACGTAGGGCGCGAAGGTGACCCCTATGCAGTCGATTCCGAATCGTCTGGCCACTCACTCTCACACCAGTGTCTGTTTGAAGACGAGCGCTGATCTGATTTGCTGTGATGACACGATTTCTCAAGGCCAAGGTACGGATAAATCGATCCTGGGCTTGAGTTGTCGCCCTTGGTCGACCTGAGCGTGGTCTGTCCTGTACAGATTGTGTATCACGGTATCTGGACCATAGCCTGCTTATGACAGACTGAGAAACATTCATCGTCCGCGCCACAACCGCCTGTGTTGTGCCGATCTGTAGCATGCCAAGGGCACGTAACCTTTCATTTTGGGTAAGCCGACACATATCAAAATTTGTTTGCTGGTCACTAAAACAATTAAACTGATGTTTCCACCCTGGAATTCAATGCCACAATGACTGTAACATTCAAAGTCAGAGTCGTGCAAATCTTGGGTTGGACCCCCATGATGATCCCAAGCATCACCTGCATTCCATGCAATAGCTATTGGTGCGTTTGGGCGTCACATGTAACTGGAAATGTTTCTTCTGTTAGGTTCTATTGTGACTTTTTTCGTAGTCATTTGCATATTTTAGTATTATGCCCCCAAAATCAAATATCCCCTACTTTTTTTGAATAGTATATTTGGGCTAAAAATATATTCAAACTAATTAATCTATCAAACGTTTGCTTCAAATCCCTCTCAAAACATTGTATTCGTCAGGCGATACCGCAAGCTATAAATAAACTGCTTTTAGACGCTATGTCAGTCAGCTCATTTCATTGAGGGAGGGTCCATTTTTCAGAATATTCTTTTCCTTACTTACTTTCCAAAAATCAAAATTTAAAGAAGTTTTCCGAAAAATAGAAATAGCGTTCTGTGGCTTCAAAGAGCGCATTAAAATTGATGAGTCATGATATAAATATGTAGTTGGTGGGTGTATGAAGTCAATGGTATTTATGGGTGCATGAAATCGGTGTTAAGGTGACCTTTAAATTGTCACTCATGGGCATCTCGGTATCTTGTAATTACAAGATAGCTATCTTGTAATAACAAGATAGTCTATCTTGTAATTACAAGATAGGTTATCTTATGCTATCTTGTAATAACAAGATAGCTATCTTGTAATAACAAGATAGCCTATCTTGTAATTACAAGATAGTCAGAATTATTTTTTCATTTGATTGACCCTTATGGGCTTCCGTAACTTGTAGATTAGTGGTTAAAGCTACAATTTCATATTTTTAAGTTATATTTTTAAATTATAGATGGTATCTATTAACAGTCCTATCTTGTTAAAGAATAATCTTATTAATCCTATATTCACTATTGCCAGTTGAGAAATTAGCAAGAGTATCATTTTCAACTTCAAATTCGAACCTTTGAAGATAGCTATTTCATGAGGGAAATTGAAAAACAAGGGAGGTAATTGTGCTATTATTCCCTGTGTAAAAGATTTTTAAGTGTGGGAAATGATGTCTATGATCGTATAATAGTGAGTTGACAGCCTTTCTTAGAAAATATGAAATTACCGCTTTAAAGGAGCTAAATCGCTAATATTTGGAACGCTGAAATGACACCAAGGATAAGCAACACACAATGACCAATGTACTTGTCTTGGTCAGTTTTTAACCACATTCATTCAATCATTCACCCCTTCTCCCCATAACATTTATTAATTTTTAGATAATCAATGAAACTTATGGAGCCACATTTTGATTATTCCTACTAGAAATTAAAGGGGTAGAAATACTGTCGGTGTAGAATGGAATAACCAGACTTAACAAACATAAAACAGTAAAAACAGAAGTGGGTCAATACTGTAATATGAATAAATATAAACTGATTTACATTCAATCGATTCTGTTTTTACTGTTTATATGTTTGTTGAGATTACCATGTCGTGCAGTTGTAATGGGGGATTGTTGACCAGACTGACTTCACCTCCGTCGACTGGGAATGGATCTACCACCTTGACCTTAACCTTATTCACAAGCTGTAACCCCGACAACCAGGTATAATGCACATGTAATTGGAAAATTACCCATACCTGTGCATTGTTTTAATCAGAGAGAAAACTCAGTTCTACTGGCATAATTTTTACTTTCGATTTGTAATGAAAAAAAGTGAATGGTGATGAACATTGTTGCGGAGTCTAGAAAAAACGATCATGTTCCAGGGGAGGCTACCACACTAATTGTAATTGGATGCAGACCACCATTGATTTTCCCATTGAATGGTGGTGGTGTTATTTTACAAATGTTGATGTTCAAATTCGGGGCCCCCTTCAAAAGTCGTAGTTACCCTATTCATGTATGAACATATCTTTATTATTTCTGTCTGACCCCCGTAACCCCCTGTACATATCCCCTGATGATAGTAGGGGTTAAACTGAGGGTGATAATTTAGATTTCATTAAAAAATCTTCATTATTTTTCCCTGTGTAAGATCATCTTGACTCTATGTTAGGGTTTTTGGGGTCGCTGAGTTCATTGGTGAAGTTAAATTTAAGATTTGAACATCCAAAATGGCGGAAATCCAAGATGGCGGTAATATTTCCATAAATCCCATTGTGTTGATATTTTCTCGGTGTTAACGACCTGTCTAACATTTCACAGTTACATTTTCTTGTCTATAAAACTTTTTTATGTATACTTATCTATATTTGTCTATATATACTCACCTATGTGTGCTTATTGTGTGTTTGCAGACTAAAGTAATACCGTAATCACCTCGCCAAAACGTAAAGCAAGTCGCTCTTTGGTGCGAAAACAGTTAGGGGAGGAATTTTATATAGAAACAGCTGGATTTGCCAGTGGACTCCTGTCTTTTAAAAAAGATATCATAACTAATATAATGTATCTGATGCGAACAACTAGGGCTGGTTAAAGTGGACGTTCTAAATTATCACCTTCAGTTTAACCGCCGCTATCTTCAGGGGGTTATGAAGTTAGGAACTGGGGGGGGGGGGTAGGAGGGTCGTAAAATTTTTAAAAAAATATGTTCAAACATGGGTAGGGTAACTACAACTTTTGGAGGGCCCCCGAAAAAAAATAATTTTTTAGCACCACCCCCTACTTCAATGTTTATTTTGACCTCTTTGTTCATCTCCAACTTTTCCCCAAATTTTCGTTGGGCTGAATCCTTTTCACTACAGACAGAGGAACAAATGGCCATGTCTTTGCACTAAATTTTGTATGAGGTTCACCTCCAAAAGATGAAGAAGCATACTAAAAAATGTAACTACATGTAGTTGCCGTGCATATCGCCGTAGCCATCCTGATAACCCCGTTATCCTCTGCCTCAAAATCATAAATATTTACCGAAACCTGGCAGCAAAATGTTAATTCAAACCCTCTTCGTCCATTTTAGACCAAAAAACCAACCAAAATGGGTATGCAAAAGGGCAGAAAAGAGACAGAAAGAGAAGGGTACTACAAGGGTACTGAGATGGTGAAAAGTAATGGTGGTCTGTATCCAATTAATAAACGGAAGGTAAATATGGTTACCTCCCCTTTTCGATATAAACAGTACTGTCCGCCCAACGCACTTGGCAAACTTCAGCAGCCTCCTGTACCCTACAGAGCCACCACCTTGGCTTCTGGTGAATAATTAATCGATATATCAATATCCATATTTTAAACTAAAAAAGGACTCAGTTATTTATTAAATATAACGCCGCATTGTTAACGAAGCATGTTATGACCATTCTCTCATGCTTACATTCATATTCAATGTGACATCCAGCAGATTAGGTTAAACGTCCTACTGTTCTGCTCCTAATCTGGGCTAAGTCGGGCATACGCCATATATGGTGCTGTGATGGAAATTTTGCCTGGGCAGCGGCGCTACGACCTATTCTTATATCGAATCAGCGTCTTACCCACATAGCCACCGCGATCCCCGTCATGACCCGTACAAGTATCACATAATGATTGTTGGGTTATGTTCTTTATTGTTAGTTTTCCTTTTTGAGTGAAGTCAGTATCTCTACAGATCCGGGAATGTACAGCGCGTTGGAAGCATACGGTTAGCCCCTGGATCCATTCATTTAATCTAATATGTACGTTTGTTTAAGATTTCTGCGAATATGTGATCAGAATAAAACACCGATCTTGGTAAAATATCATTTATTTAATGATTGATTGGAGACTACAAATATACAATCACTATGATTACAAACAACTAATATACAATCACAATACTAAAATTGATTACAAACTACTAATATACAATCACAAGACCTAACATTGATTACATACTAAATTCTCGGTTTCAACACCTACGTAAGTAGTATTTTGTGCTATGGGTCTGCAGTTTGGGACATTCATAAAGCTGAGGATGTCGAAAAGGTGCATCACAATACTAAAATTGATTACAAACTACTAATATACAATCACAATACTAACATTGATTACAGACTACTAATATACAATCACTAAATTCACGGTTTTCCACACCTACGTACGTAGTATTTTGTGCCATGGGTCGGAAGTTTGGGCTTTCATAAAGCCGAGGATGTCGAAAAGGTGCATCTGAATTTTTGCAAAAGACTTCTTCATACACAAAATACGACTAATAACGTTATGGTATACTATGAATTAGGTAGGTATCCACTATCTATATTAAGAAAACTTCAAATATTCAATTAAAGGCTAGAAGCTAATTAATTTAAGATAATGTTACAATGATATGTGCATAAACTGATAACTGGATAGATAATATTAACAAAGAATTATTTATACAGGTCACAATTCCATGGAATACAATTACTGCTTATTACTGAGCGACGTTTCGACTCGGCTTCTCTCAGTAATAAGCAGTAATTGTATTCCATAGAATTGTGACCTGTATACTCCAGTTCTATAACTAAATACCATTGAAACAGTTTATCAGAATTATTTAGGTTTGGATTAGTAAATATTTGGGAAAATAATGGCTTTGAAAATTCTGAACGCACACTGTCTGTAATTAAACTTCGTCTTTTTGATATTTTTAAACAATGTTACAAAAAAATCATTGAATCATCAAAATGCCAAATATATAAATATATTGTAGATAAGTTTACACCCCAGTTTTATCTGACTAAATTAATAAATAATGACAAGAATAAGACTTTCTATAAACAGTACTAATTTAGATTTCGAGGACGAGAACTATTTTATTTTTGCTTACTCCAGATTTATAAAACAATGTTACACAACTTCTTGCCGCTAAGAAGATCACAGAATTAGATAATCTGGGTAGGTTTCTATTTCAAGCCAATAAGAGAAGATCTTTTTGTACATGTTATAAACACGCTATTCTTGTACATTCTGTATATATTTTCATTGCATGTTTGTTATGTATTTTTGTATATGTGTTTTACCCGATGGGTATTTGTCCAAGGTAATAAAGAACAAGCTCCGAGTTCTCAAAGCATTATCAGACTTAAGTTAAGAATTTACTCAAACTTGTTCGCCTTATGTTAATTAAAATATAGTCCATTATAAATATTTTGTTGTTTTAATGTATCAAGCGATTGAAAATTGAGTAAATTCTTAATTTAAGTTTGAGAATGCTTAGTGAACTCGGTCCCTGAACTGATGCTAACGCTGATTATAGACTACTAATATACTATCACAATTTAACGTTAATCAAATGATTTTTATAATGGTGGATAAGCGCTATACATTTCCAATACTGAAAAATATTTCAAAGTTGTTTTTGTATTACTGAATGAGATAGAATGGTGAACCATTGCAAACGAAATTATATCCATTTAATCTTGTCTTTTATTAAGTGTTGTATTACGTGATAACGATGGTAATTTAGTTATGTTTGTGGTAGAAGTTTGTGGAGTTGATGGAGGTTTAGGAGTAAATCTTCCAGATACTGATGGCAAACCTTTCATTAAATCAGGAAGCGGAACAGCACCAACTTTCTTCGCCATTTTGAAACGATTCTGCGGACTCTCATTCAATGATAATGTTGATTTGATTTTTGGTGGCGTTGTGGAACTTTCGGGATTTATTAAGGATGGTAATGTTAATCCCAGTCTCTTTTTATGTCTGACTTCAGTGATGTATTGGTTGCTATTTCCCGATGCTATTTTACTTATAGAATAAGGAACATTAGACGAAGAGGTACTGTGCATTGATATTGTTTTAGCTGTCTTCTGTGCTCCTTGAAACCCTTTCTGTATCATAAACTCATCTTTGATAAATGGAGAAACAGAGTCAGTTGCTCTACTCGAAGATACACTTCCATCAATATCTGTATGAATAGTGCTACATGAAAATGACGGTGTTATGACTGCCACACCTTCAATATCTGTATGAATGGTGCTCTGTGACAATGATGTCATTTCGACAGTCTCATCT
This sequence comes from Patella ulyssiponensis, assembly GCA_963678685.1. Taxonomy (NCBI): domain Eukaryota; kingdom Metazoa; phylum Mollusca; class Gastropoda; family Patellidae; genus Patella; species Patella ulyssiponensis. The sequence goes on along the minus strand of OY783225.1, from coordinate 46,903,257 downwards.
TCGATATCTGTCTGTATGGTGGAGCATGGTGATGTTGGTGATTTGACTGCCACATCTCCAGGGGAGCTGGATGAATACCGTGAGCTGGATGATGTATATTTGGAGATTGAGATATTACCCAATTCAGCAAATGAGGTCTTTTTATCTTGCTTTAAACCTTCAGTTGAAAGTGTAGATTTGGTATTCTTCAATTCTCCAGATTCCTTTAAGGATCTAACACTCGTCGTCTTCTTCGTACTACGTGATTTAGTATTGATTGTTGTTGCGATTTCTTTTGATACACCTTCAACAATTGTAGATGGTTTTGGTGGAACTTTCACGGCCTTTGGTTTGCTTATCTTTACGTCAGTTGGTTTTCTTATTTCGATTCTACCTCCCTTTGTATTTTTGAGACTTTTTGAATCTCCTTGTTTGGTATGGTGGGTATTGGTGGTTTTAGATTCAATGGTTTTATTAGACCCAGTCGCCTTGTCATTGGTAACCTTTCTTACCACAGCTGTTGTTTTGCCGAACTTTTGACCAGATGTCTTTTCAGATTTTAATGACTTACGATTAGACCGTTTGGATCTCTTCAATTGTTCTAATTCTTCTGTCAATTCTTTGACTGTCTTTTTTAAATGAGCGATTTCTTCTTTCGCATTAGGTACCTGAACGTTACTGAAAGAACAAAAGATGCGATATATACAGATAGGTATATACAGATTAACGGTGCATTATGGGAGATTAGATAAAGAGCTGGTAGTTCTCACTATAATCGCTAAAACCAGATTATGTAAAGGGAATTTGCTGAAAATTTCAGTTAAATTGATCCACTCTGAACCGAGAATTTAGTGATTGAATTTTCGGCCTAGCCTCGATCATCATTACTAAAGTCGGTACGATAAAAAACATAGCCTCGATTATCCATTTCATGTTTTTATCATGAATGAAAGTTGAGCAGCAAATAGGATCCTAATCCAGTATATATGACAGGCTAGCGATGACATCGAGAGTATTGTCTAATTGTTACATTGGCAATCGCTATATCTTGGCAATGACCAGAATAATCATAATGAACTATGATTTTATAGTCTCCAGTTTCAGATTTTGTTTAAATAATTGTTAAGATTGCCACTCGCAAAATTTGTTCAATGAAAGCATCATTTACGGTCATTCTCTCGCGGCCTTGGTTTGGTTTCCCTGCCGGACCCCTTGCATGGGGGTCTATCACGGAGCAAGGCTTAACGGCATGCGCCCCTAGTCCGTCCCTAATTTGTTCTAAGGATGCGCTCTGTCCCACTGAAAGATACTTTAGTACCAAGCCGTACCCCAAGCTCGGGGGTCTACCACTACTAGACAAGGCTCAACGGCATCCGCGCCTAGCCCGTCCCTAATTTTCTTTAAAGATGCGCCCTGTCCCAAAGAAAAATAAGGAAGTAAAACGGAACTTACCCGTTCACTGATTGTACTTTCATCATAAGTGTTTTATTGACGGTGGTAAGTTCGTGAATATAGTTGAGAACTTTTTTAGGTACACCTCGTAGACTTGGTACTGCAAAAGAAATAGAAACAATTTCAAAATATTTCAAAAAGGTAAGAAATATGACCAATGAATATTACGAAACATATACATGCACTTTTCATTAAAATTTGTTTAAAACAGTACAAAAAGTTGATATTTTTACCTTTGATGTTATTAATGTCGGAGTTGGAATCAGGACAAGAATTCGGATTCTCTAATTCGTCTAGGGATGCTGGCAATCCTGAAAATATTAAATTGTAAAGTATAATGTTTTGTACCCAATTCATCCCATGTTATTTTCAGACATAACCAGTGATTTATGTCGAGCACCATTACGGGTATACGTTTTCCTATTTGAAAGTTGCACGTACATTTAAATAAATTGTGGAAGATCTAATATAAGGCGATGTGGGGTGGGTGGAGCTGAGAGTGAGCAAGAGGGTTTAACGTCAACTCGAAACACATCTAGGTAATTTTGGGACTAACTATTCACTAAATCGCTGGCGGGTAGGGATCTATAATCGGTAACCCAAGGAGACGAAAGAAAAACCAAGAGGTTAAAGAGGTTAGGTTGGTACACCCCACTCCCTGTCACGAACAAGCGTAGGATCTAAATCACTCCAGTTGATGATTTAATGACAGACCCTATGGTCTACACCTCACCAGCACCCCCCCCCCACCACCCAGCACCTCACCTGGTGCAGAAGAAGGAAAACCAATATAAGGGGTGTTCGTATATTCATACTAAAGATGGTTAGGCCTATCTGACAAATGATAAATAATAGGTGGATGATAGATTATTATAGAAGATGACTGACCAGCGGTTGGTTTAGGTGTTGGTAGACAACCTGATGAAGATGTTGTTATACATTCAGGAATGTTATCATCTTCCTCATCTGATGTTGTCTCGTGATTCCCTTCCTTGTTATTAACGTAAAACGGATTCATACTGAAATAATAATGCATATCCCGAGTAAATATAACAGTTTAATTTAATTCTAATATAAAGCATTATTATAAATATACTCTTGGAATAAGGAATAAATTGAAGTTATTTAATCTGTCAATATTTGTTAAGTACTATATTATTCTATCATGATCAAAAATATATATCTATGAATCTAAATTATTTTCACCGGGTCTGAAGAATCACTTTAAAAATCTGTGTTGACCTTAGTCCCAAAACGCCACCGTGCCATAATTCGTATCTCTATTTTTGAGCCACGTTATTTAGGTATACGCAAATTCCAGCGATCATTTTAGTTGCTGGAATGGATTTTGTTAACTATTATTGATTTTTTAAAATGATAAGTAAATGTACTTACCTATTTACTCAATAGTTTTCTTGAATCACACTGTGTCTGAGTTAATACAATCTTGAAATATGAATGTTAACACAAGCTAACTTATGAAACACGTCTTATCACCCACGATGAATGATAGGACAATAATATGACGTCACAATGAACATAACGTTTTTTTATTTATGACGTTATTTATGCGGCTATTTTTAGATATTGTCACGACTCTTTTCTCAAAGTAAATTATCTTCACCATAATCATCTTCATAATCCGTTTGTTCAGCGCCGTTTGCAACGAAGATAGCCAATAAACACGGTAAAAACATACGTGGCCTATCTCGGCTGTACACATCCCAAAACATCCGAAAAGTACCGAAAAATAACCCACTGAAAAACACAGAATTATTTTTTGTGATAGTAATTACCAAAAAAATCTGAAAAACACTACCTAAATTTCGTTTCATCTTATATAATAATAATAAGTCCATTTATATCGCGCTAATTCCAGGTATAGTCGTGCTCATAGCGCTACAAAACACACAATCACTCTTGCAGGTGTTTCTCAAATAAGTATGTTTTCAATCTGGATTTAAAGGAGTCTAATGATGGACTGTATCGAAGATTTTCAGGTAGCGAGTTCCACAATTTGGAAGCAACAGCACTAAATGAGCGAGCACCAAAAGAGCTTAGTTTATATTTTGTGACAACAAGGTTGTTCTCAGTACTTGATCTTAGATTTTGCGATGGCATGTAAGGTACCACCAGTTCTTACAGATAAGATGGCATTTCACAGTAAATGCATTGGTATGTAAGAGACATCAAATTAAGTTCGTAAATTTTCGCGTTACACTTTCAATGAAGTCGGGCAAATTGGTTAGAAGAGGGGGACGTTTTTTTTAACAGCCTGCTGTGTCGCTCATACTGGATATAGCGAGCTAAGCAAGGTCTTATTTTCTCACTAAGATGTTCAGTTACATTCAGGGGCGTAAATGTCGGTCGCAAAATCAGTGCAGTCGGTTGCAAAATAGGAGCAGTCGATATCAAAATAAGTGCTCACTGCATACGTCACGCTACTCACGCAAAACATTAGTATAAAATAACCTTGTCAACTTATCGTGTTTGAATAAATGTTGTGTTTCACTCTTATTCTGTTGTGAGTATGCTGGTCTAAGAACAAAATTTCACACATTGAGAACAATAGTCGGTCTCAAAATAAGTGCAATCTCTGCAGTCGGTCTCAAATGAATGAATGAGGTAAACAAACAATGCCAGAATAGATCCTAATTTACTATGTATTTGCGTGAATCCGTGAGCCAGTAATTGCCAGTAATTGCCCAGTAAAAGTGACTGGGATTTACTTTAAAGGTCCCGGATGAAACATGGCTGCGCCCATACCGAACACAAATTGGCGGCCGGGCCTATTCGGCTAGAGACCTATTCGACCGATCCAACTGGCAACCTGTTCGTTGGCAACCTATTCAGTTCAGAATAAAGACAACAGTCGCCCAAACTCATCTATTTTCATCAACCAATAATATCCAACGTTCACTCGGCAAACCTCGTAAGATTTCGGACAATCTAAACTCGGCTGTATGATGAATTACGCCATATTGTAACTACTTTAAAGGTCCCGGATGAAACATGGCTGCGCCCATTCCAAACACAAGTTGGCGACCTATTTGGCTAGCGACCTATTCGACCGATCCAGCTGTAAGATAATGACGAAATTACACTTCTATTCTGAGCTGAAGGAATGGATAAAAAATAATATATTCTACTTTCATTTGATAGACATAACGTTGGATTTTATTGGTTGATAAATAGAGACTGTTGTCTTTACTCTAAATAGGTTTCCAACGAACAGGTTGCAGCTCGATCGGTCGAATAGGTCGCTAGCCGAATAGGTTCCCAATTTGTCAAATAGCGTCAAGTTTTCCTGTTAAAGTAAACCGGTAGCCGCATCGCAAATGTATGGGCGTAGGTACATATCACTTACTGTCATACATCCGAGACTAGATGTAGTTTACGGAATCTGTCGAGATTAGCCGAGTGATCCAACGTTACGTCTATCAAATGAAAGTAGAATATATTATTTTTTATCCATTCCTTTAGCTCAGAATAGAAGTGTAATTTCGCCATTATCTTACAAAATTCTGGAATCAAACTAAATATTATTAGTAAAAGTTGGCACAATCATATTAAAGGGGTGCGCTCTCAACCTCTACATAGTTAATTTTTCAATATTCTAAATGTAAAGATCGACCAGCATTTTTTTCGAAGTCCAAATTCGGATCATCGTCCAATATTCTGAGCGTCCAGCTATATATATTCTGAAAGGTAATTGAATAAGCTTTCTAAATATTATTAGTAAAACTTTGCACAATCATATTAAAGGGGTACGCTCTCATTCTAAACGTCGCCAATTTTTCAATATTTTAAAGTGAAAGAACGGTAATATTCCGATCAAAATTCGGACCATCGTACCTCTACATAGTTAATTTTTCAATATTCTAAATGTAAAGATCGACCAGCATTTTTTTCGAAGTCCAAATTCGGATCATCGTACAAAATTCTGAGCGTCCAGCTATATATATTCTGAAAAGTAATTGAATAAGCTTTCTAAATATTATTAGTAAAACTTTGCACAATCATATTAAAGGGGTACGCTCTCATTCTAAACGTACAAAATTCTGACTCGAAATATTACCGTTTTTTCACTTTAAAATATTGAAAAATGGGCGACGTTTAGAATGAGAGCATACCCCATGATTGTGCAAAGTTTTACTAATAATATTTGGAATGCTTATTCAATTACCTTTTAGAATATATATAGCTGGATGCTCAGAATTTTGTACGATGGTCCGAATTTTGACTCGGAATATTACCGTTCTTTCACTTTAAGATATTGAAAAATTGGCGACGTTTAGGATGAGAGAGCACCTCTTTAGTGCCAACTTTTACTAATAATATTTAGAATAGGTTTCCAACGAACAGGTTGCCAGCTGGATCAGTCGAATAGGTCGCTAGCCGAATAGGTCGCCAATTTGTGTTCGGTTGTGCTCATGGTGTCTTGCTCATTCTAAACGGTAATATTTCGAGTCAGAATTTTGTACGATGGTCCGAATTTTGACTCGGAATATTACCGTTCTTTCACTTTAAAATATTGAAAAATTGGCGACGTTTAGAATGAGAGCGTACCCCTTTAATATGATTGTGCAAAGTTTTACTAATGATATTTAGAATGCTTATTCAATTACCTTTTAGAATATATATAGCTGGATGCTCAGAATTTTGTACGATGGTCCGAATTTTGACTCGGAATATTACCGTTCTTTCACTTTAAGATATTGAAAAATTGGCGACGTTTAGGATGAGAGAGCACCTCTTTAGTGCCAACTTTTACTAATAATATTTAGAATAGGTTTCCAACGAACAGGTTGCCAGCTGGATCAGTCGAATAGGTCGCTAGCCGAATAGGTCGCCAATTTGTGTTCGGTTGTGCTCATGGTGTCTTGCTCATTCTAAACGGTAATATTTCGAGTCAGAATTTTGTACGATGGTCCGAATTTTGACTCGGAATATTACCGTTCTTTCACTTTAAAATATTGAAAAATTGGCGACGTTTAGAATGAGAGCGTACCCCTTTAATATGATTGTGCAAAGTTTTACTAATGATATTTAGAATGCTTATTCAATTACCTTTTAGAATATATATAGCTGGATGCTCAGAATTTTGTACGATGGTCCGAATTTTGACTCGGAATATTACCGTCCTTTCACTTTAAGATATTGAAAAATTGGCGACGTTTAGGATGAGAGAGCACCTCTTTAATATGATTGTGCCAACCTTTACTAATAATATTTAGAATAGGTTTCCAACGAACAGGTTGCCAGCTGGATCGGTCGAATAGGTCGCCAATTTGTGTTCGGTTGTTCCCATGGTGTCTTGCTTGTTTATAATAGCGTCAAGTTTTCCTGTTAAAGTAGCCGCATCGCAAATGTAGGGGTGTAGGTACATATCACTTACTGCCATACAGCCGAGACTAGATGTAGGTTCCGGAATCTGTCGAGGTTTGCCGAGTGTGCTTGGTCTTGAAATATCCGGACACAGTAACCAAATACAGTACAAGGGCCAAGGCTATTTTTAGTCTTTCTATCTGTTTTCCTTTTCACCCTTTTTGCCTGGCAATATTTGTTGACTTTTTGGTGTAGAATTGAAGAAAGGGGTATGAAAATGCATTTTCTGCCAGGTTTTTGTGAATATTCATAATTTTGAGGTGGAAGGATACAAGAGTTGAGAGGTTGATCAGGCTGAAATGTAGAGCCTAACATTGCATGTTTACTTGTCTCTACTTCCAGCTTGTGTATCTCAAGTTTTTCATGAAGAACCCGATACGTGCTTTTGGGCAAGAGATTGCCACATGTTGCTGTAACTGTGGTAGAAAGCGTTCTACCCAACGAAAATTTGGGAAAAAGTTAGAGCCGATCTAAGAGACGAGAATTAACATTAAAGCCAAGGGGAAATCTTTAGTGATCTGTGGCCTGTCTGTGTGTGACAAAGCTGTGCTGTGACTAATATGCCTTATTTTCGAAAATATGGAGATTAAATGGTCAGAAATTTTGAATAGTAAATTTTGACTACAGAAAAAATTAAAAACAAGTTATTTTTAAAAAAAAAATCAAAAAAAATCAATGTTTGGAGAAAAATTGAGATTTTACTGCAAATTTCTCAACTTTCAGTTTTTATTTGATTTTTAACACTAAGAAAAATATTTGAATGCCCAATATTGGCTTATTCAGCCTCAAAAAGAACAGATAAAGTGAACAGTATTGTAATTTCAGCACCTCCTACTTTTCCCCAAATTTTCACTGGTCTGAATGCTTTTCACTGCAGGCAGAGGAACAAATGACCATGTCTTTGCACTAAATTTTGTATGAGGTTGATCATCAAAAGTTTGAGATACACAAACTTGAAGAAGCATACTAAAACATGTAGCTAGTTGCCGTACATATCACCGTAGCCAACCTGACAACCCCGTTATCTTTCCGCCTCAAAATCATGAATTTACGGAAACCTGGCTGAAAATGTTAATTTAAACCCTCCTCGTCCATTCTAGACTAAAAGATCAACCAAAATGGGCATGCACGCGGGCAGAAAGGAGACAGAGGGAGAATTGCTGTAAATAGACGAACTACATGGGTACTGAGATGGTGAAATGTAATGGTGGTCTGCATCCAATTAATAAGGGAAAGTAATTATGGTTACCTCCCCTTTTCCATATAAACAGCATACTGTAAACCCAACGCACTCGCAATACATTGTCTTGTGAGGGAAATTTTGCAAAGAGATCTTTTACGTGCACGCCGATGTGTACACGGGTCCTTGGTTTTCCGTGCCATCCGAACGACTAGACAGCTGTCCTTGCCAGGCTCTCCATCCTGCATCACTGACAAGGGGAAACGATCCTGGAAAATCGGGATGAACTTTCTCGGCCAATGCAGGGATCAAACACTCGACCTCCAGGCCAGCGAGTCAGCGTCTTACCTACATAGTACCGCGATCCCGTCATGACTCGTACTAGTATCACATAAGGGTTGTTGGGTTATGTTCTTTATTGTTAGTTTTCCTTTTTGAGTGAAGTCAGTATTCCTACAGGTCCGGGAATGTACAGCACGTTTGAAGCCTACGGTTAGCCCCCGGATCCATTCATTTAATCTAATATGTACGTTTGTTTGTGATTTCTACGAATATGTGATCAGAATAAAACACCGATCTTGGTAAAATATCATTTATTTAATGATTGGAGACTACAAATATACAATCACTATGATTACAAACAACTAATATACAATCACAATACTAAAATTGATTACAAACTACTAATATACAATCACAAGACCTAACATTGATTACATACTAAATTCTCGGTTTCAACACCTACGTAAGTAGTATTTTGTGCTATGGGTCTGCAGTTTGGGACATTCATAAAGCTGAGGATGTCGAAAAGGTGCATCTGAATTTTTGCAAAAGACTTCTTGAAACACAAAATATGACTAATAACGTTATGGTATACTATGAATTAGGTAGGTATCCACTATCTATATTGAGAAAACTTCAAATATTCAAATAATGGCTAGAAGCTAATTAAATCTTAGGCTGTGTTACAATGATATGTGCATAAACTGATAACTGGATAGATAATATTAACAAAGAATTATTTATACAGGTTACAATTCCATGGAATACAATTACTGCTTATTACTGAGCGACGTTTCGACTCGGCTTCTCTCAGTAATAAGCAGTAATTGTATTCCATAGAATTGTGACCTGTATACTCCAGTTCTATAACTAAATACCATTGAAACAGTTTATCAGAATTATTTAGGTTTGGATTAGTAAATATTTGGGAAAATAATGGCTTTGAAAATTCTGAACGCACACTGTCTGTAATTAAACTTCGTCTTTTTGATATTTTTAAACAATGTTACGAAAAAATCATTGAATCATCAAAATGCCAATTATATAAATATATTGTAGATAAGTTTACACTCCAGTTTTATCTGACTAAATTAATAAATAATGACAAGAATAAGACTTTCTATAAACAGTACTAATTTAGATTTCGAGGACGAGAACTATTTTATTTTTGCTTACTCCAGATTTATAAAACAATGTTACACAACTTCTTGCCGCTAAGAACATCACAGAATTAGAAAATCTGGGTCGGTTTCTATTTCAAGTCAATAAGAGAAGATCTTTTTGTATTATGTTATAAACATGCTATTCTTGTACATTCTGTATATATTTTCATTGCATGTTTGTTATGTATTTTTGTATATGTGTTTTACCCAATGGGTATTTGTCCAAGGTAATAAAGAACATGCTCCGAGTTCTCAAAGCATTATCAGACTTAAGTTAAGAATTTACTCAAACTTGTTCGCCTTATGTTAATTAAAATATAGCCCATTATAAATATTTTGTTGTTTTAATGTATCAGGCGATTGACAGTTGAGTAAATTCTTAATTCAAGTCTGAGAATGCTTTGTGAACTCGGTCCCAGAACTGATGCTAACGCTGATTATAGACTACTGAAAATACAATCACAATTTAACGTTAATCAAATGATTTTTATAATGGTGGATAAGCGCTATACATTTCTAATACTGAAAAATATTTCAAATTGTTTTTGTATTTCTGAATGAAGTAGAATTGTGAACCATGGCAAACGAAATTATATCCATTTAATCTTGTCTTTTATTAAATGTTGTATTAGGTGATACAGATGGTAATTTAGTTATGTTTGTGGTAGAAGTTTGTGGAGTTGATGGAGGTTTAGGAGTAAATCTTCCAGATACTGATGCCAAACCTTTCATTAAATCAGGAAGCGGAACAGCACCAACTTTCTTCGCCATTTTGAAACGATTCTGCGGACTCTCATTCACTGATGTTGATGATTTGATTTTTGGTGGCGTTGTGGAACTTTCGGGATTTATTAAGGATGGTAATGTTAATCCCAGTCTCTTTTTATGTCTGACTTCAGTGATGTATTGGTTGCTATTTCCTGATGCTATTTTACTTATAGAATAGGGAACATTAGACGAAGAGGTACTGTGCATTGTTATTATTTTAGCTGTCTTCTGTGCTCCTTGAAACCCTTTCTGTATCATAAACTCATCTTTGATAAATGGAGATTCAGTTGATCTACTCGAAGACAATGAACATGCACTTCCATCAATATCTGTATGAATAGTGCTACATGACAATGACGGTGTTATGACTGCCACACCTTCAATATCTGTATGAATGGTGCTCTGTGACAATGATGTCATTTCGACAGTCTCATCTTCGATATCTGTCTGTATAGTGGAGCATGGTGATGTTGGTGATTTGACTGTCACATCTCGACGGGAGCTAGATGAATACCGTGAACTAGATGATGTATTTTTTGAGATTGGGATTTTATCCAATTCAGCAAATGAGGTCTTTTTATCTTGCTTCAAGTTTTCAGTTGAAAGTGTAGATTTGGTATTCTTCAATTCTCCAGATTCCTTTAAGGATCTAACACTCGTCGTCTTCTTCGTACTACGTGATTTAGTATTGATTGTTGTTGCGGTTTCTTTTGATACACCTTCAACAATTGTCGATGGTTTTGGTGGAACTTTCACGGCCTTTGGTTTGCTTATCTTTACGTCAGTTGGTTTTCTTATTTCAATTCTACCTGCTTTTGTATTTTTGAGACTTTTTGAATCTCCTTGTTTGGTATGGTGGGTATTGGTGGTTTTAGATTCGATGGTTTTATTAGACTTAGTTGTCTTGTCGTTGGTAATCTTTCTTACCACAGCTGTTGTTTTGCTGGGCTTTTGACCAAATGTCTTTTCAGATTTTAATGACTTACGATTAGACCGTTTGGATCTCTTCAATTGTTCTAATTCTTCTGTCAATTCTTTGACTGTCTTTTTTAAATGAGCGATTTCTTCTTTCGCATTAGGTACCTGAACGTTACTGAAAGATCAAAAGAAGCAATATATACAGATAGGTATATACAGATTAAAGGTGCATTATGGGAGATTAGATAAAGAGCTGGTAGTTCTCACTATAATAGCTAAAACCAGATTATGTAAAGGGAATTTGCTGAAAATTTCAGTTAAATTGATCCACTCTGAACCGAGAATTTAGTGATTGAATTTTCGGCCTAGCCTCGATCATCATTACTAAAGTCGGTACGATAAAAAACATAATCTCGATTATCCATTTCATGTTTTTATCATGAATGAAAGTTGAGCAGCAAATAGGATCCTAAACCAGTATATATGACAGGCTAGCGATGACATCGAGAGTATTGTATAATTGTTACAGTGGCAATCGCCATCTCTTGGCAATGACCAGAATAATCATAATGAACTATGACGATATAAAGTTTAGGTGGTCGTTTTTATAGTCTTCAGTTTCAGATTTTGTTTTAATGAATTGTTAAGATTGCACCTCGCAAAATTTGTTCAATGAAAGCATCATTTACGGTCATTTATTCAAAAATATTCTCGCGGCCTGGGTTTGGTTTCCCTGCCGGACCCCTTGCATGGGGGTCTATCACGGAGCAAGGCTTAACGGCATGCGCCCCTAGCCCGTCCCTAATTTGTTCTAAGGATGCGCTCTGTCCCAATGAAAGATACTTTAGTACCAAGCCGTACCCCAAGCTCGGGGGTCTACCACTACTAGGCAAGGCTCAGCGGCATCCGCGCCTATCTCGTCCCTAATTTTCTTTAAAGACGCGCCCTGTCCCAAAGAAAAATAAGGAAGTAAAACGGAACTTACCCGTTCACTGATTGTGCTTTCATCATAAGTGTTTTATTGACGGAAGTCAGTTCGTGAATATAGTTGAGAACTTTTTTAGGTACACCTCGTAGACTTGGTACTGAAAAAGAAATAGAAAAAATTTCAAAATATTTCAAAAAGGTAAGAAATATGACCAATGAATATTACGAAACATATACATGCACTTTTCATTTGTTTAAAACAGTACAAAAAGTTGATATTTTTACCTTTGATGTTATTAATGTCGGAGTTGGAATTAGGACAAGAATTCGGATTCTCCAATTCGTCTAGGGATGCTGGCAATCCTGAAAATACTAAATTGTAAAGTATAATGTTTAGTACCCAATTTCATCCCATGTTATTTTCAGACATAACCAGTGAGCACCATTACGGGTATACGTTTTCCTATTTGGGGAATATCTGATAAAGTTGCACGTACATTTACATATATTGTGGAAGATCTAATATAAGGCGATGTGGTGTGGGTGGAGCTGAGAGTGAGCAAGAGGGTAATCTAGGTAATTTTGGTATAACTAATCAATAATTTGCTGGCGGGTAGAGATCTTTAATCGGCAACCCAAGGAGACGAACGAAAAACCAAGACATTAAGAGTTTAGTGAGGTACATTCCACTCCTTGTCACGTATACAAGTGTGAGGCCGAAATCAATCCAATTTATTTAATAATTGACTTTAAGGTCTACACCACACCAGCACCCCCCCCCCCCCCCAACACCTGACCTGGTGCAGTGGAAGGGAAACCAATATAAAGGGTGTTGATATATCCATTCACCAGATTGTTATCTGATAAATGATATTTAGATCCAAAACATAAATAATAGGTGGATGATAGATTATTATAGAAGATGACTGACCAGCGGTTGGTTTAAGTGTTGGTAGACAACCTGATGAAGATGTTGTTATACATTCAGGAATGTTATCATCTTCCTCATCTGATGTTGTCGCGTGATTCCCTTCCTTGTTATTAACATAAAACGGATTCATACTGAAATAATAATGCATATCCCGAGTAAATATAACAGTTTAATTTAATTCTAATATAAAGCATTATTATAAATACTCTTGGTATAAATTGAAGTTATTTAATCTGTCAATATTTGTTAAGTACTATATTATTCTATCATGGTCAAAAATATATATCTATGAATCTAAATTATTTTCATCGGGTCTGAAGAATCACTTTAAAGATCTGTGTTGACCTATGTCCCAAAACGCCATCGTGCCGCAATTCGTATCTCTATTTTTGAACCACGTTATTTAGGTATGCGCAAATTCCAGCGATCATTTTAGTTGCTGGAATGGATTTTGTTAACTATTTCTGTGTTTTTGAAATGATAAGTAAATGTCTTACCTATTTACTAAATAGTTTTCTTGAATCACACTGTGTCTGAGTTAATAAAATATTGAAATATTAATGTTAACACAAGCTAACTTATGAAACACGTCTTATCACCCACGATGAATGATAGGACAATAATATGACGTCACAATGAACATGACGTTTTTTATTCATGACGTTATTTATGCGGCTATTTTTAGACATTTTTACGACTCTTTCCTCAAAGTAGGTTATCATCATCACCATAATCATCTTCATTATCTTTTGTTCAGCGCCGTTTGCACCACAGATGCCCAATAAACACGGTAAAAACATACATGGTCTATCTCGGCTGTACACACCCCAAAACATCCGAAAAATGCCAAGAAAAAAAAAGTAAAACAAAAAAACACTGAAAATCCCTAAGCTACACAAAAAATTGTACGGTGGGTCATGGGTCAGGCTAGACCATGCACAAAGATGGTGGGAACTCTAGTTCTCGCATGAATGTGAGAGAAAAATGGGGTCAAACGTCCACTCGACACAAACTAGGTCATTTCAGGACTAACACATGGTCAATTTTATTTAAATCATTCGCTTGCGCGTAGGGGTCTTTAGCAGTGGGTGGAAACAACAGGAACCGGAGAAAAAATAAAACACGAGGTTGGACAGACGACCTTACTCCTTGTCACGTACAACCGGGGATTCGAAACCACACCAGTTGAATCAATGAGAGACTTTATGATACAGGGCGCATGGGCTAACCATTCGGCTTCGTTGTTTCGCTGTTATGTATTCCTTGTCTTGCAATTCATGTAAGATGTTGTTTATTTATTAAGGCTGTGGTATCCTTAAACTCCATTTCACCCCACCTCTCTCTCTTTCTTAATCTCATTGACGTGGTCAGGAGCCGGGCACCACAGATGATAGTTTTCTAGCTTATCTTGAAGCTTGGCGCCGTCCACAATCACACCCCTCAATGAATGTCAAAAAATTACTGGCTATAGTATAACACTTTTGAAAAATTGAATCAATATTCTTGCATTTGAGGTTATTGCTACGAGCAAATTCTAGTGACAGATAAACGGATGAACCCATTTTAATAGTCTCATGCTTTCTTCGAAAGGCGGGGAACAAAAAGTAAAAATATGTAACAACTTTTGTTGACTGTCCGGACGATTTAACTGCTGTGGGCGTATGTTTCGTTGCCTGGCAACCTATCTTTTTAGACGGAGCCCGAAGGGACTTTGTCTAACTGGGGTGCTTACTTGGTCTCTGAAATGCCATTTACTGCACTTTACTTACAACATGATTAAAATACTTTTTAATTTCTACTGGGATTAAATATGCAACAAATAAAATTTCTTAAGTTCAATAGATCGTCTTAACATTTCATAATTTAAAGATTTAATTACGTATTTCTGTAACAGACTATACTTCCGATACCTTCTTACTAACTGTTCGACTAATGTTATTTGTATGAAAATCAATAATATAATTTAAGTTATCAAAATCTTCGTAACAAACTATCTCAATTTTTCTCCCCAGGGGGAGATTTTATACTAAAGTTTTGGGTATGCAATGTAGGTGCACGGATTCACGCAAATACATAAATTTGGGGATTTTCCCTTCTATTTTGGCATTGTTTGTTTACCTCATTAATTCAGTGAGCACCTATTTTGAGATCAACTGCACTTATTTTGCGACCGACTGCATTCCATTTATTTTGTGAAAGACTATTTTTTTTTTGGAAGGGGGGGGGGACATTTACGCCCCTGCCCGGGCACAATTTCCCTAATGGCACACTGAATGGCGTATGCCCTTCTTCATTAGCCTAGTTCGGAGCAGAACAGTAGGACGTTAAACCCCATTTCATTTTATTTACTTTCAGTTTATGTTATTTGTCAAAGGCTTAGATTAGCCATACCAATCACATGATTTTATTGCAGGTACGGTTGTCCAGCGAATTTCTTATAGTTTGCCATCTTGATTGCCTCAATATCGTGTGGTGATCATATGTGTGTGTGAAATAGCTTTATTTAACGTCCGCTTCCACCGAGGTGAAATCGCAATGTAAATACCTTATGGTATGCTGGCTTATAGAGTGCCAGGTTGATCTCGGCTTCGTTTCCGTATATGTTAATAAGTCACGTGATATCTACATTTGCATATCATAGTTGATGCTCTGCGTAAGATCATATGTAGAAAGCGTAAACGACAAATATGAGAAGTGGCAGAGCGCAAATGTAATGAGGGCAATGTCTAATGTACACACGTCAAAAATCGAATTTTCCAATAAAACATTTGTCATTTGACACATCACATTTAACGTTTTACATTTAACTTTGGCCTTAGATGTATTTTGACTTTATCATTACCGGTATTAAGACTTTGTAATCAATGGAAAAGACATTTTAGCAGAACATTTAATATTGGCAGCGATACCCTTCCATACTTCTACTCATACCGCCTTGTAATAACGCAATAGCGCGCCTCCGGTGTTCAGATTTTCACCTGCATCCTCCACATCATTGCAAGAGTTGTACTGGACATACATTTTTAAAAGCCACGCTACAACATTCTCATATTGTCGAATTGGTTTTAGTTTAGGATTCATTCTCACGTTATCATTATGACCTGATGTTATTGCATGCAGAATTGCGAGATAAACATCACTCAGATGTGCGTTTTAAATTCATTTGGGTAACAGAGATTAATGTTCTATCTTGATCTCAACGAAAGAAGGCTATCGACACACTTGTCTGTTATTCTTCTTACGCCCACATTACCTGCAAGAAGACACAATTCATTGCGCATGAGTAATTATCTATCTAGTCCATTAATAATAAACAGTTGACGATCTATGATCGGATCGGAACCAAACTCATTTGTTGTGGATAATTAGTACGCGCGTGATGATATCAATAATTATGAAATGACGATTTGTCTTCACAAGGCCGACCATTATGTACCATTATTTACATGGTTTATCTAAGAGTGGTTGATGTTTATATCGATAGTGTATAGATCTGTCTGTAGTTCTCTCGTATCGGTTTCAGGTTATCTGTTGATGGGAGGTTAATTCATGCGTAATTGCTCGAATCATTCCTGACATTATTAAGAAGACGAAGATTAAGATTTTTAAATGTGTGATATTAACGGATATAGGTGCGGCTGTAACGTAATTACGCCCGCCAAATTAACCCATAAAGGTAAGTTCGTCAATAATGCCAGTAGATTTGTCTAGAAGTAGTTCAAAATCTAAAGTGGAAGGACAGTCAATATTTGTTATCAGCTGTTCCAAAAACTGTAACATACTCTGTCGCGTGCACTAAACCACCTATTACTATAACACTAAACTATTAAAACAATTATATGTTGGAGTTATAATATATAATGAAATCACCAAAAGGAAATACATATTGATAATTCTGAATTTGATGACTTAAGCTACGATTTCATCCATTTGAGATCATTTCCACAGCAGGAAATATTAACAAAAACATATGTGCACTCTTCGTTTGCACTTTTTACAATTATTACATAGAGCCGAAGCAATTTTTCCATATATTTAAATAATCGATTATTTGTATATGTACATGCATTTAAATAGGGAATTTCGGACTTTAATATGTGTACATAAATTCAATATGGATTTTATATTTGTCTACCTAAATATTCTTCCCATTTTAATATAGCAGCTGGTTTAATGAACTTCATATTAATTCTTTTAAAAAAAACCCATTGGACCTTAAAGTATCTGAATGAAGATTATAAAATAGATTCAAATTATTTATATAATTAATACTGTACTGTCACAAATATTTTTGTTATACAAATGCTGTACACTTTTAGTTAAAGCGTCACAAATATTCTTATACAATACTGTACAATCTTATTTCTAGCTCACTAGTATTTTCATAAAAAATACTATACACTACGGAGCCCCTTAAGTGCACGATTCCACTCTTATATAATTTTTTCGTACATGATTCCACTCTTATATAATTATTTCGTTTAAACGAAATATTAATTCGTTTAAACGAAATATTAATTCGTTTAAACGAAATATTAATTCGTTTAAACGAAATATTAATTCGTTTAAACGAAATATTAATTCGTTTAAACGAAATATTAATTCGTTATAACGAAATAATTAATTCGTTATAACGAAATAATTAATTCGTTTAAACGAAATAATTAATTCGTTATAACGAAATAATTAATTCGTTATAACGAAATAATAATTCGTTTAAACGAAATATTATTTCGTTATAACGAAATATTATATCGTTATAACGAAATATTATTTCGTTTAAACGAATTAATATTTCGTTATAACGAATAAATTATTTCGTTATAACGAATTAATTTTTTCGTTTAAACGAAATAATTATTTCGTTTTAACGAATTAGTTATTTCGTTTTAACGAATTAATTATTTCGTTTTAACGAATTAATTATTTCGTTTTAACGAATTAATTATTTCGTTATAACGAATTAATATTTCGTTATAACGAATTAATATTTCGTTATAACGAATTGATATTTCGTTATAACGAATTAATTATTTCGTTTTAACGAATTAATTATTTCGTTATAACGAATTAATTATTTCGTTATAACGAATTAATTATTTCGTTATAACGAATTAATATTTCGTTATAACGAATTAATTATTTCGTTTTAACGAATTAATTATTTCGTTATAACGAATTAATATTTCGTTATAACGAATTAATATTTCGTTATAACGAATTAATATTTCGTTATAACGAATTAATATTTCGTTTAAACGAATTAATTATTTCGTTTAAACGAATTAATTATTTCGTTTAAACGAATTAATCTTTTCGATTAATCGAATTAATCAATGTCGATTGAACACGTCGACTAACCCCAATGCTCCAAACAACGAAGTTGAAAAAAAACTTAATAAAAACCAATCGTGATCTCTATCGTTATTGATATACGGGATATACACATGGTTCATTTTTATATCATTAATTCGCTTGTGCGTAATGCTATTTAGCAGGTAGACCCAGAAAGAACCCTTGAGGTTAGACAAGTGACCCTGTCAGGCCTCATGTCCCCCAACATGAACTTTATTAAACAGATAGCAGCAAATGTTTTAACATATGTTTTGGGGTATCAACCGTTTGGTTTATAAGCGTATGTAGGAGCCACGGTGGCTAAGTGGATAAGACGCTAGCGCGCTAGCCAGGAGGTCGCTTATTCGCCCCAGTGTTGGCGGAGAAAGTTCATCTGGGGTGTTCTTCGTGGTTTCCAGTTGTGAGTGATGCAGGAAGGAGGGTCTGACAAGGGCAGCTGTCTAGTCTTTTGGATGGTACGAAAAATTCGAGGTCCCGTGTACAGATTGGCGTGCGCAACAAAGATCCCTTGGCAGCTGCAATTTCATATAAGTGTAGGCTGTAGCGATTTTGTTTGGGCAAAACATCCCCCAAAGCACAATATTTGGCGCATGCCCATCTTCAGTAGCCCAGTGAAACTCAAAGCAGAACAGTAGGACGTTTAAGCCCATTTCATAAGGGTATACACCCTATCGATTTGTTAGTGTTACGTGACTTGCCGTTCCAGCGAAATGAATGTTGGGTGGTCTAGTGGTGCGCCAATGGGTCAAGGGGCGTTGTATCGGTTGACTGCATGTACGTGACAAGAAGTATGACTGCTTGTACATCCTCGTGGGTCTTCAGTTTCATCCCATTGCTAAATACCCCTACGCGAAAGCGGATTACACGTGTTAGTCCCGAAATGACCTAGTTTGTGTCTCTGTTCCAAGATTACCGACTCA
This sequence comes from Patella ulyssiponensis, assembly GCA_963678685.1. Classification (NCBI taxonomy): domain Eukaryota; kingdom Metazoa; phylum Mollusca; class Gastropoda; family Patellidae; genus Patella; species Patella ulyssiponensis. The sequence continues at coordinate 46,883,994 of OY783225.1, read as the reverse complement.
AACCCACCGCAAATTGATAAAGCTTTTGGTTTTTTGTTTTTTTTTAACATCTTTTATTTTCAAATTTGGTGTTTTGAGCATTTGGGTGTACACTGGACTTCGTTTGTTCGTCCAGTCCGAACTTGACAGCTCTCCTTTTCAGGCCCTCCGTCCTGCACCACTGACAAAAACCAGATGAACTTTCTTGACAGTTCTCCTTGTCAAGCCCTCCGTCCTGCATCACTGATAAAAACCAGATGAACTTTTTCCGCCAACACCGGGAACGTACCAGCGACCTCTAAAGCTTGTGAACCCAATGGTTAATTCCCTAAAATATATGTTAAAAACTAAAGGGTTCACAGGGTTTTCGTAAGGGGGATAATGTTTGGGAACTGGGTCTCTGGAGAAGTAGGTAGCGGAAACGATAGGATCCGTTCTCTCATTAACCCCTATGCTTCACACCAATATATGAAGAAAAAAAAACTGATTTGAAGTGTATCCTCACAATAGGGGGAGGAGGAACCCGGGCCATCTCTTTATGCCACCAATGCTTCATAGACTCAATATCCATCACATGATCCCCATTACGAAAACCTATGAAGAGAAAAAAAACTGATTTAAAGTGTATCCTCAGAATAGGGGGAGGAGGAACCCGGGCCATATCTTTATGTCACCAATGCTTCATAGAGTTCATACCAATCACATAATCCCCAGTACGAAAACAGTGTAAACATGAGGTCTGTTATTGGGTCAAGTGCCGTTATTTCAATTAACCGCCTCTACGCGACAAGCAGCAGGATCGCTTGTCCAACCTCGTGGATTCTCCCCGGGCCCACTGCTACATATCCTTACGCGCAAACGAATTATTGAGATAAATATGAACCACATGTATATCCCGTATATCGATAACGATAGAGATCACGATTGTTTTTTTTTAAATTTGTTTTTCAACTTCGTTGTTTGGAGCATTGGGGTTAGTCGACGTGTTAAATCGACATTGATTAATTCGATTAATCGAAACGATTAATTCGTTTAAACGAAATAATTAATTCGTTTAAACGAAATAATTAATTCGTTTAAACGAAATAATTAATTCGTTTAAACGAAATATTAATTCGTTATAACGAAATATTAATTCGTTATAACGAAATATTAATTCGTTATAACGAAATATTAATTCGTAAAAACGAAATAATTAATTCGTAAAAACGAAATAATTAATTCGTTAAAACGAAATAATTAATTCGTTATAACGAAATATTAATTCGTTATAACGAAATATTAATTCGTTATAACGAAATAATTAATTCGTTATAACGAAATAATTAATTCGTTATAACGAAATAATTAATTCGTTATAACGAAATAATTAATTCGTTATAACGAAATATTAATTCGTTATAACGAAATATTAATTCGTTATAACGAAATAATTAATTCGTTAAAACGAAATAATTAATTCGTTAAAACGAAATAACTAATTCGTTAAAACGAAATAATTATTTCGTTTAAACGAAATAATTAATTCGTTATAACGAAATAATTTATTCGTTATAACGAAATATTAATTCGTTTAAACGAAATAATATTTCGTTATAACGATATAATATTTCGTTATAACGAAATAATATTTCGTTTAAACGAATTATTATTTCGTTATAACGAATTAATTATTTCGTTATAACGAATTAATTATTTCGTTTAAACGAATTAATTATTTCGTTATAACGAATTAATTATTTCGTTATAACGAATTAATATTTCGTTTAAACGAATTAATATTTCGTTTAAACGAATTAATATTTCGTTTAAACGAATTAATATTTCGTTTAAACGAATTAATATTTCGTTTAAACGAAATAATTATATAAGAGTGGAATCATGTACGAAAAAATTATATAAGAGTGGAATCGTGCACTTAAGGGGCTCCGTAATACACTCTTAGTTCAAGCTCCCAAATATTCCTACACAAATACTGTAAGTCTTAGTTCTAGCTCCCAAATATTCCTATACAAATACTGTACACTTTTAGTTCTAGCTCCCAAATATTCCTATACAAATACTGTAACTCTTAGTTCATTTGTATACAAATGACGCAGCTCCCCATGTATTTTAACACGCCTGAAGGCGTATCATTGGTCATAAACGTTATCCCAGCTTGTCTCTAATATGTACAAATGAAAGCAATATTGCCACAACCAGTGGATAATAATAATAATAATCATAATAATATATCACGTAATACACGGCTAATTAAATATATAATGATCTCCATTTGTCGGATTTTATTCTGTCTCTTCGATAAAAATTTTACGTCTAGATAGTAAACTAAAAATCTTTATACCCGAAATGGGTTTAACGTCTCACTGTTTTGCTTATTAAGACGGGCATACGATAAACAAAAACGTTACCCACATACCCCCCCCCCCCCCCCTTCCTCCATAAACAAATTCATAAAATTAGTAAATATGAATTATTGAAACTGATTAATGATAATGGAGCGCCAACATCAAGCTAGATTAGCTGCTCTGGCGCGCTGTTACAATAATGATTAGAAATACGTATCAATACTCTTTCTTTAGAAGTGTCTGATATTTTATTTATTTATTATTCGAGATAGGTTAGCGACAGATAAACGAATATTTAATGAAACAAGTGAATAAACTACACGCCATTTAAAACAGACATGAAATGAAATAAAATTTTAAACTCATTTTTCTGCTCTTTCATGGCGAACGCAGTGTGCGATTACGAAATTTTTGTCCAGGCCGCAGTGCTACGGCTTAGTCGTTTTTTCGCATTCCAACTGTCAAGGGTTATTTTGCGTGTTTTCGTACCTCAGTCTTGTACTACTGAGAATGGAAACTACGCTGGAAACTGAAGAGGACTCTCTCGGCCAAAACATGGATCGAACCCGAGAACCCTAGGTTAGCAGGACAGCGCCTGACAGACGGAGTCGCCGCGGTTATCAGAATACCATGTCAATATGTCTGTAAGATAAACCCAACATGAAAGAATGCGGTTCTACTTATTGTTCAGGTAAACGTTTTTCCATATTAAAGGTATGTTATAGAAAGATGTTACCATGGTAATCAAATTCATATTGGGGGTGGGGACTGTCAGCTACAATGGGTTAACGTAATTAACATTACAGATCAACCGATCTTAAATAGAAGCTATTCAACTGATTGTAAGACAGTTTATCTTGAAAATAATTCTCTGCCCTCCAATTTGTTGACCTGGTATGAAAGCACCTCCGGATTAACCTCAACACAAGACAAACGACTTTATAAAATTAGCAAGCCTGCTGTGTTTCGCTTGGTGTAACACAAACGTTTGTTCCATTGTTTACAAAACGGCACCAACAAGAATAGTTATCGATGTCCCCGCCACGGTCTATAATTCTATGCTTCACCTTGTGTTTCGTAACAGACTCCAAATATGGACTTACCATTGGGCTTCTTCACAGACTCAATTGACTGTATTGAACGCACTCGGTACCACGTCGTTCTTTTAAAATACCATTTTATATTAAGTGGTATACAACACAAATGCAACAGTTTGGCGTCTCTCATTTTTGCAAAATGTTCCTCATAGCTGAATGTATGGCGTATACCCGTCAGCATTAGTTGATTCGATACAGAACAGTAGGCCGTTAAAAAACCTTTCGCTTCATTAGTTCAGAACTGTGACTTTGGTTACAATTTCCATGCTTATAAATGAAATGAATTCAACGTCCCACTGTTCTGCTCCTAAACTGGGCATACGCCATACAATGTGCCACAAGGGAAATTTTGTCCGGTCAGCGGCGCTACGGCCTACTCTTATATCGAATTACCACTGCCAAGGAATCTTTTACGTGCACGGCAATGTGTACAAAGGACCTTGGTTTTTCGTCCTATCCGAACGAATAGACAGTTTAAAGGGCATATACAATTGTGTTTTAATTTCAGGTAAAGATGATATAGGATTGATTTATTTCCATGTACTGGTAATATAGATAAATATATTAATACCCTCAGGATATTCGAAAATGAATTTGAGAAATTGTGTCCAGGTCCTAATACTCTACTCCGCTATGTTGACTTTACGGTGAGCAAATTCTATATTTTACATTGATTCAAAGATTGGAAAAGGTCAGGAAACTTAAAGAGCCAGCTTCTTTTTGTTCTATAAATGTAATACATTGAAGTGCTAAAGTCAATATCACCTTAGTCAATGTTTACAAATACGTTGTTTTGCGACTTTTCTTTAACTGTTTTTATCGGTTGTTTTAGGGTTGGATGTGCATGTATGTAAAGGGGCAATTTAAATGATTAATATCTTCTGCTTTGTAGTGTTCTGTCTGTATCTGAAAGATATGTCTTGGATAGAATTTTTAATTCCAGTAACTACGATCCCTCAGTTGGACCATATGCCATAACAGGTAACATCAAATCGTATTTTATCTGAGCTGAATTTCCATCAACCAATTATTTTGGGGTAATATAAAAGTTTGGAATAGTCATCACTGGAAAAGCCGAATTACAAAATTATTTTGGGGCATTCTCGTCAATATAAAAGAGGAAAGGAAAATTTATGGGTTAAGTTTGTTAATGCAGCACTGCAACAGCCTAATTACACCATTTGAAATCTCGCCGTTATAAAATCATTTGGACCTCTACATTTGCAGACCTATATTTTGTATTGCCATGGGTTTGGTTCATGAAAGAAGAATAGAGCGGATTTAATACATAACCTCACAAGCCCCAATTCCATGGGAATCCAGAAATTACCAGAATTATTAAATATTGTTCAACATTTTCATTTACCCTGTATCTTTTCCATCGTTAAATATACATTCTGTCTATAGTTGATCTTTCTTAGGGCCTCCCACTTTACCCGTATGTTTTAAGGTATTAATTAGACATTTATTTAAATGACAAGCCTTTAATCAACTCTCCTGACAATCGGATGGTCGTGAATTTTAATGAACCAAGCAAGTCGCTCATTTCGAGATTTCGAGAGGCAATAGTCTCTTAAATTTGTATTGATACTTCACACGTTTAAGTGTTGTGATCGCTGTATTAAGTATGAGTATTAAAATCAATGAATGGTACTGTCCGGTTGTCACCTATCAGGAGTTGGGTCAATGTGTCCAATTGTTCGGATTGGTATTATTCGTAGACATATTCCTTGGAACTAATTGCAATTCGAAGACGACTAAACCGAAATACCACTTCTCAGGAAAAGTGTCCCCACCCCTTGCGTCGCAATAAATGATTACCATATAATCCTGACGAGACGTTAAACCCCATTTCTATTTATATATTTAAAACTTTCGGTCTACTAAATGGGTAGCTAGTATCGATCAGTGGGATCCTTATTTAAAACTGATTTTTGTATAGATAGATTCTATGAGGGCAGCTAATGACAGGTCTGATCGGTTCACAGTTAGATTCTCTTACATTGTATCACTGATGTCCATTTCATGTTGCCGTGGTGACACGTGCCGAATCCAGGCATTATGCCCAGATACATATACCATGACAAACCTGAGAAGTGGATTCAGGAAATACATTTTGATGATATATATTGATGATGTTTCATTTGGATGAACACATATCTCCAGCACATCCAAAGTTATGAATTATTGACACATTATCGAATTCTTGTGTGTCAAGCACAAACTTGGTTTGTTTGATACGACACAAATATGGAACAATCGAGGATTAATTGATGTATATTGACCTTTTTCAGGAGAACCTACCGTAATAGCTGTGGATTTTGATATTATTGCTCTTGGACCTGTAAATGATTTATTAATGGTGAGTCCAACACCTTTGGTTTATAAATTATTTCAATGACATTTAATAATTGAAATGGAAATACACGGGTCACAGGTAATTTGAAATACAATTATTATTGAACGACTCGTCTTTCTTGTAAAGTCAGAGACACAATGACGTAATAAACTACAGGTGCCCACATAGGTAGTGCCCATTGAAATTCTGTTTCAACACCAAAACGTGTCACACAATAGTGTTATATGGCACCATCTAACTTTGTGTATCAGTGTAAAAATAAAACAAGATATGTAAGAAAAAAAAGGAAATAAACAATTCAAATATATGTTAACCATGTATTCTCACAAGACTTCTATCGGCATTTTCAGGAATACGGCACGAGTCTTTACTTTCGGCAACAATGGTATGATCCAAGATTAAAACACATGGAATCGGGAATCAGAATCTCCCATAGACACTTGTCTTACTTTTGGGTTCCTGATTTATTTTTTCCTGGATCCAAGACAGAAACTCGACACGACGTCACAGAACCTAATATGTACATGAAAATACACCCTAATGGTAGTATTATATATAGTCAAAGGTACGCTTAATTCTGGATGGTATAACCGATTGGCCAGTGTAAGCCGGTTTGTCTCTGTGGCAGAGGTAACATACCCGCAAGCTTACATCTGATACCTTGCGCTCGTCATTCGATTAGGATATTTCATATTCTTGTATTAGCTGAAAGAGGTTAAGTATAAAAATTGTTTGTGATATCACATCGGTGGAAGCGAAATAAAGCTATTTCACACACGGGTATAAGTCAATGGTTAATTCAATGAAATTATTATCACTTTCATGCCCAGGAAAAATAAATACCAGGATTTTTTTCTGTTTGAAAATGGAATTTATGTTAATTGAAAGAATTTCTGTAAATTACAGGAAAAACAAATACGGATAAAATTTTCCTGTTAATGGTAATTTTTGTTTCCGGAATTTTTTACTTTTTTTCACGGATATTTTTGTTACAGTGTAGCTTAATTTTATAACTTGTCGGATATTTTCCCTAGAGGAACCTGGAGAGGTATCATTGTGTGATAACAAAGTTATTTTTCCTGATTGTTTAGGCACGCTTTTCAAATGATGGTTATGTATTTTGGATGATGGTTGTCTTGGAAATGGTTATATATATCTTTAGACATGTACTGATTAATGCACGCACTTTCTTTGATAGATCAGAGAATGGATCCATCTATAGAATTGTAATATTGATCAAAATATAAAATATTTATTGATTTTCTTTATATATTTCTATTTATCATTAAGTATCATCAATATTTATTTTAAACTTAACCTTTATTAAAGCTTCACCAATTATAAAATAATAATAGTCAGGAACTAATAAGTCTTTAATCTGAACTGTTTTAAAATAAACAGTGTTGTTTTATCACCATGTGGAAATTTGTTCAGTTGTATAAATTTGTTCAACAAAAACTACAATTAGAAAAGTAAAAACAAAACAAACCCAAAACATTTACTTATCTTTGGTATTGAGTTTTGCACGTTTTGTTATCCAACTATAAGCCTATTAATTTTGTGAGATAAAATCTCTTTTATGTTAAATTATTTGGAAAACACTTCATACTTCTGCAATGATAAATATTGATACATTGTGTCGTTAGCGTGATTTAAATCAAAATGCATTAACTTCACTATTTGTTTTTCATATTTGAGATGAAAGGCATCACGATAGAACATTTATTTGATATACATGTATATTATTCCTGTTTTAGCTAATCATGACATCCGGTTGGATCCCCTTTTGCACTGAGAACATAGACTGGATTTTTCTATCGTGATTTCCCCGGGTTAGCGGTCCGGGTCGGGGTGGCAAGGAACATTGTCTAGTCGTTCGGATGGAGCGAAATATTGCGGCTCCGCGTACGTTAAAGAAGTGTTGACAGTCGGAATTCGTAGGCCGTTACGCTTCTAACTGGAAAACAGTTTCCCTAAATCACACTACATAGCGTCTGCCATTGAGTCAATTGGCGTGGTTTTCATTCACCGGTTGTTAGATCGCTTGTCCAACCTCGTGGGTTTTCTCCGGGTGCTCCGGTTTCCTCTCAAAGATACCTACCTGCAAGCGAATTATTGAAATAATATTGAACCGTATGTTAGTCCCCAAATGACCTAGTTTGTGTCGAGTGGACATTAAACCCCTCTTTCCCATCATCCCGGTTGGTGTTGATGGTATATAACACTAAACCCTATTTCATTCCAACTTAAGAGTGTTAGATGTATTAAAACGTAGAATTCTTAATGCAGATACTTGAATTATATTCTTTAACGAGAATAATGCAACCACGTTTAAATTGTGTCATTTCCTTTCTAATCTATACAGATCGTATTGAATCTTTTTAATTGCAGGCTATCATTAACCGTGAGTTGCTTAATGGATCTTCGGAAATTTCCATTAGACAAACAAACGTGTTCGCTAAGAATAGAAAGTTGTAAGTAGCTGTTGTTAACTTTGTTCGTTACATGAAATATGATTCTATAGCTTTTTTTTATTTCACTGAGTAGACACAAAGCCATTTTGTTTCTAACGTTATAAATATTGGAAATAAATTTGACATTCTATTTTATTGATTGTAAAATTGATAAACATGTATCTTCGTTTTCTGTTTATTTTTGTGTTCTATAACCTCCTTAGTATGTTTAATGAAACAGCCAATTACTTAAAGGTCAATGTTACCGTCGACCAATTTTACACAAATTAAACACATATTCCAACTATAAATGTAGGGATCTTTGCTATGGAAGATCATGAACGACGACCAATTACTTAAAGGGCAATTCAACGTCTAACAATAGTACACAAATAGTTTAAACATCAATTTGATTAAAACAAGGATACTATTTCGTTTCGTTTTGTTTTATAGTTCAAAATTTCGTTTTATTTGTCTTTACTACACTGTTATCTGAAAGAGTTGAAAGAGTTGTTATATAACCCGCGTTCTCGATTATGTGAGGGATTAGCCAAAGGAAAGGTCTGTTACGTCGAGTATTTGGGGTGAGGTGAATAGAACTATGGGTAACAAACTAGAAACATCAACGCTGGTTGATCAATCAAATGTCTGACGTCTTAAGGTGAAGAGCCGCTCTTATGGCCGCTGACACGACCTACCACGACAACCATCCAGATCTAATTTTAATCAGATTGTTTAAACACATATTGCGAATATAATATGAATATGAATATCTTTGCTAGGGTTGACCAATAACCACGACCAATTACTTAACAGACAACGTTACCCCCCACCAATGTTACAAAAATGATTTAAACACATATTATTATTCCAAATATAATAAACACGGTTAATCATTATCCACGATTTGAAAGTTCCGTAAGTGATCGAAAGCGGTAATTCATTTGCTTTCTTTTAATACAGACAGCTACACAACGGCAGAGGTGAAACTTGTTTGGTCATCCGAACGAAGATCCAGTACTATATTACCATCAGCAAATATTCCAGATTTTGAATTAAATAATATTTCATCTCATGACTGTACAACTAAACTTCAAACAGGTATTTCAATAACGTGGATTATTGTTACCCTGGTATTCCTGTTGCTCAAGAAACAGAAATGTCGTCGATAGCATCAAAAGCAGATTTTAGACCTGAGAGTTACCTTTGATAACTTTATGCATTAACTATATTATATCTATTTGTATCAAAAAGATGATTTTGTAAAATGTTGCTGAAACGTAACTGGTATAGTACAAATGGCCGTGACACATTACTAGAAATGGCTGTATTTTCACAAATTGTTCACAACAATAACTATATAAACTGGGTTAGATTATGTTGAATATTATAGTTCCGTTGCAGTCAAGTTTCCCCAACCGTTTATGATTTTATCGTGTTATATTACGACACCAATGACGTCCCTATATGAAGTTTATATCACGGGGCAAACTAAAAAGGCGAGAGTATATCTACAAGTAGCATATGAAAATTAAATATTTTAAAGAATTTTTTTTAACCAATACGAATAGTTCCCCTATAAACAGATTAGGATTTCCCGATCAGATAGGATCTTTTCCGCTGCTAGTAAATAGCTTTCTCTGGATATTTATATAGTTTTCCCTCTATATGAGTATAATATTATAAGCAATACGCCGAAAGAACAAATTTCGAGTGGAAGTCCATAGACTATTAGTTGATCACATCCACTGACTTTGTATTTTGAAATACCATAAGACTCATTTTGTATTTTCTACTTTTCAGGCGAATACCCATGTGTGTATGCTACATTAGAAATGGAAAGACAGATTGGATTTTATTTAACACAGACATATCTGCCCTCTATTCTCATTGTGGTGCTTTCATGGGTATCGTTTTGGATCGACCTACACGCCATTCCTGCTAGGATATCAGTTGGTCTTCTGACAGTTCTCACCATAACGACCCAGAGTTCCGGTGCACGTTCTGAACTACCCAGAGTTCCTTATACCAAGTCTGTTGATGTCTGGATGTCCGCGTGTTTAATATTTGTTTTTGCTGCATATATCGAGTATGCTTTTGTAACTGTATTATCAAGGAAGTTTCGAAAATGTCTAAATCGAGCAAGCCCGTCCAGCAGCAACGAGTCCATTGTGAGTAGACTTCGGTCTTAGATTCTACCCAAACCACGACCCACTGACTGTTTAAAGTAACTCGACGATCTACCCACACCTAGTTCTACCGATAGTTTAAAATGACTAGACGATCTACCCAAACCATGATCCACTGACAGTTTAAAATAACTTGACCTAGTTCTACTAACAGTTTAAAGTGACGAGACGAGACGATCCGTTCAGTTCTTGTTTTACTGACTTTTTTAAATGACAAAAGTTTAAAATGAAGAGGCGATCTACTCACGCCATATACTTATAACAGTTTAAAATGACAGGGCCCCATTTATTTGGGTAAAAAAATAATCGTTGATTTAATTAGATTTTGCATGCTGTTTGGTTTTCTCGGGTAACGAGCTGTCTTTCTTGAATATTTTATAAAGATAAAGCCATTGTTGGCTTGAATGTCGATACACTAATAAGATAGAAATTAAATTTTAATTAGTAAATAAAGCGACTTGTGCTTAAAGATCTATTATGTGTGACCTTATAAAATAATAATAATATATTTATTTCATACACAAAGGTCACTTCAGTCAGTCGTATAGAGGGATAACTCGTGTTTTCCTTTTGCGTTCGTCACTTCCGATTCATGAAACCGTTATTACGCATCTATCGTAACAATGATATCTGTGTTAGAATTATATTTGGAAAGGATTTAACCAGTTGTATCACATATGTGATAATAACTGACACCAATGTTATCTTTAAACCTATTCGAATAATTACTGACGCACCAAAGAAAGCAGCGACGCCCACTTGATTAGCAAGTGGATAGCAGGCTAAATCTATGACTATATAATCAAGTCATTCGTCAATCTAAACAGGTGCCACGATTGTCCAGGAAAGGCTTCTAGTCGTTCGGATTGGACAAAAAACGAAGCCCCCTTTTTATATTGTTTGAGATAATATCCCCGTCCTCGTACAATTTATTACAGCCCTTGGTGTACAGAGCTTGGTGTAAAAAAGAAATATCTGAATATTTCTCACTGGGAATATAGAATAGTGTAATAATAAGTTACGTAATGATTATGAAAATTTGTTATATATATATATATATTATATGTAGTTATTGCCCCTTATTTACATATCTGTATAATGATTGTTTGTCGTGTCGTGCCCTATATATTATAATCAAAACATTATACAGTCGTTCGGATGAGACGAAATTTCAAGGTCCTTTGTACATATTGGTGTATATGCGTTAAAGACCCCTTGACATGTGGAATCGATGTAAAAGTAGGCCATAGAGTCACTGTCTTGTCAAAATTTCCCTCCTACCACACTGTATGGCGTACTCCAGAACCGAAAAGTAGGACGTTAAACCCCATTTCATTTAATGTGGCATGCTCAATTCTTGACATTACTTATTGACATATTTTATATTACTTTTATAATGATATGTATTTGAGATGGTTTTCCGTTTAATTCCATAAACCTTCGAGGAATTCTCTTTTAGTGTGGGTTGGTTGTTGGGTACTAAATTCGATGTTCCGGGTGTTAATTTTTTTTTTTTTAAATTTATGGTTTTACAACCAATTAAAGTCATCTTTCTGGTTGTTTCTCTCTTTCTAGTTGCCCGGACAAGATGATGTACCGACTATAAACGGAAGAAAGGAAAGACAAACACCATTGTTTACAGGACGGGATAATGGCCGCATTGTTGATAAAACATCACGATACGTCTTTCCCGGAGCCTTTCTAGTGTTTAATTTATGCTATTGGTTGTATTACATAAAATTTTAGGACGACAGAAGAAAGTGCAGGGAAACTGCACTATACACAATAGGAGAGAGTGTATGGTTTATATAAAATTAATTAAAGATGCATCCAACGAAAAACATACTCATTAGTAGTTGCAGCAAATGACAAGACAATACATGTCGTCCGTTCGTTCGTTACTGGGAATTTAACGTCCACTTCCACCAAAGGTGATATCATAGACTATACATGCCGAAACGTAGTGCTATTTATAAAGTCTATCCCACAACATGTCGTACCAAACTGATCCCGCAGAGAATATTCGCTTGGCCGCTACAATCACTGATAAGCATGACATCGACGAGACTTAATGAGTTCGGCATATTAACTTTTTTACTCCGACAGATTAAATTCTCAAACATATTTTTGAAGTATAAGAAAAATAAATAAAGTATCGTTTAAAGTATTTGTAGTTAAAAATTATTTCTTATTTAGTGTAAATGGGTATTAAAATGAGTAAAATGCATCATTTTGCCCGAAGCAGTTAGGTGTTATGTAAACAATGCACGAGCCGTTGAACCAATGATTGACGCCATGTGAAGTCAATGCACGTGTTGTGGACAGTCATCTGTGACAGAGATAATTCGTAGGTAATTCTCTATGAAACAGATTGTTGTTGTACGTGCTAGTATAGGTATTCAACGGGGTAATTTTGACAAAATCGGCGACTGGCCGTAGATACTTTTGGTCCTGCACATACAGATTTTCGCCTAGTTTCTTCCGACTGGTCAAGGTACGAAATCCTACGACCCGTTTTTGTCAAAATATTTACGGCAGGTTGTGAGCTGGACTTAAAACAACCAGACATTTTCATATAAGTATTTGTTGTGTCTTACTTCAAATAACGAACTGAGCTGTCAGATGTATTTAAATAATGTTTTATTTAGCACAGGTTAATTATTAACAAATTATGAAATACAATTTAATTTAACAAAATAAGCCATAAAAACGCTTAGTTTTTCTGATTACAAACACACTGTATGATCATAACATATAATCGGTCCCTTATTTTCTCATCCCCCTCATGCAATAGCTGTCTTCAAACGTTTGAATTTGAAGTTGAAAATGATATTTTTGCCAATTTCTCAACTGGCAACAGTGAATTATAGGATTAATAGGATTATTCTTTAACAAGGTAGGCCTGTTTATAGATTCCATCTATTTTAAGGCTTTATTTTAATATATTTTAAAAATATAACTAAAAAAATATGAAATTGCCGTTTTAAAATCAACCCAGTCTAGTTCATAGACCAATCTGTATAACAGTTTAAAATCATCAGGCTGGTGGATTGCAATCTGTATTCAGTTAATGCTGGTATAACAGTTTAAAATCAACTCAATCAAGTTAATAGGCCAATCTGTATTCAGTTAATGCTGGTATAACAGTTTAAAATCATCTCACAAGTTAATAGACCAATCTGTATTCAGTGAGTACTAGTATAACAGTTTAAAATGAACTCACTAGTTAATAGACCAATCTTTATTCAGTGAGTACTAGTTTAACCGTTTAAATTCAACTTACTCAAGTTAATAGACCAATTTGTATTCAGTGAGTACTGGTATAACAGTTTAAAATCATCTCACTAGTTCATAGACCAATCGGTATTCAGTGAGTACTAGTTTAACAGTTTAAAATCAACTCAGTCTAGTTAATAGATTATAAATCATCTCACTAGTTAATAGACCAATCGGTATTCAGTGAGTACTAGTTTAACAGTTTAAAATCAACTCAGTCCAGTTAAAAGACCAATCTGAATTCAGTGAGTACTACTAGTATAACAGTTTAAAATCAACTCACTAGTTAACAGATTAATCTGTATTCAGTGAGTGCTATTATAACAGTTTAAAATCAACTCAATCAAGTTAATAGACCAATCTGTATTCAGTGGGTACTGGTTTAACAGTTTAAAATCAACTCATTCTAGTTAATAGATTATTTTCGATTCAGTGAGTACAAGTTTAACAGTTTAAAATCAACTCAATTTAGTTAATAGATCAATCTGTATGCGATGAGTAGTGGTATAACAGTTTAAAATCATCCCAGTATAAATCACCAGACCATAATTATAATCTGTTGTTATAACTCGTAGACGAAATGAATGGGGTTTAACGTCCTACTCTTCTGCACCTAACCTGGGCTAATGGAAGACGGGCATACGCCATACCGTGTGCTATGAGTGAAATTTTGCCCGGAAAGCGGCGCTACGCCCTACTCTTATATCGAATTCCAACTGCCAAGGGATCTTTTACGTGCACGCCAGTTTGTATACAGGACCTCGGTAGTCGTAGACGAAGGGTACCAATTTGCATGCTGTGTGCTAAATTGTACCCGGACAGCGACACTGCAACCTATTGATATTTCAAATTCCTACTGCCAAGGGATCTTTTACGAGCACATCAATGTGTAGCCCACATGGGTCGTCTGGTTTTTGCCCTATCCAAACGACTACACCCTGTTCCTTGTCAGATCCTCTCAGATGTGAGAGTTTTAACTGAACGCTACCTGAAGAGAAGAAGGGTCAGTATCTTGTATATTGGGAAAGCAGTATGGCATACGCTTGGTTTACGTGGCAAGGAGTAGGGTCGTCTTTCCAACCTCGTTGGTTTTTCTCTGGGTTCTCCGGTTTCTACCCACTGCTAAAGAACCCTATGTTAGTCCCGAAATGACCTAGTTTGTGTCGAGTGGACGTTAAACCCATCTCTCTCTCTCTCTCTTTCTTTGATAAAGGTTGTATCTATAGTAAGGGATATTTGATGTTTAAGTGTTATTAAAGTCACCTAATGAAAATGACGAAGAAACAAATGACAAAATGAAATGAAGTTCACATTCATCGATTTATTCCAAATGATCGTTAGACTAAGTAAGACACAGACTGACTATATGATACCCGGGGTCAAACAGCAAAGTTACCACAGCATCACAACAAAGTCAGTAACGGGTAAATCCTCCTCTGTTTGCCAAACAAGCATTGATCTGACGTGGCATACTCCTAATGAGACGTCTAAGGTCATTTTGGTCCAGATTGTCCCATTCCTGTTGCAACGCTGCAGCAAGTTCTTGGACATTGGCAGGACGTTGTTGACGTTGACGTAACCTCTGTCCAAGCATGTCCCAGACATGCTCGATGGGGGAGAGGTCGGGACTCAGTGCTGGCCATGGTAATGTGGTGATGTTCTGTTGTTGGAGGTAACCTGTAACGATCCTGGCCCTGTGACATCTTGCGTTGTCATCCTGGAAGATGAAACGGCGGTCATGACGTCGTGCGAACGGCACAACATGGACTGTCAAGATGTTGTCCCGGTAGTACTGGCCTGTAACACGCCCTGCAACAACATGTAAAGCCGTTCTTCAAGCAACAGTGATGCCTCCCCACACCATAACAGAACCACTCCCAAATCGATCATGTCTGATGACGTCAATGTCTTGGAAGCGCTCGTTTCGACGACGCCACACCCTCCTACGTCTGTCCAAAATATCAACAGTGAACCTTGACTCATCTGAAAACATCACATTGCTCCAGCGTCGATTATCCCAGTCTTGACGATCCCTACACCAACGACGTCTTGCCTGAATGTGATGATCTCTCAAACAAGGGATCACGCGAGGACGTCGGGTGCGAAGGTGACCCCTATGCAGTCGATTCCGAATCGTCTGGCCACTCACTCTCACACCAGTGTCTGTTTGAAGATGAGCGCTGATCTGATTTGCTGTGACGGCACGATTTCTCAAGGCCAAGGTACGGGTAAATCGATCCTAGGCTTGAGTTGTCGCCCTTCTTCGACCTGAGCGTGGTCTGTCCTGTACAGATTGTGTATCACGGTATCTGGACCATAGCCTGCTTATGACAGACTGAGAAACATTCATCGTCCGCGCCACAACCGCCTGTGTTGTGCCGATCTGTAGCATGCCAAGGGCACGTAACCTTTCATTTTGGGTAAGCCGACGCATATCAAAAAAAATTTTCTGGTCACTAAAACAATTAAACTGATGTTTCCACCCTGGAATTCAATGCCACAATGACTGTAACATTCAAAGTCAGAGTCGTGCAAATCTTGGGTTGGACCCCCATGATGATCCCAAGCATCACCTGCATTCCATGCGGTAGCTATTGGTGCGTTTGGGCGTCACATGTAACTGGAAATGTTTCGTCTGTTAGGTTCTATAGTGACTTTTTTCGTAGTCATTTGCATATTTTAGTATTATGCCCCCAAAATCAAATATCCCCTACTTTTTTTGAGTAGTATATATTAAATTAGAGACTGTTATTCAATATATATTGTCATATTTATATAATAAGATTTATTCTCACGAAATAAAATCAAAACATTTGTTAAAATCAATGAATCCATAATACATTCTCTTACACTATGTTTTATTTATAAATCTTTTAAAACAGCCGTTTCTATTGTAGAGTTATTTGTCATAAAATACAACTTGTGCATGTCATTGAAACCAATTATTATTTTCATCAAAGGTCAGTAATCTTTTACTTATTATCAACTTTATGACGTAACCAATTAGTGTCATACCCCTATAATTGTCATATATTCTATACACAAACTCACAACAAGGATGAAGGCCACAATTTACTTCATTATATCTGGAGTCTCCCCCCAATCACTTCTATCTTCTCTGCCCCTTTTACAATGTCCGTTTTTATTGACCTTCTGGGGGTTGAGCTGACATTTTCTCTCAGGTGTGGTTTACTATTAGAAGGTAACGAAGCTAAGTGGATGGTATTATTCTCTTTGTATGCTACTTCACATTTTAATCTGTAAATTTCAATTGGTCAACTTCACACAAGCTTCGGAGAAACGAACTGACAAATGTTGCCACATCTGTGGTTGGGAGAATTTCGTTCAACGAAAATTTGGGGTAAACTGGAGGCGATTAAAGAGATCAGAATTTGCATTACAGTCAATAAGGAAAAATTATGGTGGTCTGCATCCAGAATTCATCTAGCCGAACCCAAAAGGATAGTATCCACCGTAAATAAAAACAATATTATTGATTTTCAATAAACATTGCACAAAACAATATTCATATTTGACTAAAAACTCATTTAATACACTGTCTGTATGTCTCAAACAAGCTTAGCGCGGGAACCTGTTTCTTTGAATTGCTTCATCAATGGAAGAAAACATTTTTGTTTTTTTTTTATTTTCCGGAGGGACCTGTTCCTTAAAGGCGCTATACCTCTAACTCGGTATTTTTCATTATATTAGAAATTAGAAGCACAAATCAATATTGATGATGTTATCTCGCCGCGAAAATATGTGATACCTAATATGCTATATTTTCAAACACAACGTCATTTTAAAATAAGTACGCGAGTCGTTTACTTATGGATTCAGACACAAATGCACAAAGAAAAACATCATACAAGACAATGCATAAGTAATTAGTAATGTCTGATCCACAGACATTTCAATGTCAGCTGCATTTTTGCCCCAATTTTCACCGATACACATTGTTATTAACTTGCGTGTTCCTTATGCATATATATGACAATCCTCGATGGGGCAGGGAATTCTTACCAACCCAGAACACATAATACCACTTTTCGTTTGAGTCGTTTTTACTGCGTGGGTGGGGCTGGGGTGGAGTTGCTATGCTCAACAATTACATTTGTCTTATAAGATAAAATAAAACAAAATAACAAAAATTAAAGGGGAATAAGACTGGATAACGAGCTGACATTCCTCGATAAAACAGTAAACAATAAATAATGAATAGGGAATATGTAGAAAACTTCAGTCGGATTATATTACTCTCGGCCTAGGTATCGGCGAACCAATTACATCCTATCCTCGATTGTCATTGCTACCGTTATTACGATAATAAACAAAGTCTCGATTATCTATTTTTACGGTAATCCATCAACCGCAAAAAGGTATTAAAATCTACTTAACAACGGAGCCACCCGATGGCATCGAGAGTTGATTATGATCCCAGTAAGTTAATTAATGCCTAATTTCTTTAAAACTATATTTTATTCAATAAGAATAGGTTTGGGAAAGAAGCTAATCCTATACCACCCCTTTCCCTTCAACAAAACAATATAATTACAATTAGCTTACTTAAATACATCTATAGAGTCGAAACTATTCATATTGTGGTATTATCTAATTAAATTCTGAAAGTATACAATTACGTTTTTTCAAATAAAAGGGTTATTTGATATACATAATAAGTAATTTTGGGTTAAGGCCTGAAAGTGTACAAATATGTAAACAGAATCTAGTGATGATAAATGACGATTCCAGTACTTAAAATCTATTACGTACTTCTAAAATGTTAAGAATTGATTGACTTTGATCAAGTGAAATATCCGTGGAGCCATAATTAATCATTCATATAACATTAATGTAAGGCCTATAGAAAGCGTGGTAAGGGAGTGGTAAAAACCATATATCGTACTGTGGTCATCATGGTCGTTAATGAGCATGTTCAAAACAAACGCCAAGATTCTGCAATCAGTTTTTAATTTTTAGGGACATTTTCTCGCGTTGTGTTCACGTATTAAGACGGCCTCGTGCATTTTCGGTCGCCGGACGGCCGTAGCTGCGCAGTAAAGACATCTCCCCGGTCTGACGGAGCCTAAAGATGGTTGTTGGTTTGTCTGAAAACGTTAAAATTCTACAGATTAATTACCTAACTGATCAGCAGTAAATAAATGCTGGGCGACCGCTAGTATCACTGATAGATCAATACAAGGATATACCTAACTGATCAGCAGTAAATAATCGCTGGGCGGCCACTAGTATCACTGATAGATCAATACGACGATATAACGAAAGAGCTTTGGGCTTGGATTTTATGGCTTATTTTGTTAAATTAAATTGTATTTTATAATTTGTTAATAATTAACCTGTGTTACATATATAAACATTATTTAACCACAACTGACATGTCCAGGAGTTTGTTATTCTGTGAAATTAACCATTAAAGTTGCATAATGTATGATTTACTTAAAGAGGTCGCCGTTTTTGTTATAATAGTTTAAAAATTAGGTGCTGGAAAATAAATATATTGGACATTTTAATTAGCATCTGAGTTAAGTTGTGAATAATTTTAGTTTTGACAAGATTTAGCCTAAATAATCTCATGTGTCACGTTCCATTGTTACGATATTAAAAACCATTTGAAAGTTAAATTATAAAATAGCGCGGTTGTTGTAACAGATTTAATAGCTCGGCCATCCGATGACCTTGATAGTTGATAATGGGCATATAAGGTGTAGGTTCGCACTCATTTCGACTACACCCCATCTCGACCACACCTCATTTCGACCACACCTCATTTCGACTAGATATCATCTCGACTACATCCCATTTCGACTACAAATTTTATTACCTCCAAAATTCTGACGGCCCAACTAACCAGCACTGAACCGTTCCAATGATTAAGAGATGTAATGTTTATTGTCAAATTGGCTGATTCATTATATATTATAGTTTGTTTTCTTTAATATCAAAGTTTTGTTTTGACAAATATTTGGAGGTAAATACTTGCTTCGCTACTTGAGATGAACTGTTTCAAGACTTTGGAAGGAGAAAGGGGACATTTTGTGTTTATTCATCTAACAATATTATTATATGTGTACAACTTATAGTTTCTAAGAGAGGTAAGCTGCAAGTCAAACTTGATGGATATTTGTATAAAAAACATAATGAGCAAGGTAAATGTATTCAATTGAAGTCTAGGGCAGCAACTTCACTGGAAAGTTCATCACAATAGACATATACATTCTAATTGTTTCAAATAACAACCACCTCTCAGAAAATGAAGATCAAATCAAATTGATTTGACGTATATCTGAGTCATGACATACACTTGGTTGAGGGATTAAGGCGTGAAAATCTGAACATGAACATTGTTAGCAATAATCTGCATTCAGTGACTATTATTTTAACAGTTTAAAATCAACCCAGTCAAGTTCATAGACCGATCTGTATAACAGTTTAAAATCATGAGGCTGGTGGATTGCAATCTGTATTCAGTTAATGCTGGTATAACAGTTTAAAATCAACTCAATCAAGTTAATAGGCCAATCTGTATTCACTTAATACTGGTATAACAGTTTAAAATCAACTCATTAGTTAATAGATTAATCTGTATTCAGTGAGTACTGGTATAACAGTTTAAAATCAACTCACTAGTTAATAGACCAATCTGTATTCAGTGAGTACTGGTATAACAGTTTAAAATCAACTCAGTCTAGTTAATAGATCAATCTGTATTCAGTGAGTACTAGTATAGCAGTTTTAAATGAACTCACTAGTTAGTAGACTAACCTGTATTCAGTCAGTACTAGTTTAACAGTTTAAAATGAACTCACTAGTTAATAGGCCAATCTGTATTCAGTGAGTACTAGTATAACAGTTTAAAATCAACTCACTAGTTAATAGATTAATCTGTATTCAGTGAGTACTGGTATAACAGTTTAAAATCAACTCACTGGTTAATAGATTAATATGTATTCAGTTTAAAATCAACTCAATTTAGTTAATAGACCAATCTGTATTCAGTGAGTACTAGTATAACAGTTTAAAATCAACTCTCTAGTTAATAGATTAATCTGTATTCAGTGAGTACTAGTATAACAGTTTAAAATCAACTCAGTCAAGTTAATAGACCAATCTATATTCAGTGAGTACTAGTATAACAAATTAAAATCAACTCACTAGTTAATAGATTAATCTGTATTCAGTGAGTACAAGTATAACAGTTTAAAATCAACTCAGTCAAGTTAATAGACCAATCTGTTTTCAGTGAGTACTAGTATAACAGTTTAAAATCAACTCACTAGTTAATAGATTAATCTGTTTTCAGTGAGTACTGGTATAACAGTTTAAAATCAACTCAGTCTAGTTAATAGATCAATCTGTATTCAGTTTAAAATCAACTCAGTCAAGTTAATATACCAATCTGTTTTCAGTGAGTACTAGTATAACAGTTTAAAATCAACTCACTAGTTAATAGATTAATCTGATTAATCTGTTTAAAATCAACCTAGTCTAGTTAATAGATCAATCTGTATTCAGTGAGTTCTAGTATAACAGTTTAAAATCAACTTAATTTAGTTAATAGATCAATCTGTATGCGATGAGTAGTGGTATAACAGTTTAAAATCATCCCAGTATAAACCATCAGACCATAATTATAATCTGTTGTTATAACTCGTAGACGAAATGAATGGGGTTTAACGTCCTTCTCTTCTGCACCTAACATGGGCTAATGGAAGACGGGCATACGCCATACCGTGTGCTATGAGTGAAATTTTGCCCGGACAGCGGCGCTACGCCCTACTCTTATATCAAATTCCAACTGCCAAGGGATCTTTTATGTGCATGCCAATTTGTACACGGGACCTCGATAGTCGTAGACGAAGGGTACCAATTTGCATACATGTTTAAACAGTGGAAGTCAGTAAAAGGGCCTACACTAAGTAGAGTTAATTCTTACATAACCCATATTTAATATGTATTATAAGGTTTATAAAATGATGTGGTTGAACGTCCAACTATTCCGCACACGCCCTACAATGGTTACAGTGTGCTAAATTGTACCCGGACAGCGGCACTGCGACCTATTGATATTTCGAATTCCTACTGTCAAGGGATCTTTTACGTGCACTTCAATGTGTAGCCCACTTTTGTCCTCGGGTTTTTGTCCAATCCGAACGACTATACTCTGTTCCTTGCCAGATCCTCTCAGATGTGAGAGTTTAAACTTAACGCTACCTGAAGAGAAGAAAGGGTCAATATCTTGTATATTGGGAATGCAACATGGTATACGCTTTATAAAGGTTGTATCTCTATTAAATTAGAGACTGTTATTCAATATATATATTGCCATATCTATACGAAATTTATTATCACGAAATGAAAACAAAACATTTGTTAAAATCAATGAATCCATAATACAATCCTACGTTATGTTTTATTTATAAATCTTTTAAAACAGCCGTTTCTATTGTAGAGTTATTTGTCATAAAATACAACTTGTGCATGTCATTGAGACCAATTATTATTTTCATCAAAGGTTGGTAATCGTTTACTTATTATCATTGAAAACAACTTTATGACGTAACCAATTAGTGTCATGCCTATAATTGTCACATATTGTATACACAAACTCACAATAAGTGGGCAGGCCACAATTTACTTCATTATATCGGGAGTCTCCCCCCTCCCCCAATCCCCTCTATCACCCTCTGCCCCTTTTAGTCTAGAATCACAATAAGGATGACGACCACAATTTGCTTCATTATATCGAGAGTCTCCCCCCAATCACCTCTATCTCCCTCTGCCCCTTTTACAATGTCCGTTTATATTGACCTTTTAGTCTTACGATGGGGTTGAACTGACATTTTCTCTCAGGTATGGTTTACTAGTCATGGTTTACCATTAGAAGGTAACGAAGCTAAGTGGATGGTATTATTCTCTTTGTATGCTACTTCACATTTTGATCTAAAAATTTCAATTGGTCAACTTCACACAAGCTTCGGAGAAACAAACTGACAAATGTTGTCCCGTCTGTGGTTGGAACGAAAATTTTGGGTAAATTGGAGGCGGTTAAAGAGAACAGAATTAGCATTACAGTCAATAAGAAAATTAATGGTGGTCTGCATCCAGTAGTCGAACCCAAAATGATAGTATCCACCGTAAATAAAAACAATATTATAGATTTTCAATAAACATGACACAAAACAATATTCATATTTGACTAAAAACTCATTTAATGCATTGTCTGTATGTCTCAAACAAGCTTAGCACCGGATCCTGTTTCTTTGAATAAAAATTGCTTTATCAAAGGAAGAAAATATTTTTGTTTTTTCTTGATTTTCCGGAGGGACCTTTTCGTTAAAGGCGCTATACCTCTAACTCAGTATTTTTCATTATATTAGAAATTAGAAGCACAAATCAATGTTGATGATGTTATCTCGCCGCGAAAATATGTGATCCTAATATCCTATATTTTCAAACACAGCGTCATTTTAAAATAAGTACGCGAGTCGTGTACTTATGGATTCAGAGGCCTTTAGTAATACACAAAGAAAAACATCATGCAAGATAATACATAAGTAATTAGTAATGTCTGATCCACAGAAGACATAATGATAATAATTTAGAAGAATTTTTAGCCTATTTTAAGGTTCCATACGCTCTTTAATGTCATTACACTAACGTTTTCATTGAGATTTATTTGTTTTGTGGGATGACAATCTGACTTTTGTTGTAAAGTTGTACATCAATAGACAAAGCCAGTGCATAAGTTGTATAATCCATTGTAGTGAATTAAAATGAAACCATTACTATAATTGAAATAACGCATCAGACAGTTGTTCTTTTGATTATCGAGACAGCGCATCAAAAAAAGGGAAACAAGCCAACAGAGAGGTTGAGCTCCTTCGCCAATATCTCAAAATAATAGATTTCACTTACTAATTAATTGCACATTTATCTTTTTCAAAAGTATCGAGCAATCAAACTGAAAAACTACACTTAGTCTAAGCCCTAAGCAGAAATGTTCACAATAGCACTTATTCAAGGTTTTGAAATACCTGGTAGTGAAACTAAACACTATAAAGTTTCATCCCTCTCCATCAGTTAGCACCAAAGTTATCTTGTCCCAAAGTATCAACCAATTAAATTGCTTAGCTCTGCTTAGCTATAACGGTAAACGCTAATCATTGAACTCAGCAACGCCACGCTCCCGATGAACATCTACATCTAGTTTAACCATTCTACCTCAAGGTCTTGATCAATCAAATTGCTTATCTTTACTTAGACTAAATAGAAAATTATCATCGTGGAACTTAGTCAAGGTATTAATATAATGAATCAATACCCCGAATTTCATCACTCTAACCCAATTAGAATCAAAGTTATCGTGCTCTATAATGTCTCAACCAATCAAATTCCTTATCTCTGCTTAGTCGTAGTGGAAATTGCGCATGATCGAACACTGCAAAGACATTCACCTAATAAAGACCAACAGAAAGTTTGTACATTCTACCTCAATTAGAAGGAGAGTTAGTGTGTTCTAAAATCTCGATCAATCTAATTGCTTGCCGCTCTGTTCATTATCGAAATCAGTCTAGGTATTGATATAATGAAACGATACCCCATGTATCGTTACTCCTATTTAATTAAGTGTCCCTAAGCATCAACGAATCGAATTGCTTATCTTTGCTTAGTCTAAGCAGACGATGTCCATTTTCGAACACCAACAAGGCATTCACCTAATAAACACCTACAGCACTGTAGCTCATTAGAAAGAGAGTTACTGTATTCCAGAGTGTGACGGATAGACGGACGGACCCCAAAGCATCCTACTATTACGTATCTTCAGAAAGTTTAATTCTACTTCGCACCCAAAAGCCCCCTACTATTACGTATTCTTAATGACGGCACGATCTGCAGAAAATTAATTTCTATTTACTGTCATTTGGATCAATAATTTGAAAAAGCGTGAAGGGTCGTCTAAATATTTTCAACGGTTAAATAATTTTTCACGTGTGTTGAGAATCATATTCACAAGATACAATGATATAATTAATGGGAAATAAATGATCTAATTAATGCAAAATAATCTATATTTTTCACCGATACACGTCTGCTCTTGGCGATGGATGCCAGCTGCATTTTTGACCCAATTTTCACCGATACACATTGTTATTAACGATATATAAACGCCCAATTACGATTTAATTAACAAATGCACCAGTCCTCTCTTATATTTCTAACCTTATCGACATATTATCTTCGTTCTTTTCCCGAACGGTACTTTTGTAGAACAAATATTATTTTATAGCTTTCACGATCAGAAAATGGAACCCACTAAAACCCGAAATACAACATGAAATTATGCCCCATCATTTGTTGGAATCTTGATTAAAACGACCATAATATACCACATTACTTTTATATTGGAGATAGAAAAAATCAGCTAAACATAATAAATTGGGAGTAGGCTACATCGATTTTAATATTCATAAAAAATCGTTTTTGCTGTCTACTATAAAAGCGTGGAATACTTTAGATAATGAAATAAAGAAGACCTCGTCTGTCTCTGATTTTAAAACTAAACTGTATCCAACCTTATTTCCCAAAGTTAACGAACTGTTTTTCTACGGTGAACGACAATTCTAAATTATCCACTGTAAACTACGTAATAATAAAAGTGATTTAAGATACCATAAGTTCCTTAGTTATGCATTTATATGACAATCCTCGATGGGGCAGGGTATACTTACCAACCCAGAACTCATAATACCACTTTTCGTTTGAGTCGTTTTTACTGCGTGGGTGGGGCTGGGGTGGAGTTGCTATGCTCTACAATTACATTTGTCTTATAAGATAAAATAAAACAAAATAACAAAAATTAAAGGGGAATAAGACTGGATAACGAGCTGACATTTCTCGCTAAAACAGTAAACAATAGATAATGAATAGGGAATATGTTGAAAACTTCAGTCAGATTATATTACTCTGGGCCTAGGTATCGGCGAACCAATTACACCCTAGCCTCAATTGTCATTGCTACCGTTATTACGATAATAAACAAAGTCTCGATTATCTATTTTTACGGTAATCCATCAACCGCAAAACGTATTAAAATCTACTTAACATCGGAGCCACCCGATGGCATCGAGAGTCGATTATGATCCCGGTAAGTTAATTAATGAACAAGCTAATCCTATACCACCCCTCTCCCTTCAACAAAACAATATAATTACAATTAGTTTACTTAAATACATCTATATAGTCGAAACTATTCATATTGTGTTATTAATTAATAAAATTGTGAATGTACACAATAATATTTCTTTCAAATAAAACTAATTTTGGTTTAAGGCCTGAAAGTGAATGAATATGTAAACAGAATCTAGTGATGGTAATGGTAGATGACGATTACAGTACTTACAATCTATTACGTACTCCTAAAATGTTAAGAATTAATTGACTTTGATTAAGTGAAATATCCGTAGAGCCATAATTAATCATTCATATAACATTAATTTAAGGCCTATAGAAAGACTTTCAATCAATCTAATTAAAATATAGATCTATATTTCGTTTCGTTTTTTTATACTTTCGATGGCCTACACTCATGTAGATCTAACTAGTTATAGTGGAAGCTCACGTTCTATGACGTCAGGTATCAAGCACGGGACATTTGACCCGATAACGTCAGTCATTCGATTAACCAATCAGCAACCGCCATGTTTTTCAAAATCTACGTTTGTTTTGTTATGATTTCTATCCGCTGGTGTTTATAGTATAGACGTCGTTGGCTGGTAATATCTACCCACAGTTCCACGCATGAAAAGGTCAAACGGTCGATTCGACAGACCATTTGATTGGCTGACCCTTCATTTCAGTCAGAACACGGATTAAATAACAAGTCCTCCAGATCCAAGAGTAGTAAAGACAAGTAAAAATGAAATTTTGAACTATAAAAAACGAAACGAATTGGATCTGTGTTTTAATCAGATTGACTTTCAATAGGCAAATTTAACTCTTGCGTAATATACGTTTTAGAGGAAAGGGCAACTGTATATTTGTGTGATGTTTAGTTTTTGTTTAGATTTCATATACAATTCAGATTTTACAAGTATTACGTTCTTTTTGTATTTATCTCTATTATGCTTAAAAGTTCATATTTTTGTGTTAGTTTCATATACAACTCTATTTACAAGTATATGTTCCTTTTTACGTATATTTCTTGTATGCATATTACTTAAATATTAGAGAGGGGTCAACACAGGACTAGCTTGTTCCCAAATCCAAAACATTGTTTATCAAATAATAGTGTCGGGATTAGATGAAGAGAAAGCCTGTGATATTTATAGGTGCCCCCAATCCCCCACCCTTACGACTAGAGGAAACTAAAAATGTGTTTTAAACAGAATGAGCAGTGTCGAGGATGAAATGATGGCGGATGTTTCAGAGAGAGAGAGAAATGGGTTTTAACGTCCACTCGACACAAACTAGGTCATTTTGGGACTAACATATGGTTTCAATTTATTTTCAATAATTCGCTTGCGCGTAAGGGTCTTTAGCAGTGGGAGGAAACCGGAGTGCCCGGAGGAAACCCACGACGTTGAGAAGGCGCCCCTATCTCCATGCCACATACGCTCACACCAGGAATCGAAACCACAGCCGCAAGCCAGAGGCGACCTCCAGCTAGAGGTCGAAGCGCGGCACTCTAGACCACTAGCCCCCCCCCCCCCCCCGAATGTTTCAGACAATACAGTAATCAAGGCTAATGACTGAGACAAAAGTATTGATAACGATCCCAAATTTTATCTAAAATACGAGACAAAAACAGTGACTGATAAGCGCGTGATTATTTCAAATCCCATTTTACATAGGAGTGTCGAATGCAGGTTTATAACGATCCCAATTGTATCTAAAGTACAGGATAAAACAGTGACTGATAAGCGCGTGAATCTATTTGAATAAATTATGAGTGTTTCTTTGAGAACACTTTCTGATATTAGTTCCCGAGCAAGATCAGTACAGTGAACTATTGCTAATAATAATCCCCGGGCCATCAATAATATTAAAGCAGCAATATGTCTGTTTATTTCTGAATATGTATATTAATTTTAAAATTTTAACAGCTTAAAGGGACTAAACCTCTAAATGATAATCGAAATTATGAACATGAATCAGAATTTAATACTGGGTCATACGATTAAATGGAAGTTGACTTTTTATTTGACTATTTATATCTCAATTCCAATCTGATTAAAACACAGATCCTATTTAGTTTCGTTTTTTTTAGTTCAAAATTTCGTTTTAGTTGTCTTTACTACACTAGGATATGGAAGCTTTGTTATAACCCACGTTCTAGATGATATGAGGAATTAGCCAATAAAGCGGTCTGTTATGCGAGTTTTGAGGTGCACGGAATTCTGGGTAAACGTCAACCCGTTCGTTTGACACCTGACGCGAACTTCCACTACAACTGAGCAGATCTTCGTGCAGTGAAGGCCATCGGAAGTATAAACAAACGAAACGAAATATAGATCTGTATTTTAATCAGATTGCCTCAACTCTAGCTTGATCTACCAGACAGAGACAGATTGCTATCCCACAAAACAAACCAATGAAATCGACCGTCTTATTTCTAAATCAAATAATAGTCAATTTAGTGATTACATCTTCATTACGGTATCTGGACAAGATATCGTTTCATTTCAGACGCACATTAACTTAAATGTCTTGAACTGCTGGTGCTGATGAGCTTAAATCACTTCCACGGCGTACGTAAATTACCTTAAATGGCTTCAACCGGGTAAAAATATATTACGACACTAAATTGAGCATTGTATACAAATTGTCATTTATTAGACTAAACTCCACTTTGATTCTGAAATCCACGTCAAAACCACAACCTCATTAAGTCCCAAATAATGCAAGAATGGCGCACGAGCCAGAGTATCCACACTCGTGGTAAAACAGTTTATGCTACTCAATTTGAAAGTTTATATCAATACTCGGTTGGTAGGCTAGCACACAAGTGTAATAATATGCATGAAAACGGTATCTCGGGGCTTAAGGCAGAGGTCGTTGGGATAGGGCGAGTAACCAAGTCCGGTGAACACTTTGGAGTGTAGGTGAAAGAACCCTTGGCAGTTGGAATTTGATATACGAGTATGCCGTAGTGTCGCTGTACTGCCCAAATTTTCCCTACAGCACACTGTGTGACGTATGCCCGTCTTCATTAGCCCTGTAGATGTAGAGCATTCGGTAGTTAAAACAAATTTTGGTTCTTTTTAATTTACTTTAAAAGTTTACAGGAGTAATCCCAGATATATATTGACTGACTATTTCGTCTGAAGAAAAACACTTGCAAACATTTATAACCATGATAGTAAGTATTTTAAGCTATATTATGGAAGAAAAGATATCGCGCCATTAATAAGGTAATATATCCACATATCGTGATCATTGAGATGGTTTACTGGTCTTTAATACACTAGGACCTGAACGACTTGTAATATAGCTACATGTATAACCCTCGTTTTTGCTAATGTAAGGATTGGCCAATGACACCACCATTCTGTTATGGTGTGTTCTTGAAGTGCGGTGCACAGAACTGTGGGTAAACCACTACAAACATTAACGCTGATTGTGGTATCTATCGCGCTATTTCTACCCTATACGCTTTCCTAAAAATCACCTCAACGATCACAATATGTAGACATAATACCTTACTGGCATCATGATGTCTCCCCTGTATTGACCCCTATAGGCTTCCATACTACATGCTTTTATTTTAAATAAAATTAAAAATTTCAATTCATGCCGTGCAAGTGCATGGTTTAGTCTTCAAAGCGTGCCCCTTTAAAGTATCTGCTAGTATATTTGTTATCCATTATTATATTTTCTTAATTAGTTGCTAGCCTATATCTATATGGATTTCATTCGCTTACATGACTAACGCCCAGGAAGGAGCAAATCCAGATCTAAAATCTTGGACATTATTATAATTATCTACACAAGGAAATCGATAAACACCTTATCTACGTATGTAAACGGCTATACATTATAAACACAGAGAAGAATAACACGGCGTTGAGCACACGACAACCAAATCATCAC
This sequence comes from Patella ulyssiponensis, assembly GCA_963678685.1. NCBI lineage: Eukaryota > Metazoa > Mollusca > Gastropoda > Patellidae > Patella > Patella ulyssiponensis. Next base: position 46,854,183 of record OY783225.1, on the reverse strand, counting down.
GGATATTAAATTCATAAACTGCTCACAATCCAACTTATGATTATTGTATTACGATAAGTGGGTATGGGCGTTGTCCGTGTATTGAATTCTCTATAATCCACGAACAAAAAGGAATCGGTAAAGATTTGTTATTGTAATGATGATGGATGCTCTCAAGATTCTGATCTTTTTTCTGTTGGAATATCTAAGAGCAAGGTAAAAGTTTTTATTTTTTTAAAGATAATTTAGTAAAAGAAATAATATTCACCGGCATCATAAACAATATATTTTTAATGATAAAATTGACGTGCGTTACAACTCATAGTTATTGATTCAACACTTTTATATTTTCGTAAATGTGTTGCAGTTAATAAACCCAGTGAATGTCACTCATAAATTTATCCGTTATTCTAGATTGCCTTCACTAAATGCCCTCTCTAGATAATGCCAAAGGTGAATGTTTTTTTTTAAACTGTCATAATTCTTGTTTATGCATGACTTTCACATGGGCAGCGAATTTACGGAATTGTCCCCAATACAAACCTTTTCCGAGTCCTAGATAAATAGTAGACGGTTCTTGAAGTTCGTGAATGATTCTTAATTAGTTCTTACACATTCGTCTTGATCGACCACTGACGTTTTTGTTCGTCATAAACTTTCGTGGCCGGTCTACGAATTTCGGAATGCGTAGATGTATTGTAAAGCCGTCGAAGCCCACGCAAAACCCATGCATAACGCGCAATATAGTGTTTAACATCTGGCGTAGCTCAATTTCGTTTAAAGGAGGCAATTCTTTAACTGAATATCATCTACAGTCTTCGCCATTGCAAACATGTCGATTAGCCAATTTAATTCAACGTTGTTGATGTTGTTATCTTGCTGTGAAAAAATGTGCTTCTGATTCAATATTTAAGACAAAATGAAAATTTTAAATTGACACCCGAATGCTTTCGAGCGCCATTTATAATCAAGTTACTCGATAAACCTATCCTAGCGAAAAATCCTACCAGTGTAAACTGGAACTAACCATCCGCCAAAGACTGACATTCAATTTGCACTCTTCGCGTATTTCGCCGAATAAAACTGAATAGACATTACAATCTATGCTTTCTCTTCATCTAAACCTGGCACTGCTTTCTTGTTAAGGTATAGTTCCTAGATCTATCGCTATATCGAGGATGCTATGTTTAAATCGAATCTGATATAACACCACCGAGCCATTGGTATGATACACGAATGTATATTTCTCATGTTATTGATAAAATCTATATAACGAAAGAAAATATCGATGTTAAAAATGAATAAATATTTAAAATTTCGAGTTGTATAATAACCATACATATATTATACTTGTGTGCAATTGCGATCAATCGAGTCCATTTTCATTATATTCAAGACAATAGGTCTTTGGAAGATTTATAAGGTTTTGAAGGCTTTTTTTATTTTTCGTATACTCTTTTCCTGATAAGAATAGGCCGTATGTGCATATACTCGTCTTCATTCGTGTGTGTCGAAAGGTTAGTACGTGCGAGCTGTTTTATAAGGTCTGTCATTAAGTCAACAGGTACGTGACAATGAGAAGGGTCGCCTGTCCAACACTGTGGGTTTTCTCCGCCTCCCCCCCCCCCCGGTTTCCTCTCACTACTAAAGACCCCTACGCACAAGCGAATTATTGAAAGACAAATTGAACCGTGTGTCAGTTCCAATGTGACTTAGTAGGTGTCGAGTGGACCCCATTTCTCTCTCTCTCGCTCTTATGTACCCGTCTGCTGAAAAGTTAAAGACCTTTTCATTTCAGTAACCCGAAACACCCAGATCCCATTTACACAATGAGGTGCACGTCAAAGAACCCGTAGCAGTTGGAATGCTAATTAAGAGAAGGCCGTAGCACTGTTGTTCGGGGAAACTGTCTCTTACGACACACTGTGTGGTGTACGTTCATAGCCTATAGCTAGTACGAAGTCAAACTTCATTTCACTTTCATAACATGTAACGACTACATTCCATTGCCATTAAACTGATCTTGACTTTCTGCGCATTATTGAATGCATGACTCCGTTAATCGAGCCGAACGAAATGTTAGTATAATTTTAATTAAATAAGTTCGGCTGGATTTTAATGTATGATATACAAATTAAATATGCGCTATGTTCATTAATAAATATTGTATTGTTTTGTATTGAACAGTTTATGACATGTAAAGGTGATAAGCCACTTACAGTTGCAATATGAGACGGAATCGCTCCAGTATACGTATTGGTTTTATTGTCAGTGGCCGGTTGTTCAGGGATCGGTATCTTTAACGGAGACAAAGTCTGTTGCCGGAAGTTCCGTTCAGTTTTATAGTTCATGCTATATAATATGATTCAAACAGTTTTGATTTAAAATTTCCCAAACATTGCAAAGTTTTGAGATTTACGGGTAAACAGTTCCATAGTTTTAGCACGATGTGGGAAAACCAAACCAAAGGATTGAAGTCTATAACTTGGTACTGTTAGAAGGTGATCATTTTGTGACTTCAGGGAAGGGCTTGGGGTTGTTCCATTTTAACATTTATGGGTCATACACAGGAGTTTGAAATGGATTCTGTAGGTGATTGGTAACCAATGCAGTTCCTTAAAAACAGGTGTAATGTAGCAGTTTCTGCAAAGGATCCTGGCTGCATTGTTTTGCTCCATTTGAAGGTTGTTTATCAGGTTCTGATTTATACCACAAAGTAGACTATTACAGTAATCGAGTCGTGAAGAAACTAATGATCTGTAATAAGAATGATGTCGAATTTTTCTAATAGACGAAGCAGACGTTACGCAACTCATTGACATGGTTTTCCATACTAAGCTCAATATCAAGATTTGCAATATTTTGGTGGTATATGCTGATTTATTGGAAAATTGTTTTTTGGAACCAATATCCATGACCTCGGTTTTGTCATCATTGAGTTTCAGCATGTTATTGGTCATCCATGATTTGATATCTTTTGTACATTTGATTCTACTAAATGAATCCTGATGATCTGTAGAATTCCAGCTGTCAACACTTTGTGTATCATCAGCGTATGAGTGATACAAAGCTGGTGTTTTTTTAAAAAGTATATTGACTGTGTAAAGTGCAGATTAACCTAACCTGATTTGGTATTTGTAATCTGAACCGATTGCTTGCGACCGAGAAGGTAAGATTCAAACCCTGCAAGGACGCTCCCCGAAATGCCAAAATCAACGCGGATTTTCTTTACCGAATCCAATGGATCAATCGTGTCGAAAGCGACTGAAAGATCCAACATTACTAAGGAACAGCAGTTACCTCTGTCGACAACATGTCTGATATCATCCAAGACCTTAAGAACTGTCTCAGTTAAATGATCTTGCAGTTTTTTCCAATATCTTTGGAATGAATGGTAAATTGGCGGCTTCTTAAATAGGGATTTAACCAATGTATATCTAAAGGTTTCGGGAAAGAGGCCCGATTGAAGGCTGCTATTAATTATCACGTTATTACACGAAGAAGCACACCGGCAAGTTCAATCACAATTCGTTAACGTTGCAATAACGTTAACTGGCGCTTGAAATTGCGGTAAAAAAATGCTGAAAAAATATTTTTCTTAATCGAATTAAAATTTCATCTTAATTTCGCTTGGGATATCTAACTAATTTCTTATCGAATGCCTGAATTCTTTTGTTACCAAGATGTTAAAAGCATACACCACAAAGAAACGTTTTTTTTTTATAGTAAGTAACTATCTGATTTGCAGTTCAACACCACAATCAAGATTCCATTTTAATCATTAATGGGTGTAGACCTCACTATAAAAATATAACTAACATCCATATTTGATATCTATCACCAATTATAACTTGTTTGATATGTCGATGACCTTCCAGATATTTGGGTAAAACTTTTATTTATCGTGTAAATAGTCGAAAAAATTCATTCATTTATTATTTTAACTTTTAAATGTCACAGTCAGTTATCAATATTGACATATCTTTATTATTTAACTTCAAATGAAAAATGAAGTTATCGAATTATCTACAATCTATCTAAAGTGGTTCTGTCCGTTAATCCATAACAAAAATGTCTACATCAGACGAAGACACAAAATCACAGAACACTCGATCCACCAAGAGGTTAAACATGAACGCAATTTTCTTGGAAGGACGCTACGTTGAAATGCTTTGATGGGCCTTGCACGGGCCACACTGTGACGATAAAACTGCATTCCAACAAAAGTATTTATACGGTAATTTGTTTCTAATAAAAGTAGGTCAAATTTGGTTTTATATGAAGGTACTGGATTGCCTGAAAAACACCTCATCTGGCGCAAACAGGAAACTGTAAAGGTATCACTAACTCAAATTAAGTAGTTTTGATCAAATGACTAGCGGTTGTAGACCTAAACATACAACAGACTCTGTGATTTAACGGCAGAAAAAGAAGTTGACAGAGAATAATCAAAGAATTTACTTAGGTTTCGATATTAATGGTAAATCGACAGCGGGTAACGCGAAAAACAACATTTGATCCGGGCTACAATCAAACCTAGTCACGGCTTGGTGTAGTTTACGATTTGCAATGTTCTAAGATGGCTTTTGAACAAATTTTGAAAGAGAAATTGGTTTGAATATTTTTTTAGTCCAAAAAAGATCACCGAATCACATAGTTGTCTAATAGTTTGTACGCGGGATGGTATGAATACATCGCTTACGTTAATAGCGAAATCTCATTTCACTTTTAGCTCCGAACGACTTTCATAAATCATTAAATACCGAATTAATTGGGAAATTCAAAAAATCGAAACTAATATTTCTGTTCATTGTCCTAGGATACCCACTGAGTCTAGTGAATCAACATTATATGCTCATATTCTCAACTTTATAAACTTTAATTAGAACATAATCCAGATCGTCGAATATCATATACTCGTAGTTTATATTAGATATCAGTAAACCGATATCCATAATAGTATCACAATCGATATTTCTTAATATATATGTATATACATACCGTGCCTTTCTGAAATATATATTATTTAAAGAGGAATTCCGCATCTACAATATAATGAAAATAATAATATGTATCACGGGGGCCGAACAAAATGCACCACTCTTTAACAATTTGCGCATAAGAACAGAAACAATTTATGCCTGGGAATAATAACAATTTGTGCATGAAAATAATAATTTGCCCATGAGTATAATAGCAAGTTGGTTATTAGAACAATCACAATTTGTGCATTAGAATAATAGCAATTTGTGCATTAGAACAGTAACAATTTGTGCATTAGAATAATAGCAATTTGTGCGTTAGAACAGTAACAATTCCACACTGTCTTTAATCTTAGCCTACATTTTCATATATGTTCTATGAAACACATACACACCACAGAGTCTATTTGAAATTGTCTATAAAGGTTACACAATGGAAGCCCCGAGACAAATTGTGAAGCAATATAATGATGTGATTAGGGATCATTAATTTTATGAGGTTGTTAATATGAATCTGGTTGTATAAGTCTGATCATTATCACCTGTATCAGTGACAATATAGAGAACAACCTGCTACAATTACTCGCACATAATTTATCTTATTACCTGGAGCCACGGTGGCTCAGTAAGTAAGACGTTGGCTCGCTAACCTGGGGGTGCCGTGTTAGATTCCTGTGGTGGCCGAGAAATCCATTGGCATTTTCCGGTATAGCCTATATCACCCCTCCTCATACAAGGAATAACAGATTATGTCGGTTTATTTCGCTACAAGAAAGTCGCAATCTTCTATGCATAATCTGGCTCCTTGTTTTGTTCTTCATTGGTATTTTTAAAGATGTTATTTTTGTTTTATAGATTGTAAGTATTTGGTCGGTATAATATCAAGCCTTTAGGCAAGCGGGTGTCAGGTCATTAATAATTGCATGAATAAGTGTCAGTTTGTGTCGTTTGTGTCAGTCTTGTAGCGGAATAACCACGGTTAGTTGTAGTAGAGTTTATGGCTGGTACCCTAAGTGCATCTTTTCTAGTTTATTAGTATAATCATCGGTGCATCCATCCCAGATAACATCACAGTAATCAGAATGAGATAAAATGAAGGAAGTGTACAAAGTTTGTAGGGATTCTCGATTAAGCCTATATTTAAGTGACTGTAAGGAGTTTTAACTTACTTTCTTCATTGACAATTGAATCTAATGAGAGGGTAAGCCGAAATGTTTTTTTTTTCATTGATCAAATCTTAGAACTGGAAGAGGAAGACGTGTCTTATTAGCTAGTTTCCTAAGTCATGTACTATTTGAAAGTAATTATTAGTTGTGGCGATCTATGCCAAATAGAAGTGATTTAATTAATTGGTGGTGTAATTGGTAAGATTTATTGAGTTTTTCAGAGCATACCTTCTTTAACTATACTTGATACTGCTTTGCTGTGAAGTTACTATTAAAATGTGTATTGACGTGGTGTTGGATTCCCCCTTTTTGATCGAAGGTACAATACTTTAGTAAGAAACGTGCATCTGTATACAAAGGTAACTAATATCAGCACGAATGCGACACGGTCTTTGAAATTATCATACGGCAAGCTTTCTAAACTACCAACTGGTTCTACTCACTGGATAATCTCCTTCTTGTTCTTGATCTTGGGATGGATCATCTAATTTGACGAACATCGACATGAAACTTAGCTTACTGGTTTGTTAACGAGGACTTTCAAGATGGATGCTGTGAAATCATGGTCAAGTTCTGGTTCAGTACGTTCGTACTTGTTTATGTGAAGTTTTATCTATTCTTTTGTTAATTTCTCTGTTGTATATATTTGAATAACCAGGGATGTTTAGTCAACGAGAGAACGAGAGAACAGGGGGAACAGGGCTATAAACTACAGCAAATGAAAGGGAATTACACACCATAGTTTGCTGTATCAACTTGTCTAATCAAGATGAAAGTACGCCATGAAGGGGAAACAACAACCGGTACCCTTTCCGAAATTTACGTTGGTAGATGATATAATATGTTGTTTTGTTTATTAAAGTGATGGATTGATAACAGAAAGAGAAGTCCTTGATCAGCTGTTCAACGCTTCTAATTATGATCCAAGCATTGGACCATATACAATTACAGGTACGGTGCTAATTAATTGAATATTACTGTTGTGGTGTTTATCAGCGTTCTATTATAATTAAGAATCCATTTATACAATTTCAATTAGTCTAGCCATGAATACTTGTACTTAATAACTGACTAGAGCTATAGCTCGTTTTGTACTTGGGGATCACGGCGGCTAAGTGGGTAAGACACTGGCTCGCTAGCATGGAGATCGGGTGTTCGATCCTTGCATTGGCCGAGGAAGTTAATCTAGATTTTCCGGCGTGGCTTCCCCTTGTCGGTGATGCAGGGCGGAGGGCCTGAAAATAAAAGCTGTCTAGTCGTTCCGATGGGACTAAAAACCGAGGTCCCGTGTACACATTGGCAGTTGGAAATAAAATAAGAGTAGGCCGTTGCGGTGCTGCCCGGGCAAGTTTCCCGCATAGCACACTGTATGGCGTATGTCCGTCTTCATCAGCCCAGTTTCGGAGCACAACCGTTGGACGTTAAAATCCTTTTCATTTCGTTTTGTATTTGCTGGTCTGTTTCATGTCAGGGCCTGAAAATAAAAGCTGTCTAGTCGTTCCGATGGGACTAAAAACCGAGGTCCCGTGTACACATTGGCAGTTGGAAATAAAATAAGAGTAGGCCGTTGCGGTGCTGCCCGGGCAAGTTTCCCGCATAGCACACTGTATGGCGTATGTCCGTCTTCATCAGCCCAGTTTCGGAGCACAACCGTTGGACGTTAAAATCCTTTTCATTTCGTTTTGTATTTGATGGTCTGTTTCATGTCAAAATAATTTCGGGAACAACATTTGTTCCATCCCCATGGCAGGTTGTCCCTTGCGCAACAAATCAAAATTCATTCACTTAATTTGTCACTCTTATAATAATAAATCCTTTTTAAAACGCCGCAGTTGTATTTGGAACTTAGTTAAATTAATATTCTAATGGTAAGTCTGGGGACCTTTTTGAATTTGAAATTAGATCTCGTACGCATTTTGGTATTACACGTTGGGCACTAGCATCTATTGTTCATGTAAATGTCAACAGGAAAGTGTTGATACCTGATTGGTTTTGATATTAAACATTGTACCCATTTCGGTATAGGCATTGCGCACTAGCATCAATGGTCTCTGTTCGTGTAATATTCCAATATAAAATATTTAAACTCTGTTCATTTTGATATTAGACGTTGAGCACAATTTGGTATTAGACAAGCGACTGCTATTCGAACTGATTTATTATTTTCAGGCGAACCAACGGTCGTGAGTATCGATTTTGATATCTTGGCACTGGGACCCATCAACGCCTTATCTATGGTAATTTCATGTTTCAACTTATAAAAAATTAGTGAACAGACATCCTAATCGTATGCATATAACATTTTGTTCACAGAAAAGCTCAAATTAGAAATAGGTAATTTCGTAGCAGTTGAGCTAAATTATCACACTTATAACGTCAAATAATCATATTCGCAAAGACCTGATTTCTGTTGATTATATTTTTATAAAGATAAAAGACTTGTTTCCAGGGACAACAAAGAACAACCCTAAAATGACTTATGTTAATTATTTCAGGAATACAGCATGAGTTTATATTTCCGACAATCATGGCTGGATCCTAGATTAAAGCAGGATATTATTCCACATCCCATACAGACTAACTATAGACGTCTCGATTCCTTCTGGGTACCAGACCTCTTCTTTCCTGATGCCAAAACTGAACATCAACATGATATAACTATACCTAACATGTATATTAGAATTGATCCTGATGGAACACTCATTTATAGTCAGCGGTAAGAAATGAGAGAGAGAGAGAGAGAGAGAGAGAGAGAGAGAGAGAGAGAGAGAGAGAGAGAGATGGGATTTAACGTCCACTCGACACAAACTAGCTCATTTCGGGACTAACATATGGTTTAATTTTATATCAATAATTCGCTTGCGCGTAGGGGTCTTTAGCAGTGGGAGGAAACCGGAGTAGCCGGAGGAAACCCACGAGGTTGAGAAGGCGCCCCTATCTCCATGCCACATACGCTCACACAAGCTAGAGGTCGACGCGCGGCACTCTAGACCACTAGGCCCCCCCCCCCCCGGGTAAGAGGTGAAATGGGATTTAACGCCCCACTGTTCTGTTCCGACAGGGGAAATTTTATCGGAGAGCGACCTATGGCCTACTCTTATATAGAGGTCTAACTACCACGGGTTCTTTTGCGTTCACGCCAGTGTGTACACGGGACCGGTTTTCGCCCCATCCAAACCATTATACGGTTGTTTTTTTGCATGGTCTTCCATCCACCAGTACTGACAAGGGTTAACCACGCCGGGAAATCAAGATGAACTTTCTCGACAAACATCGATACAATATAAAACAATGTAAGCAAAGTAATGACATGGTCAAGATTATAAACCCACAATAAATATTATTGTGTCATTTAAGCCCATTCCTTCTTCAACGATTACAGGATCTTTAATAGGCACAGCCAATTTTCTTGGTAATATTGACCTGATTTAAATCGTACCGTAGGACCTGATGAATCGTATCGTATCGAAACTGCGTTGGCAATACTAAAACTGTATTCATTTGAAGTTAAAATTGTTTTTCGGTATAAAGTATTGTATCCTGTCCAGTGGCCTTTTTTTACCAGGCGGCCTCCGACCACTGCCGATCCCACCCGACTGTTATTGTTATGAGATGTTTGTTGTAGTCTAATTAGGTCATATAATTTACTAAAGACTGTCTAGCAATTAAAATCACATCCCGTTTATAATGGTACCTGTGTTAGAGGAGCTAAACCTGTAACCTAGTATTTTGCATCATGTCTAATATTGGCCTAATGCGGACGTGATTAATAAAACCGCATAGAATGGACTAAGCACGCTTAAATAATTATCGTTCAATTTGACCTATTCACGTAATTCACCATACATAATTGATTAGAAAATACATTATATACATTCATATTTCAATAATATTAGCTATTAGACCCAAGGGTCCGGAGAATGAAGCCTTATTTAAAATGTGTTCACCATGAAATATCTCGCACATAGAATGGACTAAGCACGCTTAAATAATTATCGTTCAATTTGACCTATTCACGTAATTCACCATACATAATTGATTAGAAAATACATTATATACATTCATATTTCGATAATATTAGCTATTAGACCCAAGGGTCTGGAGAATGAAGCCTTATTTAAAATGTGTTCACCATGAAATATCTCGCACAATAATATTACAAATGTATAATGATTTTAGCAAAAACGGGGAGGGGGTCTGAATGGTAGCCGCGAGCTTGCTGTTTCATAAGTTCCAGTTTTACGTGACAAGGACTAGGGTCGCCTGTCCCAACTCGTGGGTCCATACAACGTTTAAGTATTTAGACTTTCAAATGTCTTCTTTGTAATTACAGATTATCGCTAAAAATTGGATGCGTGATGGATCTGAGAAAATTTCCTTTGGATAAACAAGTATGCCAGTTTAAAATGGAAAGTTGTAAGTATCTAATATAGATTATGCCGTTTATAAGTTTGTGATAACCTTAAAATAATTTGAAATAGTTAAACATGTTAAACTCTAGCGATGTCTTTGATTCCCCTGAAGAGTGCGAACGTCGAAAAATAGTTAAAATGTCAACGGCGAACCCCGAAAAATAGGGAAAAGCGACTTGATGGTCGGTAACCCCATATTTCAGCTTATTTTGTTTTCAATCAGCCGTAGAAATTAGGAAGTTCATAACGAAACGACCCATAATGAGTTAATTTTGTTGTCATTTGTTTAATAACAAAAACCCTGTATTTATCAAAATCATAAATACATGTACGTATCAAAGATATTATATAGGATAAACTTTTCTCTAGACGTGCCTTATATTTTATTTATTTATCATTTAATGTTTCTCGATCAAAAATTACATTTCCAGATAATTTAATCTCTAAGGTTGTCTGCTATTTCATGCCTTAAAATAGTGCACAGATAAGCGAATATTTAATGAACCACGTGAATAAAAGACATGTCTTTACAATACTTTTCTGCTTCTTCCGGATTGACGAAGTGACGAAGAACCCTTGACGGTTGGAATTTGAATTGAGAGTAGACCGTAGTGCCACTGTCTGGGCAAAATTTCCCTTATGGAACACTGATGGCGTATGGCCGTCTTTATTAGCCCAGTCGGTGCAGAAAAGCAGAATGTTCGTTCGTTCGTAGGGTTTCATGTCCGCGGCCACATTCGGTGACATCACAGACAAGTGTTTTCTAAGAAACTAGCGAGTAAAGCCATAAAAAAGGCTTTTCCAGTGTGGGGTGGAGACTTGGCGTTGTTCAGAAGGCCTATCCCATCTCGTTTCCTTGTCCTTTTCAGGGTAGCGTCAAAGGTAAAATTCACCCAAATGTTAAACCTCATTTCATCTTCTTTTATTTCATTTGAATTCAGTGGCGTGGTTTTGATTCCCTGCTTGCAGGGTCCTCCGGTCTCCTCCTCCACTGTAACAGACCCCTTCGCACAAGCGAATTATTGAAATAAAACTGAACCATATGTTAGTCCAGAAATGGCCTAGTTTGTGTCGAGTTTCTCTCTCTCAGTTAACACTTGTATTTTTATCTTCAGATGGATATGTGACAGAAGATATGTTACTCGTTTGGTCATCAAAACGAAAATTTAGCAATCTTCTGCCATCTGCAAACATTCCCGATTTCAAAATAACGTCTATTTCTGCCCATGATTGCACAACTAAACTTCAGATGGGTAATGTATAATAATCTGTTTTTCCTCCACCTTAAAGATGTATTATGTAAGAGTTTGATAAAGAGATGGTTGATTTTGCTATAATAGTTCACACGTAGATAACGGAAAAAGAATATATCAAATTACTTTATTATCGTAGCAACGGTATTTGGCAATCGAGACTTAGGAATAGCTAAGTCTCGATTCTCATTGCTACCGCGTTGTTACGATAATAAAAACATATCTTAATTATTCATTTTTAAATAAAATTATTTAAATGGCGATCGTGTTTTAATCCATTTAATCAAAGCCATCCGGTGATCTGCGTGTTGATTATATATAATACTGGACATCAAAATAAACACTGCAATAGGTAGAATTAACTCTTGCATAATGTATCTGTACATCTGTACAGACCATACATAGTTCAGTTTCACATCAAATAGTTTTAAGGAGAAATATGTTGTGTTAGGATTGCTAACATAAGAGAGTCAGTTCAGAAATGTTAAAAGTTAATGAAGTTACATTGTTTGAATTGCTCTTCTAAACATTTAAATTTGATATACGTTAGTATGTAAAGCTCAGTGGTAATTTTATGGAAGAGTGCTGGCACGTTGATTCACCGCCTCATGATTCACGTTTTGAAACGCGAGACGCGGAATCGATTTTTTACGATTCCTTTTTATGTTTTGTTGTCGCTTCAGTAAATAACTTGTTACTCTTAATTATCCAACATTATTATGGAAGCGTATAGGGGTCAATAGCGTGATAGATATCGAAATATTGTGATTGTTCTGATGATTTTATCTCTGAAAAGAAAAACTGTGCACATTTAAAACGAAATGGGACATGTAACATAGTGCGTTGATTCAATTAACTCGACAAAAATTTCTTTTCAGAGATAAAATCATCAGATTAATCAGATGTTGACTTATTATCAACGTAATATTGTGATATCTATCGCGCTATTGACCCCTATTCGCTTCCATACTTTATCCATAGGTACACAAACACTCATCAGTTATTTTGGTCCTTATTTTGATCCACGTCTATATCGTGACATAAAACAATTTTATTTCTACAATAACTGCAGGACTAAACATATCAATTATTCATTTATCTTGTTGTTTTCTTGGTAAATATTGACCTAATTATGAATCGTGACACGAATCGTATTGCAGCACCTGAATCGCATTGCATTTCATGTCGCCATTGCAGAGGCTATACCCAACACTAAATATTGTCTGATTAACAATCTTGCTACAGTGGAAGTTGTCGTGTTTATCAGGGATCGATTTGTATACTAGGAAGGTGTGGGTACGTACAAGACTAATCTAACGCATGGGCTTTCGGTCATAAGGTCTTGCCGGTAAGAAATAAAATGTGGTCCACATTTGCCATAGAAACGCCAGTCACCCCAATTTTACTAACATAACCGAATAAACCCTTTTCAAGTATACTACTATTGACATTATTTCTTGGAAGCACAAAACCTTGCATGTAATACACTAATAACTATTTGTGTATTTTTTTTGTTATAAGTTTGCTTCATTTTTTTCCCTTGCAAATTAAGTGAAGCCTTTGTTACTGCATATCTAGAACGATAGAGAGCAGTGTTCGCGTACCGCCACCCATTCTTTTGTGTTTCGGTTCTTTTTAACTTATCTGTCATGCGGGTTTCTAGTTGGCTGTTATGCTTGGTGGTGAGTGTTTGTCTGGGCGGGGGGGGGGGGCTTACTCTGTCATTGAGTCAATTGACGTATTTTCGATTCCCCGCTTATATTCGACAAGGGTTATGGTCGCCTGTCCAACCTCTGTGGATCCTCGGGTTTCATCCACTGCTAAAGACCAGTACGAGCAAGCGAATTATTGAGATAAAATTTAACCCTCCTGGACCTACTTTGGAAATATTATGTTTGTTTAACCCAATGCTCCAAATATAATGCATAGTTTCGTTCCAGTTGTCTCCCTTTTTATGTATATTACCATAACTACTTTCCGCTCATTTCAGGCAACTTTCCATGTTTGTATGCGGCCCTCGAGATGAAGCGACAGATTGGTTTCTACCTTACCCAAACATATATCCCAACGGTACTGATTGTCGTCTTGTCATGGGTTTCCTTCTGGATTGATCTTCACGCAATCCCAGCTAGAATCTCTGTGGGCCTTTTAACAGTTCTCACCATAACTACACAAAGTTCGGGTGTGCGCTCTGAACTACCCAGGGTTCCTTACACCAAATCTATTGATGTCTGGATGTCCGCATGTTTAGTATTTGTCTTTGCTGCGTATGTGGAGTACGCTTTTGTGACCGTATTATCCAGACGTTACAAGAAGTTTTCCAACAGTAACGGCAACAGTGCTAGTAGTAGTGCGACGAGTACTTCAAGTCGAGAGTCTTTGGTGAGTAACTAAAATAACGTTCAACTAGAAAATAAATGTAATAAATTTCGTATTCAAAATGATCTTATTAGACGCGGCCTCTCATTACTCAGAATCCAAGAACAGGCCTAATTAGATCAAATCAAAAAGAGACCATTCCTATGGATTATACCCACTTCACAAAACAATTCAACACATCAGACGTATTCAAATCGACACTTTTATTTCCTACCTATAGTCATTTTAAATTTGATGATTTACCTAATTTGATATCATTGTCGATCACTAAATTGAGTTTACCCAGGGGTACGATGACCACCGAGTTTGTACGAGGAACATCAAGTAAGGTCCATTGGTGGGCGGGGGGGGGGGTGGTTCACAAAAACACAATATTAATATTTGTTAACGGGGATGGGTTTTATAATCGACTTTGCACAGATGGGGCACACATTCTTGCGCGCCATTGCGCCATCTGTAATTGACCTCACCGTCTTCATAAACCAAGTCGGACGTTAAACCCCATTTCGTCTTTTCCTTATTTAGATCATTTTGAATCTTAATATACGAGTAGAGTTTTTTTTACAATGTTTACTTTTAATGTGTTTGCTCTATCTTTAAGAATACGTCATCACTTTACCATATTTACGAAGAACAAGTAACAGGAATCATGCATAAACACAGAGAAGATAAACCCAGGTTGTCGAGAACCATGTCAAGGGCTTCTTTATTTACGGGACGAGATGTGGGTCACCTGGTGGACAAGATTTCTAGATATTTTTTCCCCGCGGCTTTTGTTGTGTTTAATCTGTTCTATTGGCTATACTATGTTGAATTCTAGGAGATGTAAAACATCGATATCAAATCTATACATCGAATCGATTGATCGCATTATTTATAATTTGTTACAGTGTCCATGAGTTACGTCCCTTGTCATCTGTGTGTTATGCGTTTGTGTGATTATTGGTTGCTAGCAGCCATGTTTGTCTGCTCACAGATAGTTGTGCTCATTCTACCTTAAAGTCATAGACAACTTTGAAGAATCGTAGTTATACGGGTAACAAAGAATACTGTTTAAGGGTGTCGCGGATGGTGAATACCAAAATAATCAGGCAAAATACATATTCCTGGAGTAATGGCCCATGAAATCCCTCTTTAGCCAATGGTGAACCGAGAGCGAAAACTTTTTTTATCGCCCGATCAGATCTCTCCTGAGTAATACTGTTGAAAGCTGGATTTCTATCATGTTTGTAGAACACAATACGTAACCTGGCATTGATTTGGGGGGCTTTTTGACAGTTGAATAAATGTATTAAAACATTGGTAAAAATATTGTTCGTCTACCCATGTATTGTGCAGGGACATTTTGCTCAGACAGATGTGCTACGACCTAGTCTTACTTCTCAGTTGATTAAATGTATTAAAATAATGGTCAAAATACGATTTCACTCTTTCCGGAAACATTTGGGTTCTTGCACGTATCGTGTAAAGTCCAATGTGGTCGTGAATTTTTTCTTCCACCCGGAAAAAGGTTGTTATACGCAATTTAATGTCACAATGTATGCTATTCGCTCGTATTTCTGTATATTTTTTTTACTGGACATTGAACACGCTACACATGACTTGACATTTTCTACATGTAATAAAACGGATTTATATAGTATTGATGTGTTTTTCAAACCGTAAACTTAGATATATCCCAACTAGTGAGAGAGAGAAATATGGTTTAACGTCCATTCGACAGACAAGAGGATGGACTGGCGACCCTACACTACTCCCGTGCCACGTAAACCCCGGGAATCGAAATCATACCCGTTGACCCAATGACAGAACTTATGATACAGTGTGCATGCGCTAACCATTCTGTCATCCAACCCCTGATCGACTAGTGTGTTGATCTCTCGCCCTTAAAACTTGTTTGAAGGATAACATAGATGTGCCAACTTGTTCTATGGTTTCATCATCAAAGACAACAAATGGGTATCCAAGAGAAATCTGGATTTAAGATAACAGTAACTTAAGTTTCGCAGTTTCATTTGGTATCTTTAAAATTATAATATGATCAATATCTTTTCAATTTCTAATATGTGTAAGTCACCCGATATACTATAATTTCGAATATTATCAAGTCTATGAACACAATATCTTATTATTCACCCCTGCTCTACCAATATGAAAATTCCGGTCTTCAGCAAAGACTTTTGGCATAAGATATGGAGTTTTCGGCCATAATGCTCTACTCCGACTGGGCCAATACCCCATGCATTGTGCTAGGAGGGAACTTTTACACGTGCTACTCTTACTTCGTATCCAATTGTCAAGGGTTCTTTTACGGGGCGCGCCATTATGTATACGGGACCTGGGTTTTTTTTCCGTCACATCACAACCACACTGATAAGGACGGACAACACCGGATAGTCCCGACAAACTTTCTCGGCAAAAGTCGAGATTCAACACCGAACCTCCAGGTTCGTGAGCCACGCCATACAGTGTCCCTATGGTGAGGGGACAGTTGCACTACAACCTACCCCAGCTGTCAAGGGTTCTTCTTACGTGCTTGCAATGTATACGCGGGACCTCGTTTATTTGGTCTAATCCGAACGATCATACGCTGTTCTTTACCACACCGCTATCCTACACCACCTTTCGAATGTGAATGAGTTATACACGGATCTTAAAGCAACGTGTCAGAGTCTTCAAACACCATGCACTCATTGGCTGTAATTATAATACATCTTTTAGTTGGAGAGGGGAATCTGCCTTCTAACTATTTTAGAAAAAGTTGTCGATGTTCATAGGAATTGTTTTATTCGTCATTAAGGGCCACGTCAACTACGCAAATACTGATCCGGGGAGCTACATCACCATCAAACCAATTTACATTTGTAACACATCTGCTTTTCTTATGAATCGCGGTTTAGTTGATTATCCGTTGATGAATTTATCCTTACAGTAAAGGTGTAATTTGCTCTTTTGATTTCAAAAATAATATGCATGGCAAGACAGCAAAGAGCTCGCTTCTATTCTTTTAATAATTTAGAGACATCTATCGCCATTTGTTTGGTTGTATTTCATTAAAATATCTTCAACTGAATAGAAATTAGCTACTATGCCATGGACAGCACAACTTATCTACACCGTAATAACCGTATTTACTTTCATCAATAGCAGACAAGGCCTTATGGAACATAATTTTAAAGTAACACGTCCCCTTTCCGACTAAATGGTGCAGGTGAGTGTGTTATGGGACAAAGACTCTGATAAACTTGCTTCATAATTATTGTGTAACCCATTCACTTTTATACAACGAAATGTTGGTTGCTAGAAACACCTACTTCCAAGCATAAATCCGTCGAACAATAACATCCATGTTTAGTGTAGAATTATCAATATCACCTGTGCGGATAACAGCATTACTAGAAGCAAGTTTAACTATTATTACGTTTGTTTATTCGACATAAAACTAAAAGTAATGTCATACTATTTGTATAAAATGCACTGCTCGAGTTAAACCCGGGTTCGTACATAACCAAAAGTCAATTCCTGTATTATGCAAAGGACATATATGGATCATAATGCTAATAACAGAACCTTATCTGTCATACTGAGTCATTTAGTAAATTGAAAAATGCCAGATCACTAACTAAAATAAAACAACTGTAACTAAGCGTAATACATGTTATTCCTGAACGTGCGTGTCTTATTAATTTTTCAGTAGTTGATTACTTATGACTTTATTCCTGTTATTTTTGCAGTAATATTTTATGTTACGCCAGCTAATGTTTTTCAGTATTGGATGGCCTTTCTGCGCATCTTCAATATCTTTCTTTCCTGGCATTCTATATTGTAGGATTTCTCTTAGGGAATGAATTGGGTTATTTCGCCATAATCATTTTGTCTATGCTACACCTGACTTATTCTCAGCAGGGTTGGGTTAACTTGATGGAGCTTCGTCTGCCTCTGAAGACCTCATCTGCTTCTTCTTCATGTTCAAGGGTATTTCATCAACGGATTTGCCGGCATTTTTGTCAGCTTTGGTACACGCGCCACTTCACCGGGTATTGTAGACCCTAATAATATCGTGTCCCATATACTGACTAGTGACTGTAATTCATTTTCCTTTTAGGGTCAACATTATGCTGTAGACACCCGTTTTCTCAGTTTAATGCTCTTAAACTGTCGGGACTTTAGTTCGCCAAAACAGTCGGAAAACGCTTCATGTGATTGAATGGCGATGCGAATTGAGAGATGAGATAGCCCGAATCAACTAACTCTGCCTTCTGAATCGAGTACCATAAAAATAGTTGCGATGTCTCTAACTTGAATGTATTCTGGATAATATCCCTATCCCTGGAAAGGGAAAAGAAAAAGAAAATCACAGACTTAAACCACCCCTCGTAGGCGAATGTTTGAACCTGGTATTTTTATACACCTAAACCATTCCTGACAGGTAATGTTTAATCAGCAACCATTCCTCACGTGCCAGCCAACCCCAACATAAAATTATTCCTCACAGGTAATGTTTCAGTCATAATCATTCTTACCAACCGTCTCCCACAAAATATCACTACCTGACAAAATGAAATTCCTCCACCGATTGATTAAAATTACACCTATCTAGTATTGCCCTGAATCCCATATATGTATACATCCACTTCACCTATTTAACTCATATCTTTTGACATTCCACTGGTCCCCCATGTACCCTTATTTTACCACTTGTCACCACACAGACAAACTAGTAAACAATCAAATACCAGTCCTGTCGCCTGATGCACACCCAAATTCAAACTCTCATTACCAATACCCACATCTCCGACTGTGTCTAACGCCCCAAAATGATACCAACCATTCACTAGCAGAGCCCAACAAAGACATACCTTAAACTCCTCAGCATTCTTCCTCTTCTTAGCCGGTTCTACCAGTGGATCATTTTCTTTCTCTTTTTGATTCTTAGGCGGTTCTACTATAAGATCATTTTCTTTCTGGTTTTCATTCTCCCCTTTCAACTCCGTCGCCATATCGTTGGACACCAAAGTAGCCGCTACTGAAATGTTAATCAGATTTTCTCTCGCACATCTCTTTTCGTCGATCTGGATCTGCTGGAAAAGTTATTTATCTCTTGGCATTTTTTTTCGGGTGATGGGCGGGGGGTGTACCGTTTCCCTTGTATTTAGTTATTACATCTATTAATTTTATTGGAAAACCATCCAACATGGCCGCTCCCCCATCCCTGTTGTTGACACCGCTCGTTTCTAAGGCAGTGCACGGACGGGCTGCGTCTTGACGAGTCGGTGTCTTCGAACCAAGTAAAGACTAGCGACTATAAGTACGGTAACTCTTCAGGATCAAGGGTGTATAATTCGATGATCGTTTGCGAGACATGGTATTCGCGATCATCGAGGATCTCGGTCTGGGTGAATACCCAATCGACATTAGTGCTGAAATAGGCAGGGTTTTACGTGAAGGCCTTGGATAAGATGTACGGAGTTAAAACGATATGTAGCCCTCGGAGTTATAAAACCTGAAAATTAAAAATTTGGATAGGTTTATAACAAAACCAAACAGCAATGAAGAAATATAAATTTATTGATATAAAGGTCGAGCTGGATTTATTAAGGGTAGTTGACATCCTTATAGGCCACCGATACCCCCCCCCCCCCCCCACACACACACACTTACAAGGTCTATTTTTAATGCTCATCTTTGAAAATGCACCTACTAGCATGTCTAGGAACTCGATCTATAATGCACTTCACGATTTGTTGCTCTTTATATTGTGAAAACAGTTTGGGAATGTTGGAGCCGGAAAGTGAGTAAGAATTAAACATCTAAGTCAGTGGTAAAATTGATGGTGGTCTGTGGTAATTTGAATGGTCACCAAGATAACTGGAGCAAATAATTGATTTAGTCATGCGTTTAAATGATCCGTTGTAATCCGATGAATTCCGGGGTCCCAAGCCGGGCCCAAGACCCACCACCCTTCCAGTCGTTAAACCACCCAGAGGTATATAGATTTTTTTAAAAAAAAAAGGCAAATTGGTTAAGATGAAAATTAACACTCAACAAAAATTCCGTTTATTTGTGTATTGATTTTTATGCGTGCCTTTTACCTATTCTTGGCGTTTTGAAAAGCCCATACGTAAAATATAAAAAAAAAAGTTTATACACGAGCAAATAAAGCAAATATTTTTCACCTCACTCACTCTGTATCTCTATAAATACAGTTCTTTAGTTCCCGTCACTATGTTCTTTTTGCATTCCATATGTTCGTAGATCACAAAGACTACAGAACCTGCGGAAGTCAGTTCCGCTGTTTTCAATATTACATTTCTGTACTAACAATATTTACACGACGGGGTTTTATTATTTCAATACCTGCAAATCAAATAAGGTGACCTTATCTATGGCTTTTATGTTAGTCTAGGAACTAGCTCAAATTTAATTAGCATTTCGAATATAAAAGATTTGATACCTGATATTAGTAGATATGTGATCGAAGCCCGACACATTGAAAGAAATAAAAAACGCAACTCTTACGTAAGGCAGTAGGGGGACACCACCAGGGGGCGCAGTTCACATTACCGCCCAAATAAGTTTTAAAACACACCTAAAATACATCCACGAAACCGGTGTCACAAAGTTACATAGGATTCACCATGTTGTTATTGTACCATTCGAACGAGAACGTAGAGAAGGCCTTCTTTCTGACCAACCAGGTTCCGCTTTTTGCGTCAATGACAAGGGGAAACTAGACCGAGAAACTTGTTCGGCCACGACCGATGGGGTCATTTTGCTAAATTGCGCAAATATCGTTTTGGTCGACATTGAAGACTTCGTTAAAAATCTCTGATAGACGCCCTAATTTACTTGAACGAAAGAAAGTTATTCGGTCCATTTATATAAACAAATATTACTAACTCGTCCTTATCATACCCCACTAATTATATAAGTCCAGATAAGCACATAAATAAATACATATTTCAAAATCAGAAATAATTTTTATCAATATTTTCATTGCAGGGGAGTACTACGTTTCTTATTACAACATAGTTCAATTAGACAACTGTCTTAAGTAAATTTTTGATTTTAAACGATGAATGCAATCAAGACCAAAGAGATGCCTTTTGGGGTATCTAGTCGTTTTGGCAAAACGAACTCACCGGAACCGCATAGGGTAAGTTAGTATGCGCAATACTCATTGTATTAAAATGTGCAGATAAAAATATACTTTGAATTTTGAGAGATGTGTTCGTGTGCAAGAGCCCCCTCCCCCCACCTGGACCCACCCCGGTGATACATTCTGATATTGACGCGCGTGATTGATGTTTTACTACATAATAAAAGCACCGTAGTGACTTATTCTCATTTCAGGCATATTAAATGTAAATAGATTGCGGCAATTTTATTGTGCAATTTCAAATGTTTTCAACTGGTAGACACTACAATTGCTCACAATAAAGAATCTTGGTGAATGATGTATTTATTTCAATATCTGGTTTTATTTTCAACCTTCTTTCAAAGTGGTAAGTATAATTAGTATTAAATTTTTTAATGGAATTTCATTCAATAATAATTAATTATTGAACAAATAATAAGAGTGTCTTTATACCGATGTGTATAAATAATTGTAGAAATGAATTCGTTTCGTCTGTTTCTAAATATCAAGATTAGACTCAGAAAATTAAAAACCGTCGGGGTTGCAATTCCTTTTGATTGTCCTAAAGGGCAGATCGTAATTGTTTTTGGTTGTCCTATATGGTGGGGTGGTAAATGGTTTTGATTGCCCTGTTTGGTGTGGTTGTAATTGTTTTTGATTACCCCACATGGCGAGTCTGTAATTGCATTTCATTGTCTTCATGGCGGGGTTGTGATTTTGTTTCGGTTATAGTTGGGTTGTAATTGCGTGTAATTGCTTTTGATTGTCCTACATGGGAGAAGGCTTTTCATTGCGTTTGAATGTCCTACATGGAGGTGTTGTAATTCCCCTTGATTGTCCTACATGTCACATCTTTTCAAAACTTAAAACAGTGATACCTTTGATCAGGATAAAGTTATTTGAATGAAATTTTCAATACATTCATTTTACATTATCTACAGTATTACAGCACGAAAGACCAGATTCCGTATTCTAAGAATAATTTAGGTCTAAGATAGCCACTTAACTACTAGGTTTCACTTAAATATACGTAACTTCCTGTAAGTTAAGGGTAAGTGTTATTCAAAGGCAATGTTAAGCATCAAATTTTACCTTAGAGTTAAGCTGCCTTAACTTTTAAGTGTCTAGTGTTTTAGCGGTATTCAAAGGCTATAATTTAAGTGAAAAAAATCCACTTAACTTTAAGTGACCTATGGGAGGTACCTTAAAGTTAAGCGAGATTATAATGACCTCTTAATCACAGTACACAGTGTAGTAGCAGGCCGGTTATTACGATTTTAAAAGTTAGCGGATTGAGATCGAAACACAGATCATGTCGCCGAGCGTAGTTGGCCTCCAACATTTTTTATCATCAGCTTTGATATCGTGGCTGATTAGTATCACGTCGTGATGTCTAGATGTTGCCCTTCGTGATTCCTCTTTGACAGCGGTGTAGGATGGAGGGCCTAACAGGGGATGACATCTAGTCCTTCGGATAGGACGAAAAACCTTACTCACCATGAACATATTGGTGTGCATGTAAAAGATCCCTGACAATTAGAATTCAATAGAAGAGTACCATAATAGCGTATATGGTTACTACCACCGAGATGATCAAGGATTTTTCTGGTAATTGTTCGTAGTGCTTAATCATGTTTTCCACGCGACTGTCATATAATAAAGTTTGCTGCGTTAAATTCTTTGTAAAATTTTACATTGTGATGTCATTCCATTTTAAAATTCATAAACTATTCATACTGGTGCGATAAGCAAATCACAATTTATTTTTTTTTTTTTTTACTATTCATTCACTTATACATACTTGAAGTTAGCTGCAAAAGGACAATGATTGCAACATGTTATTGTCTTCGTTCGTATATAAATTTACAAATATGACGGTGATTGCTGACCCAAGCATGCCACCAGCGATTTACCTATTTAATTTTAATCAGTAATATTTATTCGGGTAGAAATACGGGCAATGTACCGTCAACGCCAGGCCCGTCTGATTCTAAACTGTAGGCACTGACACAATTCTATGAATTTCCCAAATTTAATGATAGATTTCATTGATCAACACTGAAATGATTTTTACAATTCAACCAAAAAGGCAAACGATCTTTGCGTATTGCTAATATGTTGTTTTCTATCGTTATACATATTTAAAATAATACAGTTTACAATAGCCATCATAACATTACCACTTTTCAAAAACTGCAATTGAAATCTATTGAAATTGATTTTTATAAAAACATGTACGAAAACAACTGTTCCAGCAGCGTATGCGTACTATCATAATTTATCATACATTATTGTCATATTCTGATGCTTTACAATAATATGATATTTCGACATATTCCTAGTAGTAATGCTCTTAAGGGGACATAACTTGCGTGAATAATTCGTGATTTTTGGCAGTAGGGGTATTCCATAGTAACAAATTCATGCTTTTTGGCTAATGTGGGTATTCCATATTTTAAGTGAGCAGTTAAGTTTTTCACATAGCCAAGTATATGTAAATTAGAGCCTTTGAATACCAATTTAAGGTAAGACACTTGGTTAAGTGGACAAATTAAGTATTTTTACTTAACTTAGAGAAAACCTTTGAATTCGGACCCAGATCTTTATTTAAATCACACATAATACATCTTTTGGTAGGCTAGCGTTAATATTTAAGATCGTTTCTATGATATTATTCTTTGAAAGAGAGTTTATGCTTTTTTTTAAATAACGCAGAGGACAAAAAAAATATAACAAAGAAAACAGAAACAAAAGATTACTTTAAGACACAGGGGAATTTGTCAGTAAATAGGGGAGGCAATAATCTAGGAAGTCTTACTTTCGTTGCGACCGTGAGAGTGTTCACAATCAAACGTGAACGGGTCTTCGGACGTCTGGACGGAGAGGATCGGCGGCATAATACGTCTATGTGAAAATGTGAGCGTACACTAACGAACCGAAATAGGGTCAGATAGCAATGAGATAAAATAAAACCAAGTACGAACAATCCAAACCATTAGACAAAATTCAAAGTCCTAAAAAGCGTTATAGGCAAAATAGTGTTATCAGCAAATGGACTGTTCCCCGTGTACAAAATACACGACAAACAGTGGTAACAGGTGTCCGGAAGAGTAAGCTTACCCTGCCTGGCGCCATACCCGCCATAGCTGCATCCAAACTATTAGTCGAAATCTCGGTAAAATAGCGTGATTGGCCAATGGACTATCGGTATGCAAAATGCACGTGGTGAACTGTGTTAACGATGTAGTAGACATAATCAGGGAGATAGTAAATAGGATACGCGTCAATTAAATACATATAGCTGAGAGAGACATTTTATATTTACCAACCGAGTCAATATGACGGCCCTAAAATGGTGGACCTGTAACCGTATACTGCATTTTTTTTTCAAAGAGCTGGAGGGGGGGGGGCAAAGTTTTAAAATATATAAATTTATGTGTCACATTATATCGTACTGGAGTCTTTAAACTGTTCAGCTGACGCTCTTTCAAAATGCCCTTTGTTGGTTGGGTCAGCTATCGAATTTTTGATCATTCGGTCGGCGATAAAATTTTTGGTCAGCGATCTGGATAATGGAAGGCGAAAAATGCTCGGGAGAAATGAAATGGGGTTTAACGTCCTACTATTCTGCTCCGACGGGCATACGCCATACAGTGTGCTAAGAGGGAAAGTGTGTCCGGACAGTGGCGCTACAGTCTATTCTAATATCGAATTCCAACTGCCAAGGGATCATTTATGTACACACTAATGTGTATACGGTACTTCGGTGTTTCGTTACACCCGAACGACTTTACGCTGTCCCTTGTCCAACCCCCTGTCCTGCATACGTGACAGCAAAGGGTGGGGGGGGCTGAAAATCCAGGCATGTCTTGCTTCACTCTGAACGATATATTAACGACCCAAATGTCGGCTAGCCTCGATTATCGTTAGTAACATTGGTTCTATCATAAACAAAGTCTCGGTTATCCACTTTTACGTTAAATTATCCATCACAAAATGCATTCAAATCCACTAACGATAGAAAGGCCAACGATGGCATCAAGAGTTAATTATGGCCTGGATCAGTTAATTAATGTCTAATTAATACTGTAGATTACATTTTAAGCCTAAATAAAGATATGCTAACGACGGCATAATGCATATTTTTTGTATGTCACTGTGTACTCAAAAGGCATACTTCGGTTATTTCTCGAAAACTTAAACTATGTTATATAATCCAAATCGAATTTTATCTTAGTTTCGGTTTTCGTAAAATACAACAAAAATCCCAAAATAAATAGATGACACATATTAATTAATTGTACATTTATTTTTTTTTCAAGCATATGGAGCAATCAAACTGTACACTAAGTTTCATCAATCTCTATCAGATTGGATCAAGATTATCTTGCCCAAAAGCGTCGCACTATGAAATTGATTAGTTTTGCTTAGCTTCAGCTCGAAATGTTAATCATTGAACTCAGTCAAGACATTCACCTAATAAACATCTACATCAAGTTTAAACATTCTACCTCAATTAAAAGCAGAGTTGTTATGTTCCAAAGTCTTGACAAATCAAATTGCTTATCGATCCTTAGCCTAAGCAGAAAATTCTCACTATCAAACTTAGTCCAGGTAATGATATAACCAAAGTTACCGTGCCCCAAAGCATCAATCCATCAGATTGCTTATCTCTGCTTACTGTAAGCAGAATATGTTCATCATCGAACACCATCCAGGCATCTACGTAATGAACGCCTACACCATGTTTTAACATTCTAGCTCAGTTAGAAGGAGAGTTATTGTGTTCAAAAGTTTCGGCCAATCAAATTGCTTATCGCTCTGCTTACCCTGAGCAGAAAATGTTCATTATCAAACTTAGTCAAGGTATTGATGTAATAAAACTATACACCAAGTTTCATCACCCTCCCTTAATTAAAACTAAAGTTATCGTGTCCCAAAGCATCAACCAATCAAATTGCTTATCTCTGCTTACCCTAAGCAGAAAATGCTCATCTTCGGACTCGATCAAGACAGTGACCTAATAAACACATACACCAAGTTTGAACATTTTAACTCAATTAGCAGGAGAGTTATTGTGTTCCAAAGTTTCGGCCAATCAAATTGCTTATCGCTGTGCTTACCCTGAGCAGAAAATGCTCATTATCGAACTTAGTCAAGGTATTGATGTGTTGAAACTATACACCAAGTTTGATTACTCTCACTTAATTAAAACTGAACTTCTTCGAACTCCATCAAGGTATCGACCTAATAAACACCTACACCAAGTTTAAACATCCTAGCTCAATTAGGAGGAAAGTTATTGTGTCCCAAAGAGTGTGACGGACAGACGGGCGGACGGGGGACAAACAGAGTATGGACAGTTGTGCTTTAAATTTATTTCCAGAACAAATTCTAAAAACATGGATAGGCTAATAAATGTTATCAGTATATGATGATGATTCGTTGCCTGGTGGTTCCCCCAAACACTCATCTGAATCATCATCATTCTGAATCATGATGTCAAGTATTTGAGGTCCATCAAACATAAGGAATTCGTAGTGGTTATCTTATAATTCCCAAGCTGTAGTGGACTGATGCTCACGATTCATATGATTGCTGGTAGCATTAGCCCCAGTCTTGAAAGAAATACAACACTATTTATGTGTTGAATACTCTATGAGCGGCACGGCGGTATACGACAGGGATCCTTTTAGTTGGTTCAATTTTATTTCAATAATTCGCTTGCGCGTAGTGGCCTTTAACAGTAGGAGGAAACCGGATGACCCGGAGATAATCTACGAGGTTAGACAGACGACCCTACTCTTTGTCACGCACAAGCTTAGGCTTGAAACCACACTTCACTCAATGGCAAATCTTATAATCCAAAGCGCACGTTTTAAATCACTCGAACCCGCCCCATCGCTGGACGAAAGCAGTCGGAGAACGATGACGTCCAAAATACAACCTGGGTCTCAAGTCTAATGACTAGATGATAACTCACTCCATATCGCTGCTCAGCATGTTTGACACTAAACCTGAATTCGAACCTGGTTCCCATAAAACAAGGATATATAGCTTGTAGTGTTAAAACCTATCCTTATGTATTTCAGACAGCACCCTTATAAAGGGGGATGGGGAGAATTCCGCAGTGTATGCCGAGAATTATTGTAAGGATCGGGGTATGGATTTAATGATGATGTCTACCCAACAAGAATATGACGATGCAATAAATTTCTTACAGATTGAAAGAATGTATGTAGACCTATATCTAAATTAAAACTCCTACAACCTCTCGTACCACTTCTCGTATATTTTGGAAATTCACATAACTTTATGTCTTCGATTTCTGAAAGTCCAGACTTCGTTAAAAATCAGAAATGTACGTCCTGATTTTCAAGCATACAAATATGATTTAGACGAAAAGAAATAGAAATACCCGCCTTTCGTCTTGTCGTGTGAGAGGGAGAGAGGGGGTCTTTAGCTGTTGGATGAAACCGGAGGACTCAGAGAAGACCCACGACGCTGGACACATGGCCTTACTCCTTGTCACGTACAGGCATGGAATCGAACCCACGCAACTCAATGACAGACCTGATTTAACGTGCACGCTGTAATCACCCCCCCCCCCCCCCCCCCGTCATTATGAATCTGGTTTCGGGAAAGTTTTAGAAAAATCCGATATAAACCGTGACCCCTGTTTCGCTGACAAGAAGTGTGGGCAGTTAAAAAGGAAAAAAAAACAAGTATATAAACATATCTTAATTAAATCCTCCTTCAATAGCTAGTACCACGTCCCATTTATTATGGAAATTCACATAGTTAATTATAGCATCGTCCACGTGTAAACTATTACTACTTTTAGAAACACGAGTTTGTCGATGGAAACGGATTATCATCCAGGCGTCAACTAACGACCCAAGGAGAATGAAGATGGCAGCATGAAATCAATGATAACTTCAAACGGTCATAACTCTCGTTAAGATTTTACTACGATCCACCGTAGTTGTGACAAATGCTCAAAAATATCCACGAATGATCTAAGCACCTGCTTTTTCACCCAAAGGGTCTCTCTAAACCGTGGCGACTAGTAGCATACAGTACATGAACCCCCGGTTAGACATAGGCTTTAGGATAGATTGTGTATGGTCTGACAATGCTATATTTGCCTGGAATATCGTGTCTTTAATGAAAATATAAATGTTAGAAATAAAGCATAGACACTGAAGTTGGTTCAATTTTTTAATGATATCCAAAAATGCATTATTTAGTTACCACATGTAAGTATAATTAAATAAACATACATTACTATCATCTAAACTACAGATAAAAAAATCAGTCTTTGTGCTCTCACTCATACTCTATATATAGCTGTTTTTATTGTCCCCCGTCTTTCGAAGAAAGCAGGGGGGCTATTAAAATGGGCCCGTCCGTCCATCGGTCCGTCTATCTGTCCGTCACACTTTTTGGGACACAATAACTGTCTTTATAATTGAGCTAGAATGTTCAAATTTGGTGTAGGTGTTTATTAGGTCGATGCCTTGATGGGAGTTCGAAGATGAGCATTTTCTACTTCGGGTAAGCAGAGATAAGCAATTTGATTGGTTGATGCTTTGGGACACGATAACTTTAGTTCTAATTAAACTTGACTAATTAAGTTCGATAATGAGCATTATCTGCTCAGGGTAAGCAGAGCGACAAGGTAATTTTTTTGGCACATGCTTTTGAACACAATAACTCTCCTTCTAATTGAGCTAGAATGTTCAAATTTGGTGAAGGTGTTTATAGGGTCACTGCTTTGATGGAGTTCAAAGATGAACATTTTCTGCTTTGGGACACGATAACTTTAGTTCTAATTAAGTCAGAGTGATGAAACTTGGTGTATAGTTTCATTACATCAATACCTTGACTAAGTTTGACAATGCGCATTTTCTGCTCAGGGTAAGCAATTTGATTGATCGAGATTTTGGAACGCAATAAGTCTTCTTCTAATTGCGCTAGAATGTTCAAACTTGGTGAAGGCGTTCATTAGGTCAATGCCATGATGGCGATCGAAGATGAGCATTTTCTGCGTAGAATAAGCAGAGATAAACAATCTGATTGATTGATTGTGGCACGATAACTTTAGTTCTAAGTTCTTAATATAGATGTGTTTATTTATGACAGAAAAAAGGCATTAGTTGGTATAAAATGGAATGAAACTGTACAAAGTTATCAGTGGAATAATGGTAAACTATTTGCCATTGTTAACTGGGCTGAATACGAACCGCGAGAACAGAATGGAGCTACCTGTGTTGTAATGGACACATATGGTAAATGGTATACAGCACCATGTAAACAAGTCCACCATTATATCTGCAGTACGGGTTCTGTCACAGGTTAGGAACCGTATAAATATAAAATGACATAAACCCTAACTTGTTTTGATGTGAAATTCTCAAGAAAGAGAGAAAGTTGTATCACAGTTCAATTTCACGTTACTTATAGCGATTAAGCAGCTTGATCCGAGATCAGGGATGTTTTGATTATTGGTTCTGCTTACGGCACTTGCTTGCAATATACACTTGCACCTTGCACCAATAGTTTTGTTGAGCATAATCCTAAAATATGGCGGCCGTTGGTCTATTCTATGCGACATTTCTCTTTTAAATGAAATTCTAAAAATTAAAGGTATCCCTTTACTACTTAATAGTGTTTAAGCCGATGTTGAAGCAGATTATTTATCAGATTGACCACATCCACAGAGTATTACAGTGTCAGCAATTTATTGCAATTCGTACTTTCCGTGTTGATGTTTATTTTTGTTTTAATTGTTTATCAGATCCAATTCCTAGTGAAAGTACTGATGCTGTAGATTTTTATACAGCTAATCAACGTTGTGCACAATTACAACAGAGTTTACCAGTTATCATAACACAAACAGACCAAGACAATTTTAATGGATCACGGTAGGTATTTTATTATAGAATCATTAATTAAGTATTGTTATTTTAATGGATTATTAAGATTGGTATTTATCTGTAGTCTTTTGGTCGTTCTATGTGGTATCGTCATCCATATGTGCACTGTGATTGTTACGCTGTGCAAAAGTCTGTCAAAATGCAGTCACACAGCGATTTTGTTGTAGCGTCGCTTCCTCATACGGATGCTTCATAGGTCAAATGATTTGTCTTAATATTCTGCATTAATGTTGTTCGAGTCCCGTGACATAGCTAGTCGCGAGACATATTTGAATATAAAAACCAAAATACTTAGCGTGTGTGCAAACATTTTCTCAATTTTCTTACTAAATCTACATGCATAGGCGTACGGGCTCGATGACAGCTGGGGTCAGAACCTGAAATGGCAGAAAAATGTTCTGGTTATAGACGGCGGCGCCGGTTTTTCTGCGAGTAAAATAGCTTTATGTAACGTCCGCTGTCAACGAGGTGATATCGCAGACAATAACCAATCGTTGGCCCACTCAGCTTTTAAACACTATCTGGTTTATTACAAAAAGTACAGGAACAACAAGTTTACATATCGTCGGTTTTAGACATAATGACCAGTTGTAACACTATAAGACTTAGTGTTCTGTTTAATATAGAATTCTGTACCTACATGATGTATGACTAGGGTAATGAAGAAGCTTGCATTATTCTACTACTATCTTAGACTTACTCACAGACAGTTATGTCAGTATCCATTTCAGGAAAGTAGGGTACTATCGTCCAGTCCTCAGGTGCACAGATTAGTACAATTAACTAGAATAGTGTTGATGTAAAACGGTGCCTTTACGAAACACTTTCCCATAAATGGTAATTGTCCCGCCCTAATAGATGACGCATTATACATTCTATATAGCAGAGAACTGGTTTGATTTACGCTCAGACAACATCCGATAGAGCCAAGGGGAAGTTCACCCCGGGAGCTGCCCAGCTTCCAGGCTGGACGCAGACAACTTTTGAGAGATCCACGGGGAACTACAAACCGGGAGCTGCCCCGGCTTACATGCGGGACGCAGACATCATTCGAGACATTCAAGGGGAAGATAGTACCGTGAGCTGTTCCGGCTCAGAGCCCAGGGTGTAGACTTATCCTAGCGTGAGGCCGTGAACATTATGTAGAACTACAAAAACGTACGTAGGATATTAAACTCAGACCGGGAATGTTATATACCTAAAGAACAATAGTTGTATCTGTACTGTAGAATATATTATCGTAACATATAAAGAATATCTCAAGATTACAGAAAAGAGTTTGAAGTCTTATTGATCACAACGTCAAGTCCTACCTAGACCAACGACAGTGTGACACAGAAGATTTGGCCGTACGGACATACAGTACGTGTCTCTAGAGTGTCACAGTCGTCGATTTGATACCGCGACACAGGATAGTGTCACAGTCCCACAGCGTGAAGTCTGAAGAAAAGCCCTAGACGATCAATTGTCACCTCTGTGGCCTCATAGTGTCGCAGGCCTGTAGTGTGACAATCAGGTCTGCTTTTTGGCGCCGTTGACCAAGGATCGACCCTGGAAGAAACCCTTGGAACAAGAAGTTTCCAGTCGTTTTTAGGTAAGTACATATTTCCTAGTAAACTGACCATGGAAAGCCAAAAAGACCAAGGGGTAGATTTTACAAATTTTAAAGGTTAGGAATTTGCTAAAGTTTTAAAAAAAAATGTTTAAAATAGAAAACTAGTAAAATAATTCAGTTAGGGTAATAAAGGAAAAATGTTTTAAAGAAAAGGACGATTATAGGTTATTAAAATATATAGCAGGGTTAGGTTTAAACGTGTACGTATTTGTCTATTAATGTAGAGAAAAATCGACAAGAAAACAAACTGAAACAAAAGATTAGTACAATTGAAAGCTAGGTAAAAGAAAATAAATGATTGTCTCCGGTCTTCACAGGAAGATAGTTCGGAAATGGAGGGTTTGCGCGATTGACGTAAAACTCCAAAAGAATTATTCGGATGCGTAGATCGTAATTACATCGTTTCGAAAAGTCTTAGGAGGATAGAAGACTTGCTTTTTTGTAATTTAATGTAATGTATTGTTTTGTTTAGTAATTTACATGTATATGAACAAAGTATAAGGTTATAATGTAAACCTGTGTAAATCGCAAGATAGCGTTTAGGTTTAGGGTAAAGGAAAAGCCCAAGGAAATTTTAAAACTGAATGGCCCTTTGTAAATCGCAGGATAGCGTGTGGGTCGGGATAAGGTTTTAAATAAAACGTTTAAAATGAAACAGTGTACCTTGCAATAGCGGATAGCTTAGATTATGCAAGTGGTATAAACTGTTTCTGTATTTTCGTGTTGTTTTGTTAAAAATGTACAGAGATAATAAGTTGAAAGTATGTGTTTTTAAAAGTGGTAAGCACACCATGGTAAATGGGTAATTTAAAGTTGGATTCGAATGTGCGATTAGCTGTCGAATAAATTTTGAATTCCCTGATATGTCATGCGTAGTGTATACTAGACCATACTTAATGACAGCGAAAACGTCATGAACTTATTTGTAAATCGTTATGTGTGTTTAAAAACGTAAGGAATATATTAACTTTCGGTCAGTGGTGGTTTGTTATTACAACCAGAGATATAATATAATCGGGTTTTGAAATAAATGTTGGCCACATTTGTTTCGAGATGCTGTTTCGTTTGAATTCAGACAGAAGTGAATTCACGAAAAGGTAAGATGATTTGTGGGAGTAGCTATATGAAAATTAGAAAAAGAAACATAGATTAGACTACCTGTCTAATTTGATTTATTATCGTTGTGAGAACCACTCGTCGGTTGTAGAGTATCTTATACCTTGAACAGGTAGACCTATACTATAGTTCCATATAGTACCAATGTTAAAAAGGTACACCTTTTCATCCTATATACTTAATGTTGTAGCGCGTGCTAGGAGAACGTCTTAACGCAAAACAGGTACAGGGGAATCCCAGTACCAAGTCTGGTCATTGTCATAGGTACAATTTATGTTATTTTGAAACAAACTTTATCACTGGTATTGAAAACCAGATACGATTAGGGTAATTAATTTGAGATGCTTTGTTAATGAGTTGGAACTGTTCACTGTTAACAGCTAATACTAATGAGTAAAAGTCTTTAGTAAGTCAAGAGGAATACTAATGAGTTTCAATGTTATTAATTACTATAGGTGATAAGTAGTAATTAATACTGCTAATATTTATTAATGAGACAGGTTAAGTTCTTTTGTTAATAATTTACTCAGTTAAAAGTAAACAGAATTAAGGATCACTACAGGCGTATTCCCAATGAAGTAAATACAAGTTTAATTTTAAATAAGCTTAATAGTAAGAATATGATTAAGTAAGATACAATCGAATCCATTTAATATCAAAGTGAATGTTATTAATTAAGGGTAAAATAATTGAATTATTAGTGGTCTGATTAAGCAAGTACACGGGTTGTTTACGGGATGTATTGTACTTTATCTTAACGCCCGGCAAAGACAAACCAGTTGATGGAATTCCGGAATGTAAGCAGATATGGTTTTAAAGAGGAACTAGAAGAAGTGTTAACTTAACAGATTTTATCTGAACGCCCAGCAAAGACGAACCAGTTGAGAGAATTCCAATAGGCAAGAAGATATGGTTCTGGAGCGGAGTTTGCAGAAGTGTTAACTTAGCGGATCACCATATTTACAGTGCAAGAAACGGAATAATTCTGAATAGGACATGCAATTATGCAGTGTTATAAACCGTGAACATATTAACATTGAAATAGTCAACTTCTTTGAATTACAAAGAGTTTTTTTATTGTGTTAGAACTTAAACCAAGTATTTATATGACAGTTAATCAGTGAACTTATATTATGGTAGTATGTTTATCAGTATGGTATTTTAGACTTGAAATTTTAATGGACATATTCAGCGCTTTTAAAGTATTAATATGATATTATATTTGTATTTAATGCATGTTAGACAACAACGTTAATTAAGCAACATTGCTTATTTAACGCGTTGCAAGGGGACGAATTGTAACACTATAAGACTTAGTGTTCTGTTTAATATAGAATTCTGTACCTACATGATGTATGACTAGGGTAATGAAGAAGCTTGCATTATTCTACTACTATCTTAGACTTACTCACAGACAGTTATGTCAGTATCCATTTCAGGAAAGTAGGGTACTATCGTCCAGTCCTCAGGTGCACAGATTAGTACAATTAACTAGAATAGTGTTGATGTAAAACGGTGCCTTTACGAAACACTTTCCCATAAATGGTAATTGTCCCGCCCTAATAGATGACGCATTATACATTCTATATAGCAGAGAACTGGTTTGATTTACGCTCAGACAACATCCGATAGAGCCAAGGGGAAGTTCACCCCGGGAGCTGCCCAGCTTCCAGGCTGGACGCAGACAACTTTTGAGAGATCCACGGGGAACTACAAACCGGGAGCTGCCCCGGCTTACATGCGGGACGCAGACATCATTCGAGACATTCAAGGGGAAGATAGTACCGTGAGCTGTTCGGGCTCAGAGCCCAGGGTGTAGACTTATCCTAGCGTGAGGCCGTGAACATTATGTAGAACTACAAAAACGTACATAGGATATTAAACTCAGACCGGGAATGTTATATACCTAAAGAACAATAGTTGTATCTGTACTGTAGAATATATTATCGTAACATATAAAGAATATCTCAAGATTACAGAAAAGAGTTTGAAGTCTTATTGATCACAACGTCAAGTCCTACCTAGACCAACGACAGTGTGACACAGAAGATTTGGCCGTACGGACATACAGTACGTGTCTCTAGAGTGTCACAGTCGTCGATTTGATACCGCGACACAGGATAGTGTCACAGTCCCACAGCGTGAAGTCCGAAGAAACGCCCTAGACGATCATTGTCCCATCTGTGACACCGTAGTGTCACAGGCCTGCTATTTGGGAGTCTGTGACCAGGATAGTGTCCTCTGTATGATGTTTAACCACGATAAGTTTATACCAAACCAAATCTATACATAAGTAATTATAATTGTAAAACATGACAAGTAGACATATGAATATATAATATGAACTAGGTGTACAGGGAGTTACTTACATGAACTGACATGCGTCATATGTCACTGTTTGTATCATGATTAATAAAAAAAATATAATTATATATTTATATACGTGACTAATTATATCTCCGTATGATAGCTGTAAACCAAGACAGCTTAATAGTATGTGACAAACTGTACCTCGAGACTGGTCACGTACTTTTCATTTGATTTTGCTACCTGGATTCCAAAATAGTGTTCTAATATTGCAACAAAGGGGCGGGGCCTTTATTTGCTGTCAGCTAATTTACCCAATCCATCGATAAACGAAACAGAAAATAGAAGTAATAACCGTCAGTATTAAACATTGTCTTGGTTAGATGAATTGCGTTATACACGAAAGGCCAATGATTTTTCAAAGGTGACCAAGGTTACACGATACTTTTGGTATAAGCGTAATAAATGTGTTTGCGTGTTAATGTATTACGTTATGCAAATTTCTTCCTTGTATTTGTGTGTTACATGTATGTAATAGCGCACATCGTATTAGCATTCATTATTATATTATGCTACATCAATTCACATCATATTACATTGTGATAAGTTACAGTAAAGTTACACATAGCAAAAACTGAAACCTAATCATTCCATTTAAATTATAAATTACGGAAAAAGCTCCGGATTGGTACTCATTAATTAGTCAGTTAAGTGAAATCTGCTGCAGCTCTGGGAAGTTTGATCCCGCGCTTTTTTATTACTACTTTTTGGAATTAATTATATATATATATATATATATACTTTTCCAGAAACAATGATGTCTGGTTAGGTATATACCGATGTGGAAATATATTTCAATGGTTGACTGGAGTTGAACTTTCACCGGCACTTTCGTTTAAGGAAGGAAATTTACATCTGGATGAAGCACACATTGAATGTACTACCGTGATCCATATAGAGAGAAAAGACTTTCCATTTGCTTGTCAGACAAGAAACTCAAACGAAGGTAAGTATACAATACAGTACCGTCCATCGAAAATGAGCATAAAAAGAACTTTTACATGTTTCCGAGGATGGCGGTGGATATGGTTGCACTCTATCTACTTTTGGCTTCCGAAAATCAGGCCCAATTAAGTAATGTTACATTTAGTAAAAGAGTTGTGAAAGCTGCCGTGTACGAGGCACGATAATCTTATTCTTTTATACAGAACACATACAAGCTAATAATAATTAACGTTGTTTGGCATTTAAACCACTGCCTTAGTGACTCTTCCGGTGGTTCAGGACTGGGCCTCGGAGTCTTCTGCACATTGATGGCAGCTTTAAAAAAATTCTAATTGGCTATAACTATTGACATAATATATTGTGTACCAACGAGGCAGGGTGTATGAACGCTTCTTGTACCATTTCAATCATCTCCACATTCTCGTTGTCCGATAAAACGTAAAGCAGTAGGCTACGATTTTTTAAATTCATGTTCTTTGTTTTAAATCTTAAACTGTAATAGAATCAGGAAGTGGCACCTATATACCGAGCAACTACTACCGTCGTGTGAACAATATGGCGCCGGTTATGGACATCTATCTGAAGGAATTTACCTATGTAAAGAAGACAGAGTGTGCTATGGAATGCAGCAAGAGTCAGGAATGTTACCAATATACAAGAGATGATTCTGTTTGTAGATTATATGGTAATGTGTGTTTTACAGTTGATACTTCTGGCGTTCCACTGTGGCAGAGAAAACAACAATAATTTTCCAGATAAAACCATTATTTTAATAGGACTACTTTTGATGTGAATGTGTATAATAATCACCTTGATCCAAGCCCGACCGCACCATTCCTTATAAACATTTTACAGATC
The DNA here is from genome assembly GCA_963678685.1 of Patella ulyssiponensis. Lineage (NCBI taxonomy): Eukaryota > Metazoa > Mollusca > Gastropoda > Patellidae > Patella > Patella ulyssiponensis. The sequence goes on along the minus strand of OY783225.1, from coordinate 46,817,034 downwards.
AGAGACATTTCCTTTCAAATTCGCAGGGATTCTTCAATGGATCCCAAAACAAAAGTGCACTCCTTGTTGTCGCCGGGCCCCTCTCTGGTCATCGGTGCGTCCACACATACCTCGCCTACTCTACATAAATTAATTCTTCACAAAATGATTGGTATCGGGGTATTAGTTTCATGCCTGTGTGTTGGTGTGGTTGTTTGTAAATATCTTTCCTTACTATTCAATTGACTCTATCCATACTATACATAGTTCAATTCTTGGTCAATTTAGCTTGTCAGCATATCGGTTTAACATGATCCCTACTGATTTTGAGCATAACCCTGATGTTAGATGCCTTTAAAGGACTGACAAAACTAGTATTTAAACTCATCTACTAGTAAAATGGCTACGATTTAAATATAGCTTGGAAGATCAGAGACAGTTCATGTCTCCGTTAATAATAGTATCAAAGACAAAGACAACATCACGTTTTTAAAGTAGCGGATGTTTAAAAACGATCCGAATTTTATGTGAAATTCATATTGTTGTTACCAATCCGTAATTGAATTTGTGATGGTAGTTTAGATACAATTGTCTCCCGCGTTTCAAAGAAATCAGGGGACGACTATTGAAATGGGTCTGTTCGTTCGTTGGTCTGCCCGTCACACTTTTTGGGCATATTAACTCCCCTTCTAATGGAGCTAGAACGTTAAAACTTGGTGAATGTCTTGACTGAGTTTAATGATTAACATTTTCCGCTAAAGCTAAACAAAGCTAAACATTTTCATTAGCCTCGATGTTGGCTTGTTAATCAACAGATTGTAACGTAATTACTTTCCTAGTACTTAAATTAATATATCTTTAATTTATATAAGTTAATAGAAAATATTGATGTTTCATATTTCATTATATGTTAGAAATAAATATATTATGTTCTTTTCATTTTTACAGTGTTTATTTCTTGACTTTATATGTATGCCAGATCATACTCATTTTATTACAAATTCTTGCGGCTTCCTGACCGCCTAGTCTAAATTATGCATTTTAAAAGTTTTATTATCGTCATAATGTTATCGCTGATCGAAATACTTGTCCGTTGTAACAGCCCGAAATAGGACATGGGTGCGATTTGATAAACACATAGTGCCACTTTCCGTGGTTTTATCCACATCTTGTGACTTCTTGATGTCTCAACTCCGTTTTGCCAAATTTCTTTCTATGGAATTTATTTGACCAGTTAGCATCGATTGTGCATCATGTTTTATGGGGGATTAAGTGGGTAAGACGCTGGCTCGCTAGGCTGGAGGTCGGGTGTTCGATCCCTGCATTGGCCGAGAAAGTTCATCCAGATTTTCCAACGTCGTTTGTCCTTGTCATTGATGCAGGACGGAGAGCCTGACAAGGGCAGTTGTCTAGTCGTTCGAATGGGACCAAAAACCGAGGTCCCGTGTACACATTGGCGTGCACGTAAAAGATCCCTTGGCAGTTGGAATTCGATATAAGAGTATGCCGTAGCGCGTAGGGACAAAATTCCCCTTCAGCACAGTGTGTGGCCTAAGCCCGTCTTCATAAGCCTAGTTCGGAGCAGAACAGTAGGACATTAGACTCCATTTCATTTCATGTTAATAGTACAATACCAACTTTATATTATCCCCAAATCAACAAGATATAATCAAGAGGTATAAGATCCGATGGCAGTTGTGGATTAGGTTATGTTCAAATACCATAAGTTTGCGAGTTATTGTCAAAATTCAACACACACCTCCCTTTACAGTTGAGTAAGCCTATCCATACTCATTGAATTAGCACCAAAAAGAGCCTGTAACTGGGGGCCTTATCTTCACAAGTTACGAAATAAATTCGTATTTTTAATTTCAAATATTATGCATAATATTAAGTAAAGAGTTAAATGTACCAATGATACATAAATACCTACGTCAACGGAACCATTTGACAATAACGTCTATTGATTGAAGGTAACCTCGTGCAAGTAAAGTAACCGAAGAAAGTTCTCATTCAAGCTCATAGCAGAATGTTTTGTAGATAAACAGACAGGAAAGAAATTCTAGTGTACCTCTATCCTACAAGTAAAACATTTAACATTCTCATTTTCTGTTTGACGTAACGAGTTTCAAACAACTTCTTTCTTATGCGACAAGATCATTCAGACATGTAAATATATATGTCTACCAATATTAATTGGTAGTGTATAAAATACTTACTTCTAAAACCAAATATAGATTTACTCATCCAAATACAATTAATTAAATGGAACACCCAAACGTAAATTTACCAAGAAACTGAAACCGCTTAGAATTTGGATAATGCTAATAGAACAGTTATTAAATAGGTCACCTATTCACAACCAGCTTATTTCAATTGCAGGACCACATACAGATATCTTTTCAACATACCATTTCATTATTTGTGTGGTATTTCTCTCATTGATTTGATATATTATTGAATATAGTGCGAATAAATGCATGTTTTTAGTATGCTGCTTCTAGTTTGTGTATTCCAAGATTTCCTAACGTCATACGTCATGATGTTGAGCAGGGCGTTGCCACATGTTGGTTCATATGTCATAAAAAGTCTGAAACCCAATCAGAGTCTTTTAATGGGAAAAGAATTATCATTGGAGTCAACAGGGGAATTAATGGCGGTCTGTATCCTATATATATTCTGGCAACCTTCTATAGAGTTATCTCGCTTACAATGCGTTGAATCCGGCTAGATCTAATTCTTAAGGTCAACTCAAGATTTCGTCAAGGTATCTGAGATATACATAAGGTTAGGGCACGTGATTGTTGGCGAAATTGTAGGTTAGGGGTAGGTCTAGGCTTAGACTTAGGAATGGGATTAGAGCCAACTGTATTTACATCTCATGACCTTTGAACAAATTTGATGTTGGCTTTCTGAAATATATCCAACGATTCAATCCAATGGTTTGAATTGGACAAAAGGCCATAGCTCACAATTAATTATCCCATTGGCTTTAATGTTATTTCATGCTTATGCCACAGGGTGTAGCTTATTCCGTCACAAGGCAGATAGATTGGGGCCAATACTTTACTTCCGGTTCAATGTGAGACGTCTACGTCTTTGACATGACGCCCATTTACCCATGTTATTCTTCGTCACAAATATCCCCTTTTTCCACCATAACAGGCTAAATATTCAAAACCTTCACAACAATTCTACATCTAAAAACACTCCCCAAACGTCAAAAAGCGAGAAAAAGTGCTCCGTTGTTGGCCCTGCATAAGGCAAATCTACGGGCAAGACACAAGCTATATACACAGATATTGCAAGCTATAAAAAACAAATAGCAAATCACGTGACGGGATCAAAGGTTCGTGAGCATCCACTGCGCTGAACAGACTATATATATATTAGGAAAACGAAACCTACGATAAAACAGAGCCCCCCCCCCCAACAAAACCCCACAAAAAAGACAATTATGTCGCAATAGAAACAATGCGAACGTAGTTGATGGTAGTTGTCTGCTGAATGACGTCTCTTGATCCCGACTGTCTTCCAGTTGACATCAAAAGTTAAAACTTCAAAACAATCTACATTAATTCGGGTTATTATATTGGTAGTATTAGGCTTTCTTCTGACATGGTGGATCTTTGAATTTTAATAACATTAAATGATGATATAATAACCAGGGAAGAATTTGTCTTTAAATTTCATCACCATGTATATTACTCTCGAATCAAAATATTGATATTGACATTTCAAAAAATACAACATTGAATAAGAATGATATAAACAAAGAAGACAAATAAATTTAAATATACTTCTGTGAATTAAAACAATTTTAATATTTAACCGGAAACATTCAAATTAAGCTTAACAATAAAAGTTAAAATCGATCAGACATAAACTAAATTACGACCACATGAATTTCATATAACTTTCTACAGATTTCACACCGCCACTGGTCGCATTATGTCTTTGGCGACTTTCTAATAAATCGTACTCTTTGTTTTCTTTGTGTTATTCTTAGATAGGTCTTGCCGGTTTTATTAGCGAGTAGTGCCCCCCTCCCCCGCCCACCTGCATTTACTATTTAGAGCATCTTCATTGGGTGACTGATAAGCACATATTTTTCATACCGTTTTTAATAAATAATTTAGATATAAATAATTTAAATACCACAATAATCTACAAAGTCTGAAGGGTTTAGTCTAGAAAGTCATCTCCTCATCAAAGTCTAATGGGCTTGGTCTAGAATGGCATCTATCTCCTCATTAAAATTTGAATGATTGAAGGTGGAGTAGACCACCCCCGGATCCTCCCCGAATTTCATTCATCCAGTGTTACATTCATACATTGATTGAATATTGAAGCGTATGATTGGTGTTTTAATAAAGCTATGGCAGTCCCTTAAAGCCTTGAAAGATTAAAGCGACGCGATTATGTAACGTCAAATCATTTCACCTGGCAAAAGCTGCCTTTACTGGCCATGGAATATTTCTTCAAATATCTTGGTAAATAATGTATGTATTCGAATGGGTGATTTTATTTTTTACTATTTCACTATGTGGTAAGTAGTCATGTGTATTTTAATAATGAATATTAATAATATTTATAGCAATTCCCTTCAGTAGTATTAATCATAAAACTAATGATACGTATGTATATATACAGTAGTTGTAGAAATAACTAGTTCAAGCTAATGTCGCATCAAAATTGTACTTTTCCCATTGTTTGTTCGTTCCTGTAGATTCGCGTCCATTCTACCAACGGCGATTGTAGACAAGTTCCCCATTGTCGCTTTAGCATGATTTTATTATTATGTAACATCATCCAAAATACAACATGAAGTTTTCTCTCACCTTGACATGAGGTATAGTTTGTAGTGTTAAAACCTATTCTTATGTATTTCAGACAGCACCCTTATAGAAGGGGATGGGGAGAATTCCGCCGTGTATGCCGAGAATTATTGCAAGGATCGGGGTATGGATTTAATGATGATGTCTACTCAACAAGAATATGAAGATGCTATAGATTTCTTACAGAGTGAAAACATGTATGTAGACCTTAAGTTAATCACTCATACAGCACCTCGTATCACTTCTCGTATTTGTAAATTCACATAAAATATGCTTTCGATTTCTGAAATCCATGTCCAGAGAGAGAGATAGAGAGATTCGTTCGCTCGTTCGTTCGTTGCTGGGAGTTTAACGTCCACTTCCACCTAAGGTGATATCGTAGACTAAGATAGAGAGAGAGAGGTTATTTTATATTAACGTTTTGCTTGAGTAACGTGGCGTATGCAGTGAGCACTTATTTTGATACCGCCTGCTCCTAATTTGCGACTCATTTTTTTTCCGCAGGATTGTCCACATTTACGCCCCTGTACATTACTATCATCCGAACTGCTGATGCAAAATCATTATGTGTGCTCCCATTGGCACTCTAAATATAGATGTGTTTAATTATGACAGAGAAAAGGCATTAGTTGGTATAAAATGGAATGAAACTCTACAAAGTTATCAGTGGAATAATGGTAAATTATTTGCCGTTGTGAACTGGAAGAAAAACGAACCTCTAGAGCAGATTGGACCTACATGTGTTGTAATGGACACACATGGTGAATGGTATACAGCACCATGTAAACAAGCTAACCACTATATCTGCAGTACGTGTTCTGTCACAGGTTAGGAACCGTATAAATATAAAATGACACAAACCCTAACTTGTTTTGATGTGAAATTCTCAAGAAAGAGAGAAAGTTGTATCTGAGATTGGGGATGTTTTGATTATAGGTTCTGTTTACGGCACTTGCTTACAATATACACTTGCACCAATAGTTTTCTGGAGCATAATCCAAAAATATGGCCGCCAATGATCTATCCCACGCGACGTTTCTCTTTTTAATGAAATCCTAAAATAAAAGGCACCCCTTTATTACTTATTAGTGTTGAAGCCGATATTAAGCAGATTATTTATCAGATTGACCACATCCACAGAGTATTACAGTGTCTGCAGTTTATTACAATTCGTACTTTCCGTGTTGATGTTTATTTTTGTTTTAATTGTTTACCAGATCCAATTCCTAGTGAAAGTACCGATGCTGTAGATTTTTATACAGCTAATCAACGGTGTGCACAATTACAACAGAGTTTACCAGTTATCATAACACAAACAGACCAAGACTATTTTAATGGATTATCACGGTAGGTATTTTATTATAGAGCCATTTAGTAGTAGGAAACACGATGTTTGGATTATAAAATATATTTCAAGTTTCATCAAAATGGGATACAAATTGTCACTTCTAAGAGTGTCCATAACCTTGGTATTACATACTCTACACTATTTGCGCACATAGAGCGACCATTTTGTCTGTCAGTTTCGGTCGGATTTTGACATTGATGTGTAATGGTGGTATATTTAAACGGGTTTAACATTGAATACAGATATGTAGCAGGACCACAAGGTAAAATTGTGATTTTTGGAGCAGTCAGGGGCCATAATCCAGGAAGATACGTTCGGATATACGCGATTATCAGAAGGAACCAAGATCTTTGTGATATAAACACAAATTTAAAGTTTCTTAAAAATTGGAAAGATTAATTTAATGTTAAAGGCACAACCATATCAAATTATGTAAATTTATATCAGGTAAATTAAATCACTTTAGTAAATAAGCTTTTATTCCCGATAATTAAATGTAATTAGTTGTACGTAAATATTTAAAATATTGATTGCCATGTTCAAATGTATTTATATTATGTATTATATATATTCATGTATCTTCTGATGAAGATTTGGAATGAAGATTATATTAGATTCGTTTATTTCTCGCGCCTTTTGTATTCCAAAAAGTAGTAGTTCTACTTTTTACAGCTGAATAAAAAAAAGAGCGGGAAATAAACAAATATAGATAAAAAACTAAATAAAGCTGCTCTCAGTATATAATATTTTAAAACAACACACCACAATTATTACCTATAAACTATTCATATAAACAAATAAATTAATATATATACTTTTCCAGAAACAATGATGTCTGGTTAGGTATGTACAGGTGTGGAAATGTTTTTAAATGGTTGACTGGAGTCGAGCTTTCACCGGCTCTTTCGTTTAAGGACGGGAATTTACATCTGGATGAAGCACACATTGTCGACAATGCCGTGATCCATATAGGGAGAAAAGACGTTCCATTTGCTTGTCAGACAAGAAACTCAAACGAAGGTAAGTATAAAATACAGTATCGTCCATCCAAAATGGGCATTCAAATAACTTTTACATGTTTACGAGGATCTGCGTTTGGCTCCCGAAAATCAGGTCCAATTTAGTTTGTTGTATTTTATTAAAGAGTTGTGAATGCTGTCGTGTACGAGGCACGATAGTCTTACTTTTTATGCAGAACACATACAAGCGTTTAAAGCTAATAATAATTTGTGTTCTTTGGCATGTAAACCACTGACTTAGTGACTCTTCCGGTGTTTCGAGACTGGGCCTGGGCGTCTTCTGCACATTGACTGTGGCTTAAAAAATTATATTTATCTACAGTTATTGACAGATAGTGTGTGCGAAGGAGGCAAGGTGTGTGAACGTGTCTCAAGATTCTCCTTGTTCTTGAATATAAATGGAAGGTAAAGCAGTAGGCTACAATTTAATCTATATTCTTGTTTTACATTATAAGAATCAGGAAGTGGCACCTATAAACTGAGACACTATTACAGTCGTGTGAACAATATGGCGCCGGTTATGGACATCTATCTGAAGGAATTTACCTATGTAAAGAAGATAGAATGTGCTATTGAATGCAGCAAGAGTCAGGAATGTTACCAATATACAAGAGATGATTCTATTTGTAGATTATATGGTAATGTGTGTTTTACAGTTAATACTTCTGGCGTTCCACTGTGGAAGAGAAAACAACAATAGTTTTCCAGATAAAACCATTATTTTAATAGGAACACTTTTGATGTGAATGTATAATTATAGTCACCTTGGTCCGTTGTATGTTTGGTTGACCTTAGCCCACCCACAATAATTCCTTACAGATCAGAGTTCTCGATATTTGCTTTGTGTTTTGTACCTGTAAACGATCCAACGTTAGCGTGGTCCTATATTGATGTCCCGTCTGTTCGGCCACCGGTGCCACCGCACATACTTGCCTACTCTAGATAAATTAATTCTTCTCGGATTTGGATATCACTTTGTTGGAAGCAGACGTTAAATAAAGCTATTTCATCGACATATTTGAATGGTGGGAAGAGTCTGACGGTCTCATATTCCTGAAGCAATGGTCCGAGAAATCCCTCTCTGCCCATTGCTGGATTGGCTTCTGATACTTTAGCTTTTGAGGGAGTGTGTGTATTCTTCCCGTTCTATCAAATCTATCCCATGTACAGGAACATAACAGCCCTTCGTTTACTATGGGGTCTACCCTATAACTTTGGACAGTGATTTAAGGTATTAAAAATGGTGAAAGTATTGTTCGTCTTCATACAGTATTGTTTACATTGTATTCTTGTTGATAGCCTCGTTTGTCACACAATTAGCTTTCCTGTGATATTCTGCTATGCACTGATTAATTCGGCATAATAAAATCGTAAGCCATGACGTAACGTTATGTAAACATATTTGGTCCAATTTGGAACTTAACGATTTTGTTACGTAGTAAGCCATTGGTTGTTAATGGGACTATTAACAACCAATGTCAAACGGAACACTGCGAGGAGAATGAGCGGTCTAGAGTGTCGCACTTCGACTTCGAGCTGACTGGTCAGTCCTGACCAGGGGCGTGGTGAGGGCAATTATTGAGAAGAAATTATGAGTAACAAAAAAGATTTTGGCACAAAAACCCTTTTACTGACCGCGGACCTGTGGCCGTCGAAGCCGGCCACCGCGAGCGCCGAAAGCGCGAGCCCGCGGTGGGGGGTCCGGGGGGCCCTCCCCCGGGAAAATTTCGAAAATTAGAAGCCCAGAAACGCAATCTCCAGCAATCCGAGACAATTTGATTGTGATTTTGGCGCAAAAACTTTTTGGCGCATGAGTATGGCTACTCATGAACTCATTCTCACCACGCCCCTGGTCCTGACTTGCGACAATTGAATTTGTGATAATGATAGTAGTTTAGATATTATTGTCACCCATCTATCTCCGACCCCGTCCGTCTGTCTGTCCGTCACACTCTTTGGAACACAATAACCCTTCCTTAGAAGGAGGGTTATTGTGTTCTAAAGTTTCGACAAATCAGATTGAAGTCTCTACTTTGCCTAAGCAGAAAATGCTCAGCATCGAACCTTGTTTTAACCATTGATGTAGTAAACTCTACACGAAGTTTCACCACTATCACTCAATTAGAATCGAAGTGCTTATTGCTTTGCTTACCTTGAACCGAAAATGCTCTTATAATCAAACTTAGTTAAGGTATTGATGTGATGGAACTATACACCAAGTTTTATAACTCCCACTTAATTAGAACCAAAGTTATCGTGTCCCAAAGCATCAACCAATCAAATTGTTTATCTCTGCTTATCCTAAGCAGAAAATACTCATCGTTGAAATCCATCAAGATATTTACCCAATCAATGCAAACACGAAGTTTGAACATTCTAATTCAATTCGAATAATAGATGGTGTGTTTCAAAGTCTCGACCAATCAAATTGCTTATCGCTCTGCTTACCCTCTGCAGAAAATGCTCATTATCCAACTTAGTGAAGGTATTGATGTAATAAACCTATGCACCAAATTTCATCCTCACGTAATTAGAACTAAAGTAATTGTGTCCCAAAACATCAATCAATGAAACTGAATGTTTCTGCTTACCCTTATCTTCGACCTCCTTCAAGGCATTGGCCTAATAAACGCTTACACCAAGTGTGAACATTCTAGCTCAATTAGAAGGAAAGTTATTGTGTTCCAAAAAGTGTGACGGGCAGACAGACAGAGATAGACAGACGAACCCATTTTAATAGTCCCCTGCTTTCTTCGGAAGACGGCAAAAATAAGGTTGACGGGAATGGGTTCCCAAATGGAACACTTACTCAAATATGGAAATGCCCCGCCCAAATAGCTGACGTTACTAAACTTTTCATGGGAATAACCAGCGCACTTTTAAGCTTATTTAGCCAGCAGTCGTGGATTGGAGAGAGACATCACGCGGAGTTCTTACAGAGACATACCTTTAGTCGTCTCGGCTTAGAGGTCAGGGGAGATCATCATGTAGCTTTATCAAAAAGCGTGTGACTATCGCCACCTTTAGGTCTCTTAAGGTTCGGGGAGACCAGCATGCAGTGTTCCAAGAGAGACGGCTGAGTGAAATAGCCATGTGAGAGTATCGTACAGCGATATATAGCGTTTCGGCTGTTATAGTTGTAGTTTCTTGTATTTTGTGTATAAGCGAGGACCTTGAGTTTTATGAAATTAAAAACGTACACCGCGTGGAAGTCTGATTGGATTCTTTGTGACTTGTGACAGGATAAGCGTCACCATAGTGTCACAGATCATACCCATTTTATTACAAATTCTGACCATTTCGCAAAACCTTGCGAGTTATTGTCAAATTTCAATACAGACCTCTATTTAGAGTTGAGTCAGTCCATCTAAATTTCATAATCATCGAATTAGCGCCAAGAGGGGGCTGCAAAGAGGCTATCTTCAGAAACTACTGATACAAAGCTAATATAAAATGTGTTTTTTATCCAGTAACAGCTATGACGCTCTTGGTGCAACTGATATAAAATATGACAATTATCTGATAATTACTATGACACACTAGGTACAATTGATTTAAAATATGACATTTATCCAGTAATAACTATGACGCCCCCGGAACAAATGATATCAAAATATGATATATTTATTCAGTAATGACGCTCTGGGTATACTGATATGAAATATGACATTTATTCAGTAATACATATGACGCCCTGGGTACACTGATATAAAATGTGATATTTTTTTCATTAAGTAATAACAATAATCCCCTGGGTACAACTGATATGAAAGATGATATTTATCCGTCAATAGCTACAATCCCGTGGGTACAACTGAGTATGGACATTGTGATACAAATTCATAATATAACAAGAAATTGAACATGTATAACTTTTTATCTACTTTATTAATACTGATAAGTTTAATAGCACTATCAACATGTTATTTTAGCCAGAATAATGTTACATCCCAACCAAATCAAGACCAGACAAAATAAATTCATTTGTCAGTATTATAATTATTATATCACAAATGTATAGTTTAGTTTTGTTATATCTTTCACGTATAGACTAATAGAAAGTCTACCATTTACCATGATTCATAGTTATACACTGATCTTGAGATCTTAGAACAAGGAACCTTTTCGAGTCATCGTTCTTGACAATCGCTTTTCTCGTATGACGCTTAGGATAAATCTAGGCGAGGACGTTAAAGGGAGGGAACTCAAGCTATATCTGCGTTTATTGTTAATAGCGTTGGGCTTAAACTCGATTTCTTCATAACCACTATCGCTTTCATCTAATGTCATTTGTCCGACATCATTTTGACTATCATTATAACTGTTGATTTGTTTATCTGAACTATCAGAATCGGATGCAAAGCTTTCATAATAACCGCTACTATCGTCACAAGATATACATTCTTTTTTATCGTTAACATATCTATTGTATATTGGCCCTGCATAAATTTCATAATAAACATCGGGTGATTTGCTTTCGGGATCTAAACATGAGCAGGCTCTCTCGAGAACAACGTCACTTCTACATATAGGACAGATATTATCTTTGTCCTTCAAATCAACTTCTTTATTACTGAATACACTATGACGTGGTGCACACTGTTCAGTGACATCACTAACATCTTCGTATATGTCATCATCTAGGTCTATGTCGCTAACACAACTCATATCTTTTCCTTCTTCTAATTTAAAGTATAGTGGCGAAGCTGGCAGTCTGTGTCCATCATGAGTTTTTCTGCCTTCACATTTCAAGCCACCAACCAAAGACTGAACTGATCGTCGTCGACATCGTTTTTTCATCCAATTCAACATTTTTGAACTCATCTAAAACAATAAAATAGACGAAAATTATAGAATAATCTATTATTGATACCGACGTGTCATGCTCAAGCGTTGGCTTCAAAACACATAATTTCCTGTATAATTTGATTTTCTGTTATTGTACCCTTTAATTTATATTTGACCAATAAATACCACTTGTAAAAATATATATACCTTGTTATTAAGATTAGGTGATGAGGTAATTTCAGTTCTGGAGACTATTTAATATATGCTACTCTCTGTAGGTTGAAAGAGAACAGTGTACCTTGGTATGTATAGCCACTATCTTATATACTAATATATAAAATATACTAATTGGGTACACGCTCTTCTTCTTTTAAATCATGTCTGTCTATAGTCTATAGTATAACGAACCGTCTGGTTGATTGGGGGTAATCACTGTTCCCAATCATCCTTCTGTGGTCTATCAGCAGGTATACGGAACCATCTGGATGATTGGGGTATTCCAATACCGGTGTTTTTTGATCATAGACCAAAATCTAAAGACGACAAAGGCTTTGGTAATCATTAAAGACCCAAAGAACTGCTCACAAATAAACACAGCCTGGATTAGAAGACTTAACACTGCCAGTATACCACGACGACTCCAAACAATGCATCTCTGTAGCTTAATCCTTATCATCAACCCTGGTCTAGACAAACATTACTGACCGACGACCAATTATCCGATAATTGGCAGTGTCTGTATTTAGTCCATCCACTATAGGCCTATATTCAAATATTTTATAAAGATGCAATATGCAAGATTTAAATAAAGAGTTGACAGTTCTCTCTATAATAGTTTAAAACCTGATAACGAAAAGAAAATATCTTGAGAATATTACTGAAATTACTTAATTCTGAGGTCTGTTTGGAGAAAGGCACAGTCTCGAGTTACTCTTCTCTTGTTGTTACAGCAGTAAACAAAGTCTCGATTATCCACTTTTTAAATAAATCATTAACCGCCAATCTCCAATGAGAAACTCTAGCATCTGATGACATCGAGACTTGATTATGATGTTGGCAAGTAAATAAATCTCTAATTAATAATTTAGATAACAATTAAGACCTAAAGACAGACATGTAATAGGCAGATTTAGTTCTTGTATAATGCATCTTCAAGTTAGCTTCAACTACAAAAGTTTAAATGAGTCTATAATTAATACTTGTGTGTAGATTTTAAAAATAAAAAATGAATTTTGTAATCTTGGTTTATTTTTATATTTATCGTTTACAGAAAGAGGCAAACATTTAAGGTATTAACTATTCTGCTTTATTTAACATACATTGTTCATCTCTCCATATCGGATTAATGTGATAATCTGTAAAATAAAATATTCTAAATATTTGTATATTCAAATCCAGTGAATATCTGACACATATGATGACATCGAGAGTTATTTAAGGTCTTTGCGTGATAATAAATGTCTAACTAATTGTTTATATAACATTTGAAGTCCAATGAAAGACCTTCGATAGGCAGATTTAGCTCTTGCACAATGTACGTTCAACCTTTTGGGTTTAAGTTACATAATATCCCGATTCAGTGATACATCTGTTAATGATCGTTGTGTTTGATTCTATCCTATTCTTGTTTTCTTTTATTGTAAATTACTGAAAATGTGCCGATTGGCAATATTCTAGTGAAATATTTTACTAGGTCATCAGACTAATTTTTCCAACACTAAAAGTGTGTCCAATATTAAGTATCACAATCATCGGTTTGTTTGATTTCACAGACTTTCAGATACATTATATCATTACCAAAGCTTCAATACCAAAGTCTTCTTGTACAATTTATACTATAAAGACGCCCTGATTGCCGGGAAATTGGTCGCCGGTCAGTAATGTTTGTCTAGACCAGGGTAGATGATTAAAAGGATTAAGCCACAGAGGTGCATTGATTGGAGTCGCCGTTGTGTTTAGTCTTCTGATCCAGACTGTTTATTTCTGAACAGTTACGTGGATCCAGTCATCATTCCTGATTACCAAAGCCTTAGTCGTGAATTAAAGATGAATGATTGGGAATGGTGAGAGCTGTCCAGGATTAAAACAGCGGTAATGGAATACCCCAATCAACCAGACGGTTCATTATAATATACGTATTGATAGATCACAGAAGGATCATTGGGAACAGTGATTACCCCCAATCAACCAGACGGTTCGTTATACTATAGACTATAGACAGACATGATTTAAAAGAAGAAGAGCGTGTACCCAATTAGTATATTTTATATATTAGTATATAAGATAGGACGTATATATACCAAGGTATACTTTTCTCTTTCAACCTACAGGGAGTAGCATATATTAAATAGTCTCCAGAACTGGAATCATCTCATCACATAACCTTAATTACAAGGTAGAATTTTTACAAGTTTTTTTTAAATTATTATTATTAGCCTTATTTGATCAAATTTTTAATTAAAGGGATATCATGAAAAAACGGAGAGAAAATCAAATTTTAATAGCAAATTATGTGTTTTGAAGCTAGCGCCTGTATTTAATAAGCGGTATAAATAATCGATTATTTTATCATTTTCTTCTAATTTATTGTTTCAGATGAGTTCAAAAATGTTGAATTGGGTGAAAAAACGATGTCGACGACGATCAACCCTGTCTTCGGTTGGTGGCATGAAATATGAAGGGGAAATAACTCATGATGGACACCGATTACCCGCTTCGCCAGTTTACTTTGCATTAGAATTGAATGATGTCAACAGTGTTAGCGAGATAGGCCAAGATATAATGGATGATCATATATACGAAGATGTTAGTGACGTCACTGAACAGTATGCATCACGTCACACAGTGTTAAGTTCTAAAGAAGTTGGATTACAGGATAGTATTTGCCCTATATGTAGAAGTAACATTATTCACGGTGACGCCTGTTCTTGTTTAGGTCAAGAAAGCATATCCTGCATGCACCCACCACATGCTGCTTATTTTGAAATTTATGCAGAACCGAGATACAATAACGGTAAACCAGACTGTACTTCCAATGACGATAGTAGCGGTTATTATGAAAGCTTTGCATCCGATTCTGATAGTTCCGATAAACAAATCATCAGTTGTAATGATAGTCAAAATGACGTGGGACACATGATAGTAGATGAAGTCGATGATGGTTATGAAGAATTCGAGTTTAAGCCTAACGCAATCACCAATAAACGCAGATATAGCTCTAATTCCCCCCCTTTAACTTCCTCGCCTAAATTTATCCTGAGCCTCATTAGAGAGAGAAGATTGTCAAGAACTATATCTCGAAAAGGTTCCCTGTTCTAAAACTTCAATGAAGTTATAATTTCTGTTGTTGATTTTATTGAGATACAATATTATGTTGGGGAACTTGACATGTTATTAGTGCTATTACAAATATCTTGATTAATAAAGTAGTTAAAAATAAAACATATTCATTGTCTATATTGTATCGCGACGTCTATACACCAAAGGGAGACTCGGTGGTTGAGTAAGTTGGCGGAGGAATTTCCTGGTTGTATTCCGGCGTTGTTTCCATGTCATTAGTGCAGTGCGGGAGTGCCTGAAACGAAACAACGTCTATAGTCTGACGGGGCGGGGAAATCGTTCACAAGGTTAAACACAAGAATCAGTCGATCTCAAATCGCAAATTTCTGTCTCATGTGTGTCCTGTTACATTTTATACCCCACTGCTAGTGACTCAGACGCGCAAGCGAATTATTGAAATAAAACTAAACCATGTGTTCGTCCCGAAATGCCATAAAATGTGTCGAGTGGACGTTAAACCCGGATGAGGTGGGATGAACTACCCGCGAATTTGATAAAATCAGAAGCTTAAGACAATATTTCTGCTGATTTAGGTGCATACATGTATAGGATTACGGTGGAATGAGCCAAAACGACGTTATTTCCATCATTGTTGGAGAGAAAAATATCCTCTGCGCTATCAGGGTTGGGCTATTCACAGCGCACGTCTCTTGGTTTCTCCAATTACTGTCTGTATTTTATGGT
The DNA here is from genome assembly GCA_963678685.1 of Patella ulyssiponensis. Taxonomy (NCBI): domain Eukaryota; kingdom Metazoa; phylum Mollusca; class Gastropoda; family Patellidae; genus Patella; species Patella ulyssiponensis. The sequence goes on along the minus strand of OY783225.1, from coordinate 46,801,039 downwards.
AAGATCGTGATTCTAACAGACAGAATTAATTAAACAAATCTATAATGCTTATATTTGTTATTTTGATAAATATATGTAAATAATTGACTTTTTGATCTCGATTGATTGCTGTCTCAATTGACTCTCTCTCTTTGGTGCGAAATATTGCCCCCAAGCTGTACATCTATGTAAGAACACAGTCGATAAATTAAATGGTTTGGTAATGTAGATTCGCGTGATTGTCAATGTTTCAGTCCCCTGGAACTTTTCAGTTGAAAAATGCCACTGAGTGGAATGATGGTTTAACGCCCTACTCTTCTGCACCAACAACAAACTACAAACATTTAAGAGGCCCGTAGTGGCTCAGTGAGCGAGGCGCTGGCTCGCCAGACCCGGTGTTCCCGTAGTAGAAATAGAAAGTTCCTCTGGATTTCCGGTGTGGTTTCTATAGCCAGTGGTACAGGATACATGACCTGACAAGGAACAATGTGTAGTCAACCCGGGTTTCGTGTACACACAGGCGTGCACGTAAAAGAACCTTTGAAAGCCAAAATGCGAACACATCCTTATAAACAACTGGCAAGGACACCATAAAGCGTGAACATGGTGAATATATTGATTTGGGGTCAATTCGTTCAAGTAAGCTAATCGGGGAATTTTCTCCTTCAAGGTCGTATTAAAATGCGCCGAGTTGTGTAGACAAATCAATTCTACTGTACATCGACCCTTCAATTAAAGCATTCATCAATTCTTTATTTTCTCTTTTTAACCTTTTGTATTCTATTTCCAAGTGTATATCGACCCTTCACCTAAAGCATTCGCCAATCATTGTTTCATCTGCTTACGTTTAAATCACAAACAAATTCTTTCTTACATTCCAGACATGCAAATATATACCAGTATTTTTTATTAATAGGTATTATAAAATATTTCTTATAAAATCGAGATTTCGTCATCTAATTAGTACTAATTAAAAGGAAGTACACTGAAGTCGAATAGATGATATGACAATGGAACTGGAGCGGTAGTTAAATAGACAAATGAGGTTTAAATTTCTCTCGACACAATACAAGGTCAATTCCGGACTTACATTTGGTTTGACCTTATTTTAACAATTCGCTTGCGCGTAGGGATCTTTAGCAGCGAGACAAAGAGAACGACCCTTTGCATTGTCATGTACAGACTCGGAATCGACACTACGCCACTTCACTCAGTGACAGACCTTATGATCTAAAACACACCCATTAAACAATTCGGCCACCCAAAGCATTAAACAATTCGGCCATCTAACGCTTTAGATCATTCGGCCACCCAGTGCGTTAAGACCATTTGGCCACCCAACGCATAAAGAACATTCGGCCATCCCACGTGTTAATACCATTCAGCGACCCAACCCCGCATATTATTAATACATCATTTGTGACTTGTAAGTTTCGATATCCAAGATTCGGAAAACACTCAAGTTGCCAAAAGATCTGGGCCACTTCTTGAAACTGGATGCCACTTTTACACGTATAAGTGCTAAAATTTATACAAGAATCTTAACCACCAACCAATGAAAGGGTCGCATCTTTAAAATATCTCTGTTTGAATTTACGTGAAGAAAGACCCAAGTATACATGCTTAGGAAAGTAAATGACTAAATAAGCTTTTAGTCAATGAATGTGGGACAGACCCGTAAAAATAAAAACATACCCCAACAAATCGAACTCTTGGTAAACATAATTAAAGATTGTTTATTAGTAAACAAGGAAAACGAGGATATATTTTCATTTATCGTTTCTTGGCGATCTGAAAAATAAGAAAAAGCAAACCGAAATTAAATACCCAACAATATCAGATATTAAATGGTCCATGAAATCGCAACGAGACTATCATTTTGGTATAATTAGATACCGTACCTAGTTTTATCTGTCAACACCCAATATTATACCGTCAATACAGACCACAGTCGAATCGACAAACGGACCTTTGTTTCCGTTGCTAATGGCACTAAACCTATATCTCAATATTGTACCTAATATTCGAATTTAAAAACACAAGTTAGAATTCAACTTGGGTCCTATTCGATCCATATTGATGTTTTATCTTACCGGGATTCAAATATTTAGACACAATGCACATTTAAAATCAGTGGGGGGCCTCCTAATGTGGTGGGCCCTGGGGCCTGGGCCCCATGGTGCCCCATGGTTAATCCGGCGTTGAACTAGATGCACTGGAATGGGGTTTAATGTTCCACTGTACTATTCATACAGTGTGCTCCGACTGGGCTAATGAAGACGGGCATTTGCCATACCGCATCACCCATAAGGAGGAACCACGATGGAAAATCCCGATGAATCTTCTCGGTCAACGCAGGGATAGAACACGGGAAATCCAGGCTAGCCAACCAGTATCTTACTAATTAAGCCACCGCGACTCCCAACGATAATATTTAAACTTATAGTTAATGTATAATTACCGGACAGTTTTTACAATTCGGTGCACAAAGTTCACAGACTTCAGAATTCTGCGCCATTGATGATGCGTAGGGTACCGACACGGAATTTTCTACAACAAAAGATAAAATGAAATATATAATTTAAACCTCATTGAAATATTTTTATCGTTTGTTGCAATTTATATTTCGCACATTTAAAAAAAAACGAAACCAAAACAGACACAAATTTAATAAGTGCATGGATACTAAGCTAAATTTAATTGTTTGCATAAAATAATATATAATTAACATCTCATTGAAATTGATTTTCGTTTATTTCAATTCATATTTTCCATTTATTTTTAAATTAAAAAACGCAACAAATTACAGTTATACATTTAGTAAAGTACCCTATTGCTGACGGCAATCTTAGCATTGTGAACTTGCGTCAAATGGAATTATTATTTATACAAAACAGCATGTATAATCCTAGAATCTCCTAATTATCGAAAATCGAAACAATTCCAAGAGAAAAGTACGCTTTGCGAGCGACCATCTTGAAAATCATGACGCGTGTAAGAATAGTATTGAATCATATCTTAGTGATAGATCAAGAGTATGCCTCATATTATACATACAGCCTTAATTTTACTGTTAAATAACAACAAATCGGGAACTGCTGTTTTTTTTTATACCAAACAGCTATGGTAGCTTTAGGTTGAAATAAAATAATCTAAAAGATTAAAAGATTGGTAGAAATTACCTGGATTATAATAATCTACTAGAGTTATATAAGCACCCTTCAATTTACCAACAACTTCAGTCTTACTCAATCTCAGTTTTATACACATCGCTTCATTCCCAATCTAAAATAAAATCAGTATTCATTTCAATGTAAAATAACCTAAAGCATATTATTTCTTCAAAAAATTCAATCTGATTAAAATACAGGTCTATATTTCATTTCGTTTTATTTATACTTTCGATGGCCTACACTACATGGAGATCTGACCAGTTATACAGGGAGCTCGCCATAACAGACCGTTTTATTGGCTAATCTCTCACTTCATCCGGAACACGCAACTGATAACAACTCTTCCAGAACCTAGTGTAGTAAAGACGAGTAAAATGAAATTTTGAACTATAAGATACGAAACGAAATAGGATCTGTGTTTTAATCAGATTGCAAAAATATTATACTGGGACTAAAAACAAATACCGTTCTATTTAACAAAAAGTTAACATTTACCTTAAATCTCTACCGAATAATGTACACAGGTAACACGATAGTGACAAGTGGTACCAGGTGTTCCGCACCGTAAAGCCTCTCATCAATTATTATGGGGTGCGTTATATGTGGAGAGTTTTCCGCTCCATAAAGCCTCTCGTCAATTATCATGGGATGGGTTCTATGTGGAGAGTTATGCGCTCCATAAAGCCTCTCTTCAGTTATTATTGGCTGGGCTATGTAGAGGTCTACTGGACATAAAATCACTTCGGGCAGTTTAAATGCAAAAGTACAGCGAACGTTTGTATGGTATGTGAATTCGTTAAGCCTCGCATCATCAATCCTATGAAAAGAAATAGGGATTAACGCCCCACCCTTCGGCACCGACTGTGCCAATGACGACAGGCGTATGAAGACAGGCGTTTGCCATGAGGGAAATTTTACCTGGACATCAGTGCTACAGCTTACTACTATTGAATTTCAACTACGAGCACGAAAATTTCGAGGATCTTTCTCGATCAACACAGAGATCAAACAACGCATATGCTATCACCTGATTACAGAGCCACCTCGGCTCCCGTATCAACGTAAGACAGCATTATAATGGGAACGTTACCTTGAGAACTGGTCAATATGAATGACGCAATGTCAAATAGCACTAGTAGGCCGACTTAGTGTTTCCAAAATGTAAGTATGGTCAGTCTATTTAGAAAAAATAATAAGGTGGGAAATAATTACTAACCCCATCAAAATATAGTACAAATTGTCTGTAACGTTTCTCAGTTCTTTTGATAAGTTTATTATCGACTAGATTAGACTCATCTACCGTGAAACCACTGGGTAGACCAACTTCCATCAAAGTCATTCCACTGAAAGCACCTTTAATACGCCAACTGTAATGAAATAATTTAGATGGACTCAATGGTACTCTTCAAAAATGGAAACGCATACCCAATTTGAACAGGATCATGGTAACCATAAACCTTACTAATTTGTAATGTCATTATGTAAGGATAAAAGAAATTCATTTGGTTTAAAGTGTAGTGTAACTAATTGTAACTGGTCATGGTTTTTGCCGAAATTTGTTTTCGCTTGATTACACCAAGACATGCTGATTATGTGATACACTACTTTCGCTTACCATTTACAATGACTTTTCTTAAAATAGCTAGAGCAAAACTGATTTTTTGTTCCACCGTAAGCCAAAAGTTTAGTAACCAAAATGGTTTCCTTCTTAATCTTTCGAAACAAAATGCGTACAAAATTTGTCTCATCAAAAATCGAAAAAAACACACACACGGAATCAAAATCAACCCATTCTGATCCTTCCCATTTTTTAAAAAATAAATCACAGAAGATTTGATATCTTAAAAAGAGAAATAAAAAACTTACTCGGCACATGCTTCAACATGAAGTGATGTAAGAGTTTCTGACATTATGGATACTCTCAAACCGAATGATGACTGAACATCTATTTCCATAACATTGTATTTTACTGTTGCCTAGCAACGATAAAAATTAAATACTGTCGTCATATATTCATAGTTATAAACACATCGATTCATTATTATAACATTAGGCGTTTGATCATATTAAAGAGAAACTTCATTCTCTTTCTCGTTTCGTTTTATTTCTGATATACACCTGATATATTTTCTTTAACGTCGGCGTTCAGATCACATGAAGTAATTGGCCAATCAGGTTATCCGTAGTGTTATCGCAAGTAGTTACCGGAAATGAAACCCAAAGTGGACTGATGGTTTTATTGTTCAGGGGCCAATAAAGATACACATACACCATACCGTCTACTATGGGTGACAGTCGGGCAAGCCCTGGCGTTACGGTCTACATTCATATCGAATTGCAACTGCCAAACGTCGGGTTTTCCTTCCATCAGAATGACTAAACCCTGCCCCTTGTCAGGCCATCTACCCTGCACAATTGACAAGGGGGAACCACGCCGAAAAATGTCAAAAAACTTTCTTGGTCAACACCGGGTAGAACACGGGACCCCCTGGGTTAGCGAGTCAACGCCTTACTCACTGAACCACCGTCGTCCATAGTAATTGTCACCAATTAAGACTAAATAGGTCTGAGTGATAATATCTTACCATGACAATAGCTCGTCCATCAGTACCAGTTGCCTTTATATCAATGGAATCTGTCGTTTCGTTTGTCTGAAAATATAATAATGATTTATACTCCTTTTAAAACAAATTGTTCAAATGCTATTACGGATATTCTCTTTATATATACAGCGTAGTGATCCTGTCTGTGCAAAATTCCCCTCAAAGCACATTGTATGGCGTATTCTCACCTTCATTAGCCCTATTGGAGCAGAAGAATAGGACTTTCATTTTATTTCTGCCGTACTGACAAATAGTTCATAGACATTGGTTTGGGGATATTGCGTTATCTATATTGACAAACTAGGATATGAGATGGAACTTCGTTTGTAAGACACCTCCGTTAACAATTTATAGCTGTACATAAGGCCCTTGCATGGGGCCAAATGTTGAATCTTTTTAAATACAGCAAAACTGACTACTTACCACCCATTTTCTTAGTATGGTTGCTGATGTTTTAGAGATGCGCCAGTTTTTGAATTGTCTACAAGCATGTATGTTAAGATTTACGTTCCATGTATCAGCAGAGATGAGCTGGGCAAACCGAGACAAGGCCTCGAGGGCTACAACGGTATCCTGTAAAAAATAAATTTGAGGTCAGTTATCTGCAACAATTGTTTTCTTTGGAATGTATGAATAAGGCACCCTTATTAGACGTGCTTAGAACACGTGATACCATTTTGAAAAGTTCACAAAGCCATCAATTCATTTCGTGTATTTGGACTGGTGATATCAATATTCGGGGTACGTCTCGAAAACCAGTAACCCTTTTTTCTGTCTTGCACGGGGCAGGTTATGCCCACTATTTATAAAACGGCTGATGATACGTATTTGGGGAGGTGACATTGCTAGCATATTTTTATTTCTTTTACAAACACGGAATTAACACTTAGAAAATCGAAAATACAAGTGTCTGTTCAAAAAAACGGGTTGTTTGACGGGCGGTAATTGTATTTCGATTGAACTTCTGTTCCATATTCAGGGATAGAGAGTTAACAACATATAAACTACTTCGTATTTGTGTATTGCGTCACTAATTATATATTCTAATCGAAATGTTCTCGGTCGGCATTCGTGTATTTCGTAATCGGTTGGATATTATAATCGAGGCGTTCTAGGCCTGCATTTTCAATTATACCGTAATAACCCCCACGGACGGTCGCTTACAACTGATAATACCTGTGAGGAAGAGTATCCACCATTACCATTCTGTTGCGAAATGAGCCATGCCATAACTGGAAGACCCTTGCGTATATCTTTCCTGAGTGCATACACTGACAGAACATAAGCTGTAGCTTCAATATTTACGGCACTGCTCTGTTTCCTTGGTGGGTTCCAGAAATGTTTCACACGGTCTTTCTCCAAGACAACATTCCAGTACACGTGACCGTCTGTAATAAATATTTAACACCGCCATATTTGATTAAAGGGAATTGTGTATTGTCGCATTTAATTGCTTAGCTTTTAATTAATACAAGTAGACAAAGAGCTATATTGCCTGATTATTCTCCCAGGTGTGCTAAAGTGTTGTCTATGCATGTGTTATCGGATATTATTTGGAAAAGATAAACCATGATCGCTGACAAATTGTATGTGACAAAATATTAGTTACATATATATCTACTATTTTAAAAAGAATGAACTTGTAGTTATTGAATAATCGGCGGCTAATTAGATATAAAGTGCCACGAGAGTCAAATTGAAACCAGTTATCGTAATGTTACAGTGTAACAACATTAAAGGTGGCATGAATGTATTTCTAAACAACAAACGCTATAAGCTTTCTTTCTGCTCAATCTCGACAGGAGATAATGATTCCCTAATGAAGATAGCATAAACCTAATTTTGGATTAGACGTTTCGCACACCAATTTATAATAACTATTTATTCAAGAATTCGATGTTATTCCCGGATCTATTAATACGATATACGTGAAATCTCACCTTTGGTTACTTGTGCAGCTTCTAATTTACGTATAACAGCGTCAGCAGACGAACTATTGGCTTTGGCTAAAGCATAAGCTGTGATGGCGAGTTCGTAAGCGTTAGTCATTGTAGCAGAGGCAGTCACTAAATAACCGACAGTTAAGTCAATGTTGGTCTGAATCTGTAATTAATAAAATATGAATACACTTGTCAATTTAGATACTTCGAAAATATATCACTGCTCTGAATAACCGCCATATCCAAATAATGTTTACTATTCTGTAATGAGGTTCTACCCCCTTTTCACATCTCTCATAAATACAAAGACTAAATAATCCTATTTAATTTTGTTAAATGGAACCGGAATGAACACTTTTCAAAATTCGCAAAGTATGTTTAGTGTTTTGACTAAAATTGTCGATTTAGGAATTAAAATGTCGGTCACCTATCTTAGTGTCTGTTATAATTGTTGACATATGGCTTTAATATGGTATGTAATCGAACTCTACTGACTTGCGTTCTAAGTGACAAAAGGCAAAACCTAGTCCGACATCTTTCTTAAATATTTCTGGAAGAATAATTATTGAGCAGGCCTACCTATAATGCATATTGTTAGCGATATCTGTTCTGAAATATGGTTTACAAATTAAGGAATTAGTACTTACGGAACTTTTGTCTTTCACTTCCAGAAGAGCTAGTAAGGAGAAAGCTGCCAACCCTACTCCTTGGAAAGAACTTCCCTGAAAACAGTCAAGAGGCAACGCATCACTTCATGGTCATTCCAACACGGCAAACTATATTTAGATCCAAACAATGCGGATAAATCGAAAAGTGTTGAATTATTTGACGTGGAATATATATTGTATAAGGAGATATTTTATTTTTGTGTCTATTACAAGTTCTCGATTTTATGTCCACAAGGCTCCCAATCAAAGGCCCAGTGTACCGAGCAATACAGGGGGCTTGTCTACGATATCACCCTAGGTGGAAGTGGACGTTAAACTCCAGTAACGAACGAGCAATACAGGAAAGGTAGACAGTTAAAAGACTGAAGGGTTTTTATTCAAACTAAATATCCATAATGAAATCTACTGCCAGAAATCTCTCCTCCATTTGGTACAGATTTTCTACTTTCGCTTTTAAAAGGACGATAGCAGGGATACTTCTAAATTCAAATAACCACGCCATTGCTAAACAGTAATAGATTACAGGAAATTGAATGCGTAATACGCCGATAGTAGGTCAGTGTGTCGATAGTAGGTCAGTGTGTCGCAGCCCAATGCATATTGTGGTGATCTTTGTACAAAATGGATAAAACATGTATCATACCCTTAATTCTTTATGTATAACTCGGCCGGGTTCTATAAAGGAACCATCTTTTTGTTGATTAGTGATCATGTATCTGGCGGCTCTACCTAATATATTTTGATCAATATATACATAGTCACTGGCTTCAGCAAATGTTCTCAATACATAAGCGGTTAACCTGAAGGTAAAAAAAACACACACATATATTGTAAAGGTACATTATCAATTCGGGCATGTTTATAGGTCTTAGACAAATTTCTCAATATACGAACGAATTAAGAACAATTGCAATCTGATTAAAATACTGATCTATATTTCGTTTCGTCTTTTATACTTTCGATGTCCTACACTACATGGAGATCTGACCATTTGTCCTGTGAAGTCGCGTCAGGGGTCATACGGGCGGCTTTTGACCCTGTGACGTCAGACGTAGATGAATCAATCAGCGTTGACGTTTATTATAGTTGTTTTACCCACAGTTGAGTGCATGCAACACCAAGAGGTCGCCGTAACTGACCGTTTTATTGGCTTATCCCTCACTTCAACCAAAACGCCGGTATCTTGAAGATTAATGTACAGCGATGCTTTGATTTTTCAAAGGAATCATTGATTAAAATTTTACAAATTAAATCAAGCTGTCCACAATATCATAATTAAGGTGTTGGAGTAGTGGAAAGCAAACTCCGACGACAAAATGTCACGAGGCTTTCTCATCATCCTTCTCATCGTGATCAAAAAACATTTCCAATTTCTGCATCAAGAGTTACAAATTATTTACTTTGATACTACAAAAAAGAACTAAAACCTACCATTGACTACCAGAGCTGTCACGATCTCCAAAAGCACTAAATGACGAATCCAATCTCATATACCTCAACTGGTTAGTATAACCTTTAACATAAGAGTCAATCCCCATTAATAGTTTCAAATGTAAACGATCGATAGATTTGTGATATACAGCATTTTACGGTATTCATTTATAGAAACTATCAAAATGGCAATTTTGGGCGGTAAAGATCCAACGTATACTAAAGATGCTGATCTGTTTTTATTAACTAACAGCACAAATTAAGACATGCATTGTGGCATTGAGTCAAGTTAGTTTTGATCCCAAGGAATAGTATCTCCTACATGATCCTAATGTAGTGTCCCCCCCCACCACCGAAAAAGACCCCGACTCATATGTTAGTAACGAAGTGACCTAGCCCGTGTCGACTGGATGCTAAACCCCACTGATTTAACCATAAAATTAATTACCAAGTTTTTCTCACACTATTACTTAGGAATTACAACCCAGAACCAGGAATCTGAGAGGATAATAATTATTGCCGACTATCTCTATCTCCATCACTTTTCATCTAAAATGTTAAAGCAATAACTACCTGATTCTAAATAACCGGATATTTTGGTTTTCAAGGCGGTTGTCAGTTGACCCGTGGCATCCAGATAAATTCGAACATAAATATTAGGGACGAATCCCAGCATATTTTGTTCACCACAACCACGAGGCATTCGGATCAAATTTTGAAGATTATTGAGGGCAGAGCCAAGTGGGTCTCCTAAAATTAAAAAAATAGAGAGTTGATTTTTATTAAGTTTCAAATACTAGAAATAAAAGGTAACGATAGTAAACATTTTCCTAAAGGAGATGCAATCTCATTAAAACACGTCATTTGTAGTGGATTATTAACTTTCCTGTAAAAGTGGTGGTTCAAGAAAATCATTTTGTCATGGCATAGGGATTTTAACCAGATATTTTGAACTTGAACAAAATGACCTAAAAAATTGTGATATAAAATCTGCCACCGAAAAGAAATTTGTCGATCTTTTCCTTATACATGTAGTTACTGATCAGCAAGACAATTCGCAAACGACCCATAAACTTCGGACTATGGAAAAATTAAGCCAGATTTTTATGCAATACCGTTCTATCTACACTTCGTCAAATCAAAGGCCCATAAAATTGCGTTGACTTCGATTAGGCTTAGCACACACCAGCTCGAGATAGAGCGTGGTCGTTATAAAAATATCCCGTCATATGCACGTTTATGTAAACAATGTAATAATAATCAAATAGAAGACGAATACCATTTCATATTTGACTGTAACAAATATAACAATCTTAGAAATTCAAAATTGACACCAATTTTCAAAAGCAATCCGAACATCTCGTGCAATATAATTAATGTATTAAAGCCCCCAAACGAAATTGCTAGTCAGGTTGCTTCATTATAAGTGTCTCCAAGAAAGAGCACCAGAGTTACCCGTTAACCAACACCCCTGTTCAACATAATATGTTTATTATGCTAATAGTTTGGTTACTTTCCAAGCTAGTTTAGATAATTTTGGTTTTAGATATATACTATACTGATTTTCATTTTACCGACCATATTTTAATGTTATAGACGTATTATATCACATTGTACATCCATAAAGGATCACTCCAGATGTTATGTTATAACTGAATGGTCAACTTTTGTTTAAACTGTGTATGCTGTCCTAGGCGGATGTAATGATACAATAAAATCTTATCTTATCTTATTACCTATGTAGTTGTTCGCCGACCGTGGGCCTTAGAGGCGCTTACCTGCCCCCACCCCCATCCGCGCTTGTTGTTCAGTGATACTTTTTTCACTTATGTTGGACTTACCGAAAGCCGTAATGATTATTCTCTGAGAGTCCGGAACAACATTTGGTGGAAAAGTAATAGGAATGTTTGTTTCAAACGGGTTCTTCTCTTTCAAGTCAACTAAAACCACTGCATTATATTCAGCGGCTATACCCTCCGGCTGAAATTAACCCACAGAAAGATTAAATCAAACTATTTAAATGCAGAAGACTATAAGTCCAATCTGATTAAAACACAGATCCTTTTTCGTTTCGTTTTTATAGTTCAAAATTAGATTTATTTGTCTGTACTACACTAGGATCTGGAAGAATTGATCTATAACTTGCGTTCTGGGTGGCGTGAGGGATTAGTCAATGAAAACACCTGCGTGGCGTGCCATGCACGGAACTGTGGTTAAACCACTAGAAACGTCAACGCTGATTGATTAATCAATGTCCGGCGCCACAGGGCCAAAAGCCACTTGTACGACCCCTTATGTGACCTTCCAGTACACAGTACAACTGGTCTGATCTTCGTGTAATGTAGGCCATCGGTAGTTTAAAAAAATGAAACGAAATATAGATCTGTGTTTGAATCAGACTGACTATAATTTGACAGCAGGAACAGTCCTGTGTTTTTTATTACCTGTACGTACTTTTATTTATTTTTATTTATTGATGTATATATCTACCGTAAACATGGAAGAACTTGTACCATGATATATACATATTATCGTTGCGTGGTTAGGGTAATGTTGCATGTTTGATACAGTACACTTTCCAGTATCTGCGGTAACGTCACCTGTAACACTGGATTGGAAAACGAAATTATTCTGGGTCGCTTTAGGGACCAAACGAAAGACCCGAACATTAAGTAAGAGCAGTATTAATATTACCTCGACCAAAAGTTGTCTGGAAACTCTATCACCAGCTAGGTTACCAGAAGCTTTGGCAGCAACTTGAATGTTTATTGTTCCAACTTGAGTACACCTAATCATGAAGAAGGCAGACGCTGTTCCATCAGCAGCTACCTGAAAACATTATCAAAATGGCATTATGCAAGAGCAAAATCTGCTTATTACAGGTCTTTCTTTAGGCCAGAGATGTTATCTAAATAATCAATTAGACATTAATTAACATATTCAGACCATAATAAACTCTTTATGTCAAGGCTAGCCTTCGATGTTGGCGGATTAAATTCTTATATGCCGCTTAATGGCCGTTGATAATTAAATCAATCAAGTGGATAATTGAGACTATGCTGTTTATATTAATGATTTGAGTAATGATGACCGAGGCTATGTGAATATTTCAAACGCTTTTTTCTCGGCTAATAGTGAATCAATTTGACTGAAATTTTCAGCAAATTATCTTTACACTATCTAGTTTTTAACTATTATAGTGAGAACTGCCATCTCTTTATCTTATCTCCTATAATGTAACTTTAAGAGACGTATTTGAAATATGTAAAATATAACGGATCTTTAAGGGAAATCATTGTTACAATTTAATTGCAAGAACTTAAAAAATGCATCACGGGTGGAGTGTAGTGAATAAACTGGTGCTGTAGAGCTAGACCCTTGTAACCATCTGTGATAATGTAGGCCTTGGTGAAACCCCCTGGGAAAGAACTTGTCCAATGTAATCATCTGAAGCTCTGTGATGTTGTATAACTTAGTGAATAACCAACCCATGGGAAAGAGCTACACCATCGTAACTATTTGTGATAATGTATAACTTGGCGAATAACTCGTGGGAAAAAGCTTGTTCTGTGTAATCATCTGAAGCTCTGTGATAATTAATAACTTAGTGAATAAACTGGAGCGACAGATGTAGACCCTCGTAATTCTTTGTGACAATGAATAACCCTCGGTAAACAACTTGTCTCGTCTAACCATATGTAGCTCTGTGGTGATGTTTTGGGTAAGAGCTTGACTTGTTTAACCATCTCTGATAATACAAACGGCCAATTGTGCCTTGATTAGACGAAGTAAAGATGTCATTTGTGTGCATGTCCTCGTGTCATTTGTATACTTTAACAGTAAGTTAAATATCCTATAGGAATGCTTCTTTAATAAATGAAAAATTTATATGAAAAATCTATTAATTAATTATGTGAATTCATCGAAACTTGTGAAGTTTCAATTAGAACTATTTACCTTTATGTTTTTATCAAAAACAGTTATTACCTTTATGGTTTGAATTTTAGCCTTTTGTGTTTCATACTGGAACCCCTCACTGTCCAGTTCTAGAACTATATAACCGGAGGCTTTTTCTAAGACAACTTGAGCCTGGAAAATTGAGAATTATTAAATTAATTATGTATAAGTTACAAAAGACAGCGTAATCTAGACTAAAGTCATTAACATATACTGGTCGGGGTGGTTATGAGGTAAAAAACTTATCTATAGGAAGGCCACTAATGAAATGGGAGAGGAGAGAAATTGGGTTTAACGTCCACTCGACACAAACAAACTATGTCATTTTGGGATTACCATATGATTCAATCTTATTTCAATATATCGCCCGCACGTAGAGTCTTTAGCCGAGAGAAACCCACGAGATTGGACTGGAGACTCCACCCCTTGTCACGTACAAGCAAGGAATCAATACCACGCCACGAGACTCAATAACAGACCTTATGATCCAACGCGTTGACTAATCAGCCATCAAACCCCCACTAGTGAAATGGAGTTTAAGGTTCAACTTTCCTAGAATTTGCTATGCCTTTGAAGTAAACTTGTATCTTTAAATCCGACCACGAATGAAATTAGATGGTGGTTCAACGTTCCGCTAAGCTCAGAGCTGAATTATCTCACCTCAGTGTCCTCTCCAAGGTAATTAAATATCGTCACCTGGAGTCTCACTTCCTCACCTCGGATAACAGAATATGGGAGATTTAAACTAGCAAAGAATTGCCTAATAACTGTAATCTGTAAATAACAAAAGAAAAATAATCTCACATATTAAGAAGAAAAGTAAAAGTATGTCGAATTAATCATAACGTTAATTACAAGAATGCAGAGGCGGATTGGGACCGGGAACCGGTCCGGGCTCCCGTGTCGGAGTTGCCCTTTTACTGACCGCGGAGCCCGGATTGGGGAGGGGGGGGGGGCGTTGTCTCTCCCCCTGGAAATGAACCCCAAATTGTGACCATTTGATTAACCAGTTAGGAATATTTACACACACGAATGTCAAATTTACACACCAATAGTTATGTAAATATGTAAATCCACATCCGAAATTGAAAAGTTCTGTGCGATATTAACTAAACGAGTGGTGCAATCTATCTCCAAGAATTCAAATACTTCATTTATAATGTCCACTCACCGACGCTACGTCAGAGGTTAATCCTACTCCAATACTGGAATATCTACTTATGGCAAATGCACTGGCCGTCCATGTTGTTATTGTGTCTGGTACGTTCAATGTAAAATTAGCTACACCAGTGGAACTTAAAAACAAATCAAATAGTTTATGTAAGCAATCCTTTCAGCAACAGAAAGGTTGAGATTTAGTTATTCTTGACCTGCGCCAAATTAAATCCATTGTTAGCCATGACCGATCTAAAATAGAAGGCTTCGTCTCGCTTTAACTCCGTGCATCATATCAAGCCTCAACGTAATTCTATGCAATTGTCGCTACTAATTTCGATTGGTCTTGGACCCAGCTTTAGGCCTTTCGAATTCCTCGATAGAAAATATCATAGCTAATACCAAATCTAGCGCTTTTCAACTGTCATAATTGACTTGCAAAGTTCAGGTCAAAGGAATTACATCCGGGGGTCATCCGTAAGCGTCCAACGCGCTGCCCAGTCCAGGGTTTGTAATGATAGATGCTTCACTCAAATGAAAACCAATATTAATGAAACAGAAAAAAACCCTTAGCAATGAGCAAAGAAGCGATCGTTTTGATTGGTCTTCTGCAGAATGGCGGCAACAGCAATAACGTCTGATACTGCCACACATGATAGACAATACATTTATTGACACCAGGACGCGTAGGATGTGCAGCTTGTCAGGAAGATTCGACAATGAATATGGAAATATTACCAATTTCATATTGGCACGATTTGTATTGACCCTAACCATAAAGTAAGATTTGCCGTGAGACTAGTTTCAAACATGTTATTTGAGTGCACTATTTCGTTTAGCATTATAGCTGCATTTTCTAAATAACCGATACCTAGATTAGCGATTGTTATAATTTGTTTAATCTGAGACCTACCCAGCGTTTTGTGAATCCCAGATCCAGGTTTCTGGGAAGAAAGATCGTACTGGTGTGTCAATATCTAATGTTTCTACTGCAACCGGTGGAGGCTGTACGTTACTTGACATAGCAAGGTCTTCTACCTGCCCTCTCACAGCTTGTTTGTAAAACAAGAAAAATGTTTTAAAATACATGAATTCTGATATTCCTTGAGGGCATATTTATATTAAAATACCAGTGCATTCAGCACCGATTTAAATATACGACCCATGTCAATAGATTAATAGAAAATGTAAAAAGTTTTGAGTGCAGTTTTGTCTTTACATTCGCCCCTAAACATTTGACATATCATGCTCAGTATCACTACCATTCCTGTGGTTTATCGCCATTCTTACGAATGAACACCTTTAGAATTCAAATGTTTACAACTGTAGTATCTTCAACGGTTTGAATTCTAGAATATCTTTTGCATTTAAATGTATTACACATGCGTATGCCAACATTACAAAGACATCGTTAGAAATTTATAGATGCACTCTTTCCCAGAATAAACTAGTTTTACCCAATCTTGAGATGGTATAGACCAATCCTAGCGATAGTAACGTAGCAGTCGTCATTACAAAAATATAATCATTGATTCGAACAGAAATTCTAACATTACAAGGTATCCTTGTTGTCAAAAACAGAATACCGCACAAGATACTTCTCTGAAAGCGTAATTTACGGTCTACAATTATTACCCACGTTACTTTCCATTGATTTTGTTATTTTTGTATTATCAATGTCTGAGGGTTAATTCATATCTATCCCAGAACATCGAGATCTAAATTAGTATGTAAAACCACCTTTCATTCCTTATTTTTGTTATATTTACGCAAAGAAAATGTAATCGTTCGGAGTATTACATATTTAATTATTAAAAAACTGATTTTCTGATCATTTGCCGTTGGGTATCTCGTTGAAAATATTTAAAGGTAATAATACTACTACTAATAATAATAATGAATTTGTATAGCGCATCTCATCTAGAACTGTTCTACTCGATGGCGCTGAGCTGCACTGTCAAGTTTGGTATTCACAATTAAATAACTGAGTCTTCAGGGATAATTTAAAGGACGCTAATGTTCTGGCTTCCTTTAATGTTGCTGGGAGTTTATTCCATTGGGTGGGTGCTGCCACTGAAAATGCCCTATCACCACACGACACTTTCAAAATTTTGGGAACAACAGGGTCGTGTTTTGATGTTGATGAGTTGTTCTTTCTCCACTTTTGATTTGTAGAGGATCTCTCAGGTAGTTTGGAGCTAAACCATGGATGCACTTGTATTGAATACGTTTGTTTATTGGGAGCCAGTGGAGGGATTTGAGTACAGGTGTAATGTGGTCGCGAAGTCTTGTTCTGGTGATCAGACGTGCAGCAGTGTAAGTAGAAATTTAAATTTTAAAAAAAAACCACACACAACTCACCAAATTTGCGGTATAAGGTAGGATATGAACAAGTAGATCTAGGTGCAACATAGTTGTAAATGAGAGCATCGGTTAATACGTAAACTCCAGTATTCTGAAATATCAAAGAAACATTTTGCATAAGGCAATGTTGATATCTAAGGCGACGAGACATTAGTGCTTTGGCGGTGTGAAACTCTTAGTACAAATGAGATGTTTCGAACAGTTTGAGACCAATCTGCCAGTCTATGAACGGGAAATAGATTCTGATGATCTATTGTCCATTCTGATAGTACACATGCTTCTCTCCGGGTCATCCGGTTTCCTCCCACTGCTAAAGACCTCTACGCGCAAGCGAACTGCAAGCGAATTATTGAAATAAAATTGAACCATGTGTTAGCCCCGAAATGACCTGGTTTGTGTCGGTTGGTGTCGAATGGGCGTTATACCCCATTTCTTTCTCCCTCTCTCTGGTTTATTACTAAACTTACCCTAAACATCTCCTCAGCATCTACACCAGATGTGAAGTAAGGATATGGCCAGTATATTGATAGACGACGATGACGACTCAATAGTTCGGCTTGTCTCTTCTTCCTAAGTTCAGCTGCTCGTTTCTTTCTGAACGCTATCCTAGGTCCACCAAAACCACCACCGCCATAATAATATGGTGTATATCCTGTATCCAGTTGATTCAGGAAATCTTGAACCTCGTAGAAAGAATGTTGGCATAATTTAATAAATACCCAGTCCTTATCGTTTTATATTCCATGGCCATGGAATTTATTTCAGTCATAAGATTTTGAACCGGCTCGTGGCCAGGGAGGCGCAGTGAACTTTTTAAGGGGGAGCCCCCCCCCCCCCCCCCCCGCCTGGACGAAGAGGGGTCTCTCCCCAGATAATTTCGAAAATTGGACCAGCGCAAAAACGTTTTTCTAGCTCAGAAAATCGTTCTCTAGCGAACTGTGTACAGTGAACATAGTGACAAGACACAAGTCAGTACAATGGATGATACACTGAAAAAAAACTTGTGTTGGACCTCAACACAAGTACTTGTGTTAAAACTAATCTACACAAGTTTGTGTTGTTTTGCATTGCATTAACACAAACTTGTGTAGATTTGTAAAAATCTTGTGTGTTTTCATATCAGTAACACAAGTATTGTGTAGGCCTACCGTCAACCAACGATTTTTTCATTCTTTTTTTTTTGTTTTTTTTTTGTTTACAAAGTCAGAATTCGGGAGTTCGCAAGTTTAAGAAAAGTAATAAAATAAAAGGTTTAATTCAAATCCCGTAAATTACATGCTGTTCTTCACTGGAAGAGTGTGAGCACTAATTAATCAGACAATTGCCAGGCAGACTTAAATGTTAATTGGTGTTAAGTTGTCTGTAAAGATGAAATGTCTGGTTGTCTTTTTTTATTGATCCAATAAACTGATATATCAAAGGAATATATAGTGTACATGTGATTTTCAGCACCCTTGTGTTTGTCAAAATTGATTCAATGTGCATTGGAAAACAATGAGTAAAACTCTTAGTAATGTAATTGGTTGATGTAATCGAAATTAGACAGTAGGCCTATATTGGTTAACTAAACAGTAACCAATCAAATTTAATTAATCTTCCAGATTTGTCTCATAATTGATTTATTGATACAATGGTTCTCCAAGTTATCTTTACTCTATTTGATATTTTATCAGCGACATTCAGTTAGACATTTAACTGTAGGACGCCATGTTTCGTAGTAGTGTCAACCGAAAGTGATATTTTTAAAAATATAATTGTCACACAGAATACAAGACCGCAGGTTTGTAAAATTTAAAAAAAATTAAAACCGTATATTTAATTTAGCATCAATTTATTGTGTATATGTATATTACTAATAATTTAAAACAAACAAGTCAGACCAAGACTTGTTCTAGAACCTCGTAATCTTCAACGTACGTTATTCATAGAATATTTTTCTGGATGTTAGAGACTAACTCAGAACAATTAAACCGGAAGTGTGTATTTAAAATGGCGGACGAGGAAGGAAAATTTTTGATTGTTTCTAAAGTGTCCCGGACCCGGTAATTCAGCAGTCTAACTAACGAATTTGTCTTAATTTTTCTGAAAACGTGCTTAATATTATCAGGCGCTACACCGTTGTTCAAATACTTGTACTTGCAAAAAACAACCCCAACTGGAACCAGCACTAGCAGGTAAGAATTTCTCTTCATTTTATACTTTCCCGGCAGCCATCTTTGTTTCGGGAAAAATGAGAAATACGTGTATATCAGGCATGGACAGTCTATAGCTAGATACTAACATTTGTACTAGTTTAATTGAAATGTAATCTTATCTGTGTAAAAGAAAAAAAAACAAACAAACAAATCAGCCTTTTATTTTTATATCAATCAATGAATCAATGCAATGTGTAAGTAATATATTAGACGTACTGATTCAGAAACTAACATCTGTCGTCTGAAGTTTGTCTATAATTTCTTCTTTTTTTTTCAGTCATTGATGTTAGCATATATGCCTACTCCACAAAGAAAAACTGGTAACAATTTCATTTTCTTTTAATATATTTTTTTAATAATATCACTATCAGTATCAGTAGTAATATCCAGTCAAGAGAGAGGGGAAATCGGGTTTTAAGTTCACTTAACAGAGCTGTGCGATATACATGTCCTTGTATTAAATTGGTCGAATCAAGTAGGCCCATGCATGATATATATCCTAGAATCAAGTAGGACTGGTCTTACATTTCCGCCATTTTCCTGAGCACTGACCATTGTGTATGTTGTGTTTATATTAATTCAGCATAAACTTTGGAGTTGTTGTTAGTGTTTGTTGCATAACAGAATGGTCTATTTCAAATATGATATTTGCATAAGTATAAACGTAAATCGGCAGCGCTGGACACACTAGCAGAAGGATTCTGCTGAATCAATCAGGGCTAAAATTCATGTAGTGTGTAGCCTACACTGACATTCGCCCAAATCAAACAGGTTTGATATATTTGGCTGAACTATATTTGATTGGTGGGCCGTCTGGTTTTAGAATTCATTAGCACACATTCATATCAAGAAGTCACATGAATTTTTTGAAGGCAAATGTTAAATCATGTGACGTAAAAGGTAATGTAAGTTACAGTAACTGAGTGGTGAATCTGACAAGATGAGAGAAATGGGGTCTAACGCCCACTCAACATTATAAACTAGGTCTTTTCGGGACTAACATATGGTTTAATTTCAATAATTCGCTTGCACGTAGGGGCCTTTAGCAGTGGGAGGAAACCGGAGTGACCGTGGGAAACCCACGAGGTTGAGAATGCGCCCCTATCTCCATACCACATACGCTCACACCATAGCTTGAAACCACAGTCGCAAGCCAGAGGTGAGCGGCCAGCTAGAGGTCGAAGCGCGGCACTCTAGACCACTAGGCCTGGAGTATCCACTCATTCGGCTGCAATTATGCGCCAATTGAATTGGGCAAATAATTTGAACACATCATTCTGGTGTGTCCACAGCTTTACTAGAAAAGTCTGTATTTTCTAAAAACCAACAATGGGGCATACCTAGTTAATTACATGTCACATATTCATATTTTTCAGTTTCCATATTAGATGCCATAGCAAATAAAACATCATTAATAAAATAAGAAAAAAAAAACAAATATGGGAGAAGAAAGAGCTGAAAGAATGAGGTTTTTGGAGGGTGAGTGTTCAATTCTAATAGAAAAGATTGTTGTTATGGTAATTTGAAATCTCACCATTAAATGTGTTTGGCACAATATAGCCCGGTTGGAGCGGAGGTGACATTAGCCTCCATTTCAGTTTATTATTTTGAAATATAAAATTCAATTTAGTAAAAGTATACACATACATGTATGTGCGCATATGACTGTCTCATTTGTGGAGAGCCGAGGTGGGTAAGACACTGGCCCGCATATCGAACAACAAAACATGGTCCTGTGTTCACATTGGCATGCATGCATGTAAAAGATCCTTTGGCAATTGAATTTGATACAAGAGTATGCCTTAGGGTTGCGGCACCGTGCAAAATTTCAGTCCAAAATCTCAAGGCCTTTTTGTGACTTCTAAGGGGGTGGGGTGAATTGCTGGTTGGATGGTTAGGCCATGCGCGCTGTATCATAAAGCTGCGGGTCCTCCGGTTGCTCTCACTCCTAATGACCCCTCAGCGCAAGCAAATTATTGAAATAAAATTAAACCATATATTGGTCCCAAAATGACCTAGTTTGTGTCATGTGGATGTTAAACCCCATTTCTCTCTTTCTCTGACTCTAACCCATTTCATTTGAGCATTATATTTTGTCTGAGCCTGTAACTTGACAAGACATAAGGAGTGTTACGCAAAGTTGAAACAAAATAGAAACGAAGTCTCGATGTGGCAAAATAAATTATTCATTTAAACATTATGAACCATATAGAAAGTATTCTTATTTCCCACTTTTTATTTTTTAGGCTGAAGCACCCTCGGAGGAGAATTTAATGAATGATAAAAACAAGAGAAACCAAGCATCAATTTATTTTATAATTCTGGAAGAGAATGCATTTGACCCAATTTTTAAATATTTATTTTTTGTTTTTTAATGTTCTGTATTCTTCGAAAACACAATTAGATTTTAATCCTCTTATTAATATCTGTATAATATAGAAAGTAAAGTGACATATAAATCACTTAAAATTTTGTCGGAAATCATAAAAGTATTTAATAGACATTATCTAGAAACCAAATGTAGATCAGATATACCCAGAATTACAAAAAACCTTGACCTACATTAAGGTGACTTTTCCTTGCTTATGAAACGAAATAAGATTTAATATCCCACTTTTCTGTGTTATTAGGGTGATTCTGCCTTACAGTCTACCCTTATATCAAATATTTCAACTGTCAAAGGTTCATTAAAGGGAACTCAGGGGGTCGAATGGTTAACAGGCACACATTGGATCAGGCAGGAGGTCTGGCAATGTCAATTGTCAAGGGTACTTTAAAGTGAACACAGTCGAAGTGGCTTTGATCCAGGCTTGTACCCAGTTTGTGTCAAGTGGACGCTTAACCTCATTTCTATCTCTTCTTTAAAATACACGGCAATGTGTACATTAGATCGAGGTTTTTTGCCCTATCCAAACAACTATATATTGTCCCTTCCCACGTCCTACACTACTGACATGGAGGAACTATGCTTGGAACTCCAGTTGAAATTTCTCGGCCAAAGCCTTATACTCACTGTGGCTTCCCATGGCTTATAATTTGTAATTGTATATAAATATTTTGTACATATTATTCAATATTTGCCATTGTCTCTGATATTTTTATTATATTTCAATCCTGCAGTCTTGATGTACAAAATATTCTTTTTGGTTTGGGTTCTACACCATTTTATTACTACTGTAAAATAGGTCATTTTTCTTTTGTTAATTTTCTGTGTATGCTAGTTATTTCTAGATTACTCACTTATCACTTGTAATTCGACTTATAACACTTTTCACTGTTTGAAAGTAATTCAAATTAGTGGATAATTTATCGTATTAGTGCTTGGTATATATCTTATTAAATTTAAATATATTTGAATTATATATTTTGGGGGTATGGGGTAGGGATACTGTCTTTATATGCTTAGTACTTGTTAATGGGTAAAGAAAAATTTAAACAGCTATTTTATAGTTTGTGATGGGGGGGGGGGGGGTCATTATTTAACACAATTTTATTAATATTATTTTTCTGTTAACATTCCAAATATCATTTTATGAATGAATAAATATTTAACAAAAAAAATTATTGTTACCTCATTTATCAAACTTTGCAGGTTAAACAGAGCAAAAGGAGGGATGCTGCATGGGAAAGGTTGCTATATTGGATATAAATTGGGGGAAATACAACACAAGTTTTTGTTGATGGTTATACACAAGTTTGTATATGAAACCACACAAGTTTCAGGAATTTCAACACAAGTTTCAGAAATTTCAACACAAGTTTCAACACAAGTTTGAGAAATTTCAACACAAGTTTGAGAAATTTTAACACAAGTTTCAGAAATTTCAACACAAGTTTCAGAACTTTCAACACAAGTATTGTGTAGATTTTCACACAAGTTTCAACACAAGTTTGTGTTGTTTGACAAATTTTAACACAAGTCTTGTGTTGTTTCAGCATTTAACACAAGTTTGTGTTGTTTCAACACAAGTTTGTGTTGTTAAATAGTAACACCCAACTTGTGTTGAAAACAACACAAGTTTGTGTTGTTTCAACACAAGTTTTTTTTCAGTGTAGATGTCAGATCAAGACGAATATAAATATGTAATGAAAAATAACGTCCCCAAATCAATACTCCACATGATGATCCCTGGCTGCGGTCTATTACAAACAGTAGGTATTCCACTAAGGTCGGTCGGCAACTTTTCTTTCGGGTGGTGGGGGAACACTGCCCCTCCCCGTGTTTACAGCTGGCTTCGGCGGCGCTTGTGAACCATGTTCGATGCCATTGTTGGCATTATCGGAAGTCGGTCGCACCCCATATTTTTTTTACTTTAATACTAATTAATCATAAAGCAAGACCTATGTTTAACATATATCAAAATATATTTAGATTATTACTTACATTGGCAGTATGATCTTCAGCAGGCGCTCCCACCAGGGTTGTACTTTTATCAACAGCTAGAGCATATACTTGTGAATATCTGTAAGCCTTTACACCAAGGGTTACTTCTTCACCGGTCTCTACTTTCTCTTTATTGAAATTTAATGAAACCTGCAAATAGTTTTAACAAATACACGCCATTGATCGATTTTGTTAGATTTAGGTACAACGCTGACCGTTATTGCTATACTAGTTCAAAAATGGATAAAGAAAAATAAACATATTGAAAATGAAATTCAAATTACTTTATTCTGATCGAAGTTATGAGTTTGGGAGATTGTTTATTATCGTAGCAACGTTACAGGAGAAACGAGATTGAGATTGAATTATCCATTTATCGTTAAAATTATAAATATTGCGGATGCTCTAATCCTTTTAAATCTCTGCCATCCAAAGGTCTGGAGTGTTGCTTGTGGTCTTGTCATGTTCATAAATGTCTCAATAATAGTTTATATATCATTTGAAGCCAAAATAAAAACATATGGGTGAGGTTCGGTATGATCATCTCCCACATTTTTAGATGAAATTAATCTAAATACCCGACTTGAATTTAAAATTGTGTTTATCTTGGATTTTCAACTATACATTATAATCTTCAAAAGTTTTCTGTTATTTTATAAAATACCTAGACCCTACCTTATTTCTAAACAGTCCATCCACGTTAAATGATATAGCATCAGCAACGATTTCATCATTTTCACCTCGAATGAAGACAATTATTCTCAGTTTGGGTGCCATATTGTATCGTACATAAACTCTTAAATCTTGTGCTTTACTGGCTGATCTGTAGGAACGGTAGCTATTCATGACCACTACACCTCTCGCTAGGATCTGAAATGAACGACCCAAAAATACACAAATAAGATTCGTTTCAGTTTTCTCAGGCAAAATTTGTTCAACTGCTTTGACTTTCTAGACATGTTTTATCTGAAAGAGCGAGCAGTAAAATTCAGATTTTACGATTAATTAGCCCACTGTTAATTCAACCACTTTAATTTCTCAGCGTGCCAACCATTGTTTTAGCCATCGCCTACCGCTTATAAATTCATTATCGTGAATTTTGTGGTAATATAATGAGAGCAACGTTAAAATGTGCAAATGTAGAGGAATTTATATAAGCTTCGGCTTGTTTTCTAATCCATTACACCAGTGTTGTAAATAACTTTTTGTACTTGAATAAAAAATATTGTTTAAATCAAAATGTGCAAATTGGTAACAAATACATATTTCCTGATAGTATGCGCAATTCATGATATATTTAAAAACATTGCACTTTCTAGCATTTTAATCCATCGGGCCTTCGTTGTTCCCATATGACCACAGAGAAGAAAGTGATTTGCATGATTTCTTGGAAGACACCCCTGTTAAGATATTTCTATATCCCACGGATAGCTTTACTCACCGTATAGTAAACCTTTTTAAACGAAGCGGTGGATTTCATATCAAAAGTTATCCAGGAATTAGTTTTTGGTTTGGGAGTTCTCAGCGTCACTGATATAAAGGTTTTGCTGGGTGATCTGGTTACAGATAACTTTTGTGTTTTGGTAACTTGGGTATCGCCGGTATATGTCGCCTAAAGTACACAATAATAAAAGTTTAAACATGAAAACATTGAAATTTATTAATAAGTTGTTGTTGTTGTTTATTTAAGAGGATTTAACGTCCAATACATTAAATATGATATTTAAGTAAATTATTTACACTTAATGGGTTGACGAGTGGTAAAAGCACAAAAATATTTGAATATCAAAATGTCACCTTAAAACAACTTATAAAATCTCTGACGTGAGAAGGGACCTTGTTTCATCTTCTCCATATGTCATAATAAAACTTGAGATCCAGCTGATTGTTTGACATCTGCCTATTAAGTTTGTAACTTAGAAAGAATTGGTTAATTGTACCGCTTAAATTTTTCATCGGTATAAAATGGACAATAACAGTCTTCTAAATTCTAAACAGTCGGTATTTATCTCCTAATTGATACCCAGTCATCTGTTAATGGATATCTGGTCATCGGCTTATTGGTTATTTGTCACTGGCTAAATTTATAAAATTCATTGGCTGATTGATCCAAATCGATAACTAAACTAAATATGGTGAACTGTCGTGCTCTAATGCCATTATCGGAGCCACAGTGGCTCAGTGAATAAGGAGATGGTTAACTAACCCGGAAGTGCGGGGTTCAATCACGGTGTTTGCCAAAACAGTTCCCTTGGATTCTCCAGCTTGGTTTCCCGATATCAGTAGTGTCGCATGGAACACGGGTTAGTCGTTCCCACGAGGTAAACAAAAACGAATTTATGTGTGCACCTTGGTGTGTTCGTAGAACATACCGTACCAGTTGGAATTAAAATTGCTAAAAGAATTACGTCCAAAACAAAGTATCTCAACATGAACTTACCGTTAACTTGACGGTCAATGCATTTAAATCAGTAACTAGCAGATCATAAGGAACCAAACCATTACTTGGCACTTCGAGTATCTGCTCTTCAAGATCGCGATATTCATAACTTGGACCTAAACAAATAGGATAGTATGGACGAGCTATAAATACTTCTTTCACTAGCATAGGCTCTTCGACTATTCCCCCGTTTGGGCTCGGAGTAGTGGTTGTCGTAGTGGTAGTCGTAGTTGTAGTCGTGGTTTTAGGGACTTCAAATTGGACTTTTCCAGTGACCTTAATAGTTTTAGGGTTGAGGACTGGTCGATCATCCTGTTGTTTCAAGTCGATCTATTTCATCAATACAGAAACAAAAATAAATGTTATTAAATATATCTAGACATGCTTAAAGGTGAGTTCATTCGAACACAGTTAAGTAATTAAATCGATCCGCAAAATGAATAACCGTACACTAAATTTGCATATAATCCTTATGAAATTAAACAACGTATTTAATTAAAATCGTCAACCACTGTTCGGTCGTTACTATCTTAACGCCCGGATTTCTTTCCCACTCATCATCTTTATGATGCTTACGGTGGATGGCAAATTAGACCAAAACATATTTTTCATCAAGTGAAGAGTTTCTTTTTTTTTCAAAGGAAGACATATTTTTATAACAATAATAAAGTTTCATACTTACAAAAAAATGATTTTTAAGACCAGGTTTGTAGTTTGTTGGATTCAGAGCAAAGCTAATTTTTTCGCGGGTGTTCTTCACGGATGTTTTTGTAGGTTTTGATACATACATAATTCCTGTTTCACTATCTGTAACATTGGCTTGGGCTACAATAGTTTTATACGATATACGGTTGTAGCTAGCGATAGTCTTCAATTCGTCTAAAGTTATTCGAACATGAGCCTCGCCATTATTATTCAACTGCAATAGAAAGATACTGATTAAAATGTTTCGGTTTCATATCGAAGACAGTTCAGTAGTACAGGGCAGTATCCGAAAAAAAGAGTAGATCGTAGTGTCGCTGTCATGTCAAAATGTCCCATATAACACACTGTATGGCGCACGTGGTCTTGATTAGCCCAGTCGGTGCAAAACAGTAGGACAGAGAGAGAGAGAGAAATGGGGTTTAACGTCCACTCGACACAAACTAGGTCATTTTGGGACTAACATATGGTTTCAATTTTATTTCAATAATTCGTTTGCGCGTAGGGGTCTTTAGCAGTGGGAGGAAACCGGAGTGCCCGGGGGAAACCCACGAGGTTGATAAGGCGCCCCTATCTCCATGCCACATACGCTCACACCAGGGATCGAAACCACAGCCGCAAGCCAGAGGTGACCGGCCAGCTAGAGGTCGAAGCGCGGCACTCTAGACCACTAGGCCATCCCAACACCCCAAACAAACAGTAGGACGTTAAAGTTTAATGGTCCAGTGCGGAGGGCCTGGCAAGGGTCAAAGGTTAAATGTTGGTCTAATTCCGTGTTTGATCTCCAGGGGAGCTGATTGTAGACAGGTATATAACTATCATAAATCTCCCCGTCATGCCAGCAACCGACGCTGCCTTCGTTTCTCGAAATGTCTTCTTCCTTTAATGGGCACTAAAAAAGAACATTAAGCTGCAAAATGAAGTAATTATTTACTTACCGCCAAATCATACATAAGGTCAGGTTGTTTGATGATCTGCACTTCATATCTTCCTGTTTCTGCATTTCGTACATATTTTCTTGTATTGTAATAGTCCACCTTTACTCGCAATACTACAGATCCTTTCACGGGCTTTCCGAATGTGTACCTGTAAACATAGCCAAAATTTGGGTTATATCGGGAGTAGCATTGGTTGCCCAGGAAACAAGTTAAACGGGCTAAATCGGTAATATTGGGGACCTAGAAATTGACACAAATAAGAACCCCCATCTTTTCCCGGTAAGGTCACGGCATAAATGTTGATTTAAATTGAAAAATAATTCGTGTTTGATGATAATGGGTTAGAGACTTAGCTACTTTAATGACAACGAAGCTAACAAGAAAAGCGTGTCTGGTCGTGTGGATGGCGAGAAAACCAAGGTGTGGAAGGAAATCTGTTTGATAAATTAATCAAGATTGAAGCAATTTATTTGAAACATAGAGGTAATTTTTCTTTGAGATTTGAAGACATTCGTGGCACTGACCAAAGGTTATATAGATGGAGTTTGTATAGACGTCGTGTTATCCACATATAATGCCTGAAGCTGATAAACAAGATACCCAAAACTACGTTTAAAGTAATTGATTTTAAATACAGTGAATCTATTGCATACTTACATTGATGAAACTTTAACAATCACTTCTGCATCTTTTTCAGCAACAAATGACGGAAGTGAAACTTTAGCTTCAGCCTTCGGTAAAACTGTCAACAAAAAAAAAAACCCAAAGACCCTTAAATATTTAAAGGAACCATCCCGTTTTAAAGGCTCAATACCACTCTTGTTGTAACTGAATAATATATCCCAATCTCTATTCCGGTCAACGAACCCTCTGGACAAGTAAAATAGGATGTAATGGATAATTTACACAACAGGTAGGTCACTTGAACATCTAGTACTTAGAATAAGGCTATTATTTATTTTCTGGAGCTGCCAAGCCAGCAAGAATGATATTGTCCCTTTAACATGGTCCCAGAGATGAAAGTCCGTGTTTGTATGAAATTTTACTGCCAGTATATAGAGGAAGAGTGCATTTACCTTGTCTCAAAATTTCAGCACAAAAGTCTGAGTCGTTTGGACGTGAACATTAAAACCGCTTATCCGGACACGTAAGCCTTTTGAGATTTCGGGTCATTTTTTTTTCATTGTGTAACCTGATAATCTATTGCTGCTCCTTTAGATGTGCTGTACTTGATAACGAACGGTAAATTTCACCTACACATTATTATTTTCATAAATACCGGTCCCCAATTGCAGATGAAGATTGACGGGTTTAAGTTATTTGAAAATGTATCACGTATATTAAGTTAGTTGCTCGGCCTTAAGGTAGAGCTTTTAACACAAAATTAGGAATTTTTTTCTCCAATATATATAAACGAGATTGGTCCTTTAAATAAAATTATTATTTGAATTACCATAAAAATGGAGATTTTACTATATTTAAATAACACTGATTAGATCTTAACTATGTCTAAATAAACTGAGAACTTAATATGTCTAAATAAAAACGAAGATTTTTCACTTGTTTGCTACTTCCACAAACTGCATAATATTAGTTGATTTTTAATACATAATTTTCAAATATTTCCGTAAATATATTGAAACTTTTAGTTTAAAAGGTCCCAAATATTTGAAACGTCATAATTATTTTTCAGGGTCAAATCGTATAAATCCCTTCTTTATCTGCATATTGACAGAGGGTTTAATAAAATCAGCTAAGTAGAAATGCTTTTCTATAGATCATTAAATGCGAACAGCTCGATATTTTATTTGAAATTGTTAAAGGAGCTAATTGGGTAATTTCTTCGTATTTTCTCTTTTATTTACGCACATTTAACTAAACTTTCTCGACGGCGAATATAAGAAATCTGCGATGACTTTTTTAAATTTGAGATTTTTAAAATAACCTACATGATTGTAAGTGAAATACTTACCGTATTTTTCAATGGTGAATGTTCCTGTGTGTTTGGTACCCTGCCAAAATTAAAACAGTTTATTAGTTTGTATCTCAATTGGAAAATGAAAGCGCTGTCCCACTTCAGTTCAATTTTAATTTAAATTATTGCGATTTAAGTTTGAGAATGACTTCTATGGGTGCCATTCTCTTCGAGAAAATCAGTGTAATCATTTTGGAATAAAATTTCAAGACTAAACCTAGATTCACTAATCTAATAAAAGACTTAGTTACAGTACCGAATTATAAAAACGAATTAAACGCATACTTTGATTGAAGTAAATTTTTATGTTAACTGAATTGAAACCTATACACTGGAATAGGATGAATTGAAACTTACACTGATAACAGCGCTAATAGACCAGGTTCCGAAGATGGGTTCACTTGATAGCTGAAGGGAATGTTCGACAACACCATAACCATCTCCTACTCTGTTATAATATTGAATCTTATTTCGTCGTGGATCCTGTGTTATAAAAATAAAGTAAGCAATTAAGAGCTAATCAAAGAAAAAGAGAGAGTCCATAAAATGAAATACGGAATAAGTAAGTAAGCTATCAAAGTGGCATCAATTAATATCTGTAAAATCAGATAAATAGGCCAAATGAATTACTAAAAAAAATAAATTGGCGCGAAAATTAAAAATCAAATTTATTCTAAAATGTAAGTATAATTCTATGGAATGCAATTGGATGAAAATGTTGGTCAGTAATAAGCAGTAATTGTATTCCATAGAATTGTGACCTAGAAACCAAGGGAAACTGGAGATGATTGTTGTACAAAACACTATAGTATCGTCTAAATAAATGTTGTATGCGCATATCTTGTCTCACGCAGCATGCGTTTGATTATTTGTTAAAAAAATACAAAAGCTCTAGTAAATATAACATTGACTTTCTGGGTAGGATGAATATATAGGTAAATGCGAATTCTTACCGTAACTGTTACTTCAAAGCTGCCCCGTTCAGGAGCAAGGTTAGGCTTTACAGCAAAAATGCGGTATTTCACTTAAATAAAAAATGTTTTAGACATTACAATAATATTTCAATGTTTCCCAGTAACATTTAATATTAGCAAAGTTACGCATGTATAAACAGATGTTTAGAAAAAATAAACCAATTTGACTGTATTTAAAAAATAAAACAGTTTTACACGGTGACAAAGATAAAGTTAAATGGAAACAATATAAATGTCTTTTCGTCTTGGGGTTTTTCCGCTGTCAAACGGTGCTCATATTGCAAAGGGTTGTGATATCCGTGTAATGTGTTTCTCCGTATCCATTAGAAGATTTTGATCAGGAAACTGAAACCAGTTACAGAGATTTGCATACACTATCCGATCTGTCCTTCCAGGGGTCGCGATCAGACGATGGTTTCCGGAATAAGGTCGCAACAAATGTATTGTATTTGTTTCTATTGTATTGCTCTATGTATGGCAATATCATTGTTCAAAACTTAATAAACTGATCTAAAAAAAAAAGGTAATACAGATTTTCGTGACGTGTAAAGGGTCTGGAAAACGAATCAATGCCTCCAATTACTAAACACATCGAATTATAATATCCATTGTGTAAAATGTACAGTATGTTTTATCAGAACACACGATCTTAGCGCCCGCTCATTGAATATAACCAAATGCCCTGCTAGATTTCCATTTCAGAAAAAGTTCAATTTCAAATACGAAAGCAGAGAAAATGAGAGTTGACGTCTCCAAGAGAAGATAATGCTATTTACCTAGTTGCCCTGGTTTATAAACCTTTTTATCTGTTTGTATTACAATCTCCAAATTATTGCTATTAAAGGTAACGTAGTTCGTCTTTTCAAATTCTACGCCACCACTTCCCACAACTTTAATGTTGTAATGTGAACGTACTAAATCGCACGGAACCTGAATAGAAAGAAAATTAGGTTTAATGTCGTATGGGGGATTGGGGGATGGCAATGGGGGATTCATCCGTGCAAGCAATCTGATTGAAATACAGATCTATATTTCTTTTCGTTTTTTTATACACTACATGAAGATCTAACAAGTTATAGTGGGAGTTCACGCCAGGGATCAAACGAGTAGCTTTTGACCTTTTGACGTCAGTCATTGATTAAACATTCAGCATTGCCATTTCTAATGGTTTACCCACAGTTCCGTGTATCAAATTGGGCAAGAACTCGCCGTACCAGACCGTTTCAGAACACGTTAATGATATCAACTCTTTCAGATCCTAGTGAAGTGAAGACAAGTAAAACGAAATTTTGATCTATAAAAACGAAACGAAACGAAATACGATCTGTGTTTTAATCCGATTGCAGTCTCTATAAATAATATTACAAGCAGTTTCTTGGTTATGTTGATTACTATTAATTTCCTTTATATTATAATTGGCCCCTCTATTAGGTACATTAATGTATCCACAGAATAGCTACAGTCCTAATTTACATCCTTGCAGCACATCATGCCTTTACGCAGTATAAATAACAATCTAATTAAAATTTAGATCTATATTTCGTTTCGGTTTTTATAATTTCGATGGCCTACACTACATGTAGGTCAAACAAGTTATAGCGAGAGGTCACGTTCAGCCAGTTCAGATGTCAAGCACGCGACATTGGACCCTATAACCTCAGTCATTCGATTAACCAATCAGAATCGTTGTTGCTTTGTTTTGATTTCTATCGCTGATAATGCCTACCCACATTCCGCGCAAAAAAGGTCAGCCTCTAAACAATAGATGTGGGGAAAGGGAGGTGTCCCCATTTCATGCAGAACCCGAGTTAAATAACAAGTCTTTCAGATCCTAGTGTAGTAAAGACAAGTAAAACGAAATTTTGAACTATAAAAACGAGACGAAATAGGATCTGTATATATAAAAAAGCTACTGACCTTCAGACGAATCCTTCGGGTTGTACCTATAGCAAAACAATGAAACGAATTAAGATGCTAATAACATTAATTTTTTGTTATTTATTTTTAAAAATGATAGAAAATAAAATTAATATATACATTCAGGAAACATATCATATTTATTATTTATTCCATATCCGTATCAATAAAAAAAACTTACGTATCAAAGTTGGTCCGTACGTTGCAAAAACGGTCCCTTGTCCATTCACTAATGTAGTTGTTAGGTTGTAATACTGACTTCCTAGAACTTGTGCCGTAAAGGTATAATCAACACATGGGCGAATAGTTTTAGGTAAAAGCACCATATATGTACCCTGCTCTGTACATCTGGGGAAAATAGATATATAAATAAGCTTGGTACAAAAAGTTCGCGGCAATGGCTTTTTCACTCTTCCCATTTCAAAATATACACTACTCCCGTAATCTGGAAAAACCTAGTAACACTGTTGAATGTAGATTTGAGATATCAAAGGAAAACTGTTTTGTTTCAGAATTAACCTACTGAATATAAACCAATTTTATTTTGTCTTTTTAGATTAAGATAATTAGAAGCATTTTCAGTTAAGGAGAAAAAACCTATTATTATATAATGTGTACGAAGTCCAAATATTGTTCTAACTCAATTTTTACCAAAATTTGACTTGCTAGGTTTTTCCAGATTACGGGAGACTATATGCAGAATGTCTTCATTATTACTTCTAACGAGTTTGCCTCTATTTTGTCAATACGTGTACTGTCAAAACATTACGAAGAACCTCCTCTGGTTTTCTTTTGCCATAATGGTAATAATACTACATTGTAAAAAATTTCCATTTTTTATGTCGCCGAATTCCGTAGTTTAACACCTTTTTTCTGTTAATTGATGGATTTTTTTTGAGAAATTGTGTTAAAAGAGTGAATTATTTCTTCAAATTACGTGTTTTATATAATTCTGTGGAATATTCAGAATTAAACAGGAAATTTCCGTGAAATGTAGGGATAGAATATTTTATTCCCTTCTATAACGGACTTCATTCTGTTATTTTACGGAATAAGCGGTGGAATGACAGGAAAGTTACGTGAAATTTATGGATAAAATGTTTTATTCCATTATATAACGGACTATTTCTATTTTCAAATGTAACGATAAGAAATCATATACATATATAATCATTCCTAATAATTATCATGTTATAGTATTTATTTCAATTTATTAACCATAATATGAAGAATCATATTGTGTAAAGTTTAGTATATTAATGGTAATGTATATCTAATTTACATTATTTATAAGATCTATAAAGTGTATTCTCATTCATCATACGGTAATCAGATTGTAAATATTTTCATAAATGTGTAAAAACAATTTTCAACGCTCAGCGATATTAGGTTGTTTTGTCTGATAACCAAGCATGCTTAAAACTGGATAATATAACCGTTGGGCCAGTGTAAGCCGGTTTGTCTCTATGGCAGAGTTAACATATCTGCAAATTGATAATACCGCAAACTTACCTCTGAAAGCCTCTAACCGGTCCTAACACTGACCATTGATAGAGACGCCCTTTTCTTGATGAGGATATTCTTATACTAGCGGAAAGAGGTTACGTAAAAATATCGTCAGCGATAGCACTTCGGCGGAAACTGATGTTAAATAAAGCTATTTCGCATACGCATATAAAGTCAATGATTAATTCTATAAAATATTGATCATTTTCGAGTCTAGGAAACAAAAATTACCATGTTTTATTTTTCTGTATTTGAAAATGGAATTTATGTTAATTGAGGGTATTTCTGTAAATTACAGGAAAAACAAATACGGATAAAATTTTCCTGGTAATTTTTGTTTCCGGAATTTTTTCCGTTTTTTCACGGATATTTTTGTTACAGTGTAGTCTTCTTCTAATACATGCACGTTTTTACAAGTTTTTACTTATCAAATGCAAATTATTCAAATATACTTACATACAATAACTTAGCACAGAGGCTAATATTGAAAGAAAAACTTTCCAATTACCAGCCATTCTGAAATTTGAAAAATAAAATTATTGAACATACTTTATTATTCGGTATCACCTTATTACGATCTTAATGGACACAGATCGCTATAAATCTTTTGACGAAAGGTAGGAAGAAGAGTAGATGAAATAAAATGAAAAACCAATTCAGTTGAGTAAGTTATAATACGTCTGACTTGAAATTGTCTAGGTGCCACGGGGAATATTTTGCCCGGACAGCTGCGCTATGGCATACACTTATATCGAATTCCAACTGCCAAGGGAGCTTTTATGTGCACGAAAGAGTGTTCACTGGGCTTCGTTTTTTCGTCCTATCAGAACGAATATACGCTGATTATTGTCAACCCTCTGTCCAGCACCCCTAACAAGAGGGTACTAAGCCGGAAAAAACCGATGATCTTTCTCGGCCAACTCAGGGATGCAATACGGAAAACCAGATTAACGAGCCAACGTCATACTAACTGACACTTAAAATTGTATAGAACATCTATAGAAGGGTGCCAAGAATTTGCGGATATGTAATAACTTTATTCGGGAATAACTGTTCATATTATAATTATAATAAAAATAGGTAATAAATCAAATGCACAATTATCGATATTGAAATCAAAGTCAAAAACAGCTGTCCCATTCTAGTACCATGTGTTTATTTACTTGAGTTGCAATGATTCAAATAAAATAAAATAAATAAAATACTTTAAAGGAGCTAAATCTCTTACTCAATTTTTTCTTAATATTCAAAATTAAACACACGAATTAGAATTCACGTATTTCATATAATTGATTAGATAATATAACTGAATATAAATAACTTTATATACATTCATATTACATTAGTATATGTTTTATTGTATATTTCAAGGTTTCAAAATATAGAGCCATACACCAATTGATACAGAAAATTTCCGTCCGCACAAAATTGTCTGTATATATTTGCGTCG
This sequence comes from Patella ulyssiponensis, assembly GCA_963678685.1. Classification (NCBI taxonomy): domain Eukaryota; kingdom Metazoa; phylum Mollusca; class Gastropoda; family Patellidae; genus Patella; species Patella ulyssiponensis. The sequence goes on along the minus strand of OY783225.1, from coordinate 46,765,288 downwards.
AATCTTTTATGACTGCACGAGCTTCTTAAAGTATAGAGAATACTCTTCGAAACGTGGCCCAAATATACCAGTAGTTTTTTGTCTTAAAGCTGTTTTAGGAAGTCTGAGGCACGGTGGCTCAGTGAGTAGGACGTTGGCTCGCTAACTGGGAGGTCTCGGAAAGTTCATCTGGATTTTTCTTGGATAGTTCCCTCTTGTCTGTGATGTAGGACGGATAATACGAAAAACCGAAGTCCCGTGTACACATTGGCGTGTACGTAAAAGAACCCTTGACAGTTGGAATTCGAAATAAGAGTACAGTGCAACGCCGTTGTCCGGACAAAATTTCCCTTATAGCACACTGCATGGCGTGTGCCCGTCTTTATTAGCCTAGTAGGAGCAGAACAGTAGGAAGTTGAACGCCATTTAAAAATTGGTGTGACTATATTACGTACATCGTTTTCGTTACAAATTCATCAAAATGAATTCGTTTCAGTGTATCGAAATGTACTACACCTTTTATGACAGCTGTGCGTTTGAATAATTCAAATCGTGGAATAAAAAGCTCATTTACAAAATTGCAATACATTCAGCTCAATATGGTTCATAATCGAGATTTCTTCGCTTTATTTCCGTGATTTACAGAGCATGTGGTGTAGTATATTAACGTTTCAAAAGAAAATATTCCAGAAACTGTTATTGATTTCACGAGAAGTTCATTTAGAGCATTGTAATGTATATATTGAAAATCATTAAAGCGTTTACGAATTAAATCCGACACTGTTTTTCACGAGACGTTCATTTTAAATGCATATATTAAACATCCTAAATACGCTTACGAATGATATCCAAAACACGTATCAATAATACACTAAACTTTTTAAAATAAGGGACATTATCTTTTCTTTTTCAAATTGAATTTTAAACAATTTAAAATATATCAAATAATTTCTTAAAAAATAAATTTTCTTTTCTTGGGTAATTTTTTTTATGATTTTGAATTTTCAAACTACTGTATTTTTTTTTTTTTAGAAAAAAGGAATTGCGTTCTTAACTTTTACACCCTTTCTGAAATGTCGAGAACTTTGGAAGAAATCCCTTCACGTTAAATTAAGAGGTTTTTTTCAGTTCAGCTGTCAGTGCTTTGGGAACACCCATTAAAAACTGGTTCTTATTTCTTCTGGAAAAAGACTAATTTAAAACCCCAAAGTACCTGGCTGCGGTGTCCAATAGCAAAATTTATCTCGCAGCAAACTGCATGACGTCTGCCTGTCTTTATTAACTAACACAGCCGGTACATTGTAAAAGCTATTTCAAAATGATAACTAAATATTCTGGCATTCATTAAATAATAATGTAAAAAAAATATATTTAAATAATTTAATTAAATAGAATCAAAAAATCAGAAAAATTAAAGAACAACATCAAAAAGCGCGCATTTTATACAGAATTGCTTACCTGTAGTTGTTGAACGAGTGGCCCGTGCCAATGATCAAAATCGCTCAAATCGCACAACTTTATAAATATTTTACACAATAAAGCGTGTCATTTCTGTCAATAGACAATCAATTTACTGCTTATAAATCTTACAATTTACAATTCAATAAAATTGTTTACCACAGACTGAGCAGTCAATATTTTTCGGGATTGTTATAAATGGGGTGAAAGTGATGTGGTGGAATTTATAGTCAACATGAGTGTGTCATATTCTTTGTTAATAGAGGTGCGGTTGGGCCTATTATAATCTGAGTTGCGTTCCTTTCGGTTGTTGTAAACACCCTTAAACCGGGTCACTTTCATAGTCAAATATTCGGTCAAGAATAAAAAAAATAGTAATTTTTAAGCCTAGCTCGCAACTCGACCTACAGGTTTTGACACGCACGGGTCGTAGGGCTTGGTAGCCGCAAGAAGCCGGGTAAAACTTTTGTTTGTAAAGGACCAGAAGGCTTTCCTCCCAATCTGTGATTTTATACGGTGTCGATCCCACGTAAGTGATGCACGCCTCATGCACGGTTATACTAAAAATTTCCACCGAAGACTGACCGTAGTAGCACATACGGCGCGAGTTTTGAGCTAGCCTTTAAGAACACTCTTGGAATAGAATCAAACTGATCAGCAGTAAAAATGCATTTGGTGCTACTATCATTGTTTTTTTCTTCTGCAAAATGGGTACATAAAATAGTACATGAAGGCGTAAAATAAGTAAAAGACACCAATTCTGCGGACCAATTAATGTTACTGCGATCAATATAAACGCCCTATGATTTGACCACTACTGTGCGTGAACTTAAAGGCCAGTCATCTTGCCAAAATTTTAAGAAGGGTTTAACATTAGCGTTGTGAAACAGATTGGAATAGTCCACATACTTACATGTATACATTTCTACCTTCAACTTTATCTCACTATTTTGTCTCTAAGTATATTGGATTAAAGTCAGAATAGCCAGAAAGTTAATAGATAAAAAAAATGGCAGCTTCGTATCAATTGAACAAATCGTTTTTTTCTGGTTTATGACGCTTACGTCCATATTTCTTAACTTGCCTATTTTAGGTACATTGTCAAGCTGTTTTCTGGAAATCGCTTCTCCATCTAATCAGGACGACTATTATAGGCACTTTAAATTTCATTGTCGCCGGGGCCATTGGGTTGAAATGAACACAGGACTTAAAATCCTGGCGCCGAGATTAGAACCCAGGAACGCCGGATTGTGAGACCTTACTAATACAGACCGTAGCCATCGTGGATATTGTAGGAGTGAATGTGCCCTAGGCCCGGCACTATGGCATTTTCTTGGGGTCAAATGCAATATTACATATAGACCCCAAACTACCGCTCGAAATTACACGACGGACGATGATTTGTGTCAGGAATTTGGATGTTTGCAAGATTCGAAAAATATCTTTAAACGCATTCGAGTAAAATCTTCAAGGTTCCAAGTTAAAAATTATCAAATATAGTTCTAAGATGCCCCCCCCCCCCACGGCTGAGCTAGGAGTTTTGGGACGCTGAAAGTTTGGAATTAGATTAGTTGGATATGTGTTATTATATATATATTACTCTTGTTTATGTGACCTCCCGACATAGGCGTACGGGCTCGATGACAGGTAGGGGGGCAGAACCCGAATTGCCCGAAAAATTTTCAGGTTTACAGACGCCCCCTTCCTCCTCAAGAAAATTTGGGAATATTTGACGGCTGTAAACACGTTTTCCTGCTATTTCAACCCGTGAACAAAGCAACTTCAAAGTGGTCTAATATATAGCTTAATTAAGGAGGCTGACTCGAATTTCAATGAATCGCTCACAGTCCACGAAGATGGGAAAATTTTGAAAATTTAACTGCCGCAAACGCGTCTTCCTGCTATTCCAGCTTTTGAATACAGCAACTTCAATTTGGTCCAATACAACCTACCTGCTGACCCAGTTCCAAACACCCAACCAATCGTCGCGGGGAATGGGGCCTCACCCTCCCGAATAAAATTTTTGAAAATTTAACCACTGCAAATGCGTTTTCTGCTTTTCGAGCCCTTGTAAGTTACTCCAAAAGTATCCAATGGTTTTGTAACTGAAATCCCACTCCGAATTCCAACCATCAAATCAGATTGTTGCAGCTGCATCAACAAATACTAATCGATGCCCGAAAAATGTCGCACAAAGAAGAATGGCTCCAAACAAAATGTTTTAACCCATAGTCAACTCAGTACAATTTCGTGGTATTTAATTAAAAGAAAAGTAAATTAGTGTTTTATAAGGGCTCAAGGACAGTTGAGGAAGCAAAACTAGAAATGCCCGAAGAAATTTCAGGTTTACAGACAGCGGCGCCGGTTTTCTTCGAGAGGCAAAGAAACGGAGCTGACCTTGTATAGACCTCCCAAGAAAATTTTGGAATATTTGACGGCCGCAAACGCGTTTTACTGCTATTCCAGTCCGTAAAATTAGTGTTTTATTAGATTTCGGGCACTTTATTTTGCCAAGTAGATGAAATAATTTTTTGTCTCACTCTACCCGTCTGCCCGAAAAGCCAGCTTGCCTGAAAGTTAGGGGCAGCTGCCCCCCTCTGCTCCCCTGGCTAGTACGCCCATGCCTCCCGACCTGTGATGTTATGGTATGGGTATTGTGGCTACCGTGTCAGAGTCACTTCTATGCATTTAAAGTGGTCGCTTTGTCCAGATTATTTCCAAGCCTGAATTTTTACTATGACATTTTCCAAAAGCATATAAGGCCATTGCTCCTCGCCTCCACCCTCAGCATGTAGCCACCTGTTCCCCATCATTATAATTAATCTCAGTTAAAGCTGCGACAATAACTGGTTGACGTATTTAAAGGTTCAACCATTGGTGATCAGTTAAAATGGCAGACAGGCATATACAACGAAATGTCATTGCAAATACTAACAGACATGTATTTAAAGCCATATTCCTTTGTTGTTAGTCTGCTACCTGTCAGTAAATGACAAAATCAAAAACGATATATGTAGCACCACCTGCAGTCTACAACAGTGTCTCGATAAATGAGAGTTGGGAGTGTGAAAAATGGGGTATTAATAAATAAATGAAATGACACGAAGTTTAAAGTACTACTTTTCTGCACCCACCGGGTTCGCCTACTCTTATTTCGAACACACACTGTCATGGGTTCTTTTACGTACTCGCCAATTGTTTTTTGGGAAAATGATAATGGCGATAATAATACACAACATGGCTGATTAAATTAGACCAACAATTCGTTCCGTTCTATTTTTCGATTGTTTGCTCTGCCCTCCGAATAAACCATACGAAAAGTTATTATTGGCTGAGATATCCTGGACATTACTAGGCCATTTCCTCCACATCATCGAATTGCGTTCGAATGTATTTACCAGACCCGTTGAAATAACTAATTTTTCACAAACATTTCAAAGTTAACAGGTTGCGCAACAACCTCATGAGCTGTGTGACCTTGACCAATGGGGGGTGTTGACAAGACGAATGTAAGAAATAAGCAGGACACAATTCTATGGAATATAATTATACCGTCATTAACGAGCGACGTTTCTCACAATAAATGTACATTAAGTATTGTTCTTACATGGCCCTCCATGTAAGGCGTATTAATGGCCGCCATCTGGAATTCCAAAATGGCCACTAAAGTAACCGACTATAGTCAACATTTCTATTTATACCGCACCACAGACAGAAAATGAAGTGTCTATACCCATATTTCCACACTCATTTATAACTAAAAACTGTAAATGTCAGAAGCAAACGACTGATGCTTAGCTAGGCTACATTACGTGGTGAGTATATCCGACAGTTGACAGTTGCCATGTTGAATTTCAAAATGTCCACCTACTCATTCATTTTTATCTCAACCTATTATTGTATCCTGTGTATTTCCAGTTCAATTACTAGATGACATTCACGTTGATATCCAAACAGTGGAACAGAGACTGAAGAAGGAGAAGACTACAACCATGTGGTTATAGAGTTGATCCCACTCACTGTACTGTAATCATGGAATTGAAACATCAATCGCAATATTTACAGACTAAGATCCGCAATATTTGTTATAATGATGGCAGTTGCTCGGATCGATCAACCTAGTGTAAGTCATGGATACGTGACCATATTATATGACATCCCCGAACATAGCATGATTAGGATTTAGTAATTCTGTAACATTTGAGTTGCGTTTTTCATTCCCAGTTGTTTGATTTCATTCCACCAATGATATCACGAATTCAAACTGTAATAACTGTAATAATTTTAGCGCTTAGCCAATCAAAATTGGGGTATCTACAAAAATTTGGATTTTATCTTTAGTTACGATTTCGAGAAACATGGCTCCGTACGGTGACGTCAATTATTACAATGAAATTAATCAATTTGATAGTGACTGTCCATTTAAGGACCGTTTGGTAGAATGAAAATCACAGAACTTTGAGAAATTTTAATTTCAAATGCCTGTAATGTCCAAATTTCTGTGTAAATTAATTAGTTGTAAAATCACAGCTATTTATTTTTATGCAGCCCAGTATGATATAGCGATTTATCTAAATGTTCTGATCAACCCAACTATCTCGTTGTCGTCACTAGTGAGTCGCACTTGCGCGCTGTGTCATAAAGCCTGTCATTGAGTCAACTGGCGTGGTTTCGAATCCCCCGGTTGTACGTGACAAGGATTGTGGTGGCCTGTCCAACCTCGTGGGTTTTCTCCGGCTTCTTCCCACTGCTACAGACCCCTACGCGCAAGCGAATTGTGAAAATAAAATTAAACCATATGTTAGTCCCGAAATGACCTAGTTTGTGTCGAGTGGACGTTGAACGCCATTTCTCTCCCTCTCTCACACGGTTTGCCTTCCCCCAACTCTGCAGCACCGACACAGTGAGACCAGGAACTTTCTCTAGATCGACCCTTGACCTCCAATCCCTGGTTACAGTGAGTCACTGGGTAGTTAATCTGTCTCCTAAAGGTTTAGCTAATAAATATTTTAATATATGAAAAACAGCTGTGCCACTGGTGAGTTATGCAGGTAAATTGATTACTTTGTTGCAGTGGTTAAATCTGTGGCTAGTCGACGTAAAAGTTAAAGACCACAGTTAAACATAATGGATAGATCAATAGATACGATAAAGGAAAAAATAAACGAAAGGAAAATGTAATAGACCTGTTTATTATAATATCCAGTCAATATATTCTAACAGTGCACAAAAAACCCCATAACGTGTATCCTGTCCTTTGTATAGTTTGGTTTTACTCCATTTTATATCTTTAGAAACACACGCGTATGGGTTAAGTATGACTTCTTTGATTGTAAGTCAAAATAACACATCGAATTGGGTTAATCTGTTGTAGGTTAGTGAGGCGGATAGAGAGAAATGGGGCTTAACATCCACTCGACACAAACTATGTCATTTTGGGACTAACACATGGTTCAATTTTATTTCAATAATTCGTTTGCGCGTAGGGGTTTTTAGCAGTGGGAGGAAACCAGAAGACCCGCAGAAAACCCATGAGGTAATCGACGCCAGTTGACTCGATGACAGAACTTATGTTACAGGTTGGAAGGCGACCCTACTCTCTGTCACGTGCAATCGATACCACGCCAAATGACTCAACCATAGACCTTATGATACAGCCCGCACGTGTTAACCATTCGACCATGGAACCCCCAGTGATGGAACAAGCTTATTGCGTTCAATATTCATCTCTGTAAACATCGGCCGGTTTGTTTGTAAAATTGGTTACGGTTTTGTTTGTTAATACCTTCTGAAAAGTTCGACGTTAAACCCCATTTCATTATAGCAAATCAACAGCCTTAAGGTGCAAAATACAACAGTTTCCTACGGACATTATCCCTTGACGTCATTGCATTCTACTCGTGATTTATTACGTATCATTTACCGATAGCAGTAATAATAGAAAGAACATATAAAGGGCTGTATTAGAAAAGGGAACATATCTGTGTCACAACTTCAATAATATTCCAGGTAGCCAACGTGGTATCAAAAAGACGAGACGGTATTCATATTGGTCAATCTCCTATGACCAGGTCAGAAAGGCGGTTGGCATAAATAGATCACCAATATCAATAAATCATTAACATGTTTAATCGAATTCGATTTGAAAGTGATATACAGCCTCTATGTAATTGTAATGTTGTTTACGTGGAAAATGAGTGCAGGGGGGTCACAGTACACACAAACAATAGCAAACCTACAATACACGCAAACACACATATCAGATTAGGTGAATGTAACCAGGAGCTGACCGTAAGCGTCCACTGCGCTGTACAGTCCCAGATCTCAACTGACACAATCAACAATTACTAGATATGTGATTTATTTTGTTATTTGTGTAAATTGGGCGGATTATTTAGCCCAACAATTTACTAGATATGTGATTTATTTTGTTATTTGTGTAAATTCTTGTATATATGTTATGCTATAATTTTGACGTCATTTATATATTCATTTAATAAATGACAATTTCACACCAATACGACGGCGTTGTGATCTTTAGTGGTTATTGGGACGACGGGAAACACAAATATATTTATATATTTTGAGTACGAAAAGGACAAAATTCTCCGGGACAATTTTAAGTACGCATAATTGTATAAATATGTATGTATAATAGATATACCGCGGGGTGTCCTTAGAGATGGACACAAAAGTATATTCATGAACAGTAACATTGTGGTTTTAATTGGCTATAGTTAGTTTTGTCTATTGTTATATAGTATATAGATAACTAATAGAAAACATATATACATGTTAAACTATTGTATATAGGTACAATTTAGGAATAATGACTGGGCGATAATAAAGGGGTAGATTAAGTAAATTAAGTAATGAAATTAATGACCAATAGTTACTTATTGACTATTAAGTCGAGAAATACATTTTTTGATAAAATGGTTTTCCATTAATTTTCTTTTCGCCATGACATCGACGTCCATTTTATAAAAATTTGAAATTTGACTTGTAAGTGTTTTTCACATATAAATATCTATTTACAAACAAAGGACCTATTTTCAAAATTACAATCCCGTCGATGGTTGCGTACTCTACCACGCACGTTTCCCCGATGTAAAAATGTTGACTTTGATAACCTTTGCAAGTCAAGACATGGTATTTTTTTGTGTCACAATACACATTGTAGTTGACGCTAAAAGTAAAGTAATGAAAATTATATTTGTTATTTCTTGTTATGTGGTCGCAACATTTACATCAAACATCCGGGCATTTAGATACACAAAATGGGTCCTTGCGATAGGTTAATTGAATAATGCTTTGGTTAAGAGACGTTTCAGATTAGGTGGTTGTCTTTGTGATTTAAAGGATTGAACATTGTCAAATTTCGTTCTGGGGTTGTCGTTTGCTACCAAGATTGGCCTGCTCTCGTGCATTGTTTTAAAGACGTTGGAATGTTGGGGGTTTATGTGTAGCGAAAAGGGTACATTATCCGAACTGTCCTTTACTTTAAGTGCCCGCAATATTTGGATATCAATTGCCAAAGCCTTTTTTATCCCAACTTCTATTACCTCGACGGGGATAGTGTTTTTTTCACCTATTAAAGAAAAAGGTATGTTATTTTATATACTTGCCACCGATTGAGTCTCTTGCTGGTTCACAATTAATTAAAAAGATTGAGCTAAATAATTTGATTAATAAAGTGTAAGGTGCTTTATGCATGATTTGGTTAAAGAGTTGGTTGTTCTGCCTGTAATAGTTTAAAAATGGATGATGAAAATTAATAATTTATTGAAGATTTCATTCAAATTACTAATTCTGAGCCCTATCGTAAGTCTCGTTCATCCATTTTATTAAAAATCTCGTGGGTGTTTTAATCCATTGAAATCTCAGTCATGCGAATTGACTATAGGCTTGACATGTGAATAAATGTCTAAATTATATTTTGAGGACTAAATAAAGACCGATCAACTGTCGATCTAGTTCTTATATGTATGCATCTTTAAGTTAATCAGTTGAAAGTTGACCAATTAAAGTGAGCGAGATCGAGGAAGTTGGCAAAACCATGGCCATTTGATGATTGGATGCGTGGCCAGCTTTTTATATCATGCTAGGTTCCCATTTTGACGATTCGTGCTACTATTGCAAAAGTGGTTTTAATCGTGGATTAATCGTTGTAATCCCATCAGGTTTCATCATATCAAATAGTGTGATAGGTCGCAGCAATCGTGTTGATCGTATCCAAGTGTATCCGAACATATCCGCACATTTCAGATCGTGGGAAATCCTATCGTAAAGTATCGCAGGAGAGTGAGATCATAGCAATAGACGATATGTAACATACGTCAAACTAGTAGAATGGCTATGTTCAGGTGGCCATCATCAAAAAATAGACAAATATCCAATCATCTTTGTGTCATTTATGGTGTTTCAAAATAGTGTTTAGCTAGAATGTACGGTGGTCTATTGGTGCCATTAGTTAATTGATACCATTTTCTAGTAATTTACCTCATATGGGATAGATTCACCCTGCAATACAATGAACGGGCTGTTCACAACGAAAACTACGCTAAATAAAAAAAACCAAATAAAAACACGAAAAGCGTTTTCACCGCTGCTCAGAGGTTTCTACCGCGGAGAAAAGGTTTTCATTAGGCTACAGAGCGAAGGGTAGTTTTTTTTCATGTTTTGTTTACCATAGTTTTATATACGTAATCAGTGAGGGCTAAACCATAAAATAAGATGGAAATTTTGCCCGGGATGCGGCGCTACGACCTACTCTTATATCGAATTCCAACTGTCAAGGGATCTTTTACGTGCACGCCAATGTTTTACGGGACCTGTTTCTCGTGCCATCCGAACGACTAGACAGTTGTCCTTCTCAGCCCCTCCGTTCTGCATCACTGACAAGAGGAAACCACGCCGGAAAATCGCGATGAACTTTATGGCCCAATGCAGGGATCGAATTAAAAAATAGGGGAGCTGGGGAGATCCGGAGTCTAGACTGTCGCGCATCGGTCCTTATATAGCTAGCCAGTCACCTCTGGCATGCGGTCGTGATTTCGATCCCCGATGTGGTATGTGGTTTGGAGATATGGGGCGTCTTCTTAACCCCATGGGTTTACTCCTGGCACCCCGGTTCCCCCACAGGAAAGACCCCTACAAAGTTGATAAATATGAAAATACAACAACTTGTCTGCGATATCATCCACAGTGGAAGCGGACGTTAAACACCAGGAACAACACACTTTAAACAGACTTGGAATAGGTTTCCTTTTAAAACTGAAATGGGGTTTAACGTCCTACTGGTCTGTTCCGATTTGGCCAGTGACGACGGGCATACGCCGTACATTGTGTTCAAAGAGAAATTTTTAGCCCGGAGAGTGGACCTACTCTTATTTCGAATTCAAACTGCCACAGGGTCTTTAACGTGCACGTCAAAGTGTACACGTGATCCGACGAACTACGCACTGCCTGGATCTCTGTCCTGCAACACTGACAAGGTGTAGCACCATGGACCTTTCTGTTATACGTGGATAGCGGACCATTATCAAACCGGCCCCAACATCCGACGTATGGCCCATGCGTCTTTTCTTGCTATATATCTAAGTAGCCTTGTGATCGTCTAGAATTTGTCTTCAGCTGTCTTTGCTTCTGCTCCACGTTGTGTATTTACTTCTTACTGATTTCTTAAGACGTTTGTCTTACCAGGAATAACAATGCAACAGTTCGCTTTTTTGCCTTTTATATATGAAACCGGGATGCATGGATACAAGCATAGTATAGATTACAATACTAAAGTCATTCTCAAACACTAGCCAGCCAAACCAGTTGGGCGTGTCTGCTGATAGAAATTGCTACATCTTTCTCCTTCTGGAATCAAGTTGCTGTCTAACGAATTCTCATAAGTATGATAATTTTGTAGCTGTGTGTTTTGGACGTTCAATTATCTAATTGGTCAAAAATGATGTAATTAAGCCAAATGAAGCAATCAGGGTCACATTTTTTTGGACACAATCTATCCTTGCATTAGACCCTCTTTTTTGTTATTCGCACACTATTTCATAAACAATTAATTTGCGTTTTAAATAACCTCATACCATAGCTGATATACTGACAAACCATCTTACTTCCCTATTCCTTGTCAATATGTAGGTTCTGAACTAAAGATAACAATCTCGCTTGGGGAGGTCAAATCCGAACTTCTAAGGATAGAGAAAAAAAAACAAATGAGTCAGTTGATTTGATTATATTTATATAACACTAAACGGAAGCATATTGCATTTCACGCCACTGGTTGGTTGTATTCCATTATCAAGTATATAATGCTACTGAGATGTAATTTAAATAATGTACAGTCTGGCAGAATTGTGAAAGTATCCGAGAACAGTGTGAAGTATCCCCTTTTGTTTTATTCCGACAAGACAAACAGCACTCTGTTGATCTTAAAATCCTCATATTTGCTTTAAAAACAAACCCAATTTTTCGTCGGATCACCCGACTTCTTCACTTTGTTAACCGGAATCGCTTTTTTATTCCTGAAATTTACCAAGTAGAAAATATGGAATTGTAATAATATTCTATTTAAATATTACAGAGTGAACGGCATAATATCTTTTATCTTCAAAGACGATATATATCTTCAAAGACGATATACTCCGATATACATGTTAGGCGTAAAAATCGAAATTATTTTTTTTATTTTATAAAATCTCGAACTGAATGCTGATTGTAACCGAATTTCTTAAACAGATCGAATTGTTACTTGAAAGACGACTGTCGGTTGAATTTCGTTGGCAATCTTTCCAAAAGATTTGTGAATATACCCTTTATGTTCTTGTATTTGAGAAGAGGACAGAATGTTTAGACTTTTCACGGGGTATATTATTTTAGTTGTCTGTTTTATAGGTGAGTAACAGTTGAAAAATCTGTCTATTACGGGTCTTTCTTTACGCCTGTAATAATTAATTTATTAATTAGATGTTAATTAACTTATCCAGGCCATAATCAACTCTCGATGCCATCGTATGTCTCTGATATTAAATAGGTTAGAGTAATTCAGCCATATTTTGATTTAAGCTAATAATGGAGAGAGAAAGAGAGAGAGAGAGAGAGAGAGAGAGAGAGAGAGAGAGAGAGAGAGAGAAATGGGGTTTAACGTCCACTCGACACAACTAGGTCATTTCGGGACTAACATATGGTTTTTAATTTTATTTCAATAATTCGCTTGCGCGTAGGGGTCTTTAGCAGTGGGAGGAAACCGGAGTGCCCGGAGGAAACCCACGAAGTTGAGAAGGCGCCCCTATCTCCATGCCACATACGCTCACACCAGAGCTCGAAACCACAGCCGCAAGCCAGAGGTGACCGGCCAGCTAGAGGTCGAAGCGCGGCACTCTAGACCACCAGCCCCCCCCCCCCCCCCCCCCCCCAAGCTAATAATGGAGGAGCGAGACTTAGCTTCGAACAGCCAGTAAGGTGGTTGAAATTATTGCACACGTCTTGTCGAGCCTTGAAAGGAAGGCAAATATCATCGCTCGAAATAAAGTAGTTTGAATGAAATTTTCAATTTATTATTTTTACATTATCTATTTTTGAACTATTATAGAAAGCTCTTTATCTAAATCTTACATAATGTATCTTAAATATATTGTAATAAAATGTAGGAATATCCACATTAAAGAATAGTCTGATGGTTTGATTCATGTTCATTTTTAGAAGTAGCTGGTGAAAATAAGCGAGATTTTTATCAGGCGCAAGATTATTGTGCAGCTATTAATAAGTCTCTCCCGATTGCGCCGACGTATGATGAATACACCATGTTTGAAAAATACGTAGCAAAAAACTCTTGGTAAGTACATGTACATTCATCTTCAATAGAAGGCTTGATCTCGCCTTAACGACGTACATCTTATCAAGCCCTTCACGTAATACCCTGTATATTTCGCCACTAAGTTGAATTGGGTAACAAGCCCAGCTTTGGAATCTATCAGGTTTATCGGTCGTCGTTAACACCAAGATTCACGCTTCTAGCTAAAATGTTTACATGTGACAATCGAGTTGCAAAGTTCAAAGATCGATCAATGTCACGGTTTCTGGTTTTCCGTGCGTTTCTCAATTTAAAAAAAAACGAACTTTCAACGGCTGTATACTTGTTTGTTTACAGTGTGCCACAACCTCGGATTGGACATTGCTTAAGGAACATGATGTACATTATGTGCGCGCTCTCAGTGAAGATAAAATAACAATCCGCAATGTCGTCGTATCATACTTTTCTGCTCTGACTGGGGAAATGAAGACAGGCATACGCCATGCAGTTTGCTATTGGGGAAATTTTATATCAAACCTGTCAAGGTTTCTTTTACGTGCACCACAATGTGTACACGGTCCTTGGGGTTTTGTCCTTATCGGGCTACCATTCTGCACCAATGAGAAGGGAAACCCACCCCGGGAAATCCAGATAAACTTTCTCAACCAACGCAGGGATCGAACAGGGGACCTCCAAGCTAGAGAGCCAACGTCTTACTTATTGAGTAACTTGGTCATTATGTACCGTATTTGATTTTGGGATTTGTTTCCGTCCGCACAATAGGATTCCTGATAAATTTTGGATTGGACTTAAAAAGCCAAAAGATGAATTACAGTTCCAGTGGTTGACTGGTGAGAGTTTAAATACATTTTGGAAGAAGGATCAACTACATGAACCTAATAAACGTAAATGTGGTGTGATGGACAAAGATGGCGATCATCTGTGGCAGACTGATGAGTGTAATATAGATAATTATTATATTTGTGTTGATTACAGTAACTCTGGTAAGGCTCGTTTTCATGTTATATATATCTTTAAAAAATATCCCGCCCTTTTTGAAAACATATTCTAATATCTCTTACAATCTGATTTTAATACAGATCTATATTTCTATATTTCGTTTCGATGACCTACACTACATGAAATCAGACCGATTGTACTGAACGAATGGGGTCAGGGGGCACACGAGAGGCTTTTGACGTCAGACATTGATTGATCAATCAGTATTGACGTTTCTAGTGGTTTACTCACATTTTCGTGCACCAAACGCCAAGGACTTGCCATAACAGACCGTTTGGTCTGTTAATGTCGCTGAGATGTAAAGTTTATGACACGTGATTGTTGGCTGGGTTACGGTTCGGGGTAAGCATATGGACTAGGTCCAGGGTTAGGTTTTAGAATTTTTCTATCCGCACTGATGGTGCCAAACATCTGTCAGCTGGACCTACTGTTTTAACAGGTTTTTTTATTACGACAAAGGGAGATGATGACCCACCCTCTCTTCTCACGACTGCGGTTTTATAAATGTGATCTAAATTGAGTTTTTAATATACAAGGACTTTTTATTTTGTGTGTTTTACCCACGAAGTATAAATAATTTAATTAAATCAACTTGTCCATAATATCATATATAATGTTTTGGACGTTAATTCTTAATGCGGGAATTTCATATTTTCTAAGAAAGTCAAAACATAATTATTTGTATGTCTTTTGCTCAAAAGGTTGTCAACTCACTATTATACGATCATGGGCATTATTTTAGAGGCATAAATATCTGTGACACGGGAAATAATAACACAATTACCTCCCTTGTTTTCCATTCACCCCTATGGAATGGCTATCTTCAAACGTTTGAATTTGAATTTGAAAATTATATTTTCGCCAATTTCTCAACTGACAATAGTGAATTATTAATAGGATTATTCTTTAACAAGGTAGGACTGTTTATAGATACAATCTATTTTAGGCCTTTATTTTAATATATTTTTAAAATATAACTTAAAAATATGAAATTGGAACTTTAAATAAACAACAACAACTAGATTTTATTACACGCTTTTTGTTTATTCCTTGAAGTTTCTGTACAGTGTGTGTCTTGACTGCAGGCTAGTCCTATCTACTTTGTTTACGTGCAGTTCGATTCCCCTACTATGTAATATGACACTGTAATGTTTGGGTATCTAGTCATACGGACGATATGTTCAAATGTTAATTATATAAAGAATGAGAAAAGTATTTTTGGACATTTTCAGAATTTGATTATGAGTTACATCAAGATGAGATGAGCTATACATCTGCCAGATCTAGTTGTCAACTTAAGGGTAAAGATCTAGCCATGGTTAAAACACGAGAGAAACAGAACAGCATAGTAACATACATTAAAGGAATGAATATTAAGCAGTAAGATATTTACAATTCTGTTTATTCATTTTCATTTATATTGTTAATGCGTACGTGCCAACAAATTTCTGAACTAATTTTAAGGGCTTTAGAAATCCATCTTTAATCACATCAGTGATAAACAGAATTTAGTCTCGATCAAAACGACACCTTGTATCAGTCAATGTCTGAAAGTCGTGACATACAGAGGCTTGGTGATTGTGTAACCCCCCTGTGCTCGAGTATACGGCCTTCTACTGACAAATCTGAGATATTTTATATTGTAAAAACAGATATAAATTTTTATTTGAATTATATAGGGCAGCCCGTACACCAATGTTAAAAGCGCCCCCTGATGTCGTTTCCCTGCACACCACTCCCTCAAAGAGATTTCACTGTCCCTGAAAACTCTTTTTCTACTTGAAACTTGCTGAAACAACAGATTCAGTGTCGATAATCCAACTGTAAACAACCAATAAGTGATAACACATGTATAGACCAATACTTTTGTATAGATGTTGAGTAGCCTTGGGTACCTTCATTTTAATCACGATTTTCCTTCCATAATGCTTAAAAAAATAATTAAATGAGAATATGCTGAGAATTTCCGTCAAATTACTTCATTCTGAGCCGAGAAAATATTCATTTCAATAATAGCGCTGTAGTCGCGATTGTCATTGTTACTTTTGTTACGCTAATAAACAAAGACCCGATTATCCATTTTACGGTTAATCATCAACAGCCGTTGAACGGCAAATCGGATTCATATCTAATAAAAATGGCATGGAAATTTATTATGGTCTTGTTATGTTAATAAATGACTGATAGTTTCTATAACAATGATGATCGAGGCTATGTTTAAAATTCAATCGATAAATTCTCGGTTCCGATTGGACCCATTTGACTGAAATTTTCAGCATATTCCATTTACATTATGTAGTTTTTAACTATTATTGTTGGCACTGCCTGCTCTTTATCTAATCTCCCATAATGGATCTTTAATATAACAGCGGAAAAGATATATGGATAGGTCTGGAGGGATTTGGTACTGACAAAGACGATTATAGAAAATTTAAATGGATCGATGGTGAAATGATGAGAACTGTGGATTGGGGAGGAGTTGGAATGATGATCGAAGACAAGGATAAGTGTGTTGTGTACTACGGTGGTGAATGGAAAGATGACGACTGCACTAGTGAAAACGACGTAATATGTACCGAGGCTTTTGTTACAAGTGGTATGTATTTATAGGCATGTTGCCTTTTAGATTTATAAGAAAACTTATATTTAAAGGACAATATTGGTGTCAGTCATTATCACATATGTGATAGAACTGGTTGAACACTTTCCAAATAATATAATTTTAACACGGAGATCATTGATACGATAGATGAGTAATAAAGCTTTCAACAGTCGGAAGTGACGAATACGAAAGGAAAACACGAGTTATCCGTCTACATAACTGACTGAAGTGATGAGTGATAACAGATACATGGGCGATTTTCTGCTCACTAATAATTCCTTAAAGGAATTGACTGCCAATATAGATAAGAGAACACGAATGAAACACAGAAAAAGTCCGTGCATAACCATGTTTTTATAAGGTATAGAAGTTATAAAAACATGGTAATGCACGGATTATTTCTATTTTTCTTGTGTTCTCTTATCTAATGACACTCAATTACTTTATTGAATTGTCAGATCTTCTTGCAGTCCCATGTAACAACTTTTGGTCTTCGAAGACAAAGTGCTATGAGAGAAATGTTACCAGGGTAGCGGCTGTACGACTTATTCTTATTGCGAATTTTAACTGTCAAAGATTTTATTTCGTACACACAATGTGCAGGATGGGGCGGGGGTACGAGGGAGCCCAAGTTCTCGTGGTTAGCGAGCCAGCGCTTCAATCATTGAGCTACAGCAGCTGCCGTGTACATTACACGTCGATTGGTGATTTGTGAATCACATAGTGGAGGCAATAGTGTATATTATGATGTTATTGTTTAAGTAGAATGACTTTAGTTCATAAGGTTTCAAGTTCAGAATGTTCAATTTACACCCAGACATGCGGGTACGAACTATCTTTGCCGTGGCCACAGTCTGATTAAAATACAGATCCTATTCAAAAAAAGTAGGGGATATTTGATTTTTAAGTGTTATTAAAGTCACCTAATGAAACTGACGAAGAAACAAATGACAAAATGAAATGAAGTTCACATTCATCGATTTATTCCAAATGATCGTTAGACTAAGTAAGGCACAGACTGACCATTATAAGGGTAAAATGATACCCGGGGTCAAACAGCAAAGTTACCACAGCATCACAACAAAGTCAGTAACGGGTAAATCCTCCTCTGTTTGCCAAACAAGCATTGATCCGACGTGGCATACTCCTAATGAGACGTCTAAGGTCATTTTGGTCCAGATTGTCCCATTCCTGTTGCAACGCAGCAGCAAGTTCTTGCACATTGGCAGGACGTTGTTGACGTTGACGTAACCTCTGTCCAAGCATGTCCCAGACATGCTCGATGGGGGAGAGGTCGGGACTCAGTGCTGGCCAAGGTAATGTGGTGATGTTCTGTTGTTGGAGGTAACCTGTAACGATCCTGGCCCTGTGACATCTTGCGTTGTCATCCTGGAAGATGAAACGGCGGCCATGACGTCGTGCGAACAGCACAACATGGACTGCCAAGATGTTGTCCCGGTAGTACTGGCCTGTAACACGCCCTGCAACAACATGTAAAGCCGTTCTTCCAGCAACAGGGATGCCTTCCCACACCATAACAGAACCACCCCCAAATCGATCATGTCTGATGACGTTAACGTCTTGGAAGCGCTCGTTTCAACGACGCCACACCCTCCTACGTCTGTCCAAAAAATCAACAGTGAACCTGGACTCATCTGAAAACATCACATTGCTCCAGCGTCGATTATCCCAGTGTTGACGATCCCTACACCAACTACGTCTTGCCTGAACGTGATGATCTCTCAAACAAGGGATCACGCGAGGACGTCGGGCGCGAAGGTGACCCCTATGCAGTCGATTCCGAATCGTCTGGCCACTCACTCTCACACCAGTGTCTGTTTGAAGACGAGCGCTGATCTGATTTGCTGTCATGACACGATTTCTCAAGGCCAAGGTACGGATAAATCGATCCTGGGCTTGAGTAATTGAGTTGTCGCCCTTGGTCGACCTGAGCGTGGTCTGTCCTGTACAGATTGTGTATCACGGTATCTGGACCATATCCTGCTTATGACAGACTGAGAAACATTCATCGTCCGCGCCACAACCGCCTGTGTTGTGCCGATCTGTAGCATGCCAAGGGCACGTAACCTTTCATTTTGGGTAAGCCGACGCATATCAAAATTTGTTTTCTGGTCACTAAAACAATTAAACTGATGTTTCCACCCTGGAATTCAATGCCACAATGACTGTAACATTCATGATGATCCCAAGCATCACCTGCATTCCATGCGGTAGCTATTGGTGCGTTTGGGCGTCACATGTAACTGGAAATGTTTCTTCTTTTAGGTTCTATAGTGACTTTTTTCGTAGTCATTTGCATATTTTAGTATTATGCCCCCAAAATCAAATATCCCCTACTTTTTTTGAATAGTATATTTTGTTTCGTTTTTTTATTAAAGTTCAAAATATCGCTTCACTTTTCTTCACAACACTAGGATCTGGGAGTTATAGAACAGGCGTCCTAGTTGATGCGAAGAATTAGCCAATGGGGCGGTCTGTTACGGCGACCGCTGACGCGACTTCCCAGTACGACTGGTCAGATCTCCATGTAGTGTAGGCCATCGAAAGTATAAAAAAAAACAAACGAAATATTTAATCAGATTGGTGGCCACACAAAATTTGATTGAAAGTTGTTGATGTACGGGTTGTTTCTCTATCTTTAGTTTTTGGTTATCGGCGCCTGATATGGGTATTCGGGCTCGAACTTGTAGCATCCCTGTCTCAATTTACAACCATCGTCTTCAGACGAATTGAAGAAGGGCTGAAATGTTTTATATTGGCGAAATGAAACTACATGTACATAATTTGTGCTAACGTTTTTACAACCGAAGTTGCTCTTCGGGCATTTGTTATAATATATATATCAAGCAGGATTGCAATCTTGACATCTAAATCTAGATTTGCAGATCCAAGGTACACATTTCCCCCAAATATACTACGTCGGTCATCTTGGATTATCAAGATTGCCACCATGTATAAACCTTAATCTACCAATAACTTAACTTCTAACCGATTTACGATCGCAACTTTGGGAAAAATTGAGTTCTAATTCGTGTTTTTAATGACGAGGATTATGGATAATAAACATAATATTGTGTTAGATGTTTAGCTCCTCTAATTCATTCTTGGGAGCTACCTTGGCTAAGTGAGTAAGACGCTGGGTCGCTAGTCTGTAGGTGGCGGGTTCGTTTGGGAATGTTGGCCAAGGAAGTTAATCGAGATTTTCCAGCTTGGTTTTCTCTTGTCAGAGATGCAGGACGGAGGGCCTGACAGCTGTCTTGTCGTGTGGATGGGACTGAAAACTGAGGTCCCATGTACACCTTGGCATTTGGAATTCGATATTAGAGTAGGGTATAGCGCCGTTGTCCGTACAGGATTTCCCTCATAGCAGATCAGTGGGGAGTTAAACCTGAATTAATTCATTTAATTCATTCTTGATTCTATATTTTGTATAATGAAACACCTTTGTGTAACCAATTAAAGTAAAGGTCGGCATCTGATTTCATTGTTTTAGAGCCAGTGAAGAAACTTGGGGATTATTATTATCTTATCAAGAACAAAGCAGTCTCTGCAACGCCTCTGACAGTTTCAACATTTAAAAGAGGGCTGTTCTGTGCTATGGAATGTTCTAAATCTCAACAATGTCATATGTATAGTTATGATGGAATCAACTGTGTAACCTACAACCAATATGTCATCTTCATCAACAATAACAACCCAAAGTTGAAATTACGACGCCGTAGAGAAGTAACTTAGGATATATGTTTAAAAGATTCTTTGTTTGTAAACCTATACAAAACAAAAATCCATTTAATTTTAGGACATACGCACAAAATATTTAACCGATGGTGATATAACATGGACTCTTTGTTGGTAAAAATATAAAATCCAGATGTGATAATTATTCACCAGAGTTAGGTGTAGTCTCAGTCACCCAGAACTTCCGAAAATTTTCTGGATGATAGAAATGATGATGATGTGATATTCTCACTCTACGCTGTTAGTTACACTATACGCCATTTTTTTTATGCCTAACTAGAGTAGTGCGTCTGCAGTGTACGGAGACCTTATTCACGGCACTAAATATGTCAAGAAAGCAGCCCTTTCATTTGTTAAAGTTGCAATAGCATTTTTTTAAGTTATATTTTTAAAATGTATTAAAATAAAGCCCTAAAATAGATTGAACCTATAAACAGTCCTACCTTGTTAAAGAATAATCCTATTAATCCTATAATTCACTATTGCCAGTTGAGAAATTGGCAAAAATATCATTTTCAACTTCAAATTCAAACGTTTGAAGATGGCCGTCCATGGAGAGGTATGGGAAAACAAGGGAGGTAATTGAGTAACTATTTCCTCAATCAACCTGTGTCACCCATTTTAATGCCCCAAAAATTTTGCCCATGATCGTATAATAGTGAGTTGACAACCTTTTGAGCAAAAGACATAGAAGTAATTATATTTTGACTTTCTTAAAAAATATGAAATTTCCGCTTTAAAAAATGTTTTTTTTTTAGGATTTTAACCCTCAGCCAATAATAAAAAGCCCACACCCTTAAAATCTTTAATTTTTTTGTGTCGAGTAATTGTGTGTCGAGTGTTCCGTATGGATGAGACCGGTTCGATGTTGTATTATTATCCTGTACGCTCGACATTACTAACTCACGTGCACGATTTAATTATCTCGATGGCCCATTTTAGTATCTTGGGCGCTCGACTTAATATCTTGAGGGCATGTCCTAAATCAGCCACTGTACGTAATCACCAAATGGGAGCAGATAAATACTTTGATTGGCAACATGTGTTCTATGCTTCTGTAAACCCCAATTTTTATGACCTTGTTGTACTTGTCAAGTTCTTTATCCCGGATTCTTCTCGGTAATATTATCCCAACCTCTAAATACAAGCAAACATCCGGATTCAAATTGCTTGAAAATACACATGTATATTATTGGCATTTCTCCACATTTGTTTGTTTAAAGATCATATTTCAGTTCTTGTTTTTGTTACATTTGCAGACAGGAATTGTTCTAGATATTACTACAGTTATGGAATAATATTATGTTTACAATGACAAAAAGCCTTCTGCGAAATTTAATGGAAAGAAAACTTTGGGTCGAACGAATGGTCGTTTTACATATTGCTGTATAGAAATTTAACTAACCAAATAACATACCTACCGGATTTGGTCGAAAATAAGCGTGAAATCCCTTACGTTATCACCCAAATAATTCCGGTATATATGTTTCAATAAGGGGGGCCTAATCCACTCGCATCTGGCCAGGTCACAAATCCCTGAAAATGAACTCTTCCTCAATTAACCCCCTTGGAACATACAAGGATGCGGTAGTTTTTTTAGAGGGATTCGTAGCAAACTTTTGACACGCGGATTTATGGAAATTAGCTCTACTGGGACATGCTAGGCGATAGATATGTGTGAACAAAAGGGATTGCCGCTCTGAGCTATGGACAACTGTTCTTTCTCAGCGCATACAGCTTTCACTTCTGAATCTATGTACTAACTAGCGCCCTGTTTACACGTGGCAACCGTAACGAGTGTGGTACACAATACAGGGTATGCTTCGTCTTTGAAAGAAACTAGGGGTCTGTTTCACGAAATTTTAACTAAGATGAAATCCAAATTTTAGTAATTTGATTGGATAATATTAGTTTGATTGTAGTGCTTATCCAATCAAATTTGAAGTATCTACTAAAATTTGGGTTTTATCTTCAGTTAAAGATACATTAGTTAAGAGTTTAATAAAGAGTTGGCCATTCTTGCTATAATAATTCAAAAACAGATGATAAAAAAAAGAAAATAATGAAAATTTCAGTCAAATTAATTTATTCTGAACGGAGTTATCAGTGTTGGGAGTTTGGACAAGAAATGGGGACAAATTGCGTCGACATTTTCAACGACAATTGTCGATCGTTTGATTGGCAGACGTTAAATCCACCCACATATTCTTGATTATCCAGAAACGTGCTCAATAGCAATAGTGCTCTCGCTTGACAGGCCTTTCATCGCCACTTTCCGGTAGCGCCCGTCGCCGAGTAACAGTAAACGTTATCTTGGTCAGCCATGTCTGATTTAATTATAGAAGGACGACAGTTTAAATCCGAGGTGTATCCAAGCCATCCGTGGGCCTACAGAATTGATTTTGTGTTTGTTGTCTAAATAAAGGCTTTCAATATGTTGATTTAGCTCTTGCATAATGCATGTTTAAGATTTCGAGAAACAGGCCCCTGGTAGATATTTCCTCTTCCGAGCATTTTTTTTTATATAATTGTACATCCATAACTACTTCCCTTGCCGTTTGTACTACTGTACGGCTCTTTTGTATGACCATTAGTAGTGGCATATTTTCTAAATGATAATTTAAGCCCAAATTCAATCTCAGGCCTTATAATTCAAGAATCCACCCTCTCTAGTTTAAAGTGCTCATTTCATTTAAAAGAAAGACGGTATTTTGTCCCAATTTTATTTTACAGTAACAAATATAAAACAACTGAAATGGTACGGGGGTTTAACGTCCAACTGTACTGAGCTTATGAAGACGGGTTTTATCATATACAGAACAATTTACATATCATCAAATAATATTTTAAATATGCTTGATAATTTGTATTTAAAACAGCTACACTATATATATTATGCAATGAGAAAAATGCTTTAAATTACAATAATTTTAAAACTTTTACACTTGAAAACCATAAAATAATAGTTTGTTTTGTTTCCACCGTTCTATTATAGATATAATGCAGTGAAAACAATGATTTAACTTATAAAACAGACGTTTACTATCTGATTCAAATACAGGTTTATATTTCCTTTCGTTTTTATACTTTTGATGGCCTGCACTACATGATGATCAAACCAGCTGTTGTGGGAGGTCGCATCAGAGGTCATACGAACATTTATTGACCCATTGACGTCAGGAATTAGATTAACCCCACACCCAAAGCTCTCCACAACGGACTGTTTCATTGGTTAATCCCCTCATTATCCAGAACAGGTCAATGGTAACAACACTCAGCAAAACTCGACAGATTCCTGAACCTACATCTTGTCTCGACTGTATGACGAATTCCGCCATATTGGAACTACTTTAAAGGTCCCGGATGAACCATGGCTGCGCCCATACCGAACACAAATTGGCGACCTATTCGGCTAGCGACCTATTCGACCGATCCAGCTGGCAAACTGTTCAGAATAAAGACAACGGTCTCCCAAACTCATCTATTTTTATCATCCAATAAAATCCAACGTTACGTCTATCAAATGAAAGTAGAATATATTATTTTTTATCCATTCCTTTATTCTAGAATAGAAGTGTAATTTCGCCATTATCTTACATAATTCTGGACTTCCAACTAAATATTATTGGTAAGGGTTGGCGCAATCATATTAAAGGGGCGCGGTCTGAACCTGTACATAGCCAATTTTTCAATATTATAAATGTAAAGATAGACCGGTATGAGAGCGCACCCGTTCAATATGAGTATGCCAACTTTTACTAATCATATTTGGAAAGCTTATTAAATAACCTTTTAGAATATATCTAGTTGGTTGCTCAAAATTTTGTATGATGGTCCGAATTTGGACTCGAAATATTACCGTTCTTTCACTTTAAAATATTGAAAAATTGGTGACGGTTAGGGTGAGAGCGCACCCCTTTAATATAATTGTGCCAACTTTTACTTATGATATTTAGAAAGTTTATTCAATTACCTATTCAATATAGCTGGATGCTCAGAATTTTGTACGATAGTCCGAATTTTGACTCGGAATATTACCGTTCTTTCACTTTAAAATTTTTAAAATATTGGCAATGTTTATGATGAGAAATGAAATGAAATGGGGTTTAACGTCTTTCTCTTCTGACCTGGGCTAATGGAAGACGGGCATACGCCATACAGTGTGCTATGAGGGAAATTTTGCCCGGGCAGCGGCACTACGGCCTACTCTTACATCGAATTCCAACTGCCAAGGGATCTTTTACGGGCACTCCAATGTGTACACGGGACCTCGGTTTTTTGTCCCATCCGAACGACTAGGCAGCTGTCCTAGTCAGGCCCCCCTTCTGCATCACTGACAAGGGGAAACCACGCCGGAAAATCGAGATGAACTTTCTCGGCCAATGCAGGGATCGAACACCCGACCTCCAGGCTAGCGAGCCAGTGCCTTGCCCACTTAGCCACCGGATGAGAGTGCACCCCTTTAATATGACTGTGCCAAGTTTTAAACTAATAATATCTGGACAGCTTATTTAATTACCTTTCGGAATATATTTAGTTGGATGTCAAGACTTTTGTAAGATAATGGCGAAAGTACACTTATATTCTGAGCTAAAGGAATGGATAAAAAATAATATATTCTACTTTCATTTGATACACGAAACGTTGGATTTTATTGGTTGATAAAAATAGATGAGTTTGGGTGACTGTTGTCTTTAATCTAAATAGGTTTCCATCGAACAGGTTGTCAGCTAGATCTAGATCGGCCGAATAGGTCGCTAGCGAATAGGTCGCCAATTTGTGTTCGGTTGCGCCCATGGTGTCTTGTTTGTTTGTCATAGCGTCAAGTTTTCCTGTTAAAATAAACCGATAGCCGCATCGCAAATGTATCGGCGTAGGTACATATCACTTACTGTCATACAGCCGAGACTAGATGTAGGTTCCGGAATCTGTCGAGTTTTGCCGAGTGTGGTAACAACTCTTGCACATCCTAGTGTAGTAAAGACGAGTAAAACGAAATTTTTAACCACAAAAAACGAAACGAAATATGATCTGTGTTTTAATCAGATAAAAACTTTTACACTTTAAAGTCATATTTTGTTTCATTTCAAAGTTACCGGAGAGATTAAATTGTGATGCATTAATCAAGAACAGTGGAATGGGTGTGAATTATTAGTATGCAAAATTTACTCTAAATAAACCTCGACAACCATCGATAACTCTAATGGCGTTACCTACCAGGTAAAAACTCCCATTTAATACACATGGTGAACGAGATATTTGTCTTTTTAGTTCTAGACCAACAATATGTTTGCCACCAGTGGATATCGGACACGTGGCTGGTCGGAAGTGAATACTACTGCAAGAAACGGTGGCCGATATACCTGAAATAAAATGTAATAATAGGTCAAACATACATTATGCAAGAGCTAAATCTGCCTATTGAACTTCTTTCTTTAGAAATGAAATGTTATCTAAATTATTAATTAGGCATTTATTAACAAAACAAGACCATAATCTACTTTCGGTGGCATCGGATATTAGAAATGTTAACAAGATTAGACCTGTTCGCCATTTAAAAATTTAATTTAAAAAAGGGAAAGCGAATATATCGGTGCCTTGGTTACCACGACGCACACATCTTGTCAAAACTACAAACAGTGATAACTTTGCTCAGAATGAAGTAATTTGAATGGTCAGCTCCGTATCTAAATCTTACATAATGTATCTTTAAACTGGCACAACTGATGTAATTGTTCTGCTTTTGAAACATTTCTGAATGGGTTTGCGATGTGGTGGGAATGCAAAAGGTAGAAAAAAATGATCTGAGCGAGGCACAAGATAAAAGGCAAGACCACGATTAAGAATTACTGTTTTGGTGAGATCAAGGTTCGCATTAATAATTACCCGACATGTACGTAAATGAATAGCTTAACAATTTAAACATAAACATTGTGGAACCACGTCGGAAAATCTGGATGAACTTTCTCCAGGCTAGCGAGCCAGCGTCTTACCCCCTTATCCACCGTGGCTTACCTAATACAAACAGACCACAGAGTATGTACTAAATATATATATGTTTATTTTACTGTTACGTTACTTATTTATAACGTTGTATACATGCTGCCCTAAGCAGCTGTTTTGGTGCACATAAAATATTTTTTAAACGATTCAAAGTTTCTTCTGAAATTCTGCGACTTTAATGTGATTTAATTTACCTTCATAACAAACTGTAAAAATGGCTCTACATCCATGGTTGACCCAAATAGTATTTCCATTATGGCCATAACTGTATCCAGAATTACAAGATGACTGAGAAAGTTTCCTCCTAACATCCATAGTTAAGATATTGGTGGCACCGTTCATCACTTTACTATTATACCGATACCCATTACTACTTAACTGTATATCAGTACAAGTACTGGCACTGGTCATACCTAAAACAAAACCAAAACTAGAGTAAACATATTAATAGGTTTAAGATGTATTGTACAAGAACCAAATCTACCTATTGCGGTTTTTATTTTTGTTTCTTATGTTACATAAATTATTATTTTGACATATAATGACATAAAGGGTGTATAATCAACTCTCTTAATTAGTGGGTGGCGGAGATTTATACGGATTGAAATACGGTCGCCATTTAATGATTTAATTAAAACATGGCGAAGTGAGACTGAGTCTCGATTAACAAGTAACGTTGCTACGGTAATAAACAATCTATGCCACACCTTGTCACATATATTAATTCATCTAGATCGTACATCCGATGGGCTTGTGTGAAGAAATGTGCAAACAAGATCTGTGACTGTAATAGGCCGATTTAGCTCTAACATAATACATATGAAATGGGGTTTAACGTCCAACTGTTCTGCCCCAACTGGGCTAATGAAGAGGAGAATACACCATACAGTGTGCTATGAGGGAACATTTTTTGCCCGGGCAACGGCATTATGACCTACTGTTATATCGAATTACAACTGCCAGGGGATCTTTTACTTGCATGCCAATGTATACACGGGACCTCGATCTTTCGTTCCATCCGAGCGACTAGACTGCTATAAACCTGCACTTACTAATAGAGTATCTTTAACGTATTTTATCTGTCAATAATGATGCCTTTAAGAATTTCAATCTTTATCCCATTCTTGACGGATTCGGCCTTTGTTGGGAGCCGCGGTGGCTCGGTGAGTAAGGCACTGAATCTCTAACCAAAAGGTGGTTGGCTCCCAGTGTTGAGTGGGAAACTTCCTCGGGATTTGACGGCGTGGTCCCATCTTATCAGTAGTGTAGGATGGTACGGTGAGGGTACTGGCAAGGGTCAGTGTCTAGTCGTTCGGAGGAGACGAAAAAGAACTCCCGTGTACACATTGATGTACACGTAACAGAACCCTTGACATTTGGAATTCGATATAAGAGTAGGACGTAGCGCCGCGGCCCGGGCAAAATTTCCCTCATAGCACACTGTATGGCGTATGCTCGTCTTCCATTAGCCCAGGTTAGGTGCAGAAGAGTAGGACGTTAAATTTCATTTCAAATCTGACATAAATGCTATCGTCTTTTAAGGTTAAGAAATATAAACAGGGGCCTGTTTCACACAATCTTAACTAAAGATAAAATCCAAATTTTATTAGATACTTTAAATTTGATTGGATAAGCATTACAATCGAAGTCATTTTATCCAATCAATTTACTAAAATTATGGTTTTTATCTTAGTTAAAATTTTGTGAAACCCTCCCCCGACAACCAAAATATATCTTGTTTAAAGTTATAATACTCACTAAATAAACTTGCAATCACCAAAAGTGAGCACATCAATACTTTGAAAGCCAACATTTTCTATGCTAAAACCTGTTAAACAAGCTATATAATACTGCAATGATGCTAAAGAAGTAATCAGTGAATTCTACAGTCTTAGTTCTGTCTTAAATAGGATCTGACACGGATGTCTTGGTGTAGGTACTTGTAAAAAAACAATATATAACTGTGCATCCCGGATCCAAGTCAAGGTCACACCATTCCCGAGACATCAACATCTCAGTGACAGAAAACATCCGCATTCTGACTGCTAGGTGATGTATTAGGCCAATCTGTTTCACAGAGAATTACTTACGAAATCTGTTTCACAGAGAATTACTTACGAATTAACTCTGTAACAGATAAGTGTCCACGGCACGTGCGTTGACTGCTCACCGCGCTAGGCATTGGCTCAACTGCTCGTGCAATGTTTACTTAACACCTAACTGCTTCGGGCAAAATGATGCATTTTACTCATTTTAATACCCATTTACACTAAATAGGAAATATTTTTTAACTTCAGATACTTCAAACGTCTTTATTTATTTTTCTTTTACCTCAAAAAAATGTTTGAGAATTTAATTTGTCGGAGTAAAAAAGTTAATATGCCGTACTTATTAAGCCTCGTCGATGTCATGCTTATCAGTGATTGTAGCGGCCAAGCGAATATTCACTGCGGGATCAGTTTGGTATTAGGCTGGTAATTATTATATATATAGAACTGCACCTAAAACAAATTAGCTTTTGGTTATCCTTCAGTGACAGTAGGGTGAGAGAGGGAGGGAGTATAGGGTTTAACGCTCACACCACACAAACTAGGTAATTTCCGGACTAACATATGGTTCAATTTTATTTCAATAATTCGCTTGCGCATTGGGGTTATTAGCAGTTGGAGGAAACCCACGAGGTTGGGCAGGCGACCGTACTCCTTATTACGTACAAGTAGCTAACCCTTGCGATATTTACTGGATTAGGATCCGATTTGCGCTTAACTTTTATTCATGATTAAATCATGAAATGGATAATCAAGACTATGTTTTTTTTTATCGTACTGACCTAAGTAATGGCGATCACGGTCAGGCCGAAAATTCATCCGCTGAATTCTCGGTTAATAGTGGATCAATTCGACTGAAATGTTAAACAAATTACCTTTACATTATCTAGTTTTCAACTATTATAGCCTTTTATCTAATCTCACATAATGTATCTTTAAACTAAATACGTGCTAAAACATTGACCTCATAAAGTACATAAAACCTATTTAAATGAGCGGTTCAAGTTGTAAACGCGGATTCTTAGGTCAAATTGGGGTAGTGCCACGACAAACCGGTGTCAGACTAACCTCATCCAATCATTTCACTGTTTTGATTCCAGCTTACTGTCTTGCCGAGTCAACAAGGTTACTAGCAGACGTTATAATTCTCTAAGCATACGTGTGATATAATTAACGATTCAATGGTTGATTATTTCTTTTCTTGTTCTTCTAATTATATTGCGCACACTTAAAGATGCCTTGTGTTAGATAAAGCGCCGACAGTTCTCTCTATAAAAGTTTTAACATAAGTAGATAATGAATAGGGAATACGTCGAATGTTCCAGTAAAATAATTTCATTCTGATCAAAGTTATGGCTGGAGGTCGCGGGTTCGTTTGGGTTGTTGGCCAAGAAAGTTAATCGAGATTTTCCGGCTTGGTTTTCTCTTGTCAGAGGTGCAGGACGGAGGGCCTGACAGCTGTCTTGTCGTTTGGATGGGACTAAAAACAGAGGTCCCATGTACACCTTGGAAGTTGGAATTCGATATTAGAGTAGGCCATAGCGCCGCTGTCCGGACAGGATTTACCTCATAGCAGATCAGTGGGGAGTTAAACCTGAATTAATTCATTTAATTCATTCTTGATGCTATATTTTGTATAATAAAACACCTTTGTGTAACCAATTAAAGTAAAGGTCGACATCTGATTTCATTGTTTTAGAGCCAGTGAAGAAACTTGGGGATTATTATTATCTTATCAAGAACAAAGCAGTCTCTGCAACGCCTCTGACAGTTTCAACATTTAAAAGAGGACTGTTATGTGCTATGGAATGTTCTAAATCTCAACAATGCCATATGTATAGTTATGATGGATACAACTGTGTAACCTACAACCAATATGTCATCTTCATCAACAATAACAACCCAAAGTTGAAATTACGACGCCGTAGAGAAGTAACTTAGGATATATGTTTAAAAGATTCTTTGTTTGTAAACCTATACAAAAAAATCCATTTAATTTTAGGACATGCACACAAAATATTTAACCGATGGTGATATAACATAGACTCTTTGTTGGTAAAAATATAAAATCCAGATGTGATAATTATTCACCACAGTGTTAGGTGTAGCCTCGGTCAACCAGAACCTCCGAACACTTTTCTGGATGATAGAGATAATGATGATGTTTGGTGTGATTTCCTCCCTCTACACTGATACACGACGCCATTTTGGGGGTTGGATGGCCGAATGATTAGCACGTGCGCGCTGAATCATAGAGCCTGTCGCTGAGTCAAATGTCGTGGTTTCGAATCCCCGGTTGTACGTGACAAGGAGTAGGGTCGTCTGTCCAACCTCGTGGGTTTTTGCCGGTTCTCCGGTTTCCTCCCACTTCTAAAGACCCCTACACGCAAGCGAATATTTGAAATCAAATTAAAAGCCATAATATATGTTAGTCCCGAAATGACCTATTTTGTGTCGAGTGGACGCTTAAGCCCATTCTCTCTCTCTACGCCATTTTTTGGCCTTACTAGTATGTCTTCAGTGTATTGAGACATTATTCACGGCACTTAAATTAAATTTTTGAAGAAAGCAGCCCTTTCCTTAGTTAAAAATTGATTTTTAGGACAATAATAAAAAGGCTACATCCTTAAAATCTTTAATCTTAGGTGTTCACGAATAAGACCCCTATTTAAACATGCATTATGCAAGAGCTAAATCTGCCTATGTTTATTTTGTACTTAAATATTAGATATCAGAAGCCCGGTAAGATTATAACACCAATTATTGATTCAAATTGACAAAAGAATTCGTGTTTTCATTGTCGAAGACTTAGCTACTTTAAGTCGAGGACTCGTGATAATATAAGGGAGATAAATCGATGTCATAGTTCTGAAAGGTGTTAAGTCTCAAAAAATGTTGGATTTAGTTTGAGATATGAGAGGAAAGCCTATTCCATTCTTAATAACGCAATTAGGATATCAAAATTTTTTAAAAGTAATTTTTTGGTGAAAGTTTCGACCTTACAGTTCTGAAATTTTGCATAGAGAAGCCCCCCCCCCCCAATGTGACCCTATGCAAAAAAGCTATTTGGGTCATAAGTGGCACAGTAGGAGGATTGTATATTTCCCAAGTTATCTCGTTAAACAGAAGTGTTTCCCCATCCGGTCTCGCTCTGCTGTCTCCACTGTGTATTGGATAGCAAGAAAGTGTGTCTGCGATAAGAGGGGTGGGGTCGAGTGTTCCGAACTCCCAGCTATTCACGTACTCCTAGATTCATCAAATTAACGTCGAACAAAGTTCTCGTTTGTTTGTCATCGTATGAATGAGACCGGTTCGAGGTTGTATTATCCTGCACGCTCGACATTATTAACTCACGTGCACGATTTAATTATCTCGATGGCTCAACTTAGTATCTCCAGCGCTCGACTTAATATCTCGAGGGCATGTCCTAAATCAGCCACCGGACGTGATCAAAGGTGAGCAAATAAATAGTTTGATTTGCAACATGTTCTATGCTTCTGTAAATTCTAATTTTAACGACCTTGTTGTACTTGTCTTGAATTCGTCTCAGTAATATTACCCCAACTCCTAAATACAACACCAATATCTCGATGCGAGCAAACATCCAGTTTTAATTTGCTTGAAAATAGATTATTGGCATTTCTGCGGCATGTGTTTGTCTGTTTTGATCATCCTGGTAAAAGTACTTTGTTTTTGTTACATTTCCAGACAGGAATTGAACTAGATGTTATTATAGTTATGGAATAATGACGAATGTTGAAAATGACGAAAAGCCTCATCTGGAATTTATTGGAAAGAAACCTTGGTTCCTGAGAATGGTCGTTTTACGTACGGTAATTTAAATAACTAAATAACAAACCTACCGGATTTGGTCGAAATTCATCCTGTGGAACTGAATAAAGTACAATAAGCGTGAAATCCATTATACATTATCACCCAAATGTTAAGACCTAGTCTGGTATATATGGTTTAATGAAGGACTCTAATCCACACGTCTCTGACCTTGCAATCAATCCCTGAAAATGAATTCTTCCTAAATCAACTCCCTTCGAGCTTACCTACATGCAGGTCCTTAAATTAGTTTTTTTTAGAAGAATTCGTAGCAAACTTTTGACTCGCGGATGTATGGAAATTAGCTCTATTGGGACATGCGAGGCGACAGATATGCGTGAACTAAAGGGAGGCTGATTACCACTCGGCATCGTATTCTACGCTAAAAAAATACTCTTGCAAAGCTGTTCCATGGGTTTGTAAGAAACCAGGGCCTGTTTCACGAAATTTTAACAAAGATAAAATCCAAATTTTAGTAATTTGATTGGATAATATTAGTTTTATTGTGGTGCTTATCCAATCAAATTTGAAGTATCTAATAAAATTCAGATTTTATCTTTAGTTAAGATTTCGAGAAACAGGCCCCTGGTAGATATTTCCTCTTCAGAGCATTTTTTTAAAATATAATTGTACGTCCATAACTACTCCCCTTGCCGTTTGTACTGCTGTACGGCTCTTGTGTATGACCAATAGTAGTGGCATAATTTCTAATTGATAATTTACACCCAAATTCGACCCCAGGCCTTATCAGGGGCGGATTGGGCGCTGGGAACCGGCCCAGACTCCCGTGTCGGAGTGGCCCCTTTTACTGACCGTGGAGTCCGGACGGGGGGGGGGGGGGTCCGGGGAAATTTGTGAAAAATGAACCCCAAATTTCGACCATTTGATTAACCAGTTAGGAATATTGAATAAGTAGGAATATTTTCATTGAAAAGAGTCCCATTGATTCCTCCTGAAAGTGAAATTCATAAAAGCTGCCTTTTGAATTTTGGATTCTGGCGTATCCCCACAAACAGGGTGCAAGTGACTTAATAATTAGTAAATTGGCGGACGACAGTGTCGGGTGAATCCGATGAAATTTTCGGATGAAATTCGGAAACCCCATTGCAGGATTCCGAATTCTGGCCCACACCATGCACGCCCGGCCCAGAAAGTCTATTATACCAGCCCATCCCAGACTCCAGTGATGGCGTGGCGGTCCGTTAAAGCCACCGGCCACATACAAAATGATCATCATCGCTCCATGGTCGGTCCAATATCCCCATTCCCCCATATAATGTTCAAGATTATTTTTTTCATTTTTTGTCCAACCGGCCCTTCACCCGATGGCCCAATCCGCCCCTGGGCCTTATGATTCAAGAATCCACCCTCTAGATTAAAGTGCTCATTTCATTTAAAAGAAAGACGGTATTTTGTTCAAATTTTATTTTACAGTAACAAATATAAAACAACTGAAATGGTACGTGTGTTTAACGTCCTACTGTACTGGGCTTATGAAGACGGGTTTTATCATATACAGAACAATTTACATATCATCAAATAATATTTTAAATATGCTTGATAATTTATATTTAAAAAAAACTATACTATAGATATTATGCAATGAGAAAACATACGTTTACAATAATTTTAAAACTTTTACACTTGAAAACCATAAAATAATAGTTTGTTTTATTTTCACCGTTCTATTATAGATATAATGCAGTGATAACAATGATTTAACTTATAAAACAGACGTTTACAAAAATATTCAAACTTTTACTATATTAATCATTAAAATACAGATCCATATTTCGTTTCGTTTTTTATCCTTTTGATGGCCTGCACTACATGATGATCTAACCAGCTGTTTTGGGAGGTCGCATCAGAGGTCATACGAACGTCTATTGACCCTTTGACGTCAGGAATTAGATTAACCAATGAGCATTGATATTTCTAGTGGATTAGCAGTTTCGTACACCCCACGAAAGCTCGCCACAACGGACCGTTTCATTGGCTAATCCCTCTCATTATCCAGAACTGGTCCATGATAACAACTCTTTCACATCCTAGTGTAGTAAAGACGAGTAAAACGAAATTTTGAACCATAAAAAAACGAAACGAAATAGGATCTTTTAATCAGATTGAAACTTTTACACTTTAAAGTCATATTTTGTTTCATTTCAAAGTTACCGGAGAGATTAATTTGTGATGCATTAACCAAGAACGGTGGAATGGGTGGGATTTATTAGTTTGCTAATTTTACTCTAAATAAACCACGACAACCATCGATAACTTTAATGACGTTATCTATCAGGAAAAAACTCTGATTTAATACACATGGTGAACGAGATTCTTGCTTTTTCAGTTCTAGACCAACAATACTTTTGCCACCAGTGGATACCGGACACGTGGCTGGTCGGAAATCATTACTACTGCAAGATACTATGGTCGATGTAGCTGAAATAAAATGTAATAATAGGTTAAACATGCAATATGCAAGAGCTAAATCTGCCTATTGAAGTTCTTTCTTTAGGCCTGAAATTTAATATAAACTATTACTGTCTGACCCATCGTAAGTTTAAAACGGATATTCTCGACTATGAACAAACTAGTTAACTTTGGTTATACTATAAACTTACCTGTATGTATGAAATCAACTCCCGTTAAATAAAATCCATTGTACAACTAAATATCCCAACGAATAAAAAAGTTCTCTCTTGTAAAATTGAACTCCTCATAAACTTTGACACCGAGAAATACAAGGACGGAAGCTAATTACGTCACTTATTGGGATAGATCATTTCGTGTAAAGGGTTAATGCAAGGCTTGTCTATAGGAACGGAGTTTGGTTCTAACGACAATTCAAATTTTGTGTATGAATAAGCTATTGCTCTCAGATTCCCCCCCCCCCGTAATGAGTTTGGGCGTTTACAAAAATAAATACGCCCGTAGTCCGGTATTTTGTTTCCGCCTTGTATTAATTATTTGGTTAGAGAGTTCGTGGGATTTTTTTCTTTTGAACTACATTTGTTTTACTGGCCTTGAATCTCACCCTTGAATATTTCCCGATGAACTTAAGCCGTCCTCAGCAGTAGCCATGTAAATGCAATTTATTATACATTTATATAAGCCGAGGCCATTGAATCATGGAATAGGTATTTAATTATCGGCAGATAGTTCCATGTCTTTCTATTTCTCTTTGAATATTATTTCCGGTGTGTCAAAACTGTTTTATAATCGTGAAATTCACAAGGCAATGTATCCATATGATTGTACTCTCGGTTATTACCGAAATATTTTGAAATCCACGGAGAATGTAATTTCCCGATGGCATTTCGTAGATCGCGGTGATGCCTCAGTTTTCCCACGATCTGCATAATTAACACACAAAACCCAATAATACACGCAAACTGCGATGCTTCTTCTGACGAGTGATTTTATTGTTTTAAATACATTTTTATAAAGACAATAAACGATGTTTAGACATCCCGAACTGTTCTTATTAAGAATGTTCAGATTTCAGTATCTGTCGAATGAACAAAAAAAAGTTAATTTAATTAGTAATATTAATGACATGAAAAGTCAGAATGTGAATTAAATATGGATATTATTGAGAAGCGGTGGTCTTTTTTTCATAGTTTTTGTGGTAATCATAAACTTTGAAAGTGGACGAATAATCACAGGGCATTGGGATTAGACCAGGCGTTATGAAATATGATTAATTAAAATTATGAAATAAGGTGTGTTTATTTATAAATGTTAGCCACAAAATTGCCTATAATTGACAGGGATGTATTATGTTTTATAAAAATATACATGCACACAACATACAGGTGTGACATAAATGGGGTAAAAAGCAATAATATTTACGGTGATATATTCATTATAAATACAATTTAGTAGACTGACAATCAATTGTTTCAAAATTAATGTCATTGTCTTCAGTAGCTATTTTCTTGCCCAAACTCAAACGATCGAAAAGGTCGTGCACTGTTTTGATTACAACACACGTGATAGTCAAAAGTTGTCAACCTTTACTCCTTTCAACATATTACGATGGTTTGGCTCATGACGTTATATGTGTAATGTTGTGACGGACACAGTCGAAAATGCAAACAAAAACGTTGACTTTTCAAGAGAGAACTGTTTTTATTCGTTGGGATATTAAGTTGTGCAATGGATTTTATTTAAATGAAGAAGAATTTCAAACACACAGGTATGTTTATAATAACCAAAGTTAACTAGTTTGTTCATAATCGAGAAAATCCGTTTAAAATTTACGATGGGTTAGACAGTAATTAGGCATTTATTAACAAAACAAGACCAAGGCATCGGATATTCGAGATTTTAACAAGATTAAAACGGTTCGCCATTTTAAAATTTAATTTAAAAAAGAGAAAGCGAGGCTAAGTCCCGAATATATCGGTGCCTTGGTTACCACAACGTACATATCTTGTCAAAACTATAAACAGTGATAACTTTGCTCAGAATGAAGTAATTTGAATGGTCAGCTCCGTATCTAAATCTTACATAATGTATCTTTAACCTGGCACAACTGATGTAATTGTTCTGCTTTTGAAAAATTTCTGAATTTGGTTTGCGGTGTGGGAGGAATGCAAAAGGTACATGCTTTCATAAGCCGCTGTTTTGGTGCACATAAAATATTTTTTAAAAGATTCAAAATTTCTTTTGAAATTCTGCGACTTTAATGTGATTTAATTTACCTTCATAACAAACTTTAAAAACGGCTCTACATCCATGGTTAACCCAAATAGTATCTCCATTATGGCCATAACTGTATCCAGAATTACAAGATGACTGAGAAAGTTTCGTCTTAACATCCATAGTTAAGATCTTGGTGGCACCGTTAATCACTGTACTATTATACCGATACCCATTACTACTTAACTGTATATCAGTACAAGTACTGGCACTGGTCATACCTAAAACAAAACCAAAACTAGAGTAAACATATTAATAGGTTTAAGATGTATTGTACAAGAACCAAATCTACCTATTGCGGATGTTATTTTTGCTTCTTATGTTACATAAATTATTATTTTGACATATAATGACATAAAAGGTGTATAATCAACTCTCTTAATTAGTGGGTGGCGGAGATTTATACGGATTGAAATACGGTCGCCATTTAATGATTTAATTAAAACATGGCGAAGTGAGGCTGAGTCTCGATTAACAAATAACGTTGCTACGGTAATAAACAATCTATGCCACACCTTGTCACGTATATTAATTCATCTAGATCTTACATCCGATGGGCTTGTGTGAAGAAATGTGCAAACAAGATCTGTGACTGTAATAGGCAGATTTAGCTCTAACATAATACATATGAAATGGGGTTTAACGTCCAACTGTTCTGCCCTAACTGAACTAATGGAAGAGGAGCATACACCATACAGTGTGCTATGAGGGGACATTTTTTGCCCGGGCAACGGCATTATGACCTACTGTTATATCGAATTACAACTGCCAAGGGATCTTTTACTTGCATGCCAATGTATTATAGGCCTACACGGGACCTCGATCTTTCGTTCCACCCGAACGACTGGACTGCTGTAAACCTGCACATACATAGAGTATCTTTAACGTATTTTATCTGTCAATAATGATGCCTTTAAGAATTTCAATCTTTATCCCATTCTTGACGGATTCGACTTTTGTTGGGAGCCGCGGTGGCTCGGTGAGTAAGGCACTGAATCTTTAACCAAAAGGTGGTTGGCTCCCAGTGTTGAGTGGGAAACTTCCTCGGGATTTGACGGCGTGGTCTCATCTTATCAGTAGTGTAGGATGGTACGGGTGAGGGTACTGGCAAGGGTCAGTGTCTAGTCGTTCGGAGGAGACGAAAAAAGAAATCCCGTGTACACATTGATATGCACGTAACAGAACCCTTGACATTTGGAATTCGATATAAGAGTAGGACGTAGCGCCGCGGCCCGGGCAAAATTTCCCTCATAGCACACTGTTTGGCGTATGCCCGTCTTCCATTAGCTCAGGTTAGGTGCAGAAGAGTAGGACGTTAAATTTCATTTCAAATCTGACATAAATGCTATCGTCTTTTAAGGTTAAGAAATATAAACAGGGGCCTGTTTCACACAATCTTAACTAAAGATAAAATCCAAATTTTATTAGATACTTTAAATTTGATTGGATAAGCATTACAATCGAAGTAATTTTATCCAATCAACTTATTAAAATTATGGTTTTTATCTTAGTTAAAATTTTGTGAAACCGTCCCCCGACAACCAAAATATATCTAGTTTAAAGTTATAATACTCACTAAATAAACTTGCAATCACCAAAAGTGAGCACATCAATACTTTGAAAGCCAACATTTTCTATGTTAAAACCTGTTAAACAAGCTAGAGAATACTGCAATGATGCTAAAGAAGTAATCAGTGAATTCTACAGTCTTAGTTCTGTCTTAAATAGGATCTGACACGGATGTCTTGGTGTAGGTAGGCCCTACTTGTAAAAAAACAATATATAACTGTGCATCCCGGATCCAAGTCAAGGTCACACCATTCCCGAGACAGAAAACATCTCAGTGACAGAAAACTTCCGTATTCTGACTGCTAGGTGATGTATTAGGCTGGTAATTATTATAGAACTGCACCTAAAACAAATTGCACTTGGTTATCCTTCAGTGACAGTAGGGTGAGAGAGGGAGGGAGCATAGGGTTTAACGCTCACTCGACACAAACTAGGTAATTTCCGGACTAACATATGGTTCAATTTTATTTTAATAATTCGCTTGCACAGTGGGGTTATTAGCAGTTGGAGGAAACCCACGAGGTTGGGCAGGCGACCGTACTACTTATCACGTACAAGTAGCTAACCCTTCGACCATGCAACCCGCCATTCAGTAGGGTGGTCCGTATGTAAAGACAATAGTCTTCACAAGTAGGACACCTGGAACAGGTTTAACTATGATTCTAGACAGTCTCTTGGCCAAAATAATATGTTTAAACTTGAACTATAAACATAACTAACCTACATGCAATAGTAGAAGAAACCGGAAATGATTGATAACGCTCAAACCAGGTTAGATTTCCTACCAGGGTATAGTAGTTTCGTTCTTTCGTCATGTCAAGTAGGCACATTCTTTACCGCGAAGCGAGGCCAACGAAACGAAATAAGATCCGTGTTTTATTCAGATTGATTTTGAAATATGCCTTCTTGACATGACGAGTGTGCTATGATATAAATTTTAACCAGATAGCGGCACCGCGGCCTACTCTTATATCGAATTCCAGCTGTTAAGAGATCTTTTACGTGCACGTCAATGTGTACACGGTACCTCGGTGTTTCGTCCCGTCCGAACGACTAGACGGCTCTCCTTGTCAAGCCCTCTGTCCTACACCACTGACAGAGAGAAATCACGCTGGAAACTCGGGATGAACTAGATATTAAGGCATTCATTTACGGTTCCATATATGACTAAATTAAACCGATCCGAGATCTTTGGGATAAACATATTGTTACAGTTTTCGTTCTTTATGATGAAACCGGTCTATACTTCACGTAATACTTTTATTTTTCTTTAAACATATCATGTACAATACTTCTTAAATAATACACGTGCTTAGTAAACAGGTTCCTTGACTTGTAGCGGCCTTGTTTCCAGCTCGACTCTGTGGTCGGATTCGAGACCGACCCCCCCCCTCAATATCTTAGATTTTCCACAATAATATACAGTGTCTGCAAATTGTCATAATGTCAGAGATAAATGACTACTATAACATGATGGATGTTCAACAAATTTAAAGAAAAACACGGAATATGTCGGTGTGGTACCCTATTAATCACCCTTTACAATTACACGTAGGTGACGGCTTAAAGGACCTAAATTGCTTAAATTTGGGACAAAGAAACTTAATTAAACGGGTGTCAATGCATATAATAATGTAATATGAATGTTTATAAACTGATTTACTGTCAATGGTTTCCGTTTTTACTCTAATTTATAATCAGTTATGTTCGGCGATATATCCTAGGAGTGTCAATTGAATGGCAATCTATGGCGGCTGGTTATTCCAGTCTACATCAATAGTATTTATTGTACATGCTCTCGAGATAAGAATATGACGTCACCGTGAAATGGCGCTGAAACGCATTATGCTACACGATTCGTGTACCAATGGTAAAATGTTCAGTTTATCTTAAATGTTTGACATCAGAATTCCATTTTTCCCAGTAAGATCACAACATCAATGTCGATTTAAATTGACAAATAATTCGTGTTTTTAATGTTGAAGATTTTGGGTGATAACATAATCAATATAAGCATCTATAATTATTATTTACAAATATTAATTGATTATCAAAAACGTTTTTATTTTATTACATTAATCAATGTTCTGAAAGACAAAGGACCATAATCAACTCTCGATATCATATATACATGTATCACTAGCTTGCGATATTTACTGGATTAGGATCCGATTTGCGCGTAACTTTTATTCATGATTAAATCATGAAATGGATAATCAAGACTATGTTTTTTTATCGCACTGACCTAAGTAATGGTGATCACGGTCAGGCCGAAAATTCAGCCGCTGAATTCTCGGTTAATAGTGGATCAATTCGACTGAAATTTTAAACAAATTCCCTTTACATTATCTAGTTTTCAACTATTATAGCCTTTTATCTAATCTCACATAATGTATCTTTAAACTAAATACGTGCTAAAACATTGACCTCATAAAGTACATAAAACCTATTTAAATGAGCGGTTCAAGTTGTAAACGCGGATTCTTAGGTCAAATTGGGGTAGTGGCACGACAAACCTCATCCAATCATTTCACTGTTTTGATTCCGACTTAGTGTCTTGCCGAGTCAACAAGGTTACTAGCAGACGTTATAATTCTCTAAGCATACGTGTGATATAATTAACGATTCAATGGTTGATTAGTTCTTTTCTTGTTCTTCTAATTATATTGCACACACTTAAAGATGCCTTGTGTTAGATAAAGCGCCGACAGTTCTCTCTATAAAAGTTTTAACATGAGTAGATAATGAATAGGGAATACGTTGAATGTTCCAGTAAAATAATTTCATTCTGATCAAAGTTATGGCTGGAGGTCGCGGGCTCGTTTGGGGTGTTGGCCAAGAAAGTTA
The DNA here is from genome assembly GCA_963678685.1 of Patella ulyssiponensis. Classification (NCBI taxonomy): domain Eukaryota; kingdom Metazoa; phylum Mollusca; class Gastropoda; family Patellidae; genus Patella; species Patella ulyssiponensis. Next base: position 46,723,668 of record OY783225.1, on the reverse strand, counting down.
ATCGAGATTTTCCGGCTTGGTTTTCTCTTGTCAGAGGTGCAGGACGGAGGGCCTGACAGCTGTCTTGTCGTTTGGATGGGACTAAAAACGGAAGTCTCATGTACACCTTGGCAGTTGGAATTCGATATTAGAGTAGGCCATAGCGCCGCTGTCCGTACAGGATTTCCCTCATAGCAGATCAGTGGGGAGTTAAACCTGAATTAATTTATTTAATTCATTCTTGATGATATATTTTGTATAATGAAACACCTTTGTGTAACCAATTAAAGTAAAAGTCGGCATCTAGTTTCATTGTTTTAGAGTCAGTGAAGAAACTTGGGGATTATTATTATGACAGTTTCAACATTTAAAAGAGGACTGTTATGTGCCATGGAATGTTCTAAATCTCAACAATGTCATATGTATAGTTATGATGGATACAACTGTGCAACCTACAGCCAATATGTCATCTTCATCAACAATAACAACCCAAAGTTGAAATTACGACGCCGTAGAGAAGTAACTTAGGATATACACTTAAAATGTTTAAAAGATTCTTTGTTTGTAAACCTATACAAAAAAATCCATTTAATTTTAGGATATGCACACAATCGATGGTGATATAACGCAGATTCTTTGTTGGTAAAAATATAAAATCCAGATGTGATAATTATTCACTACGGGGTTAGGTGTAGTCTCAGTCACCCAGAACCTCCGAACATTTTCTGGACGATAGAGATGATGATGATGTGACTTTCTCACTCGGCAATCCTCGACAGATTCCGGACTACATCTAGTCTCGGCTGTATGACGAATTGTTATACAATATTAAGCAGAGAGAGAGAGAGAGAAATGGGGTTTAACGTCCACTCGACACAAACTAGGTCACTTTGGGACTAATATATGGTTTCACTTTATTTCAATAATTCGCTTGCGCGTAGGGGTCTTTGGTAGTGGGAGGAAACCGAGGTGCCCGGAGGAAACCCACGAGGTTGAGAAGGTGCCCCTATCTCCATGCCACATACGCTCACACCAGGGCTCGAAACGACAGCCGCAAGCCAGACATGCATTATTTAAGTTAGTAAACTAGTCACTATCTGGAAAGCTTCTAATATATATGTATTATAACTTGTGAATGGCGGTTAAATACTAATAAGGTTGTCGAAAACACCTTGGCCTTATATATTATCTCAGAAACAAGCATAACGGGAGAGAATCTTATCGAGAGGCCTACTGCTCTACAAGACAGAACGAGGGCATGTGACAATGGAAGCAGGCGTGAATTTGGACGCTGGTCATTATGACGACAAACTAATGTTATACAGGGGCGTAGCCGTGAAATATATATTGGGGGGGGGGGGGTCCGCAACGGGGTGGGGGGTACCCCCATAAATTTTGTTTAAAGTCTCAGTCTTCTGTTAACGTTGTTTGGCATATTTTACGGGGTTAAACTAAAACATCACACCAATACAACCGTTTATCATGTTTACAGACAGCGGCACCGGTCTTCCCCGAGAGGCGAAGAAGCGTGGCTTACTTACCCGCACCTAAGAAAATTTTGGAATATTTGATGGCTGCAAACACTTTATCCTGCTATTTCAGCCCATGAACAAAGCAATTTCAAAGTGACCTAATTTAGCCTAATTAAGGTGCCTTGCTGCCTCGAATTCCAATCACTCGTTTACACCCACGAAGACTGGACTGTTGGGAGAAAATTTTGAAAATTGACCTGCCTCATACGCGTTTTCCTGCTATTCCAGCCTGTAGTCTGTGAATACAACAACTTCAATTTGGTCCAATATAGCCTACCTGGCTGCCCAGAATTCCAAACAACCAATAATCGTCGCGGGCTATGAGATACTCACCCTCCCGGAGAAAATTTTGAAAATTTAACCACCGCAAATTCGTTTTCTGCTATTTTAGCTTGTGTGAGCAAGTCCAAAAGTATCCAATGGTTCTGTAACCGAAATCCCACTCTGAATTCCAACCATCCAATCACACTGTTGCAGTTGCATTCACAAAGTAGAGTGGCCCCAGACAAAATGTTTTAATCAATAGTCAACTCAGTACAAATTCGTGGTATTCAATTAAAAGAAAAGTGAAATAAGTGTTTTATAAGGACTCGATGATAGTTAGGGAAGAAAAAATCGAAATGCCCGAAGCAGGTTTACGGGCTGCGGCCAGTTTTCTTCGACCCCTCAAGAAAAATTTGGAATATTTGATGGCCGCAAACGCGTTTTACTGCTATTCTAGTCCTAAAATTAGTGTTTTATTAGATTTCGGGCACTTTACTTTGCCAATTTTTTTTGGGGGGGGGAGGGGGGTGTCCAAGTATATTCAGACCCCCCCCCCCCCAGGAAAACAATTGGGGGGGGGGGTCCGACCCCCCGGACCCACCCCCCCCCCATCCCCGTGTGTGACGCCCATGATGTTATAATATGTTATGTTCCTGTGTACTGTATTGGTTGTTAGAGTTATAGATGTATTTGTAATGTTCGTTCCTGCACTGATATAATAAAGAAGTCAAATCTACAGTCATCGTTATCATTAGATCAAATGTAACTATATGTTACAGAATTCCGCCTTATTGAAACTACTTTAAAGGTCCCGGATGAAACATGGCCGCGCCCATTTCCGAACACAGGTTGGCGACCTATTTGGCTAGCGGCCTATTCGACCGACCCAGCTGACGAAATTACACTTCTATTCTGAGCTAAAGGAATGGATAAAAAAATAATATATTCTACTTTCATTTGATAGACATAACGTTGGATTTTATTGGTTGATAAATAGATGAGTTGTCTTTATTCTAAATAGGTTTCCAACGAACAGGTTACAGCTCGATCGGTCGAATAGGTCGCTAGCCGAATAGGTTCCCAATTTGTGTAATAGCGTCAAGTTTTCCTGTTAAAGTAAACCGGTAGCCGCATCGCAAATGTATGGGCGTAGGTACATATCACTTACTGTCATACAGCCGAGGCTAGATGTAGTTTACGGAATTTGCCGAGATTTGCCGAGTGTGTTACACTATACACCATTGTTTTACATGTATGCCTAACTAGTGTGTCTGCAGTGTACGGATATCTTACTCACGGCACTAAAAATGTCAAGAAAGCAGCCCTTTCATTTGTTAAAAAATGATTTTTTTTTAGGATTTTAACCCTCGGCCAATAGTAAAAAGGTCACACCCTTAAAATCTTTAATTTTTTGTGTCGAGTAATTTTGTGTCGAGTGTTCTGTATGGATGAGACCGGTTCGAGGTTGTATTATCCTGCGCGCTCGACATTACTAACTCGCGTGCACGATTTTATTATCTCTATGGCTCAACCTGGGGTGTATTCGAAACAGTGTTCGCCTAGGTTTGTGAACGACAGAAGAACGCGAGAACCCGTTCATGAGTCTCGAACATGAGAGAACGGTATCTATGGTAACACATCCGCGTTAACATGGCGTCAGGTAGATATTCCAATCCCGACACTAATCTTAGCAGATAAACTTGAACAAGTTGAATTAAATTCAAACAATCTATTACTATAACTTTGTAAGGGCCACACCGAAAACCTCGGATTTTTTTTTTTTTTTTTCGAGTTTTATGTTTTGACTCAATGTTTACCGAAACACGGAAAAGTCAGGAAAAAATCCTATGCCGAAAAATCGGAAGAAATAAACCGGGGTTTTCGGCACAGGAAGAAGAGTCGAGATTAATTTTCCAGAGTTTTCGGCAAAGGACGGAAAGTTAGATTTTTGTCCCCCGAGTTTTCAGAAAAACGTCGGTATGGCCCTTTATAAGCTGTGTATATTACGCATGTATAACTTTGCTATTGAGCATTTGATAAATGACTTCATTTTACTCCATTTCAATATTTTCGGTCACGATTTCATCACATTTTACTTGATGTTATACTGGCTACAAACTACATGCCAAGGATGGATCCATGAATTTTTGCAGGAGGGGGTTTGCCAGGTTTCGGTTACGGAAATCTGCCATCACCGTCTCTAAATTACATAGGCATACATACAAATTGAGCTTTTTAAACAGAGAAATCGTTTTTATACTGATGTAGGATCACTTTGTGATGTAAGTTCATTGATGCAAGGCATTATTTTTTTATGTATCCCCCCCACTCTGGATCCGACCCTGCATGCAATTTTCGAATGGTATTAAACTTTAAAATCAATAAATGCACTCGCGATTCTATTTCTCCGCCATTATGTTCCCGCCTCACACCAGCTGACGAGGTAGTGTGGGATTTGAGAACGGGAACGTGTTCGCAAACGCATTCTCGACTGTTCGAAACCGACAAGAACCCGTTCTCAATACGTTCTCTGTACCGGAACACTGTTTCGAATACACCCCTAGTGTCTTGGGCGCTCGACTTATTATCTCTAGAGCATGTCACCGTACGTAATCACCAAAGGCGAGCAGATAAATACTTTGATTGACAACATGTTCTATGCTTCTGTAAATTCCAATTTGGATGACCTTGTTGTACTAGTCAAATTCTTTCTCCTGGATTCTTCTCGATAATATTATTCCAACCTCTGAATGCATAACGAATATCTTGATACAAGCAAACATCCGGATTCAAATTGCTTGAAAATAGATTATTGGCATTTCTCCACATTTGTTTGTTTAAAGAACATATTTCAGTTCTTGTTTTTGTTACATTTAGACAGGAATTGTACTAAATGTTACTACAGTTATGGAATAATATTATGTTTTACATTGACGTAAAGCCTTCTCCGGAATTTAATGGAAAGAAAACCTTAGGTCGAACGAATGGTCGTTTTACATATTGCTGTACAGGGGCCTGTTTCGCGAAATTTTAACTAGATACAATCCAAATTTTAGTAATTTGATTGGATAATATTAGATGGATTTTAGTGTTTAGCCAATCAAAACTGAAATATCTACTAAAATTTGGATTTATCTTTAGTTAAAATTTCGTGAAATAGGCCCCAGAAATTTAACTAACCAAATAACATACCTGCCGGATTTGGTCGACAAATAAGCGTGAAATCCCTTACGTTATCACCCAATGGGGCCCCTAATCCACTCGCATCTGGCCAGGTCACTAATCCCTGAAAATGAATTCTTCCTGAATTAACCCCCTTGGAGCATACACGGATGCTTAAATTAGTTTCTTATGGCTTGCGGTGGTTTATTTTAGAGGGATTCGCAGCAAACTTTTGGCGCGCGGATGTATGGAAATTAGCTCGAATCGGAAATGCTAGGCGACAGATATGTGTGAACAAAAGGGGTTGCCGCTCTGAGCTATCGACAACTGTTCTTTCTCAGCGCATACAGCTTTCACTTCTGAACCTGTTTACTAGCGCCCTGTTTACACGATGCAACCGTTACGAGTGTGGTATACAATACAGGGTATGCTTAGTCTTTGTTAGAAACTAGGGGCCTGTTTCACGAAATTTTAACTAAGATAAAATCCAAATTTTAGTAATTTGATTGGATAACATTAGTTTGATTGTAGTGCTTATCCAATCAAATTTGAAGTATCTACTAAAATTTGGATTTTATCTTTAGTTAAGATTTCGAGAAACAAGCCCCGGTAGATGTTTCCTCATTTTTATATAATTGTACATCCATAACTACTTCCCTTGCCGTTTGTACTGCTCTTTTGTATGGCAGTGTGAAGTTAGCTTGATTTTCGTTTTTCAATATTGGTGAATATCGAAAAACGAGCTACTCGTTTTTCGATATTGGAGAATAACGAAAAACAACTAGCTCGTTTTTCGATATTGGCGAATGTCGAAAAACGAGCTACTTGTTTTTCGACATTAAAACTTGAATCTCAAAAACGAAGATTTGATGGAGGTATGTCTGTAGAATGTCTCCAAAACACATTTTATTAAATACGTTTTCTAAAACGAACTAAAGATATCATAATTCAGGATGCCTGAGCAGGGGATTCATATAAAAACTGCTCTTTCTCCTTGTTTTTTGATATTGGCGAATCTCGAAAAACGAGCTACTCGTTATTCGATATTCAAACTTGAATATTAAAAAAGCAGATTTGAAGGATGTATATCTACAGAATTTCTCCAAAACGCATTTTATTAAATCAATGATCTAAAACGAACTAAAAATATCATAATTGAGGATGCCTGAGCAGTGGATTCACATAAAAACTGCTCTTTCTCCTTGTTTTTTGATATTGGCGAATCTCGTAAAACGAGCTACTCGTTATTCGATATTCAACCTTGAATATTAAAAAAGGAGATTTGAAGGATGTATATCTACAGAATTCCTCCAAAACACATTTTATTAAATCAATGATCTAAAACGAACTAAAAATATCATAATTGAGGATGCCTGAGCAGTAGATTCACATGAAAACTTTTCTTTCTTAATAAATGAGTGATCTGAAACGAACTAAATACATCATAATTGGCATGCCCGAGCAGTGGATTCACATAAAAACTGCTCTTTCTCCTTGTTTTTTGATATTGGCGAATGTCGAAAAACGAGCTACTTGAATATCAAAAAAGCAGATTTGATGGATGTTTATCTACAAAATGTCTCCGTGACACATTTTATTAAATGAGTGATCTGAAACGAACTAAATACATCATAATTGGGGATGCCCAAGCAGTGGATTCACATAAAAACTGCTCTTTCTCCTTGTTTTTTGATATTGGCGAATCTCGAAAAACGAGCTACTCGTTATTCGATATTCAACCTTGAATATTAAAAAAGAAGATTTGAAGGATGTATATCTACAGAATTTCTCCAAAACACATTTTATTAAATCAATGATCTAAAACGAACTAAAAATATCATAATTGAGGATGCCTGAGCAGTAGATTCACATAAAAACTTTTCTTTCTCGTTGTTTTTTGATATTGGCGAATCTCGAAAAACGAGCCCTCGTTTTTCGATATTTAAACTTGAATATCAAAAAAGCAGATTTGATGGATGTTTATATACAGAATGTCTCCATGACACATTTTATTAAATGAGTGATCTAAAACGAACTAAATACATCATAATTGGGGATGCCAGCGCAGTGGATTCACATAAAAACTTTTCTTTCTCGTTGTTTTTTGATATTGGCGAATCTCGAAAAACGAGCCCTCGTTTTTCGATATTCAAACTTGAATATCAAAGATAGGTTGCCAGGCAACGAAACATACGCCCACAGCAGCTAAATCGTCCGGGCAGTCAACAAGGGTTGTCACATAATTTTACTTTTTTTCGGGAATGAAACGTTTGTAATACACTAAAGTCTGATTACGAGTAACAACTCATTATGTAATTATCAGAAAATCAGTAGAATTTGCTTGCTTTTTAAAAAGTTTTGCCCCACGCTAACAATTAGTATACGAATCATTTAATATCATGGATTTAGCAGTTCAGTTATCAAAATTCATTGAAAATCAAAATACTTATTCGTTTCAACACCTTAAACTCTGTGTATCAATCTGAAGTCAATCGGATGATAAGTTTGGCCTCTATAGTGTCACAAGGTTTTTTGAAGTGATCAAGGGAGATAACTCTGGAAGTAATTATTTGAAATCGCTGAAAATTAATAGGCTTCTTTGTCTCATGACCTTAAACATATATAAATTTAAAGTCAATCGGATATTAACTTTGGCCTCTAGAGCGTCCACAAGATTTTTTGAAGTGATCAAGGGCCATAACTCTGGCACTAATTATTGGATATTGCTGAAAATCAATAGGTTTCTTCGTCTTATGACCTTAAACACTGTGTATCAATTTAAAGTCAATCGGATATTAACTTTGGCCTCTAGAGCGTCCACAAGATTTTTTGAAGTGATCAAGGGCCATAACTCTGGTAGTTATTATCGGAAATCGCTGAAAAACAATAGGCTTCTTCGTCTCATGACCTTAAACACTGTGTATAAATCTAAAGTCAATCGGATATTAACTTTAGCCTCTAGAGCGTCCACAAGCAATTGTGGACGCCGGACCGACGGACCGACAGACCGACGGACCGACGGACGGACGGACGGACGGACGGACGGGATGACGACAATATACGACCACATTTCAATGTGGGCGTATAAAAAAGCAGATTTGATGGATGTTTATCTACAGAATATCTCCATGACACATTTGATTAAATGAGTGATCTAAAACGAACTAAAGACATCATAATTGGGGATGCCCGAGCAGTGGATTCACATAAAAACTGCTCTTTCTCCTTGTTTTTTGATTTTGGCGAATCTCGAAAAACGAGCTACTCGTTTTTTGATATTCAAACTTGAATCTCAAAAAAGAAGATTTGATGGATGTATATCTATATAATGTCTCCAAAGAACATTTTATTAAATCATTGATATTAATGGAACTAAAGACATCATAATTGGGGATGCCCGAGCGGTCGATTCACATAAAAACTTTTCTTTCTCGTTGTTTTTTGATATTGGCGAATCTCAAACTTGAATATCAAAAAAGCAGATTTGATGGATGTATATCTTCAGAATGTCTCCAAAACACATTTTATTAAATACGTTTTCTAAAACGAACTAAAAATATCATGATTGAGGATGCCTGAGCAGTGGATTCACATAAAAACTTTTCTTTCTCGTTTTTTGATATTGGCGAATCTCGAAAAACGAGCCACTCGTTTTTCGATATTCAAACTTGAATATCAAAAAAGCAGATTTGATGGATGTTTATATACAGAATGTCTCCATGACACATTTTATTAAATGAGTGATCTAAAACGAACTAAATACATCATAATTGGGGATGCCCGAGCAGTGGATTCATATAAAAACTGCTCTTTCTCCTTGTTTTTTGATATTGGAGAATCTCGAAAAACGAGCTACTCGTTATTCGATATTCAAACTTGAATATTAAAAAAGCAGATTTGATGGATGTTTATCTACAGAATGTCTCCATGACACATTTTATTAAATGAGTGATCTAAAACGAACTAAATACATCATAATTGGGGATGCCAGCGCAGTGGATTCACATAAAAACTGCTCTTTCTCCTTGTTTTTTGATATTGGCTAATCTCGAAAAACGAGCTACTCGTTATTCGATATTCAAAAAAGCAGATTTGAAGGATGTATATCTACAGAATTTCTCCAAAACACATTTTATTAAATCAATGATCTAAAACGAACTAAAAATATCATAATTGAGGATGCCTGAGCAGTGGATTCACATAAAAAATTTCTTTCTCGTTGTTTTTTGATATTGGCGAATGGCTCGTTTTTTCGATATTCAAACTTGAATATCAAAAAAGCAGATTTGATGGATGTTTATCTACAGAATGTCTCCATGACACATTTGATTAAATGAGTGATCTAAAACGAACTAAAGACATCATAATTGGGGATGCCCGAGCAATGGATTCACATAAAAACTGCTCTTTCTCCTTGTTTTTTGATATTGGCGAATCTCGAAAAACGAGCCACTCGTTTTTCGATATTCAAACTTGAATATCAAAAAAGCAGATTTGATGGATGTTTATCTACAGAATGTCTCCATGACACATTTGATTAAATGAGTGATCTAAAAACAACTAAAGATATCATAATGTCTGAGCAGTGGATTCATATAAAAACTGCTCTTTCTCTGTTTCCGTCTCAAGGGACAGAACTCGAAGATTGGTTGAGAATTGTGGACAAAAGGCAAATGTTTATGAATGAATTATAAAAGATGACAAATGTATACTGATTTGAAGTTTAGTTTACTATTTCTACCGGGAAAGACTGGTTTCAGTTGTAGCTTGAGGATATTCGCGAACTGTGGATAGTCTACTCTTGATACTTGTGCACTTTAGTAGTTAGTTTCACAAATTATTAACAACTGAGTTTTAAATATAAAAGTTTTTCTCGGTGTTTTGAGTGGATCTGTGTAAATATTTTTCGCTCCGTTCTCTCCCATGTGCTCAAGGTAAAGGGAAGTCACTCTCGCTGACGGGCAAGTAACTCTTGCTAGTTGTACTTACTTTAATTAAACTGTGGCTCCGAAAAATATCACTCAAGCTTCAACATCGCCACCCCCCTGACAGAGTCAAATACAATCTGAAACATATCAAATGAACATATTAACACAAGAGTAACGAGATTAAACACATTAAAGTTCACTATATTTCACTTCAGTGTCCTAATAAAGGATATATTGAGAAAACACATTAATTATAGATTCATTTTGAGCATTGTTCTAGTACACATATTTTGCTTGCTGGCCTTGTGTATTCCGATGTAGCGGTTTTGATTTTTACCATTCTTATTCTGCCATCATCTCCAACAATCAATTCTTGGACTCGAGCTAGAGGCCAGGAACCTCTTGGTGTCTTGTCTTCTTGTAGAAGGACTAGATCTCCAACTTTCAAAGGGGGATTATCAACCTTCCATTTGTTTCGAAGGTTTAAAGTTGGGAGATATTCCTTCAGAAATCTTTGGGTAACTAGATTTGTCCAAGCCTGGACTTGTCTCCAGAGTTTTCTGCTATTAACTTCTTTTTCGTGGATGATATCTGGGGAGAGGTTAAACTGTGTACGGCCAATGAGAAAGTGGTTAGGGGTTAGTGCTTCATAATCATCAGGAGAAGAGCTGTTGTGGGTAAGAGGACGGCTGTTTAGGATAGACTCAACTTCCACTAAAGTTGTTCTGAGGACGGAATCTGTAACAGTCTGATTTGCGAGGACTGCTTTGAGAGCTGTTTTTGTAGATCTAACGAGTCGTTCCCAGACTCCTCCAAAATGTGGAGCGCTTGGTGGATTAAAGTGCCAGTGTATAGCTTGTGGGGCTAAATAGTTGTGGATTTGACTTTGTTGTAGATTATTCAGAGCAGCTTTTAGTTCATTGTCCGCTCCAATGAAGTTCGTACCATTGCCGCTATAAATGTGTTCTGGTTGACCGCGACGACCAATAAATCTTATTAGTACCAGTAGGAAATCGTCAGTTTCTAATGAATCAGCAAGTTCTAGGTGGACAGCACGTGTTGTCATGCACGTAAAGATACATCCCCAGCGTTTTACTGTGCTGCGGCGATATTTTGTGTTAAGGGGACCAAAGTAATCTAATCCTGTATGGTAGAAAGCACCAGAGGAAATATCAGTTCGAGCAGAGGGTAAATCGGCCATAAGGGGAACTTGATGTTTTATTCGTTGTTTACGACAGTAGAGACATTTTTGGAAAGTATTCTTTGCTAATCTTCCAAGGTTAACCGGCCAATATTCTTGACGAACTTTAGTAATTATGTGATCAGGTCCACGATGTGCAATACTACGATGACTATCTTCAACTAGTAGATGGGTGATATGATGTTTAGGCGGTAATATAATCTGGTGTTTTGCGTTATGAGGTATATTAGCTTTGCGAAGACGACCACCAACTCTCAAACATACGCCATCATAAAAGGGAGTAAGTGGTAGAAGCGTACTTTTTTCATCTATGGTTTCATTTCTTCGAAGGGCGTTGATTTCGTCTGAGTAAGACTCTAGTTGAGCATATCGTGACCAGCAAATTGACACATCGGTTAGTTCTTCAGATGTAATTTCCTTTGTGCGCATAGGTTGAATATTAAATCTTTTAATTGGTGCAAGGAAATTTCGTACGGCTCTAAGAACCCATGCTGATTTTGTTGAAAGTCGTTTCCAGGTTGAAAAGTTTAAAGGGTTGAGTTCTAGTAATTGCCCGATTTTAAAGGTTTGAATATGTTGATTACTGTCGATTAAATGAGGATAATCGAGTCTTCTGGTATTATTTACAGTTGATTGTTGAGAACCTTTGATTTCTGGATCGGTAAGAGGTATTTCCACTGTATGAATGTTATGACATGGCCAAAGATCTTCAGTTTTGTGTAGGTATGATGGACCTGTGAACCAAAGATGATCGAGAGTAAGAGATGATGCGGGTAATCCTCGTGAACAGATGTCTGCTGGGTTGTGCGAAGTTTCTACATAGTACCATTGTGAAGGTAATGTTGATTCGTGGATTTCAGCTATTCTGTTGCTGACGAAAGGTTTAAATCTTTTTGTTGAATTATTAATATATTGGAGTACCGTGGTTGAATCTGCCCAAAAATAGACACCATTAAGGGGAATGTGTAGTTCGTTTTTGAGAAGATTCCATAATCGTATCGCTATCACTGCAGCTTGTAATTCAAGTCGCGGTATAGACAAACTTGGCTTTATTGGTGAAACTCTTGTTTTAGATGCAAGTAGAGAGCATGCGATTTTGAAACCTGTATGATAACGTAGATAGGCAACAGCTCCAAAGGCCTTTTCAGACGCATCAGAGAATATGTGGATTTGTACATCCGTGCAGTTGGTAGAGAAGTCAGCATGATGACGAGGAAGTTTGAAGTGTTTTAAATCTTCTAATTGCGCCAACCATGAGTTCCATCTTTTGACAAGATCAGTAGGTAGAATTTCGTCCCAATCGGTTTTAGATCTCCAAATGTCTTGAACCAAGCATTTTGCTTGAATAATAACAGGACTTAAGAATCCTAATGGGTCAAATATAGAAGAAATTGTGCTCACGATGTTTCTTTTCGTAGGCGAGTTGGGTTTAAACTGTGGATTATATATAAATGTATCCTCCAAGACATTCCACCGTAGACCGAGCGTTTGTTGAATAGGTAAGTCGTCTAAATTAAGATCAGACGTGTGTATAACTCTTTCTGTTTCAGGAATTTCACTTAAAACTTCTACTTTATTTGACATGAATTTATGTAAGTGAAAACCACCACATTGAAGTAGTTCTGTCAACTCTGAGTATAGGTGTAAAGCTTCGGCAGGCGATTCGACTGATTTGAGTAGGTCATCTACATAGAAGTTTGAGAGAATAGTGTTTATAGTTGATACATTAAATTTGTCTTCATTATCAAGAGCAGTGCGTTTCAGTGCGTAATTTGCACAAGCGGGTGAATCAGCCGCACCAAATATGTGAACGAGCATTTTGTAGATTTGTGGTGGGCCAGGTGATGAGAGGTTTTCTTTCCATAAGAAGCGTAATGAGTCTGTGTCATCGGGGGAAACGCGCACTTGGTGAAACATAGCTTCTACGTTGGCTACTAGTGCTACTGAGAATAGGCGATAACGTTGTAACACACCAAAGAGATTATTTAGTAGGTCAGGGCCTGTCATGAGATTATCATTGAGTGATGTGTTTGAGTAGGTAGCTGCTGCATCGAAAACAGGTCGGATCTTTCCAGGTTTGTGGGGATTAATTACACCATGGTGAGGAATTGTCCAAGTGCGTTTAGAAGTATTGCTAGCTTCAATAGGAGTAAGTTTGCGAGCATAGCCTTTATTTATGTAACCATTCATTGTTTCTGAATAAAGATCGGATAGAGTTTTATCTTTGCCAAGCTTTTTGCAAAGATGATTAAATCTGCGTTCTGCCATGCTGTGGTTATTGGGTAAGACTGGATCATTTCTCCATAACATACCAATACTGTAGTGTCCCTTTAAAAGATGAGTACTGTCTTCTAACATGCGCAGAGATTTCCTGTCTTCGACAGACAGAGAAGTTTGATCATGAAACATAGTTCCGAAACTTTCAGTTTTCCAAAAAGATTCTAATTGGGTATCTAAACTGATAATCGGCTGTGTAATTAGATTCAAGGAGTATGAATGATCTTCTGGATTTGAGTTAGCCACCCCCATGAGGGTCCAGCCTAGTGGAGTGCGCACAGCCATTGGTTGACCTTGTAAACCATGTCGTATTTCCAGTTGTACATGTGCTTGAGGGAATTGGCACCAATTAATATCTGAACTTGATCTGGGTCAATGTTCGAAAGATTGAGGTCTTGTGTATGTTTCCATTCAGGATCAACGTATTGAGGAGGACATTGAAATGCGCCAATTGAAACTATCCATGCACCAATCACATTTAGATTAGTAGAATTCTGTCGATCAGCTGATTTCAAAGACATATTTACCATTGATGAGGGATATGACTTTGTGCCTACTACAGTGCATAAAGTTAATGGTTTGCTTTTACCTTTAATACCAAGTTGATTGGCTAAAGAGTCTTGTATTAAGGTAAGTTCACTTGCGGTATCGAGCATTGCGTATGTAGTAGTGTAGACACCATTTGGTCCGTAAACATTCACTTTGGCAATTTGGAAGTAAACATTATTGTTCTTGTTATATATTGTGTTTATTATAACAGAATTCTGTGGTTGGTGTTGGGTTTGAGTATGAGGCGTTAATTGCGTTTGGTGTGGACTAGTGGATGGTTGTGATTGTTATCTTGTATCGTGTGTGAACGAGGCTTGAGGTTGAGTTTGATTAGTACTTTGCGATTGGAAGTTTGGTGTGAACGGGGCTTTAGGTCGAGTTTGCGATAAGGATTGTGCTCGAGGATTTAATGTGGATTGAGCTTCATTATAATGTTGACTTTGTGTTCGTGGATTAGTGGAATGGGAAAATTGTATGCGTTGTGGAAACGGGGCTTTATGGTGTGTTTGGTGTAAAGTGGAATGATGCTTTAATTCACAACCAGGTTCCCTACATCTAATAGCCGAAAAGCAACTATCTGGGGTGTGATATGGCTTTAGACAGTTATTACATAATTTATGGTCTGTGACTATTTGCCTACGTTCTGAGACAGGCTTGTTTAGGTAGTATGTACAGCGGTATATATAGTGCGCTTCATTGCAAAGAGGACATGGGGCTTTTGGTGGGCTAGATAGACTTGGCTAATTGTTAGAATGTGTATCTGGGGCTTTACGAGTATTTGAAATAGTTCTGGGCCTTGGAGAAGGTTGAGATTGAGAATGTCTGTCATATTTAGCATACGGGTTCATATCAGTTTCAACCAGTTTTTTCAACCATGATAACAAATCAAGTAAATTGGGTTCCCTGTCTTGCATAATTTTGCGTGTAAATTCGTTCCATTTACCTAATTTGTTTGAAGGTAAGTGTTTTGAAGTCCTAATAACTGCATCACTACTATATAGTTCAGTGGTGTAGCCTAATTGATGTAGACTATTGGCAGTGTCTCTAACAACAATGTAAAAATTTCTAAGTGCATGACTATCTCGACTGGGAATAATTGGGCCTGTGGTCAATTTATCAATGTGTAGGCGAGATACTTTTATTTTATGACCAAAGGCTGCTTTAAGCTCCTTTAATATTAATGCATAGTTTCTACCAGTATAGCTTAGACCCTGGACAAGATTTCTGGCTTCACCCCTAATAATATGAGACATCAAGAGGTCTAATCGCCTTGCGTCATTTATTTCAGGCCGTGTATGCACCTGCCAATAATATTGTTCAATAAATCGGGGCCACATAAGAGCGGAACCACTAAATATAGGAATTTCAATTTTAGGGAGGTCCCTTTCAGACTCTAATTTGACTAATGTTTTTAACAATTGGTTATTGGCATCAATTTTTTGTGTAGTGGGCAAACAGGTTTCTTGGCCTTCAATAAATTCTGAAATCCATGCATCCATGGATCTATTTATAGAAATGTCTGTTTTATGAGATTTAACGGATCCAACTAAAGAAATTGGTGCATTAGGCTGTGTAAAGTTAGGCTGTATCATTGGTGAATAGTATTCTTGTAGAGGATAATTAGTCTGTGTGAGCTCAGGAGCTTGTGGATTGAGGGTAGGCCCATGTGAAATTATAATGGGACTTGTACTTGTGTTTTGTGGATTATTCATGGTGGCATGTGGATTTACATTGCTTTGTGGATTTGCATTTGCGATTTGTGGATTAGTGTGTACCTGGCTTGAAGTATTGGTTACATTTTGTTGTGGAATTAAATTAGGTGGTTGATTATTATTCTCATTATTAGTATTTTGTTATGTCTCTAAAAATGGACTTTGTGATATCCATTCATTCACTCTGGTATTTGTAGCCTGTGGATTTTGTGGAGTCAATGCTGGTGGTGGTTTATCATTAGGCATGACGTCATTTGAGCATTTTTGTAAAACTTGTGCAGTTAATCTGGCCTGTTCAACCATGTGTTTAGCTGCAAGAGTTTTTCTTTTAGTTTCAATTTCTGCCAAACGTCGTGATATATCATATTCTTGTTGTGATATATCATATTCTTGTTCTAATTGTTGTACCTTTAATAAGGCTAATTCTGTTTTTAACATGAGTTTTTGATTGCTACTTAGACTTCTACCTGATCCTTGGCTTTTGTTATCAATAGTTTGAGAATCGTGTTGGCTATTATTGAACAATCGTTCTAAATTTGGTGGGTCTGACCATGCAAAATGATCTGAATGAATTTGTGAAGGTGGGTTTGACATGGTTTAAATTATAAAATTCTATAGCTAATAATATTGAATTGAGAACTAGGGATATGTGTATTGTGGGTTGGGTACTGTGTATATATTTGTATTAAACAAACTTTGTGGACAGGGGATATAGTGTATTCAAAAACTTGAGAAAAACACTGTGTGTATATAGGGCTTTGTGGAAATACGAGAAAAACACTGTTTCCGTCTCAAGGGACAGAACTCGAAGATTGGTTGAGAATTGTGGACAAAAGGCAAATGTTTATGAATGAATTATAAAAGATAACAAATGTATACTGATTTGAAGTTTAGTTTACTATTTCTACCGGGAAAGACTGGTTTCAGTTGTAGCTTGAGGATATTCGCGAACTGTGGATAGTCTACTCTTGATACTTGTGCACTTTAGTAGTTAGTTTCACAAATTATTAACAACTGAGTTTTAAATATAAAAGTTTTTCTCGGTGTTTTGAGTGGATCTATGTAAATATTTTTCGCTCCGTTCTCTCCCATGTGCTCAAGGTAAAGGGAAGTCACTCTCGCTGACGGGCAAGTAACTCTTGCTAGTTGTACTTGCTTTAATTAAACTGTGGCTCCGAAAAATATCACTCAAGCTTCAACATTCTCCTTGTTTTTTGATATTGGCGAATCTCGAAAAATGAGCGACCCGTTTTTCGATATTCAAACTTGAATCTCAAAAAATCAGATTTGATGGATGTTTATCTACAGAATGTCTCCAAGACACATTTGATTAAATCAGTGATCTAAAACGAACTAAAGATTCGAGTTTGAATATCGAAAAACGAGCTACTCGTTTTTCGAGATTCGGCAATATCAAAAAACAAGGAAAAAGGGCATTTTTTATGTGTATCTTCTCCTCAGGCATCCACATTCTTGATATCTATTTCATTTTATATCACCGATTTAATCAGATGTGTTTTGGAGACTTTCTTTAGCTACACATCCATCTACTTTTTTGAGATTCAAGTTTGAATGTCAAAAAACAAGTAGCTCGTTTTTCAGCATTCACCAATATCGAATAACGAGCTAGTTGTTTTTCGTTATTCGCCAATATTGAAAAACGAAAAACGAAAATCGAGCTAACTTCACACTGCCCTTTTGTATGACCATTAAGTAGTGGCATATTTCTAAATGATAATTACACCCAAATTCAATCCCTGGTCTTATGATTCAAGAATCCACCCTCTAGGTTAAAGTGTTCATTTCATTTAAAAGAAAGACAGTATTTTCTTCCAATACAAAACAACTGATATGGTAAGGGGCTTTAACATCCTACCGTACTGCTCAGACTGGACTTACGAAGACAGGTTTTATCATATACAGAACAATTTACACATCATCAAACAATATTTTAAATATGCTCGATAATTTGTATTTAAAACAACTACACTATATATATATTATGCAATGAGAAAAATGCTTTAAATTACAATAATTTTAAAACTTTTACACTTGAAAACCATAAAATAATAGTTTGTTTTATTTCCACAGCATTATTATAGATATTATTCAGTGAAAACAATGATTTAACTTATAAAACAGATGTTTACTATCTGATTCAAATGCAGATCTATATTTCGTTTCGTTTTTTATACTTTTGATGGAATACATGATGATCTAACCAGTTGTTATGGGAGGTCGCATCAGATGTCATAGGAACGTCTTTTGACCTATGACGTCAGGAATTAGATTAACCAATGAGCATTGATATTTTAGTGGATTACCCACAGTTCCGTTAACCCCACACCCAAAGCTCGCCACAACGGACTGTTTCATTGGTTAATCCATCTCATTATCCAGAACAGGTCAATGATAACAACTCTTTCACACCCTAGTGTAGTAAAGACGAGTAAAACGAAATTCTAAACCATAAAAAAGGAAACGAAATAGGATCTGTGTTTTAATCAGATAAAAAAATTTACACTTCAAATTCATATTTTGTTTCATTTCAAGTTACCGGAGAGATTAATTTGTGATGCATTAATCAAGAAGAGTGAAATGGGTGTGAATTATTAGTGTGCAAATTTTACCCTAAATAAACCACGACAACCATCGATAACTCTAATGGCGTTACCTAT
Organism: Patella ulyssiponensis; assembly: GCA_963678685.1. Lineage (NCBI taxonomy): Eukaryota > Metazoa > Mollusca > Gastropoda > Patellidae > Patella > Patella ulyssiponensis. The sequence continues at coordinate 46,705,386 of OY783225.1, read as the reverse complement.
CAGGTAAAAACTCCCATTTAATACACATCGTGAACGAGATATTTGTTGTTTTAGTTCTAGACCAACAATATGTTTGCCACCAGTGGATATCGGACACGTGGCTGGTTGGAAATTATTACTACTGCAAGAAACGGTGGCCGATATACCTGAAATGAAATATAATAATAGGTCGAACATACATTATGCAAGAGCTAAATCTGCCTATTGAACTTCTTTCTTTAGGCCTGAAATGTTATCTAAATTATTAATTAGGCATTTATTAACGAAACAAGATCATGGTCAACTCTCGGTGGCATGAGATATTACAGATACCTGTTCGCCATTTAGAAATTTAATTTAAAAAAGGGAAAGCGAGGCTAAGTCACGAATATATCGATGCCTTGATTACCACGACGCACACATCTTGTCAAAACTACAAACAGTGATAACTTTGCTCAGGATGAAGAAATTTGAATGAAATTTTCATTTTACATTATCTATTTTTGAAATATTATAGCAAGAATGGTCAGCTCCGTATCTAAAAATCTTACATAATGTATCTTTAAACTGGCACAACTGATGTAATTGTTGTGCTTTTGAAAATGTCTGAATTGTGTTTGCGGTGTGGGAGAAATGCAAAAGGTAGAAAAAACTGATCTGAGCGAAGCACAAGTTAAAAAGCAAGACCACGATTAAGAATTGCTGTTTTGGTGAGATCAAGGTCCGTATTAATAATTACCCGACATGTACGTAAATGGCTTAACAATTTGTTGATAAACATTGTGGAACCACGTCGGAAAATCTGGATGAACATTCTCGGTCAATGCCGGGATCGAACACCGGACCTCCAGGCTAGCGAGCCAGCATCTTACCTCCTTATCCACCGTGGCTTACCTAATAAAAACAGACCACATGTATGTACTAAATATACTATTCAAAAAAAGTAGGGGATGTTTGATTTTTAAGTGTTATTAAAGTCACCTAATGAAACTGACGAAGAAACAAATGACAAAATGAAATGAAGTTCACATTCATCGATTTATTCCAAATGATCGTTAGACTAAGTAAGGCACAGACTGGCCATTATAAGGGTAAAATGATACCCGGGGTCAAACAGCAAAGTTACCACAGCATCACAACAAAGTCAGTAACGGGTAAAGCATTGATCCGACGTGGCATACTCCTAATGAGACGTCTAGGGTCATTTTGGTTCAGATTGAACCATTCCTGTTGCAACGCAGCAGCAAGTTCTTGGACATTGGCAGGACGTTGTTGACGTTGACGTAACCTCTGTCCAAGCATGTCCCAGACAGGCTCGGTGGGGGAGAGGTCGGAACTCAGTGCTGGCCAAGGTAATGTGGTGGCCAAGGTAATGTTCTGTTGTTGGAGGTAACCTGTAACGGCCCTGTGACATCTTGCGTTGTCATCCTGGAAGATGAAACGGCGGCCATGACGTCGTGCGAACGGCACAACATGGACTGCCAAGATGTTGTCCCGGTAGTACTGGCCTGTAACACGCCCTGCAACAACATGTAAAGCCGTTCTTCCAGCAACAGTGATGCCTCCCCACACCATAACAGAACCACCCCCAAATCGATCATGTCTGATGACGTTAACGTTTTGGAAGCGCTCGTTTCGACGACGCCACATCCTCCTACGTCTGTCCAAAAAATCAACAGTGAACCTTGACTCATCTGAAAACATCACATTGCTCCAGCGTCGATTATCCCAGTGTTGACGATCCCTACACCAACGACGTCTTGCCTGAATGTGATGATCTCTCAAACAAGAGATCACGCGAGGACGTCGGGCGCGAAGGTGACCCCTATGCAGTCGATTCCGAATCGTCTGGCCACTCACTCTCACACCAGTGTCTGTTTGAAGACGAGCGCTGATCTGACTTGCTTTGATGACACGATTTCTCAAGGCCAAGGTACGGATAAATCGATCCTGGGCTTGAGTTGTCGCCCTTGGTCGACCTGAGCGGGGTCTGTCCTGTACAGATTGTGTATCACGGTATCTGGACCATAGCCTGCTTATGACAGACTGAGAAACATTCATCGTCCGCGCCACAACCGCCTGTGTTGTGCCGATCTGTAGCATGCCAAGGGCACGTAACCTTTCATTTTGGGTAAGCCGACGCATATCAAAATTTGTTTTCTGGTCACTAAAACAATTAAACTGATGTTTCCACCCTGGAATTCAATGCCACAATGACTGTAACATTCAAAGTCAGAGTCGTGCAAATCTTGGGTTGGACCCCTATGATGATCCCAAGCATCACCTGCATTCCATGCGGTAGCTATTGGTGCGTTTGGGCTTCACATGTAACTGGAAATGTTTCTTCTGCTAGGTTCTATAGTGACTTTTTAGTATTATGCCCCCAAAATGAAAATACCCCCTACTTTTTTTGAATAGTATATATACATGTTTATTTTACGGTTACGGTACTTATTTATAACGTTGTGTACATACTGCCCTAAGCAGCTGCTTTGGTGCACATAAAATATTTTTTAAACGATTGAAAGTTTCTTCCGAAATTCTGCGTCTTTAAAGTGATTTAATTTACCTTCATAACAAATTGTAAAAATGGCTCTACATCCATGGTTGACCCAAATAGTGGTTCCATTATGGCCATAACTGTATCCAGAATTACAAGATGAGCGAGAAAGTTTCCTCCTAACATCCATAGTTAAGATTCTGGTGGCACCGATAATCACTTTGCTATTATATCGATACCGACTACTGCTTAACTGTGTATCAGTACAAGTAGTGGCACTGGTCATACCTAAAACAAAAACAAAACTAGAGTAAACATATTAATAGGTTAAATATGTATTGTGTAAGAAATAAATCTGCCTATTGTCGTTTTTATTTTTGCTTCTTATGTTACATAAATTATTATTTTGACATATACTGAGCGCCATAAAAAACGCATCACTTAGTTTTTCGTAAAACAAAATGATCGTGATAACCTTGGAAGACGAAACAGCTCTTTATTCGGTGTTCGCAGTTCTTAGTTCTAAATTCATAGTCCTTAATTCTTACTTCTTCATTTGTTGTCGTATTTCGACATTTGTTCACTAAAATTAACATTTGTATCTTAAAATCAATATCTGTTTCACCAATCAGACATTAGTCTATATTTACATTTCATCAGAAAACCCCCCAACAAAAACAGATATCGAATAACAAATTTCAAAATAGAAATCTCGATTTACAAATCTTTCTCCAAAGACATTTCTTCAAAAACATGTCTTCAAGAGCATTTCTCCAAATACATTTCTTCAAAAAAATTTCTCGAAATTCATCGAACCGCAACATTAGAAATCAACTTGGCATACAATAAGTCACCATACAATAATGGAAATCAAGGATAAGCACATGTACAATAAATACAATCGCTCGGTGACCGCGACGCTAGTGAAACGATCCCTTAGCAGTTGGAATTCTACATAAGAGTAGGCCGTAGCGCCGCTGCCCTGGAAAAATTTCCCTCGTAGCACAATGTATGTCCGTCTTCATTAGCCCAGTCTAGGAGCAGAACAGTCGGATGTTAAACCCCATTTCATTTCTGTAGTGAAATCACGTGCGTAGAACGGCTAATCGGACCGGGCCTTCGATAACGAACATAAATTGAAAGTAGTCTATTTTCAGAAATTAGGCTTTGTCTGATAGCGACATATTTCTTTGCTAAAAGAAAGGAAGGAATGGAGTTTAACAACCACTCGACACAACTACGTAATTTCGGGACTAACACAAGGTTCAATTTTATTTCAATAATTAGATTGCGCGTAGGGGTCTTTAGCAGTGGTGGTGGGGGAAACCGGAGGCCCCGGACCCCCCACCCCTCCTCGACACGTACATCGAAACCACACGCCAGTTGACTCAATGACAGACCTTATGGTACAGCGCGTACGTGCTATTCATTAGACCATCCAAACCCCCTTCTTTGCTCAAACGAAAGAGTGTTTTACCTCTTCTAAATCATGTTTTCATGAATGTGCCTGGGTATAAGTTCATACAGATTTTTCGGTGGTATTTCCACTTCTCAGTGGTGCAGGGCGAAGGGCCTAACAAGGACAGCTATGCAGTCGCTCGGATGGTACGAAAAACCGAGCCCGCGTGTACACATTGGCGTGCACGTAAAAAATCCTTTGACAGTTGGAATTCCATGTAAGAGTAGGTCGTTGTGTCGCTGTCTGGGCAAAATTTCCCTCATCGCACACTGTATACAGTCTATACCCGTCTTCATTGGCCCAGTTCGGAGCAGAAAAGTAGGACGTTAAACTCCGTTTCCTTTCATTTCATTTATTAAATGATAGGAAGTGGCGAGGATTTAAATCTTAAAGATAGGTTGCCAGGCAACGAAACATACGCCCACAGCAGCTAAATCGTCCGGGCAGTCAACAAGGGTTGTCACATATTTTTACTTTTTTCGGTAATGAAACATTTGTAATACACTAAAAACTGATTCAGAGTAACAACCCATTATGTAATTATCAGAAAATCATTAGAATTTGATTTCTCTTTATAAAGTTTTACCCCACACTAACAATTAGTATATACATGAAACATTTAATATCATGGATTTAGCTGTTCAGTTATCTTAATTCATTGAAAATCAAAATACTTGTTCGTTTCAAAACCTTAAACTCTATGTATCAATCTGAAGTCAATCGGATGGTAACTTTGGCCTCTATAGCGTCGCAAGAATTTTTGAAGTTATCAAGGGAGATAACTCTGGCAGTAATTATTTGAAATCGCTGAAAATCAATAGGCTTCTTCGTCTCATGACCTTAAACACTGTGTATAAATCTAAAGTCAATCGGATATTAACATTGGCCTCTAGAGCGTCCACAAGATTTTTTGAGGTGATCAAGGGCCATAACTCTGGCACTAATTATTGGAAATCGCTGAAATAGGGTCTTTGTCTTATGACCTTTTAAACACTGTGTATAAATTTAAAGTCAATCGGATATTAACTTTGGCCTCAGAGCGTCTACAAGATTTTTTGAAGTGATCAAGGGCCATAACTCTGGCACTAATTATCGGAAATCGCTGAAAATCAATAGGCTTCTTCGTCTTATGACCTTAAACACTGTGTATAAATTTAAAGTCAATCGGATATTAACTTTGGCTTTTAGAGCGTCCACTAGATTTTTTTAAAGAGATCAAGGGCCATAACTCTGACAATAATTATCGGAAATCGCCGAAAATCAACAGGCTTCTTCGTCTCATGACCTTAAAGACTGTGTATAAATTTAAAGTCAATCGGATATTAACTTTGGCCTCTAGAGCGTCCACAAGATTTTTTAAAGAGATCAAGGGCCATAACTCTGGCACTAATTATCGGAAATCGCCGAAAATCAATAGGCGTCTTTGTCTTATGACCTTAAACGCTGTGTATAAATTTAAAGTCAATCGGATATTAACTTTGGCCTCTAGAGCGTCCACAAGATTTTTTGAAGTGATCAAGGGCCATAACTCTGGTAGTTGTTATCGGAAATCGCTGAAAAACAATAGGCTTCTTCGTCCCATGACCTTAAATACTGTGTATAAATTTAAAGTCAATCGGATATTAACTTTAGCCTGTAGAGCGTCCACAAGATTTTTTAAAGAGATCAAGGGCCATAACTCTGGCACTAATTATCGGAAATCACCGAAAATCAATAGGCGTCTTTGTCTTATGACCTTAAACGCTGTGTATAAATTTAAAGTCAATCGGATATTAATTTTGGCCTCTAGAGCGTCCACAAGATTTTTTGAAGTGATCAAGGGCCATAACTCTGGTAGTTGTTATCGGAAATCGCTGAAAAACAATAGGCTTCTTCGTCTCATGGCCTTAAACACTGTGTATAAATTTAAAGTCATTCGGATAATAACTTTAGCCTGTACAGCGTCCACAAGCAATTGTGGACGCCGGACCGACGGACCGACGGACGGACGGACGGACGGACGGACGGGGGCGACGACAATATACGACCACATTTCAATGTGGGCGTATAAAAAACGATCTCAATAAGAAATTCTCGATATTTGTCCATATACTATACTGGAAAGTATGTTTTTTTGCTTGCTACAAAATGTAAATCTATATTTACATAACTTGCAATCTGATTAAAACACAGATCCTATTTCGTTTCGTTTTTATAGTTCAAAATTTCGTTTTACTTGTTTTTACTACATTATTTAACTTGTGTTCTGCTTGAAATGAGGGGTCAGCCAATCAAATTGTCTGTCGGATCGAGAGTTTGACCTTTTTTGCGCGGAATAGTGGGTAGGCATTATCAGCGATAGAAATCAAAACAAAGCAACACCGATTCTGATTGGTTAATCAAATGACTGAGGTTATAAGGTCAAATGTTGCGTGTTGACATCTGAACTGGCTGAACGTGACCTTCCGCTATAACTTGTTAGATCTACATGTAGTGTAGGACATCGAAATTATAAAAACCGAAACGAAATATAGATCTGAATTTCAATTAGATTGACATAACTTGCAAAAAGAAAAAAAATGAGAGCTGGGGAGGGTATTTAACGTCAAAATACCGACCATAACACGAAATACAAGATATCGGGTTGCACACCATTAAGGTCCAAATACATTTTAAAAATTGTAAAATATTTTCTGACATATACATGATTTAGAAGAGATAAAGTCCTCTTTCATTGATCCAACGACATATGTCTACTTTCAATTTATTTTATTCAATGCTAGATCATATTATGGATGTTTAATCTGTAATCAACGGTACAAAGACAGAGGGGTCAAAACCCAAAGTACGACACAGATGTCAGTAGCGCGTGTGTCCTCCACGAGCTCTTACGCACGCTGAGCAGCGACCTCGCATGGAATTGATGTGTTATTGATGTGTTCCCATTTGAATATTGTTCACAATAAGAAGCAAAATACATAAGATATGTTTACAGGATCATTTTGTTATACGAAAAACTAAGTGATGCGTTTTTTATGGCGCTCAGTATATAATGACATAAAAGGTGTATAATCAACTCTCTTAATTAAAATACGATCGTCATTTAATGATTTAATTTTAAAAAATGGCGAATTCAGACTGAGTCTCGATTAACAAGTAACATTCCTACGGTAATAAACAATCTATGTCACATCTTGTCACATATATTAATTTATCTAGATCTTACATCTGATGGGCTTGTCGTGTGATGAAATGTGCAAACACGATATGTAATAGGCAGATTTAGCTCTGACATAATACATGTACATATGAAATGAGGTTTAACATCCAGTTGTTCCGTGTTCTGCCCCGACTTGGCTAACGAGGAGGGGCATACACCATACAGTGTGCTATTAGGGACCATTTTTTGTGCGGGTAACGGCATTATGACCTACTGTTATACCGAATTCCAGCTGCCAAGGGACCTTTTACTTGCATGCAAATGTATACACGGGACGGCGATCCTTCGTTCGATCCGAACGACTAGCCTGCTGTAAACCTGCACTTACTAATAGAGTATCTTTAACGTATTTTATCTGTCAATAATGATGCCTTTAAGAATTTCAATCTTTATCCCATTCTTGACGAAATTCGACCTTTGTTGGGGGCCGTGGTGGCTCGGTGAGTAAGGCACTGAATCTCTAACCAAAGGGTGGTTGGCTCCCAGTGTTGAGTAGGAAACTACCTCGGGAATTGACGGCGTGGTCTCATCTTATCAGTAGTATAGGATGGTATGGGTGAGGGTACTGGCAAGGGTCAGTGTCTAGTCGTTCGGAGGAGACGAAAAAACGAAATCCCGTGTACACATTGATGTGCACGTAACAGAACCCTTGACATTTGGAATTCGATATAAAAGTAGGCCGTAGCGCCGCTGCCCGGGAAAAATTTCACTCATAGCACACTGTATGGCGTATGCCCGTATTCCATTAGCCCAGGTTAGGTGCAGAAGACATAAATGCTATCTTCGTTTAAGTTTAAGAAATATAACCAGGGGCATGTGTCTCGCAATCCTAACTAAAGATAAAATCCAAATTGTATTAGATACTTCAAATTTGATTGGATAAGCAATGCAATCAAACTAATTTTATCCAATCAAATTACTAAAATTAGGATTTTATCTTAGTTAAAATTTCGCGAAACAATCAACCACGAACTTTAAAATTGCAGACAACCCAAATATATTTAGTTTAAAGCTATAATACTCACTTAAAATACTTGCAATCACCAAAAGTGAGCACAACAATACTTTGAAAGCCAACATTTTCTATGCTAAACCTATTAAACAAGCTAGAGAATACTACAACGAGGCTAAAGAAGTATTTGATGAATTCTACAGTCTTAGTTCTGTTTTAAATAGGATCTGACACGGATGTCACGTGTAAGCACTTGTCACAAAAAAGTATATAACTGTTCATCCCGGATGCCAGTCAATAACACCACTCCCAAAACATCAACATCCTTCTTCTCACTGCTAGATGATGAATTAGGCTGATAGGCTAAATATAATGCACTTAAACAAATTGCACCGTAAAGAATAGCTTTTGATTATCATTCAATGGGGAGAGAGAGAGAGAGAGAGAGAGAGAGAGAGAGAGAGAGAGAGAGAGAGAGAGAGAGATGGGGTTTAACGCCCATTCGACAAAAACTAGGTAATTTCTGGACTAACATATGGTTCTATTTTATTTCTATAACTCGCTTGCGCATTTGGGTTATTAGCAGGTGGAGTAAACCGGAGGAAACTCATGAGGTTGGACAGGCGACCGTACTCCTTATCACGTACAAGTAGCTAACCCTTCGACCATGCAACCCGCCATTCAGTAGCGTATTCCGTATGTAAAGACAACAGTCTTCACAAGTAGGACACCTGGAAAACGATTAATTATGATTCTAGACAGTCCGTTGGCCAAAATATGTGTTTAAACTTGAACTATAGCCATTACTTACCTACATGCAATAGTAGAAGAAACCGGAAATGGTTGATAACGCCCAAACCAGGTTAGATTTCCTGCCACGGTATAGGGGTGTGTGTGACTATGTGTCCTCCGTTCCGAAAAGGTGCCCTCTCTTCTGAAAAAGTACCTTCATTTCTGAAAAATAAGTGTCCTCATTTCTGAAAAATAAGTGTCCTCATTTCTGAAAAAAGGGACCCCATTTCTGAAAAGTACCCTCGAATTTCGGAAGATTTACCTCAAATACTGATGGAAATGCCAACGTCAATGTCATATTCCCATTGCCTTAATGACAACATGTTTGCCCTTTTCCTGCTGCCCTCCCCTTATTCCAAACAGATCAATCAATACTTATCGCACTCAGTGTACGTACACGTACCATCGACCAATACGCCTTGCTTGTTGGCTCTGAGCCTCGGTGTGACAGGAAACCAGTTAACGTTGCTTGTTGTTATTGACTTATTGTAGCTGGTATCCAATTTTCTCTGATTTTAAAAAAAAAAGTTTGCAGTTTGCACCCTTTTACAATCACAATTCCGCATATTTAGCCCCGTATTAAAACAATCTGATGTACATACAACAGTTCTTTATTTTTTTTTTTTATACTTTCAATAGCTTACACAGGTGCGGATCCAGGAATTTTTGCAAGATGGGGTTTGCCAGGTTTCTGTTACGGAAGTCTGCCATCATCGTCTCTGAATTACATAGGCATACATACAAATTGAGCTTTTTAAACAGAGAAATCATTTTTATACTGATGTAGGATCACTTTGTGATGTAATTTCATTGATGCAAGGCATTATTTTTTTTTATGTAGCTGAGCAGGGGTGGACCCCCCCCCCCCTGGATCCGCGCCTGTTACACTACATGCAGATCTGACTTTTTACCCTAAGGCACCAAACATTGATCCACAGTTCCGTGTATCAAACGCCAAGAAGACGAGGTAACAGACCGATTTTGATGAAATTTGACATGTAAGTTTATAACCCAAAGATCGCAGTTCCTTCGATATTCGCGCACATTGAACGATAACTTCCTGAATTATGGCCCCTGATTGTACGAAAAAATCATGTTTATTATCTTGTGGACCCTATGGAGGTCACAATTTTATTCCGAATTAAAAAAAAGTTTGACTATATCCCAGTTACACATTAATGATGGTTGAGTTTGATTTTCAATGAATTTTGATAATTGAACAGCTAAATCCATAATAGTAAATGTTTCGTATACTAAACGTTAGCATGGTGCAGAACTTTATAAGAACCAAACAAATTCTAATGATTTTCTGATAATTACTTAATATGCGACAACTCTTGTTGACTGCCCGGACGATTTAGCTGCTGGTGGGGGTATGTTTCATTGCCTGGCAACCTAGTTTTTTCTTTTGCATGAGAATTCTGGTAGAAATGTTTGGTTTTATCTGATGATTAAATTACCATTGACAAAATTTACTCACATGCTGATCAATAAATAGAGATTCCTTGAAGGTCGCGTAACTCTATAATCCTTTAAAACGGTTCGTAAATAAAACACACGGTAATGTAAATGAATGTATTTAAACTGATTTACATTCAATTTTTATTGTAAGTACTAATCAAAAGATCAAAATTGTTCTACTTACTTATCAAACATGGCATGCACGGACGAATGTATAATTTGTTATATAATATGTATACTTGATATACTTGATACATATTGTTCGAAATGGAACATGAAAGTAAATTTAGTTAAATCTCAAGTTGTAGTTTTTAAGAACGGGGGTATTTTGTCAAAACATGAAAAATGGTACTATCAAGGAAACCTTATTGATGTTGTCAGCCATTACAAATATTTGGGTATTATATTTTCAAATAGACTCAAGTGGAATCTTTGTTGTAAAACCCTATCTCTGCAAGCAAACAAGGCATTAAATTGTATAAAATTATGTATATCTAAACTTGGTCAACGTAATGTTAAAATTGCGTTTAAACTGTTCGATTCTATGGTTGGTCCAATATTATATTATGGTGCAGAAATATGGGGAACCGAACTTAAACCTGATATAGAAAATGTGCAAAACAAATTCTGCAAATGGCTCTTGTGTACAGGAATGAAAACTACAAACGCCATTGCAAGAGCAGAATGTGGTAGACTAGAGTTATATGTAAATTATGTCATTAAACCTATCAAATATTTTCTTACTATTCAAAGTATGAGCGACAATAGATTGCCAAAATTATGTTACCGGATGCTATACGAACACGATTCGCATGGTAGGTTTAATTGGTGCTCATCTGTACGTGTTATACTATTTAGTTCTGGTTTTGGTCATGTGTGGATGCACCAGGGTGTAGGGGACGTTAAACAGTTTCTGACACGCTTTAGGCAACGGATTAGAGATATAAATTTTCAAAACTGGCAAACTTATATATCCCAATCCCCTCGCTGTGAATTCTACCACAAGATCAAATCTAGTATGTATTCTGAATCGTATTTATCTAGTTCACTATCTCATAAACTTCGTTTTTGTCTTGCTAATTTAAGGTGCTCAACTCACCATCTAGAGATTGAACAAGGCCGCCATCATAATGTTACTAGAGAGGAGCGAATATGTTCAATTTGTAACAGGAAACAATTAGGAAACGAACTACATTTTATATTATTCTGTCCTATACTTAAAGATCTTAGAGCTAATTTCCTACCCACATGGCTAACAAAACACCCTACCGAAGAAAACGCTATCAAATTGTTTAAATGTCAAGACTCAAGCATAGTTCGTTCTCTGTCCATTTTTATATGTAAGGCGATGGAACTAAGATCAGAAATCCTGCAACCATAGTGCTCTTCGATAATACTCTGTATATATTCAATTTCATCCTTATTTTTTGCCATGTTATATCTAAAAGATAATTATATATATATATTAATTTATATCGAATTATTTTGTAAATTATATAGTTTGTACAAATATCATTGTATGTTTTTGATACTGTAGGCATATTGCCTTAAAGTAACTGAATAAAGAATTGTTGTGTTAATTGTTGTTGTTGTTAACAAATGAAATGGAGTTTAACGTCTTACTGGTCTACTCCGAACTCAGCTAATGAAGACGGGTATACGCCCCATAGTGTGTTATGACGGAAATTTTGCCTGGACATCCGCACCACGGCCTACGCTTATATCGAATTCCAACTGTCAAGGAATCTTTTACGTGCACGCCAATGTGTACATGGTACCTCGGTTTTACGTCCCATTCGACCTACTAGACAGCTGTCCTTGTCAACCCCCCCCCCACCGCCCTACCCCACTGACAAGGCTAAACCACGCTGAAAAATCAGGATGAACTAGATATTAATGCATTCATTTACGGTTGGATATGACTAAATTAAACCCCCATCCGAGATCTTTTGGATAAACATATTGTTACAGTTGCGTTCTTAATGACGACACTGGTTTAAACTTCATATAATACTTTTATTTTTCTTTAAGCATATCATGTACAAGACTTGTTGAACAATACTTAGTAACCAGGTTCCTTGACGTGTTGCAGCCGTGTTTCCAGCTCGGCTCTGTGACCTGGATTCCACAATAATGATGTCTGCAAATTGCCATGTCAGAGATAAATGACTACTGCAACATGATGGAAGTTAAACAAATTGAAAAAAAACCCCACGGAATATGTCCGTGTGCTACCCTGGTATTCGCCCTTTGTACAATTACATGTAGGTGACACCTTAACATAATTAATATAAGCATCTATAATTACATGTATTTACAAATATTAAATGATTATGATAAACGTTTTTATTTTATTACATTAACCAATGTTCTGAAAGGCAAAGGGTCATAATCAACTCTCGACGTCATAATTATATACATTTATCGCTAGCCTGCGATATTTACTGGAGTAGGATCCGATTTGCTCTTAACTTTTATTCATGGTTAAATAATGAAATGGATAATCAAGACAATGTTTTTTTTATCGTACCGACTTTAGTAATGGTGATCACGGTTAGGCCGAAAATTCAACCACTAAATTCTCGATTGATAGTGGATCAATGCGACTGAAATTTTAAACAAATTCCCTTTACATTATCTATTTTTTTTTTTAACTATTGTAACTTTTTATCTAATCTTCCATAATGTATCTTTAAACTACATGTATACTACGTGACCTGGCCCCTTCACTTTATAAAGTAAATGTAACCTATTTAAATGAGCAGTTCGAGTTGAAAACACGGTTTCTTAGAAAATAGGATTCGGTGTCAGACTAACCCCATCCAATCATTTGACAGTTTTGATTCCGGTTTACTGCCTTGTTTGATCAAGGTTACTACCAGATGTTATAATTCTCTCTGGATACGTGTCATATAACTAATGATTCAATGGGTGTTTATTTCTGTTCTTGTTCTTTAATTATATTACACACACTTAAAGATGCATTGTTTTAGATAAAGAGCCGGCAGTTCTCTCTATAAAAGTTTTAAAATAAGTAGATAATGAATGGAGAATACGTTGAATGTTCCAGTAAAATAACTTCATTCTGATCGAAGTAATTGTCGTCAGAAATGAAATGGAATTTAACTCATATTGTTCTGTACCGCCGCCAGAAGAACATCGTAGTTTCAGTTATATATATATATATTTATTTTTTATAATAAAATCATTGACCATGAATCGTATTTAAAGGAGCTAAATCGCTAACATTTGGGACCCAGAAATTGACATAAGTAGGCCGCAACGCATATAATATTGTAATATGAATGTATATAAACTAATTTACATTCAATAGTTTCCGTTTTTACTCTTAATTTCAAATCAGTTTTGTTCGGCGAAATAAGCCAGCAGTTTCAATCGAATGCAAATTTGTAGTGTCTAGTTATTCCAGTCTACATACGCCGTTTGATTTGGTGTAATGTTTCTAGCCTTGGCCCTCGAGTCTCTTGCTAGAACTGGGGCTGAAACGCATTATGGTACACGATTGTGTACCAATGGTAAAAATTTTATTTTGCCTTAAATATTGGATATCAGAAGCCCATCTTTTCCCGGTAATATCAGAGCATCAATGTTGATTTAAATTGAAAAATAATGCGTGTTTTCATTGTGGAAAATTTGGGATGATATTGAGTTAGAGACTTAGCTACTTTAAATCTGTTGAAGATCAAAAGTATCAATTAAGTGACTTTTGAACACGGGTTTGTGTTTTTACTAAGTTTATATAACAAATACAACTACAAAGGTTAAATACGGGAAAGCTACATCATCTATTGTAGATTCTTCAGGAATTACTAAAATATCCCCGGTCTCAGTTTAACATCCTTTATAACTCTTTACTCTGACATCTGATACATGGCAAAAGCCATATACATCTAGATAGTTCTATATGATGTTAGCGCTAAGATGATGTCTTCACCCTAGCCTCTAACACGAGGAAGCTATAATTTTCCACTAGGAACTCCAAATGTCCAAATGATATCTCCTCTACCGTCCGTGAATGATGTCTGCAGGGAAATTTAACCTTGCTCTTTCTACAAAGTATAGATGTGTCAGCTATTAATGTGGGACAATTACCATTTTTTGGAAAATGCTTCGTGTGGGAACCGTTTTACGTCAACACTATTCTAGTTAATTGTACTAATCTGTGCATGAGATGACTGAACCATAGTACCCTACTTCCAGCATATGATAGCGACTGGAGCTGTCTGTGAGTTATTCTAAACAACTTGAATCTTGCAAAATACCTACTTGGTCCATGTCCCGTTGTCACCCATTTGTTTGACTACTTCAACATATTTTACAGAGCACAAATAATAGAACTAAAATAACCTCTATAGTATTATAATATGGTTGACATGTGGATATATGTCTCATTAATGCTTTATGTAATATAACATGATGCATCATTAAATTAAACCAGAACAAAAAAGGTAAATCGAAATTATGTTGGGTTTAAGGTCTTAATTTTCAGCACCAACCGGGCTATTGAAGAAATAGTGTGCTCTGGGGTAAATTTTATCTCAGGGCAGTCTTTACTATGTACTTGCACAGTGGATATACATGTAGATCTTTCTTTCCATCTGAAGAACTAGACAGTGTTCCTTGCCAGGCCCCCCACACTGAACAACTGGTAAATCAGATGATGAAATATGTGGCAACTTTATTTGGTTATCACATCCTAAAGGCAGTTAACATAGTTAGGAAAAGCCAAAAACTGAACTTAATGTGGGCATTTGTTCAGAAATAGGAGCACTTTTTCAGAAGGAGAGCACATTTCCAGTTTCTTTTTCGCTTCAGCATTTTGAGGGCAGGTGGATGATGCCCAACCTGGCAGCACCATTCTAATTTTTTCACAATTTAACATAATTCAAATATACATGTATGATAATTTACAAGTACTAACTGATTAATCAATGTTCTGAAAGGCAAAGGAACCAATGGACTCGAGAATCCATGCAGCTGGTACAGCACACATACGAGTAGCTTTTATAGTTCCATCAATTGTTCTTTCTCTGGTGTTGGATATTCAAAAACACCATGAAAATAGAACTGACAGCCATCAAATAACCCAGGAAGCTAAAATAGAAATATAACATTTAACAAAAAGTTTATGGTAGGAGTGAGAGAGAGAAAAATGGGTTTAACGTCAACTTGAAACAATCTAGGTCAGTTTTGGACTAGCATATGGATGTATCAATAAAATCTTTTTTTTTTTTTTTTTTTCTTTTTTTTTAAACTTAACATATTTATTCAAAATATATCACATACAGGTACATCATACAGTATATTACATTATAGGTTTATCATATATCATCTGTTACATATATTTATGTCAAAACAATTAACATTCATTTATTAAGCGCATTACATGTTTATCTTTACCGTTGTGTGCAGGGATACGTTTCTTCTATAGTTAAAAGAGTAGTTTTATAGTTACGTGTATTTATATTTAGCTTGGCTTTCCCTCATAATGTGTTCTCTCCCCGAAAGGAGATTCAGAATTTTGCCATTACTTGCACACTTGTTTGTATACATTTTAAGGGAAAGTTTTAAGCTGTTAAGCGGAAGATTAAAATACTAAACCTTTCCACGAAATGAAAATCGAAAGTTGAAAGGACCTTAGTACCTTGAGCTGCCGCACCTTTCATATATTACATAATATTAATAAAACTCGCATTTCTGTTATGTTTGGGTATGCGGTAAAAATGTCCATTTATTAAGTATTTTCTTATTAGTTTTGAAAATTTCCAGTTCCAAAGATTTTCTACTTTGTAAAAATGCTCTGTATCTTTCGCAGGTAGGAATAGTTGCTTCTAGTTTCGATTTATAAACGTAATACTTAGTTAAAAATATTATTTGATTTACAAAAGACCATTTGGGAAAATTGTCAAAAACTGACTTATCTAGGCAACCAAGGTGAATTTCTTTGTGTGTTATGTTTACGTTAATATTTGCTTTTGCAAAAATTTCATACATTTCGTTCCATATCCGTTGCGTGTAGGTACAGTATATAAATAAATGATTTACAGTTTCAATATCTGAAAGACAGAAAGAACACAGAGTTGATTCCGTCAATTTTAATTTACAAAGTAATTTATTTGTGTAAATTATTCTATGGATGTACTTATATTGGAAATTCTGTAATTTAGAGTTAATATTAACATGATGAGCTAATTTGAACATCATTTTTATATCATTTTCTCGAAATTGATGTATATTTAGTTCTTCCTCCCATTTAGTAATTGAATTTGCTTTTTTGTATTTAGCTAATACCATGTGGTTATAAATGTCCTTTGCAGTTATATCTGTTAAATCTTGTTTATACCATGCTTTCAGATTTTTGTTGATGTCATCTATAGCGTTGTTATACATTCGATTAGGTGTTTCATTTAGATTCACTTGGGTTTTAAGCATTTTCTTAATTACTAAAGCTGTATTATTTACATAGAACTGGTCATTCCCATCTTTCATATGTAAGTCCGCTTTATTTCCTAGAAATTCATGTAAGTAGATAATTTGTTCTTTACCAAAAGTTTTCTCATACCAATGGTTATAGATACTATTTTTTACATTTTTATTGTTACACACTAGTTGATTTTTTAAAGATACTGAATCGTCGATCTTTTGTGTATAAATTTTGTGCCAGTTACTAAATAGTTCCTGATAAAACGGCGATAAAAATTTCAGTTTAGGTTTGTAATTACATGCTGGTAGAATATCACCACCATATTTACTTACTATAAATTCGAAAGTAGCTTTCCAAGTTTGGGGCCTATTCGAATATATCTTTTTTAACCAAAATATGCTCCGGGCTGTCATCATTTCTTGAAGACTAATCATGTTTAAACCTCCATACTCTATTTTTTGACTAATCGTATCCCTTTTAATTTTATCAGGCCCATTCCATAAGAAATTGTAAACAATTGTATTAAATTTTTTGATAATATAACTAGGAAAGGCTAGGGCTGATGCTGGGTATAATATTTTGGATAGACAAAAAGTCTTAATAACCTGGATTTTACCTATTAGCGTAAGGTTTCTTTTCGACCAAGTTCTTAATATTCTTTCTATATCATCCAGTTTGGGTTCAAAATTTTCTCTATCGATCGTTTTTGTATCCTTTGAAAAGACTATGCCTAATATTCTTATGTTGTTATTTTTGCAAATGAAACCAATACTTTCCACATCCGTTTGAAAATCCGTGCTTCCGCTGTTAAGATCTATGGCTTCTGTTTTAGTTATATTTATCTCCAATCCGGAAACTTTGCTAAATTTTTTTAGTACTTCATATAAGTGTCTTGCCGATTTAAAATCCCTCAAAAAGCAGGCAACGTCATCGGCAAAGGCAAGTAATTTGATTGTTTTTTGGCCAAATTTTATTCCTAAAATATTTTTATTATTTCTTATAAAATTACATAAAGTTTCAATCACCAAATTAAATAAAATCGCACTACTCGGATCTCCTTGTCGTACTCCCCTCTTTATTGGAAAATATGCAGTTGTGAAGCCATTGTTTATTATACAGCCGTTAACGTTATTGTAGAGAGTTTCTATAAATCTTATAAAATTACGTTTTATACCATATGTTTTAAGACTGTTTAACAAAAATTTATGACTTATACTATCAAATGCTTTTTTGAAATCTAACGCTAAAAGGAAACCAGTTATTTTTTTTAAATTTGCCAAATGAAAAGAGTCGTCAATTGTACGAATATTTTCTTGGATGTGTCTGCCCGGGATGAATGCTGTTTGATTTTCATGTATCAGTAGACCAAGGAAATGTTTTAATCGAGTGGATAAGACCTTACTTATTATTTTGACGTCACAGTTAATTAAGGTCAAAGGCCGCCAGTTACTTAGTAAATTTCTATCCTTACCAGGTTTTGGAATTAATTTAATTGTTGATTGTCTTTGGGACGCAGAGAGTGTTCTATTTTCAAAACTATAATTAATGGAGTTTAAAACATAATTTTTAATTATTGGCCAGTACGTAGAGTAAAATTCTGCTGTCAGGCCATCATTTCCAGGGGATTTGTTTTTTTTTAAAGTCTCTAATTGCGCGAATAAATTCATCTTCATCTATTTTATATTCTAACATATCACTCTGATAATCATCAAGTATAGGCAAATTTTGATTTATGCTCGTAAATTCGTTTTTTTCTACATTAAGATATTCATCACATGATGCGTATAAGTTTTTATAATAATTATGAATTTCTTTCAATATTTGTTGAGGAGAGGTTATTTCGTAACCTTGAGTCGTTTTAATACGGTTAATAATTGTTTTTTTCTGCCGTTGTTTTTCTAAGTTTAGGAAAAATTTAGTATTTTTTTCTCCCTCGCTATACCACTTTATTTTCGATCTCAGAATGGCCCCACGTGTTTCATCTTCATATATTATATCTAGCTTATTGAGTAACGTTTGATACTCTGAGTTGTTAGTGTTATCTAACAGTTGGCGTTCAATGTTTTCCATTTGTCCTAGAATTTCTTCTTTTAGCTTTCGTTTAATACTTTGCTTTTTCTTACAATAAATGATAGTATTGGTTTTTAATTTAAACTTTATGTAATCCCAAAGTCCGCATCTATCTTTTTCATCATGGAATTCCCTTTCCCACATCCTAATAGATAGTTTAATATATTCATAGTAATTCTTGTCGGTAGTTAAGCTATTATTAAAGATCCATTGACCTTTTCCCCTTACATTTTCGGAGATTTTTAATTTTAGTATTATCGCTGAGTGGTCACTTATTGTGTTAACTTTCATCGAACAATCTTCAACATAGTTTTGAATATTATCTGTGATTAGCCAATAGTCAATCCTACTTTGAATAAGTGGTTTTGACTGCCTCCAAGTGTATTTCTTCAACCAGGGGTTTTTTATTCTAAATATATCTATCAGTTCGAAGCTTTGTATTATTTTGTTAATTGTGTCTCTACCGTTTTTTTTGACTTTATAATTGCCTCCCGCTCGATCTACATTGGCGTCCTTTATGTTGTTAAAATCTCCTCCTACGATAAAAACATCAAGCTTTAAATCTATTTCTAGTTTTAACATTAATTCATGTAAACGAGTAAAATATTTATATTGTTCAGAATCGGTATTCGGACTGTACGTATTTATAAACATATAATTTGTATTATTTATATTTATTATAACACATGTATAATAACCTTTTTCGTCAGTTATTTCACTAACAATATTTACATCACATGTATCTCGAAATAAGATAGCTGTGCCTGCCGAGTTGCTTTTACCGTGTGAGTAGACTATGTGGCCTCCCCATTCTTGCAACCAGAGATTTTCTTCAGTTTTAGTACTGTGTGTTTCTTGTAGGAAAAATATATCACATTTCTGTTCTTTTAGCCATATAAAGAGTTTGACGCGTTTAAATTTTTGCCGCATACCTCTAACATTTAGCGATAATAATTTTAGATCAGCCATAATGGTAATACTGTTATATATTTATATATAATTGTATCCTCTGCAAAACAACGATGATATTCTGATTTTAAACAATTCTTTCTAAAATATATAATAGCACATAATATAGTATCGAATGTACAGTTTACCCTATTAACATATTTACTATATAAACTAACCCCAATATCAATTTTAAAATACATTACAACATATACAATATCCCGAAAAATTAATCGAGAATGTGGAAGCATCCTTAAACTATACACTTTTTCCATCAAGGTATATATTTCTATTTTGAATAAAGTTAATACCGTGACTTTAGTATGTTTGATTAGGCTCACGGTGTTCACCTTTAAATGAGGTGTGACGTTAAAAACAGTGCTCTTGCTGCTCCGTCTATAGCTAGGGTGATTACATATAACATAACTAAAGAAACTATTTGTAATTTGTCTAAACATTCTTAAGTGACTCTCCGTTTAATATATGTAGTGGCTACTGACAAAAAAAACCCACAAAAAATGAAAATAAGGATCCCCTCAAACCACCCTCCAAAAAGAGAAAAGAAAATAATTAGCAAACTTAAATAAAAAAGGATAAAGTCAGCGTTCATTGTTTCAGATAACTTAATTTTCCTGGTCGTCGTGAATTTCTTCGAGAGGGGCCGATAACATCTTTTCATCCAGATCATCAAACAAGCCAATTCGTATCTTCTTTCGACCTGTTGATTTAGCGTAAACACACCCGTTAAAAAACCACACTTGATCAACTCTTTGATGGTTGTAAGCTCTATTCATTAGACTTAAATTTCTTTTCGTAATGTCGTCTGCTAATTTTATATTATTTAACAACAATGTCTTTTTACATTTCATTATTTTGGATTTGGTCTCAGTGTTTATCATTTTAACTAAAACAGGGGTAGGTCTATCAGGGTATTTAGTGGGAAGTTTATGCAGGGCAATTATTTCCTCTCTCGCAATACCAACATTGGCTATTCTTTTGATGTGTTCTATAAATGTTTCTTTTAAATCCTGTGATTCTTGTGTAGGTAATCCAAAAACTCTTATGTTCATTTTACGCGAATATTGTTCATTGTAGTTTGCCATGTTTATTGATTCGTTTATACGTTTGTTTTCTTTATTTAAGTCTGTATCTAAGTCTTCAACTTGTTTCTGTAGCGCACTTTTTTCGGACGTCAGTTGTTCAATCTTGAGTGTCGCATTTTCATATTTCTCGTTTAGCTCTGATGTGGCCCCCATTACTACATGTTTTACTTCATTCTTCATCTCCTTCCTGATTTTATCTAAAATACTTTCACTTATTTTATCTATATCACTTTTTTTGATCGTATTCGTCATTTCATCTTTTATCGTTTTTAAGATTTCATAGATACCTGAAATGTCCGTCGTCGAATCTTCTGCGGTATAGATGGTTTCCTTTGTCCCGCTTCTTGTTGTTCGTGATGTTTCCCCAGTTTTGATACAATTTTTCACTGCTGTGTTGTTCATTTTCACTTTGTGTGTGTTGATAAATTATTAACTTCAAATGTTGAGAACAAGTATAAATCCTCACAGCCGACTTGATCTTGTTGAAATGTCTATACTGATCACTTGATCACTCTGTTAAACAAAGCTCACCTTTTCTTTGTGAAAATTGTGTATTTATAAGTTCATTTGAAAAAAACTATGGACTTTATTTTCACTATGTTTCTTCATTATCGTTTGACATTATCATTTACTTCTTTATAATTAGTTTCGTCTATATATTTTAAACTATCATTGTTACTAATCACGGAGCGAGCTGCACACACGTCCTGTCTAGTCCGCCATCTTTATCAATAAAATCGCTTGCATGCAGTTAGAGGAAACTGGAGGACCCAGAGAAAACCCAGGAGGCTGCACAGGCAACCCTACTCCTTGTAATGTACAAGGTACAAGGTGGCTTTCGAAACAATTTTACTCAATGACAGACTTTACCATCGTAGGTAACTAACGTACGAAAATTAAATGGTAGCTGGCTTTTTTTTCCTGCAGTATACAATGAATGGACATTTTGCTCAGTAATTCCAGCCAGAATTTGCCAATATGACGACAACGTCAAATCTAGAGTTGTAGATGTTATTTCTGTGAAAAATCATTGGAAGAGGTAATGAGACGTTATGGCTGTACGGATTATACAGTCCTAAAGGCTACAGGAAGGCTTGTTTACAATGTAACATTGTGTCTTGTAATGTTGACATTTTGTTTGTTGATGTGACCTCATGACCTGTGACGTTTAGATAACGTCATATGGATATCACGGCTATTCACGGTTTCAGAGTCACTTCTCTGCAGGTAGGGTGAGTCTGTCGTTCAGAATGACTTTCACATGCACACGTTAGAACATTTCCCCCCCCCCACCCCACCTTTGTGTCAGGATTCATGTTGCTATGGTTAAAGACCACATCAAATGATTCAAAAAGTTTTTACGTACGGGTACTCAATAGTTACAAAATCCATTTTACCGCAAGTTCAAACTAATCTGATTAAAATTAATTCAGATATTTACGTTTTAGTATCCGACTGCCAAAAACGGTTTTCAAATTTTCAATAACAACCTTAATCTGGTTGATTGGCTGGTGACGTCACAGGCACTACACATAGTATACACATCATCTGTACAATATATCACACAGCCAGTTGACACGTGTGTATTTGTCGGTCCAATAAACATTTGACTGGCGTAATCATTAACGCATAATTATTTACACGTAAGTTACATATCACTATATCAGTCACTATATCAGCCGACCTTTCTCTTCTTGGGTTGTATGTAATAGATTATATATTTGTGACTAGAATATTACCGAGTGTATTTCAAGATGCCATATTACCGTTGTGTTATTGAGAGTTGTGGAAATCCCAGCAAGGGAAAGGGGAATAATGTACCGGCGTTTCATAAATTTCCCAACAATGAAATCGTACGGAAAAATTGGAAAGGTTTGGAAACAATTCAAATCCTGATTGGCAACGTACAGTCACAACAGTGATATGCAGTGAACATTTTACGAACGATTGCTTAATTACCTATACACACCCGGCGTGTGTATTTATTAACGCCTGACTGATTCCTTAATCCCCCTAATTAAATAAAACAATTGACTACGGAATAATTTGTTTTGTAATACATTTTAATTCAAGATCCATTTTAAAATTTGTTTCATTATGTACGGCCGTTCTGTTTTCTCACGGCATCGATTTTAATACAATCTACCATCGTGTGCAGTCCAAACGATTCGAGATACATTTTCGTCAGTATTGTGGTTCTAATTTAGAAGGGTAAATATCATTTTTTGTTACGCCGGCCACATCAATTTGTAATAATGAATATCGAATACACTTGATCAAATGTGGAGTTCCTGGTGCCGTTTGGTGAGTGATTAAACTGTCAATTTAATTGTAAAATACTTGTATTCTTTATAAAAAAGTTAAATGATGTTAGACATTACAACCTTATCTTATCACAAACGTATATCCATCGAAGGATTTATATTTAGATGTTGTTTAAACACCAATCAACAAATAATACGAGGCTACTTTATTAC
Organism: Patella ulyssiponensis; assembly: GCA_963678685.1. Lineage (NCBI taxonomy): Eukaryota > Metazoa > Mollusca > Gastropoda > Patellidae > Patella > Patella ulyssiponensis. Next base: position 46,682,001 of record OY783225.1, on the reverse strand, counting down.
AAAAACATCGGTGAGCAAAGAAAAAGATAATTACCTAATCAACATTCTTAATTACTTTACTGTTAAAATTTAGTACATGTATTAACGACACTACACTTGCGATCAGTGGCGGCGCCAGCCGTCGGTAGTTGGAGGGGCAAAGCTGGGGCAAAGTCCAAGGTTAAGGGGGCAAAGGCACGAGTATCAACTAAGGGGGGGGGGGGTCTCCCCAAGAAAATTTTTAAAAACAGGCTGCCAGAAATGCAGCCTGGCAGTATTTCAGGCAATGACCGTTGAGGTAAAGTGTCAAACGAACGGACTCAACGAATCCCACTCTCGAGCGCCAATGTCGGGAGTGTATAAGGGACCTCCCCCAGAAAATTTTGAAAAATAGACTTTCGGAAATGCTCTCTGACAGCGTATTCAGTCAGGCACCGATCGTCGAGATAAATAAATCTGACCACATACTGTCCGTAGCCTGATCACTAGTTTATACGATCAGAGACCAAAATGGCAAACGAACGGAGTTGCGAACATCAACGAAGTACCTTTGTGTGCGCTAAAGTAGCGAGTCCTTGTGGGGGTTTTGGGGACCTCCCCAAGAAAATTTTGAAAAATAGACTGTTGGAAATGCTGCCTGACAGTATTCAGGCACCGATCGTAGAGATAAATAGAGCTGATCGGATGTCACCTCTGGCCTGATCACTAGTCTTTCCGACCTTAGGGAGGAAAGTGTCACATGAAACTCAATGAAGTCCCCAATAATTTGAAAAGTAGACTGCCCGAAATGCAGTCTGGCAGTATTTCAGGCATTGATCGTCGAGATAAAGATACCGCCTGTCGCCAAATTACTAGTTTATCCGACCAGAGAAGAAAGTGACAAACGGGCGGAGTGAGTGACTCAAAGTGAATGAATATTTTCGCCACTATATTTTGTGAAATAAACGGACTTGCGAACCTCAACGAAAATTTGAAAAGTAGGCGGTCCGAAATGCAGTCTGGCAGTATTTCAGGCATTGATCGTCGAGATAAATAGAGCTTAACAGATACCGCCTGTCGCCAAATCACTAGTTTATCCGATCAGAGAAGAAAGTGTCGAGCGGGCGGAGTAAGAGTGACTCAAAGTGAATGAATATTTTCGCCACTATATTTTGTAAAATAGAATGCAGCCAGGTAGCATTTCAGACATTTTTTTTCCCGAAAATTATTGGGGGGGCAAACAGAGGGCAGGCAAGATTTTTGGGGGGGCAAATGCCCCCCCTTGCCCCCCCTTGGCGCCGCCACTGCTTGCGATACACATAGATAGTTAGGTGATCCTTCTCAATCTGTTAATTCTAACGTATATTGAGATATTTCTTCGTATTTCATTTTTACGGTCTATTTCAGAGTAATAACGTCGAATTCGCAAGCAGAAATAAAGGCGCCGTACGTCGATAACGGATCGGTCATTTACAAATCGCGTTTCAATCACGTTTGAAATTTATGATATATTTTGCGTGACCACATCTTTTTACTCCTATACTCTTTTACTCGGGGAAATTCGAACCACAATACTCTTCTGACGAAAATATATCTCGAATAGATGGGACTGCACACATAGGAGAGTGTATGACATCGCTGCCGTGTGAAAATGAACGACCGTACATTATGAAACAAATTCTAAATTAGAACGACGACACTCTTCTAACGAAAATGTATCTCGAATCGTTTGGACTGCACACGATGTGGTACATTGTATTAAAATCGCTGCCGTGAGTAAACAGAACGACCGTACATAATGAAACAGATTCTAAATTCGAACAATAAACTTCTGACGAAAATGTATCTCGAATCGTTTAGACGGTACACGATGGTAGAGTGTATTAAAATCGCTGCCGTGAGAAAACAGAACGACCGTACATTATGAAACAAATTCTAAATTGGATCTTGAATTAAATTGAATTATAAAACAAATTATTCGTAGTCAATTGTTTTATTTAATTAGGGGGATTAAGGAATCAGTCAGGCGTTAATGAATACACACGCCGGCTGTATATAGGTAATTAAGGAATAAACATTCCGAATATGCATTCGGTCACTGTGACGTCACTGGCGTCTGAGGGGATTAAGAGTGTTTTCAATAATTGGCAAAGTCGTTTTTACGGGAGGTCTATTTTTACGACTTTGAATGAAGATAGCTGATTTAATTTTAGTGGGATTGATGTGAATTTGCCGTAAAGTGGATAAAATAACCATGGACTGCTCACATAGAGAAGTTTTCAGGGCTATTTTATGTGCACTTTAATGATTATGAACTCATCACCCCCTGCTACATCAGATGGCCTGTAAAGTTGATATCATACGTTTCAACTGTTTATTACTTAAAGATACATTATGGGAGATAAGATAAAGAGATGGCAGTTCTCACTATAATAGTTAGAAACTAAATAATGTAAAGGTAATTTGTTGAAAATTTAGGTCAAATTGGTCCACTATTAGCCGAGAAAAATGCATTTGAAATATTCACATAGCCTCGGTCATCATTACTCAAATCATTAATATAAACAGCATAGTCTCGATTGTACACTTGATTGATTTAATTATCAACGGCCATTAGGCAGCATATAGGAATTCAATCCACCAAGGCTAGCCTTGACTTTAAAAGTCTATTATGGTCTGGATATGTTAATTAATGTCTAATTGATTATTTAGATAACATTTCAGGCCTAAAGAAAGACCTGTGATAAGCAGATTTTGCTCTTGCATAATGCTATTTTAATCTGTTAATTAGTTTGTTAAAATTGTTAGTAATCAGGCAGAAGTCATGAAGAAGGTGACTATTGAATGATATATGCCACTATTGGTTATGGTTGAATTAGTGCCACGTTCACACCAGAGGTGACATGTTTTACAACTAGTAGCAGATCTGCTAGTTAATGACTACAATGTCCGTGTGCTACCCTGGTATTCGCCCTTTGTACAATTACATGTAGGTGACGGCTTAACATAATTAATATAAGCATCTATAATTACATGTATTTATAAATATTAAATGATTATGATAAACGTTTTTATTTTATTACATTAATCAATGTTCTGAAAGGCAAAGGGTCATAATCAACTCTCGACGTCATAATTATATACATTTATCGCTAGCCTGCGATATTTACTGGAGTAGGATCCGATTTGCTCTTAACTTTTATTCATGGTTAAATAATGAAATGGATAATCAAGACAATGTTTTTTTATCGTACCGACTTTAGTAATGGTGATCACGGTTAGGCCGAAAATTCAACTACTAAATTCTCGATTGATAGTGGATCAATGCGACTGAAATTTTAAACAAATACCCTTTCCATTATCTATTTTTTAACTATATTGTAACTTTTTATCTAATCTTCCATAATGTATCTTTAAACTACATGTATACTACGTGACCTGGCCCCTTCACTTTATAAAGTAAATGTAACCTATTTAAATGAGCAGTTCGAGTTGTATACACGGTTTCTTAGAAAATAGGATTCGGTGTCAGACTAACCCCATCCAATCATTTGACAGTTTTGATTCCGGTTTACTGCCTTGTTTGATCAAGGTTACTACCAGATGTTATAATTCTCTCTGGATACGTGTCATATAACTAATGATTCAATGGGTGTTTATTTCTGTTCTTGTTCTTTAATTATATTACACACACTTAAAGATGCATTGTTTTAGATAAAGAGTCGGCAGTTCTCTCTATAAAAGTTTTAAAATAAGTAGATAATGAATGGGGAATACGTTGAATGTTCCAGTAAAATAACTTCATTCTGATCGAAGTTATTGTCGTCAGAAATGAAATGGAATTTAACTCATATTGTTCTGTACAGCCGCCAGAAGAACATCGTAGTCTCAGTTATATATATATATTTTTAAAATAAAATCATTGACCATGAATCGTATTTAACGGAGCTAAATCGCTAACATTTGGGACCCAGAAATTGACGCAAGTGGGCCGCAACGCATATAATATTGTAATATGAATGTATATAAACTGATACTATTGTATATAAACTGATTTACATTCAATAGTTTCCGTTTTTACTCTAATTTCAAATCAGTTATGTTCGACGAAATAAGCCAGCAGTTTCAATCGAATGCAAATTTGAAGTGTCTAGTTATTCTAGTCTACATACGTCGTTTGATTTGGTGCAATGTTTCTAGCCTTGGCCCTCGAGTCTCTTGCTAGAATTGGGGCTGAAACGCATTATAGTACACGATTGTGTACCAATGATAAAATTTTTATTTTGCCTTAAATATTGGATTTCAGAAGCCCATCTTTTCCCGGTATAATCACAGCATCAATGTTGATTTAAATTGACAAAATAATGCGTGTTTTCAATGTGGAAGATTTTGGATGATATTGAGTTAGAGACTTAGCTACTTTAAATCTGTTGAAAATCAAAAGTATCAATTAAGTGACCCGGGAACACCGTTTGTGTTTTTACTAAGTTTATATAACAAATACAACTACAAAGGTTAAATACGGGAAAGCTACATCATATATTGTAGATTCTTCAGGAATTACTAAAATATTCCCGGTCTGAGTTTAACAACCTTTATAACTCTGACATCTGAAACATGGCAAAAGCCATATACATCTAGATAGTTCTATATGATGTTAGCGCTAAGGTGATGTCTTCACCCTAGCCTCTAACCCGAGAAAGCTATAATTTTCCCCTAGGAACTCCAAATGATATCTCCTCTACCGTCCGTGAATGATGTCTACAGGGAAATTTAACCTTGCTCTTTCTACAAAGTATAGATAGATGTGTCAGCTATTAATGTGGGACAATTACCATTTTTTGGAAAATGCTTCGTGTGGGAACCGTTTTACGTCAACACTATTCTAGTTAATTGTACTAATCTGTGCATGAGATGACTGAACCATAGTACCCTACTTCAAGCATATGATGGCGACTGGAGCTGTCTGTGAGTTATTCTAAATAACTTGAATCTTGCAAAATACCTACTTCGTCCACGTCCGGTTGTCACCCATTTGTTTGACTACTTCAACATATTTTACAGAGCACAAATAATAGAACTAAAATAACCTCTATAGTATTATATATTTGGTTGACATATGGATATATGTCTAATTAATGCTTTATGTAATATAACATGATGCATCATTAAATTGAACCAGAACAAAAAAGGTAAATTGAAATTATGTTGGGTTTAAGGTCCTAATTTTCTGCACCAACCGGGCTATTGAAGAAATAGTGTGCTCTGGGGTAAATTTTCCCTACTGTTATCTCACGGCAGCCTTTACTATGTACTTGCACAGCGGATATACATGTAGATCTTTCTTCCCATCTGAAGAACTAGACAGTGTTCCTTGCCAGGCCCCCACACTGAACAACTGGTACATCAGATGATGAAATATGTGGCAACTTTATTTGGTTATCACATCCTAAAGGCAGTTAACATTGGTCACATTGATCATCTAAAGATCTAAACATGTACATAGTTAGGAAAAGTCAACAACTGAACTAAATGTGGGCACTTGTTCAGAAATAGGAGCACTTTTTCAGAAGGAGAGCACATTTCCAGTTTCTTTTTTGCTTCGGCATCTTTGAGGGCAGGTGGATGGATGCCCAACCTGGCAGCACCATTCTAATTTTTTCACAATTTAACATAATTCAAATATACATGTATGATAATTTACAAGTACTAACTGATTAATCAATGTTCTGAAAGACAAAGGAACCAATGGACTCGAGAATCCATGCAGCTGGTACAGCACACATACGAGTAGCTTTTACAGGAGGGTAAGCCCAGTTTGTATCATGTACAATAAATATAGCACAATCTGTAAATCGGGTGTTTCTGGCTGCATGATAGGGAACAGTGGCTGGATATTCATCTAGATTTTGAAGCTTTGGTTCTCGACTGAGAACTTTTCCTCCACCAGCTTTCACCAGTTCCATCAATTGTTCTTTCTCTGGTGTTGGATATTCAAAAACACCATGAAAATAGAACTGACAGCCATCAAATAACCCAGGAAGCTAAAATAGAAATATAACATTTAACAAAAAGTTTATGGTAGGAGTGAGAGAGAGAAAAATGGGTTTAACGTCAACTTGAAACAATCTAGGTCAGTTTTGGACTAGCATATGGATGTATCAATAAAATCGCTTGCATGCAGTTAGAGGAAACTGGAGGACCCAGAGAAAACCCACGAGGTTGCACAGGCAACCCTACTCCTTGTCATGTACAAGCTGGCTTTCGAAATCATTTTACTCAATGACAGACTTTACCATCATACGTACCTAACGTACGAAAATTAAATGGTAGCTGGCCTTTTTTCCCCGCACATATACAATGAATGGACATTTTGCTCAGTAATTCCAGCCAGAATTTGGCTATTTTTTTTAAAATTGTGCTAAGTTAAAAATTTTTGTTGAGAACTGAAATAAATCAACTATTAGTCAATCTCCATGCTAAAAACATTAACATTGTGTCTTGTAATGTTGACATTTTGTTTGTTGATGTGACCTCATGACCTGTGACGTTTAGATAACGTCATATGGATATCATGGCTATTCACGGTTTCAGAGTCACTTCTCTGCAGGTAGGGTGAGTCTGTCGTTCAGAATGACTTTAACATTTCACATGCACACATTTACCCACCCCACCCCACCCTTTGTGGTATGGATTCATGTTGCTATGGTTTATGATTATGAACTCATCACCCCCTGCTACATCAGATGGCCTGTAAAGTTGATATCATACGTTTCAACTGTTTATTACTTAAAGTTACATTATGGGAGATAAGATAAAGAGATGGCAGTTCTCACTAAATAGTTAGAAACTAAATAGTGTAAAGGTAATTTGTTGAAAATTTCACATAGCCTCGGTCATCATTACTCAAATCATTAATATAAACAGCAGAGTCTCGATTATCCACTTGATTGATTTAATTATCAATGGCCATTAAGCGGCATATAGGAATTCAATCTGCCAACATCGAAGGCTAGCCTTGACTTTAAAAGTTTATTATGGTCTGGATATGTTAATTAATGTCTAATTGATTATTTAGATAACATCTCAAGAAAGACCTGTAATAAGCAGATTTTGCTCTTGCATAATACTATTTTAATCTGTTAATAATTTCTTAAAATTGTTAGTAATCAGGCAGAAGTCATGAAGAAGGTGACTATTGAATGATATATGCCACTATTGGTTATGTTTGTGTGTTCAATAATGATGGGTGAATTAGTGCCACATTCACACCAGAGGTGGCATGTTTTACAGCTTGTAGCAGATCTGCAAGTTAATGACTACAATGTGTAATTTCTCTATGTACTAAACAGTAGCTTAGATTAATGATCACTTGTTATACTTAAACACCAAAATTTTAATTAGTAAATGACCTTGGTTCATTAGTTAAACATACATTATGCAAGAGCTAAATCTGCCTATTGCAGGTCTTTCTTTAGGCCTGACATGTTAGCTAAATTATCAATTAGACACTAATTAACTTATCCAGGCTATTATAAAGTCTGATGTGAATGCTAGCCTGTGATATGGATTTAATCATGAAATAGATTATCAACACTAAGTTTTTTTTACCTAAAATCTCGGTTCAGAGTGGATCAATTTATAATTTTCAGAGAGAGAGAGAGAAAAATGGAGTTTAACGTCCACTCAACACAAACTAGGTCATTTCGGGACTAACATATGGTTTAATTTTATTTCAATAATTCGCCTGCGCGTAGGGGTCTTTAACTGTGGGAGGAAACCGGAGTGCCCAGAGGAAACCCACGAGGTTGAGAAGGTGCACATATCTCCATGCCACATATGCTCACACCAGGGCTCGAAACCACAGCCGCAATCCAGAGGTGACCGGCCAGCTAGAGGTCGAAGCGCAGCCATCCAATCCCTCCTGAAATTTTCAGCAAATTCCCTTTACATTACATTATAGTGAGAACTGCCAGTTCTTTATCTAATCTCCCACAATGTATCTTTAATGATATCTGGTTATTAGTGTAGCAAAGATTTATGATCCATTGTTTGACAAAGTAATAATATCTTCTAATATGTCAATAAACCATGATATTTATATATAGTCCTACCTGCTGCTTTCTATTTAAGCGACCTTTGTAAGCAGCATGAGAATCAGCATTAGTTGAGGTACCAGGTATTTCAAAAGCTTCTTCTGATACTCTGGAGCCATACTCTATACATGTTGATACCCCTGTTAAAGAAACCAAGTATTTAGCCTTTGATGACAATAGTGAAAAATAAGTTATTATCATTAACTTAAAAAGAAACTTCTTGGAATCAGTTCTAGACTACAAGTTAGGTGAATAATAAAGTATACCTACAAGCCATGTTAACAACCCATGTTCCAGCGAGGACAGCATGTAAATATTTGATTGTCCTGGGACACAAACCATTTTTATTACACGATGTTATAACATGTGTTACTGTAAAAAACAACACCAACGCTTTATTAGAATTTATGGGATAAAAAGATCAGTAAAAGAAACATCTTTGCTAATGTCAGAGCATGAACACATGGTCTTGACATACAGAAACTGTGTAGCCAGAAAACAAATAAAGTCTACCAAAACCAATTTTATTATCCAAACAATTCCAGCATGTTATGAAGTATATAGTTAAGAGTAAGGATCTGAAACACAGAGTGAGTATCTGACAACCAGAAAGGATAAGGATCTAATAACCACTGAAGTACAAGGATATGACACCCAGTTAGAATCAGGATCTGACAATACAGATTGAGTATCTGAAGCTAAGTTAGACTGAGAATCAAACATGCAACTCTGAGGAGACCAGCATAGACTCTGAACTGCTGTACAATTCTCAATATATTGCACTAATTAATTTTTAACCATCAAACAGTGTAACTAACCTTCCGGACAAAACTCCTCCACAACCCGTGCTTGTAAAGCAGAAGCACACTTCTGAATCTGTATTTTCTCATCTCTTGATAAAGCAGTTCCAAGGAAACACAGTAAACTAAATTCATCATTCTCTTCCATCTGTTACAATAGAGTACACAATCAATGCTTATGGAAACTTATAATCTCTGGCTAAGATAAAATGTTTAATTTCATTAGTAAATACTGTTGGTCCAGAGAAGTAGGATGTAAAACCTCATTTCATTTTTCATAGCCACGGAGGCTCAGGGAGTAAAGCACTGGCTCGCTAACTCAGGGGATGGGGGCGTTGTCCCTTGTGATTCAGATGGTACGAAAGAGGTAGATAGAATTTAAATTTGTGCTCCAAACAGACAAATTAAAATAAGCATACCCCATACATTGTGCATTAAGACAAATTTTGCTCAGACAGTGGCACTACAACTTACTCTTAATTAAAATTCTGTCAAGGGTTCTTTTATGTGCACACCAATGTATGCACAGGACTTCGGTTTTTTATACCATCTGAATGATTAGGATATTACTTGCAATATGATCATGATTGATAATGTATTGTAAACTGTTGTACCTGTTCAGCACTGTTATTCGTGACTTGTGAATCTAAAGGTGTCTCTAAAGCAGTCTTTAGTTGATCTGTTACAGCTATATCTTTTGGTGTTAATCCATGAATATTCCTATAATATGTAACAAAATAACAATTTGCTAAAACATGAGAGAGAAATGGGGTTTAACGTCCCCTCGACACAAACTAGGTCCTTTCGGGACTAACAAATGGTTTGATTTTATTTCAATAATTCGCTTGCGCATAGGGTCCTTAGCAGTGGGAGGAAACCGGAGTACCCAGAGAAAACCCACGAGGCTGGAACTAAAACACGAATATTCCTATCAATTTATAACAAAATAACAATTTACTAAAATATGAATATTCCTATAAATACATGTATATAATAAAATAATATTTTACTAAAACACAAATTTTCCTTTCAAAATATAACAAAATACCATTAAAATTACGACATGAATATTCATATAAAATACAAAAATGTAAATATTCCTGTAGAAGGTGACTAAGATCCCTCTTAAAAATAGTCCTAATAAGATCATTACAGTATCTTCTAAAATTGGGGCAATATACCAATAGCTGAGTCTAGTTGTTTTACCTTAAAGCTAAGGAAGCTCCCTTAGATACTAGTAGTCTCACACAGTCCAGTCTATTGTTATTAATAGCATCATGTAATGGTGTATCGTTATCATGACCAGGTATATTTATCATAGCTCCGTGATTTATTAGTAATCTGGCTATGTCTACATGCCCATGATTCACTGCTTCATGCTGAAATATATCATTGATGTACCAACTATTAGAATTCAAAATATCGAACAAAACCAGGTGAATTAATTATGCACAACAGAGAGGGAGAGAGAGAGAGAGAGGGTGTTTATCTTGAACTCGACATAAACAAGGTCATTCCAAGACTAAATTATGATTCAATTTTATTTGAATAATTCGCATGTGTGTAGGGGTCTTTATTAGTAGGAGGAAACTGGAGGACCGGGGGGGGGGGGGGGGGGGGGGGGGGGAAACCACACCACTTGACTCAATGACAGACCTTCCCATCCAATGCACACACGTTAACCATTCGGCCACTCAACCCTGCTGTCAGTGGGTGCAGAACTGAGTTAATGTTTTGTCGGTCTGTTTATTAATATATATATAAATTTTTTACCAATGGCGTCCATCCAGCATTCTCTCTTACATTAACATTGGTACCATTCTTCAACAGTTCTTCTACTTTCTTATAATCTCCCTGTGAAAAACAAACAAATTACTGTAGAAGCATAAAATCATGTTTTCATCACTCTCAACCTATTTCTATATAAAAGTTGGATATTTGTAAAGTTCAGAGAGAAAAAACAATTTATAGACACTAAATGGCCTACAAAAGTTGTCCATTCATGATCGTTCATAATGACAACTACATTAAAATTTGTGTAGTTCATCCGAAAGGTTTCCATGTGGAATCTCGAATAATAAACTCTTTTGGGAAAGGATAAATACCTTGATGGCAGCAACATGTAGAGGAGTTTCTCCTCTAGCATTTCTTTTCATCTGAGTTTTTGTTGCTGAATTTGCACTTGTTCGCGTTCTGGGAGTTCTACTGGACTGTGATATTGGGGTACCACTAGATGCTGATTTGGGTGTCTGCTTTGGTGTTACTTTTAGTATTCGCTTTGGTGTTACTTTAGGTACCCGCTTTGGTGTTACTTTAAGTATTTGCTTTGGTGTTTCACCAGGTGATTCCTCTTCCTGTGGTTGTGGTGTTTTCCAAGACTTTGATCGGCCTGACATTCTCTCTTTAGAACTTTTTGCACTAATGGAAGATGGAGAGGTGGTTGTCTTTTTATGATCGGGTGTTTGAAGAGGAGAAATATTGGGATTATCAGATTTTCTTGATCGACGCAAGTTTTTCTTTTTGACTGAAATTAAGAATTTAGAAACAGCAAATTAATCTTTAAATTCATGTACAAATTAAAGATGGTTTGCCAGGCAAAGAAATGACATCTGACATTTGATTGTTGACAAAAAACATCCTGTGTGTTAAGAGGGAAAGATTATCAAATTGTTGTTCAGTGTTTAACATTCCCTTCCCTCAAGGTTGATATCATAGGGAGCAAGTGTGTTCAATCCTTGCATTGGCCAAGAAAGTATATCAGGATATTCCATATTTGTTTTGTCTTATACGTGGTGCAAGACGGTGGGTCTGACAAGGACAGCTGTCTAGTTGTTTGGATGGTTCGAAAAACCGAGATCCCCTGTATACATTGACATGCATGTAAGAGATCCCTTGGAAGTTGGAATTTGATATAAGAGTAGGCCATAGTGCCACTACCAGGGCAAAATTTCCCCCATTTCATTTCATTTCTGTGCTATCACAGACAAATCTTTATTATTTTTTTTATCGGCCCTGTTTCTCGAAATCTTAAAAGATAAATTCCAACTTTTTGTAGATATTCAATTTTGATTGGCTAATCACTAAAATCAATCTAATCCTCAGTTTACCAAAATTTCGATTTTATCTTAGTTGAAATTTTGAGAAACAGGTCCCTGATTTTATAGATATCTATATTTTCAGTATTTATTGTAAAGCACACTTGTATGCACATGTGAAAGATAGTGCTTTACCAGTGTTGTATAATAATAATTACTAAATCTCTTAAAAGCAGATTTTTGACAATGACTCGATTATCTTTATCAAACATAAAATGTTTTGATTAAATCAGTAATTATTAAATCACTTGATTATCTTTATCAAAAATAAAATGTTTTGATTAAATCAGTAATTATTAAACACAGAATCGTGCTATCTTCAGTAGCCCACAGAGTCTTATTGTGTGAGGGTTTTTTTTTGTGAAACAAAATGCAAAGAAGTGAAAATCGAAACAATGCATAAATGTGTAAATAGCAAGGAGATCAGTTGATAACCGTTGAAAAAGAAAATCAACTAACATATAAAGGGAAAATCACTGAAGTACAGGTACATAAAATCTAAACAAAACATATAAACTCAGAGAGCATAGTCTACCTGCAGAACAGCCAGTGGTCTCAGTCACCAAGATACTTTTATTTATAGTATTATCAGTATCTTCATCCTCCATATTCACATCATCATCATCACAATCAAAAAACTGAGTCATCGTTGTCCGTAACACTGGATCCTCATTTCTCCTGGTCTTGGTCAGCTTTTTATTGGAGATGGATCTTTTCTTTTTCTGATCGTCAGCTGCTCCAGGTGTTGTGTCTGATTTACTAAATAAATGATCAAAGGAATGATCTGTATTCTTGGAATTTTTTGTCTTTCGTGAAGATTGCCGAGTTCCAGGTGATGGTTGAGGTGTATTCTTTTGACCATTTATTTTGGTAAAGGATGATGGTTCATTATTGGTGAACAATGATTTTGATGATGGTGTACATTCTAAAATATCTTGTAAAGTTTCTCGATCAGTTTCATCTGCAATGGAATAATCAACTTTACAAGTTCAAAAGGTCAGTTTTTTTTACATATTTTAAAAATGACAAAAAATGTACTATTTTAAAGTATAGCCTGTTGTTATTATGTAGTCTACCTTAGCACACTGGACTGTAAAAAGACTTTCACGAAGAAAGGGAAAACGATAGCAGAATTATTATTACTGTATTTGTCTTAGAGTAAGATATATATAGATGGCTTTGTGAAATCAATATAAACTTTAAATAAGCATTAAATTTATATGAGAAATCAATATATTTGAAGAATTTTGGACCAAAATTTGTATTTTAATAAAATTACATTTGGTTGCATAATGGTTGTAAAGTCTACATCCATGTATAATTTCTCTAAATTCTGACAGTCAGGGGGTAATTATAACATGTTCTATCATTGCTGACAGGGGACCATGATATTCTTGTCTAATCCAAATAACAAACTTTTTTTCCCAAGGGAGAGAGTATAACGTTCGCTCGACTAGGTCATTTTTGGACTAACATCTGGTTAAATTTTATTTTAATACTTTGTTTGCGCATATAGGGTTCTTTATGCTTGCAGTGGGAAGAAACCTGAGGATTGGGAGAAAACGCATGGGTGGACAGACAACCCCACTCCTTATCACTCACTATTAATGGGGAACTGAAACCCTGTTACATGTACTTGACTCAATAACAGACCTTATGCAACGCGCACATGTTAACCATTTGGCCACCCAGCCCCCTGATCATAATGGTAGAGAACTGAGAATATGGCAAAGATGGCCAGAAGCTAACAACAGATAAGTTGGAACTTGGCTTGAAATATCGCATCTCACTGTTTTATTACGCTTTAACAAATAAATCTAAAATTTACACAAACCTGGGTCAATGACTGTATTTTGCATTGGTATCTTTTTTGATTGGTCTTGGCATAAAAGTATCCTTTCCAATTCTTGACATAGTCCAACAATATTTGACATGGGTCTGTTAACAGCTGCATCGCGAACATGGGTAGGAATAAAACAAACAGGACAATCTTTACCAAGAAATTCATCACAACAATTTCTGAAATAAAAATGATTTAAAATAATTATATCTTTTACATCTTAAGAACTGTAGTTTCATATCATTTGTCATTTATCTAAATTCTATATCATGGAAATGGCACCAATAGGGAATCCAATTTAAAGGAGAAATTCCACATATATATCAGTAAATTAAACTGTTTAATTCTCTTTGGAAAGCTCTGAAGTTCTGTGATATACATTTTTAAAGCATTAACAATGTCCAGTTGTCAGGTTGAGAAAGAGAGGGAGAAATGGGGTTTAACGTCCACTTGACACAAACTAGGTCATTTCAGGACTAACACATGGTTCAATTTCATTTCAATAATTTGCTTGTACATAGGGGTCTTTAGCAGTGGAAGGAAACCGAAGGACTCAGGAGAAAACCCACTAGGTTGGACAGCTACCCTACTCCTTGTCATGTACAACTGGGGAATCAAAACCATGCCAGTTGACTTAATGACAGACCTTATGATACAGCGTGTACATGCTAACCATTCGGCCATCCAACACCTCCTAAGTTGTTAGGTTATGTTCGAAACAAATTTCTTGAATCGCTTTCACCTAGTGTCTGGAAAAACAGACATAACATCATGTACGATCCATGTGCACTGACACTTTAACATATGTGTTTTTTTGTTTTTCAGCATGTTACAGAATTTTTCTTGTTTTAATCACATGTTGGTAAAGTTTACAAACTGTATTTAATAGTTATGTTAAACAGGTAACATAACTATGTGCGGTAGTCAAGTTTACAAAGTTTCATAATAATAGTAATAGAAAATGTACCATTATGTTGATTTGCACTAATCAATAGTGTTATATGACGTTACATTAATGCCCATCATGTCATTTTATGATACAATTTGTAACAGGCATGAAAAATAGCACAATGAAATAAAATGCTGTTTTGGACTGTTTACATTTATGCGTAATTCAAGAAAAATGTAAATTTGCATAGATAGCATCAATCAATGCTGTGCTTTCATTAAAAAAAAAATTCTTCTTTTGGTATAGTTTAGTAAGTGCCCTGACAATGTGTACCTTCGCAAGTGTAATCACTTTTTACAAAATTCAGAAATAGATAATTAATTGTTACCTGCAAAACATGTGACCACATCCTCCCAGGGTATACAGCCCTTTTGTCAAGTTTTTACTATAAAAGAACAAAATTACATGTAAGTAATGTTATTAGATGATGTACTTTCATTCCTCTTCATATCTACATGTACATGTACCTGCTGTACTGTACCTTCATTAAGGAAGTGTGGAATTGAATTTCATTATACTTATATTGATCATTTACTTGATAAAGACCAGAGAATCATGATGGTGTGTTTTACCTTTTGTAACATTGGTTATGATTGGTTAATCAAATATGACATAGGGTTCAAATGAATCACATACCAGTGCAGCCTTCAAATTTAACTGGATGATTATTGTCTCAATTGAAAAGTGTTTGTTTGTGAGTAGGCCTATTGAATGTATCATGACCCTTACTTTTTTTTATGTTTTTTAATGTCACTTCAGTAAGCAACCTGTCACTCTTAATTCTTAATCATCCATGTGACCACGGTGGGGGGGGGGGGGGGTTGCACGTCCCACAAAAATCCATATAAAATGTGATATAAATATAAATCAGTTTTATTTCTACGGCATCAGCAGTACTAAAAATAACTATTATTCATTTATTCTCTTGTTTTCTTGGTACTGATATTATAATTCTGTATATTCATATTGACATTAATTTAATCCTGATATGAATCATGTCGTAGCATCTGAATCGCAATATGCATCGTATCCTGACTACAGTGGCAATACACAGCACTCATTGGAAGGATAGTAATAAATACTTCAATTCACATCCCACTGTCACTGTGCCCGGCAAACTGATCCCGCAGTGAATATTCACTTGGCCGCTACAATCACTTCGACGAGACTTAATGAGTTCGGCATATTAACTTTTTTACTCCGACAAATCAAATTCTAAAACATTTTTTTGAAGTATAAGAAAAATAAATAAAGACGTTTGAAGAATTTGTAGTTTAAAAATATTTCCTATTTAGTGTAAATGGGTATTAAAATGAGTAAAATTAAAATGCATCATTTTGCCCGAAGCAGTTAGGTCTAGGTATTATGTAAACAATGCACGAGCCGTTGAGCCAATGACTGACTCCACGTGAACTCAATGCGTGTGTTGTAAACAGTCATCTGTGACAGATAATTAGTAAGTAATTCTCTGTGAAACAGATTGTGTGCCCGGCAGTCAAGTTTACAGTTAATAATAATAAATAGTAATAGTAAAATTACCAGTTTCTACAGCATAGAAGCCTTTGCAATCTCTGCAAGCTTGAATATGTACGACTATAAGTTTCTGGTACTTTTTCTAAAATGGATGTCATGTTCTTTCCTTTCATCTTCGTTGATAAATCTTGATAATCTACTTCAGATCAAAATCATCTTTCAATTTCGCGCAATATTTTGATTAGTTACACTTTTTAAGCCTTTTTAACGCAAGAGTAGGGTTTAGGGGTGGTAATTCATACTCTAACTGCAGGGATCAGACCACTGATAATTACCGTTACTTGGTATAAATTGGAATTCGATGAAGAGCAGATGTTCCCAAGGTTTCTCGGATGTCCCTGCAACTCAATGGTCAGTACATAGAATTCAAAGACGAAACCAAGTTCCTTGGTGTAATCTTTGATAGAAAAGTGACATGT
The DNA here is from genome assembly GCA_963678685.1 of Patella ulyssiponensis. Lineage (NCBI taxonomy): Eukaryota > Metazoa > Mollusca > Gastropoda > Patellidae > Patella > Patella ulyssiponensis. The sequence continues at coordinate 46,665,311 of OY783225.1, read as the reverse complement.
AGGCCGCATATCAAACATCTAGTAACACGCACTCAAAGCTTATTGAACCTTATGAGGAAAGTTACGGGTCATGAATGGGGTGCGAACAGGGTTACCCTGATGATGATTTCTCTAATACGTCCTGTACTAGCATACGGATGCATGGCATTCTTAAATGCAAGACCCGTCACACTAAGAAAATTAGACACCATACAATACAAAGCACTCTGTATTAATTGCTACCGGATGCGGCATAGGTGTCAAACACGAGTCGTTATTACAGGAGGTAGGTGAACTCCCTCTGTCACTACACAGGAAGAAGCTGACCCTGGGGCATTGGGTCAAACTGAGCCGATTGGGTGAAAGGTGTCCTGCCTTACACGAAATCTCGAGGTTCAGAAATGCTAGGGACGACACACGGAAGACGTACGGCCAGGCAGTCGGCGAAATGATTAGAGAATACATAAGCTCACCATAAATAATGTGGAAGTTCCGATTCGGGCGCCCTGGACCAATTCAGTACCCCCGGTAGATATCTCCCTGGTTCTGAGGGTAGACAAAGGGAACAACCCACTGGCGGCCAAACATCTCTCGTTAACTCACATTGAGGATAACTGATCTAACTGGACTCACACACACACGGACGGATAGCACAACCCCGAAAATGGTACGACGGGCTTCAGGGTTTATATCCCGGGGAAGGAGCCACAGGCAGCAAATAGACTGCCGTACACGTCGGAAATGTATGCGATCAAAGAAGTCGTAGTGTGGATATCCTGCCAGAGGAAATCAAACTTTGTTGTCCTCAGCGACTCGCTGAGTAGCCTGGAATAAATCAGAGGTCGGACGCCCGTGCCGAACTTCAGACCCAGATCTAACTAGCGCACGAAAAGTCGCTAGCAAAAGGCAGCCAGGTAGTATTGACATGGGTCCCTTCGCATATCAATCTAAGGGGGAACGAAGAGGCAGAAAAGCTCGCCCTAAAAGGGTCACAACTGGAAGAACGGAGTGTCGAGCTCCCTTACAGCTTGCACGAATCCAAAAGTATGGTCGGGTTACGCGTCAGCTCTGAATGGGAAAATTCCCTTTTGGAATTTAGATCCGATGAGTCCTTAAACGCTAAATTATCTGTAAATCATCCCAGCAGAAAAATCTGCCGGTTAATAACAAAGCTGAAGGTGAAAGAGACGCTCAGACACCGTGCATTAAGCCTGTTAGGTGCAGCTGCGGCACGGACGTGTCTCCAGCCCATATCCTAGTAGACTGTGATCGCCTCGCAGCCGAAAGAAAACCTCTCGCGGATAAACTGAGTTCCCTTAACACGGCTCTCAGTGTTCCAAATTTACTTTACCCCAAAGTAAACATACACGAGATCTTTAAATTAATCTACGATTTCGCGTGTGAGATTGGTATCCTAGGTTCTGCTCTGTGAAGACTTGAGGTAATACCCCAAGACCCGACGGGCGGGATCCACAAGTGATCACCCCGAGGGACACCGCTGGTCAGACATCCTTACGTGAAGGAACGTCTAGGACCCTGAGGGGACCGTTTTTGTTATCGGTGGAAGCGGGCCAACGGCTAAACAACGCCCAGCCCTGAGGACATTAGGCCGTGATGTGAAATTTCTAGCAAGCTTGCTTCTGTTTCTCCATCCCGACCATTTTCAGGCGGAAAACAAACTACATCATCTAATTCTCCTAGTATTACTTTGTATTTCCACACAACTTTTCTTTTATCAACTCTTTGACGTTTGACAGAAAACGTAAAATAAATATGGGCTTACTTATCAATGTGCGATGGTATTTGAATTTCGCGGTGATTTGGTTTTAATAGATCACGTGACACAGCTCGCCAATCAGACACACACTACGAAGGGTCAACGGGTCGTGTAGAGTGAAAGGTCACCGGTATGTTCACGTTTCGATAGTAAAAAACCGGAAGAATAACTAGAGCTGTATACTCCGTGTAGATTTTGTTTAAAAACACCGATCTAAAACCGTTTACTGCGAGAAACTGGGAAAAATTAAGGGAATGTGCTAACCAGTGGATCAAATTAGAAGGAAACGGCAGGCTTGTACTGGAGACAAAATGCTATATTGATTTGATTTGTTGGACAAAGAATTCTAGTTCTAGGAATGTGCAGACAAGATTCATTGGGGTATACTAACAATACAGACTTCTCACATTCCACGTACGTACGTTACCAACGTAAAAAAAAACAACTGTGTATGAATAAAGTTATGTTTGGAGCAGATAATATTTTACCAGCGAAATAAGAAAAAGAATAATAGGTCTGGTTAATTTGTTGAGGGGATCATATCTTAACATTTTCCCATTTTATTGCAAATGCAAGTTGATGAAGATATTCTCTCCTATTCCTAAATGCATGACAACTCAGACCAAGGACTACTCAGACCAAGACACCACTATGGTAAAGACTGTCACTTAAGACTGTCACCATTGAGGTGAAATACCATGCGCAGTACTTTATAAGAAATATAGGGGGCATATTCTGGAGCATTCCCCCCTGGTTGCCTTATTGTAGCTGCGGAAATTTATGCCCTTCTTGTTAAACTCAACTGTAACAAATGACAGGGTTAGGTTGACTATAGAGATCAAGAACCAAACGATATTTTCACTGCGGATGCATATCAGACTGCATTAGGCTACAGATAATTGTATTTGTTACAAGTGAAAGCTTTCTAGTATGGATTTGTGAAAATTGTTCGAATATGAAAGTGACAGCAAAATGGTATTGATGAAATTATGTGATTTTTTATGAAAAGACCTGAACCTGTATACATGTACATATGATATGTATTTTTGTAAGCGGTTTGTACATTGGTGTGCCCGTAAAAAGACCCCTTGGCAGTTGGAATTCGATATAAGAGTGGGCCATAGTCATAGTGCTGTGCCGGCAAAATTTCCCTCATAATAAACTGTATAGCGCGTGCCCGTCTTCCTTAACCCAGTACATGTATAAGAGCTTCAGATAGATGTATTATTTAGAAGTGAAAGTGAAAGCTTTCTAGTATGGTTTTGTGAAAATTGTTCGAATATGAAAGTGACAGCCAAATCATATTGATGAAATTATGTGATTTTTATGAGTAGGCCTAAACCTGTAAACATATGTATTTTTGTAAGCCGTTTTTCATTCCATTTTTTAAATATGTTTTACTTAAATGTACTGTACATGTCGATATATTTTCATATCATATTTAGTTATTTTAAGCTGACATATATGTTTTTATTTTACTTCTTTATTCTAATTCAATTCAGACGTGTTTTCTCCTTGTCAGTGGTGCAGGCGGAGGGGCTGACAAGGTACAAGGACTGCTGTCTAGTCGTTCGAATGTGACGAAAAACCGAAGTCCTCTGTAACATTGGTGTGCACGTAAAAAGATCCCTTGGCAGTTGGAATTTGATATAAGAGTAGGCCATAGTGCTGTGCCCGGGCAAAATTTTCCTCATGGTACACTGTATAGTGTATGCCCGTCTTCATTAGTCCAGTACATGTATAAGAGCAGAACAGTAAGACGACGTTTAACTCCATTTTATTTCTTATTCATTTTACTGAAACCATTTTATTTAGTTAACTGTTTGTTTTTCTCTTATATGTACTTTTCTTTACTGGTATATCTTTTAATTTTGTACAGTGTATATGCACACAAGACCTGATCTGTGTGTAAATACATGTATTCTGTGCAGCTTAGCCCCCCCCCCCCCCAAAAAAAAAATTGATGATTTCTTAGGACTATTCTTAGCTGGCCACATCCTCAGCCCCTCCAAAAAATTCCGTAGCCCCCCACCCCAATTTTATGAGCTGGCGACGGGCCCGATTCTGTGGATATAAAAATCTGAAAAGCAGATTAAAACCCAATCTCCAGTATTAATACACTATATAAATGATATTATTATATACATTTTTCATTGAAGATACATTATATAAGATTTAGATAAAAAAAACTAGCCATTCTTGCTATAATAGTTCAAAAGTAGATAATGTAAAATGAATAATTTGAAAATTTCACTCAAATTACCCTATTGCAAGCGAAGATATTAGCCTTTGAAGGTTTGACAGACATGTTCAACAATTTCAACCACTGTACTGGTTGATCGAAGCTAAAGCAGATTAAAACCCAATCTCCAGTATTAATACACTATATAAATGATATTATTATATACATTTTTCATTGAAGATACATTATATAAGATTTAGATAAAAAAAACTAGCCATTCTTGCTATAATAGTTCAAAAGTAGATAATGTAAAATGAATAATTTGAAAATTTCACTCAAATTACCCTATTGCAAGCGAAGATATTAGCCTTTGAAGGTTTGACAGACATGTTCAACAATTTCAACCACTGTACTGGTTGATCGAAGCTAAGTCTCGGTCCTCCATATTTGATTAAATCAAAGTATCGCTGAACCGTTTTAATCTATTTAATATAGGAGAAAACTCATGCCATCGAGTGTTGTTGTTGAATACTGTATGAGGAAGTATATAAAATTGCATTCATTTTTTTTTTATTACTGTATTTCTTTCTTTAAATAAATGTATACTTATTTGACATCTCTTATAATATGTTTATATTGTTTGTTTTTTTTTAAAAAAAACAAAAACAAGTATAATTGGTGCATGTACAGAGGTAGTTGTGAGGCGAATCATTATTAATATTCTTTTGTATAAGTGGGTCCTAATGATCTCAGGACATGTCTATTGGACAATAACACCCCTCTAAATGCGAAACAGGAGGTGTTTATCTCCTAATTATTATACCGAACCAGTATTTCAATCATGCCAAAAACGTTTTCATCTGTATATTATATTTATATTTCTTATGGATATTGTTTAATTGAAATAAAATGGAAAAATTGCTTTTTTCCAGGAAATATCACATTCATTGATACAATTTCGCTTTTGACCATATTTTTGCCGCAAATCAGGGGCTAGCCGTGGTCACGGTGTCAACACAACATTTATCTGATGTTGTTGTCCCGTAATTCAGGCATATTTGCAGAAAAATTCTCTCATACAAATGTAAACAAGCCAACGTGTTCCGTCTCGTAAAAGGTATTCCCTGGTCTATTTATGGCTATTGACCCCTGACCTAATGACGTTGATTGCTTTTCTGGTTTCTGATTGGCTTAGAATTTGATTTCTTCACCACATTATGGCTGCACTTGACAAATATAGTCCGAGGCGTAATTCGAGTGTTGGTCTGATTGTGCAAACCATCGCAATAGAAATGTGTACTACAGTGACGACTTACTTGTTTACTTGTGCAGCAAAGGGTCAGATTTTCGCCTGGAATTTGCTGGGACAAAATGAAACGATTTTCGTGGCTAAATCACAGCCTACATTGCTTGCACACTTTAACTTAGGATCGACACCCGGTTGGCCCCTACTCCCACCCTATAGTCACACCCTAATCCCATCTCCCCATGCACTCTAGCATGCATGGCGAAATGGACCAGACTGAGACCACGTGCCATCCCTCCCTTTCCCCCACGAATGAGACCTATCCTGCCTGCTGCCCCGCAAAGACACTATATCTTACTCAACAAGCCAACCCAGTCCTATATTCTGTGGCTGGCACAGGCTAGTTTCTTAGGAAAAACTTTGTCTACGATATCATCCTAGGTGGAAGTGGACGTTAAACTCCAGTAACGAACCAAAAGAGCAGGTGTAAATGTCAATGTCTGTACAAAATCGCTCCCCGTAACACAATGCATGGGATATGCCCGTCTATATTATCCCGGCTGGTGCAGAACAGGAAAAAGTTGACTTCTTTCATTTAATTCCCTTTTACGACACACCTTTTCACACGTAGGCTATGCCATTTTGCACATAGCATCACTGAACAGTTTACGCAAATGGCCAAAGTCTTAACATTTTTGCAAGCAAAATGTTAGGTATAAATAATATGTAATATAGTAGTAAAAAGACGGAAGGGGGATAACTATGTAAATAAATAAGAAATACGCGGTACTTATATCAGGCTACTGAAAAGCTCTCAATGGGAGCCTTTACAAACTGAAAATGAAGAACGAATTAACACAAGATAGGGAGATGGGGTTTAAAGTCCACTCCACACAAACTATGTCATTTCGGAACTAACACATCTTTCAATTCAATTTCAATAATTCGCTCCTGCGTAGGATTCTTTTAACAGTTGGTGGAAACCGGTGGACCCGGTGAACCCCCACGAGGCTGAACAGGCGATCCTACTTCTTGTCACCTACGAACGGGGAATCGAAACCGCACCAGTTGTCTCAATGCCAAACTTTATGATATAACGCGCACGAGCAAACCATTCGGGCATCCAACCCCCATTAATACAAGAAGATCAACCAGTTCTTGACTGTTATAAAATAGAATCCGGCTGCCAAACTGCACTCCCCATTCCAAAAACAAATCAAATGATTTTTTACATTTATCTTTACTTCAGTTTGTATGTAAACTTACATATTAGACAAAATACACATTATTTACAGCTTTTTACTGAATACATATTAGGACACGGACAGAATATAAAAATCTTGGTTTAGTATCTGATCTGTCAAAACACTGCAAATTAGAGGGTTTCATTATTTTTGGGACGATCGCACATGTTAATTTATTTATGGATGCATTTAAAATCATAATTACTATCTGTAATCGGTATGCATTTCTGTTGAATAAGATACGACACATCTGCACATACTTGGTGAAAGTACATGTATATGGGATTGGAAGGATTTGCTGTAACCAATGAAACAAGACATGTGTCGTTGAATACGCCGCTAGATCACCATCTCAAGACGCTACAGGGTTTGATCCCGCCATTGTCGGAAAACGTTCCTCGGGATTTTCTAGCCTGGTTCCCCCCATGTAAGTAATGCTAGATGTAGTGCCAGACAAGATATAGGGCCACACAAGAAAAGGCGTCTAGTCGTTCAGCTGGGACTAACAACCGAGGTCCTGTGTATATACCAATCGAAATACAAATAAGAGTAGGACTCAACTCAGCTAACAGGGCATAACTCCTTCCGTAGCCAGTTTGGTACATACATGTTTTACGTTGAGTCACATTTCAGCAGACGTCCATATCCGTGAGATTATGTCTAAATGTTGGTTCATTAACAGTTTCCAGGTCAGTACGCGAAGCTGACGCCACCTTCTTCTGGTCACGCCATTTTCGCAAACGGCGTGTGAATTTTATAAAACTGGGCTGGGCTCGGATTATTCTTATTGTCTTTTTAACAGTTTTTCTGAAGTGTAGTAAGTTTCGTCTCAAGTAGACTAAATGATGTTGAAACGTTATCACATCAAGAACGACAATTCCGATCAAGATGGAAATGAATATAGCTAAAACTGCAATTCCTATCCACATTGACCCTTCGGCTTCTACTGGAACAGGTTCAAATTTTCGCTTTTGCCACCCTGATTGAAATATAATAAAATATATAAACTAAATACAATTTTAAAGGACAGTATAAAACAAGTACGATAGTGCACTATAACATGGACCACAGGGGCGGATCTAGGAATTTTGAAAGGGGGGCGGGACGCCGCAAAATGAGGGCACTGATCGCGTAGCCATTCCAGGAGCTATTTGTCTGATATTTTGGTCTAAGTAAGCGTTCGGAAATCGTTGGAACGGACATATTTGGGTCTGAGAAAAGGCACTTTTAGCAGTAAAAAAGGGCCCTGTTGAAAATTAGGGGGGTGGGGACCAGGAGCCAAGCACAATGCCGTCGTCGTTTTCTTCAAATCGAAGCCCGTCAATCGATGCGCGATTGTTCAAGGAACGAGCATGTCACTTTCCATATCGATCGTATTTGAATTGAGCGTCGCACACAAAAGAAAAACAAGACGAGTAGCTCTTTGGAACCTGATCCTGGTCCAAAAAAAGCGCCCCAAATTGGTATAAATGTTAGTTTGATATCTGACCTTTCGCAAAACAATTAATTGATCAATATTTTGAATAACATTGGAAGTTACGAAACTGGTTATAAAATGGATATCATAATTTTCGACTTCCGCGATATCAATTAGGTCTGAGATCTGTGTGCTTTTTGGTGGATTGCGAAATGTTGTACAGGAATATGACGTACTAAGATAAAAAAAAAACCCGAAACATAACTGCAAGATAAAAAGACGCTTTAATTATGCTATCCCAAGAGACAATATTGATTGCCATAGTAGATAGTACAGTTAAAATCATAATTACTTTTTGGGTGTCTTTCTGATGGACTGCGTGTTACGAAAATGTCTAAGCAGTTGAACGTAAAAGTCTTTATCACAATTTACTAGGCTTGGCGACAAAGACGTTTATGCTCATTACCTGTACACCTTGGTTTATCTCCAATCCAGATACCGTCTCCGCTACAAAACTGGTCCCAGTAGACCGTGATATCATCTGGATATATGTAACATTCATAGGTAGCAATATCTCTATACATTTCACCCGTTACGTTTGACTTGGCTCCAATATAATTGGGTGCTTTTCCACAGTAAACAGCTGAGAAATCAAATAACAATATTATTCATTATTACAATACATTTGTACACCACACGTACATGGAACACACTTTTAAAACTAATACCTCGGTCAGACCTTGTTGGTGTCCTTACGGCGCTGCTACGTCTAGATCGCCATAAGTGGTATAAAATCGTGGTTAAAATGCTAGATATCCTGCAGTGTTCTCCATGGTCGCCGAGTCGCAGCTTTTGTTTTGAGCGACCTGCCCTTGTAATCTATGAGAACGCGACTTTTTTCAAGTTTGAAATTTTGGTCGCCCAGTCGATAAGGAACTTTAGCTGGGGCCCGAGAAGTTGGACAGGCGACCCCTCACGTGGAAACTGTGAATCGAAACCAGGCCACTTGACTCAATGACAGACCTTCAGATCTAACGCACATGGGTTATACCATTCAGCCTTTTAACCCATACGAGAACTGTGCGGTCATACAGCTGCCATTTTCTGGGATCGAAAAGATTAACGTAGTTACCTGTACAGTTGATATCCACATTCGACCATGTTCCACTCAGCTGACAAAACGACATAGTTCGATATCCTCCGGCATTCACATGACCTTTATCGCAACTGTAGATAGCGGCGCCACCAGGAGCATTGTCTGTCGTTTTAGCTGTAGCATTGGCTACAGCAGGGGGTTCGGGACAATGTATGTCTGAAAAACAATTTAGTAGATATTCAGTATTTAGGCAACGAGTTTGACCGAGATTGCCGAAGAATGAACATTTATTTGGTCCCAGTTGTTTTTAAGAAAGCTTAGATGTATATAGAATTGGAAAGATAGAAAAGGCTACATTTTTACTGTATCTCCCGTTCCTTCGCTAACGTTTTGCCTTATAAGGGCATTTTTCGCAACATCATGAAATTGTACACACATTTTTTGAATATAAAAAGGTATGCATTTGCATCTATGTGAATGATATATGTTAAAGATGTTGGTCCAGCTTACCCAGACAGACAGGATCATCTCCACTCCACACATTATTATTAATACAGGTACGAGTCAAATTACCACTATCTAAAAATTGCCGTCGACCACACTTGTGATAAATCTTGGCATTCCAATCGTATGATTTATTACCGTGTTCACAATGGATCTCTGTAATTTCAGTGACAAATATAACTATTGATTGCATAAATACAATTTGCTTTATATTATACTGTACTCATTAAAGGAGCTAAACCTAGACATTGAAACAGCTGGGCCGCAACGCATATAATGATGTAATATGAATGAATATAAACTGATTTACATTCAGGTGTTTCCGTTTTTACTCGAATTTCAAATCAGTTATGTGCGCTAGAAATCTCAATCGTATGGCAATTTCTAGGGTCGTGTACCGATGGTATTTATTGGGCATTCTCCAGGTTAAGAAAGTGGCGTTACCGTTTGACATGACTTGTGAAATATGTCTAGCTTCGTTCTTCGGGTCCCTTGTTACAAATAGCGCTGAAACGCATTATGATTCACGATTCGTATATCAGTGGTAAAATGTTTATTTTATCTTAATTATTCGATATCAGAAACCTATCATTTCAAGATAAGATTACAACATCAATGTTGATTTAATGGACAAATAATTCTTGCTTTTAATGTCAAAGACTTTGGATGAAATTGTGTTGAACACTTATCTACTGTTACATCTGACATATTGTTTGAAATTGACTAAGCAAGCTGCTTGTAATGATATTCCGGGATGTTTATTGTGCTAATATTTTCGAAAGGGTATATGATGAGCATGATTTTAAGTGATTTACGGGTTTTATATAACCATTTGAAATATAATTTTAAAAGAAGTCTTCTTAGCAGGACGTTGCGGTGATATGGAACAGGTTGGATTCACCTAGATGTCAAATTTATTACAAGAAAAAAAAAAACGAAAAGAAATAGTAATCTAATCATGGATGGTAAATAAAACTTGTAGTCATATGCATGAATGGAATCTAAAATCTTGGATTGTTCTGACGATATACCAGTGTTTACTTAAGCTAATCGTCCATATCTAGTAATGTTTGGTAGCATTTGGAACTTCAGAATTTTAATACTGTTGTATTGGAAGATATGGTGATCATAAATGAAATGAAATGAAATGTGGTTTAACGTCCTATATTCTTCTGCACCTAACCTGGGCTAATTGAAGACGGACATACGCCATACAGTGTGCTATGAGGGACATTTTGCCAGGGCAGCGGCGCTACGACTTACTCTTTTATCGAATTCCAACTACCAAGGGATCTTTTACGTGCACGCCAAAGTGTACACGGGACCTCGGTTTTGCGTCCCATCCGAACGACTAGACAACTGATCATAATTATGGTGCTGAACACGCCTCTCCGCGGACCTCTGATAACTAAGTTACATTTTGTTGGATATCAGACCACTTACTTTCACAGTAAGGTGTCGTACCGCTCCACAAACCACTAACTGTACATCGTCTCTCTAGGTCACCTCGAGATGCAAAATAACCAGGGTAACAAGTATAAGAGGCGTAGGCATTATATTCTTGACTGTCAGCCACAATAATACTATTCTCCACTTCATCTGGGCTGGGACATTTGATGACTATAAAAAAAAACATATGATGGCGCCAACGGATTTAATAGAGCAGTGCCTTGGTATTTACAGAGACAGTATATCAGAATAAAGGCATGACTAATCCAATTAATATGAAATTGTCTTGACAAACATTAGTCGGTTTAACATTTATTAGAGGGGCAATAGGTAATCTTAGATAAAGGGTTGACAGTTCTCGTTATAGTAGTTAGGAAAGGGAGAATGAAAACAAAATATGCTGAAAATTTCAGTCAAACTGCTTCACTCTGAAGCGAAATATTAGCCATGGGATTTTAGGCTAGTCTCGGTCGTCATTAATGACGTTGGTGTGATAGCAAACAGAGTCTCAATTATCCATTTTTACATTAAGTTATCCATCACAAAATGTATTCAAATCCAGTAAATATCGCGGTTGTTTATGGTCTGGATAAGTTTATTAATGTCCAATTAATAATTTAGACAATAGTTCAAACCCAAAAAGACCTGCAATAGGCAGTCTTAGCTCTGACATATGCATGTCAACAATCAATCAATCTAAATTATAGCAATATACAGTACTACGACTATTTTTTTAAAAAAAATCGTTAGTCGTTTCTATCTGTGAACATCGAGGTTGAGATGGTATCTAACCTCGGCTGTTTGTTTTAACCGGCTAAATTATAAGCTAGGAGAACACATTTTAACATTTATTTTTGTTAAATGCAATAGACGAAATATCTAGTGATTTCCTGGCAATAAACAAAATATGTTCAATCAAAACCTGACATACTCCAAATCGTAAGCTAGCTGCCTATCCTTAACCGAGCATCTTCGGGAGTTATAATACATAGATACTTACTTCCACATATCGGCTCTTCGCCACTCCATTCGCCGTTATCCAGACAAGTTCTAGACATATTTCCACATTCCGTAGCGTAACCTTCGAAACAGATATATGTGGCGCTGGAACCGATGTTGACATGTAAAAAGCTCACGGCCCCATTTTCAGGTCTCTTTAATATTTCACACGACGTCGCTTAAAAAATATCATGAATTACGAAAACAGTCATATATTAAGGAAAAGATCATGAATTTATGAACCAATAATGAATTTAGGAAGAAATCAAAAGAAGCAAAACCGCATGAATAATCAAATATTGAACACTTTTTTAAAAAGAATAACAGCCCAACAACAACCATTTCTTTGGAGAATATAAAATATACATGTCTAATCTGAAACCCTTGGTAGATACAACTCTTTCGCCTTACCCACACACTCGAGATCTGTGCCGTCCCATTCACCTGATGGCAAACAACGTCTATATGAGTCACCAGAGACTGCTGTATGTCTTTCCATACACTGATAATGCCATACAGCACCATCTGAAACCGAGCTGTTATCAAAGCGGTAGGCATTGGGAACATCTGGTGGGCCACCACAGTAAGAATCATCTAAAATCAAACACAAATCTTTAGATCATAAAAGAGACTGTCCCTCTCTCCATTAAACCAGACGGAATAGAACAGTAGGGCGTTAAACACAATTCATCCATAACGATTGCAGTATAAAAATATCAATAGAACTCCATATTAACTTAAAATGTACATAACTTATTTTAGAAATGAGCTATCTGAATGAATTTTGGACCAAAATGTCTTTCGGAAAAATGACTGATTTTGTACTGCCAAACACTGTATGTAACCTATGTGATTTTAGAATCTTTGCACAATTTCTTTCCTAACTCTGCTGCCAACCCTAATTCGTGTTCACTTTTTGAGTATGGGCACGTATATCGAAAATTGGTTATACATGTACGTACAGAATCTACAAAAACTGTGTGCAGGATAACATTTATAATTCCATGTATCAAACGACAATATGCTAACGTTATTAAAATTGAATAACATATTTTACCAGCTTTAGAGAAAGAAATCCTGTTCCAAAAAATCAAAGAGAATATACACCAAAATTCCTTTTCAGACACCATTTTGTTTCTGCCCTCAAATCTGTCAAATGTTTCAGCCAGAAATAATTGCGCTTACTATGCAAATGATTGGGTAATAGTGCTGGGGTTATAAAACTGGTGCACATTAACCTCTGTGGTCTTATAAACCACTGTTAACTTGTTTCTTAAAGTATACGTGTCAAAAGAAAAATTAGAAAAAAATCCTTAATGATGGTTGATCTGCGTTTAGCGTGACGTCTTTCCATTCAGAATATTCTTGTGCCTGCAAGAATAACTGTGACGGATGGTTTATTGAAATGAATTCATAAAATATGCGTTTTATTTCTTATACATGTCGTTGACTTTTATTTTCAAGTAGCTTGGTGTTCAATTAGGTGATTAGGCGTTATGATTAGCATTCAGTAAACCACGATTTTTATTCCCTACTTTTATGGAGTTTTATTTCTAGCAGCTTCATATTTAGATAGATGATTAGAAGTTATGAAACAACATTATGCGACATGTACTTCGATCGTACAGATGTCACTTGGGAACGTCGACAATACGCTGTTTCTGTTGAACCTTGTACCTCGAAGCCTATTCAATTTCTAATGAAGCTTTATTACCAGTAATTGCCCAGCCAGATTAAGCTTGCGGAAACCCTATATTAAAGTCGATGGTTTTAAATTCCGTTAAGCATTGACAAAGATGTGATGAATTGTAAATTTCGCAACGTTATGCATGTAGGTAACTGAAATCTCTTAGCCTTATTTATCTGAACTATCCTGTATGATAGAACACTTTGAAAACGGAATTCGTCATTAAGTGGGTTTTATGTGTAATTATTTCCCCAAGCTAATTGAATCCACTGATTTGTAATATCACAGTAATTTGAACTTTAGTTCGTCGGGGGGAGGTTTCAAATTATTGTGTCTGTTTTCTTGGCCAAAGAATTCGTATTTAATTATCTCAAAATCTTTTAATTCAATTCAGATTATCATGCCCCCCCCCCCTTACAAAAAAAGAAAAACAAACACTGCTCGAAAGAGTCCGTGGCTATATATTCAATTGCTTTGTCCTAACCAACCATTGACATGGAGTATATATATAATAGATGTTCATAAATTATGATATCTGGTTAAAGGTTAGTAAGGGTCATATTATGTGGAGCGAATAGTTTGCTGCAGGGTCGTATGTAGGATTTTAAAAGTGGAAGTGCAGCAGAGTGGTGGGGCATAATGCCCAAATTACTGAGCCCTGGGACTGCCGCAATTAAAGAAAGTCGCTAGCAAGTAATCCCGTAGGGGCGACTTTTCTTGGGGCGCCTTATTTTTCAGGGAGTGCAATGTATACCCCCTGTACCCAAGCTAAGTTCGGCCCTAGTAGGCTTTCACTTTAAATGTGGTTGACTCTGACGGTAAGTTGTGCTCTAAAGGCCCTGAAATAGTATGTAAAGTAGCCAAGATGGGTATATTCAAATGTCCGTTGCTTAGTTTTAAACATTCTTTGATATTTTATGGAATGTGTATTTCAATTCGCGCGATGATCACAAAGCATTCTCAGACTTAAATTGAGAATTTATTCAACTTTCAATCACTCAACTTTGATCAAGAAATAAAAAACTGTGCACATAGTTTCTTATTGATGTATTTGATACATTAAAATAACAACAGTATTTTAAAGGGCTATATATTAGCTAAAATAAGGCGAATAATTTTGAGTAAATTCTCAATTTAAGTCTGAGAATGCTTTGTGAACTCGGGGCCAGTATTTCAAAGAAAGAAGGTCAGATATCTATCATGGTCCATGGCTGGTAGCCTCTCTTATTTCTTGGTGAATTATGAGAGACCGTGGCCCATAATTGACAAATTATAACCTATTTACAATCCAATTATGAAATATCGTCTGATTGTCGATCCCTTTAACTACGATCATAAAAACAACCTCCAAGAGCTTCACACTCAAGATCCGGTGAGAGGAAGACTTTAGTTGAAGTGTTTTAGAGACGATATCAAAATGAGCCAGCTTAGAATTAGTCATCTTTGTCAACTATGAGAATAAATTACGTATCAGATTTAGAACGTTTGATAGTAATATATCGTTATCCCCGATTTCAGTTTGTGTGTATATAGGAGCAGAAATGAAATGCGATTTAACTCGACTAATCTGCTTTTACCAAGTTATTGAAGACAGAGTCTATTGCTATTTTCGATGTTTATTGGAATCCAAAAGATCAAATCTAAGTTTGTAGGCCTTCAGAATATATAACTGAACATCCGAGCGAACACCATAAGACGACTCCTGTGGTCCAATTGTGATGGAGGTCGGTATCACAAAGATGTGTGAGACGTTGAAAAAAAGCATAATGATCTAGGTATACATTTATTTATATTTTTATAAACAATGCGTTTGATGTGTGATTGTATCATCTATGTGAACTCTGGATACATCGCTCCTCATATCGGATAGTAGATAGTTATCTTTAAAACAGTTGTCCTGTTACAAAGAGCAAGATATATTTTGTGTTGTTATTAATTGCAATACAACTTTTGTAACAATAAGACCATATTGTGTCTTTGGGAAAATTGTTAAAACAACTAATTTTATAAAGTCAAATTCACATGTACCTAGCTAGTGCACGTGAATTAAAAGCTATACATAACAAACAAGTGATGTCTTGGTAAAATCATAACCACTGTCAAAATATTCGTCAAGTTCTTCCAGTTATTTAACCTATGGTTGGAAGACCATATAAGGAGTATCACTTCGTTGTAGTGGTGAGAAATATAAGGCTGTTTTCCATATTTGGAATGGAATTTGGGGTCAAAGTTAATCTTGAGCCTGCAGGAACTGGGGGATATAAAATAGGGGGTAGAGCGAGATTCGTTAGAAACTCACCCAGATTTATAGCAGCCATTATCTGCTGAGAACAAGTGACCTGCGAAACCATTCAGCTTGTAATAAAGTTATTTACAACTAATGCTGTAGTATTATTGTCGATCACAAGAAGAACACAACAAAGAAGAAGTCCTACAATACCTATAGTACCTCACTTTTCGCCTAAAAGCAATATTAATAATGGTATGTGTTTTAAATAATGTTTGAATTAATCGATATTGTCGATATAGCACCTCGGGATTCTATTGGGTTATGGTAGGGTTTGGCGAGTCGGCGGTGGGGGGAGGGGATTTAAAGTGCATATCATCACTTACTAGCAGAAGAGCTATACAACAAATTTCAGCAAAATAAAAATTAGATATATATCACGGAACAGTTTATTATTGCCTCTGGTAAATAAAGACCATTGCGATTTGCGTGCAGTAGGCGGCGGAAGAAACATACAATACTCGACTATTCCCTTTTATTCGTGTAGTAATCTGTTGGACTAGAACATTAAAACCCCTAGTTTTGTCGGCTATGCTAAATAAGTGTAGTCATTTTTGACAATCAAACTATCCAAACAAGGATATTTAACAGCCAAAAACTCTATTCACTAAGTTCTATGGTTATTATCCGGAAGTTTTTGATCTTTAGAAAAGACTGGTGTTTTCTATCACCACAAATATATTTCCCCAACACTGATGATTCGTTATTTACGTACGCCATTATGTGTAATTATAGTAGTAGCTGGTGTCATACACGATAAAAGGTATATGCTTACTTCTTATCAAACAGATGGCACTTGCCAGTTACCTGATCCCATTTCTCACGTGTTATTACCCAAATTTGTATTTTTGCATTTATGAACTTTATGGCACCCCTTCGATATAGAAAGTATAGACGATATTATGTTTTATTCCAGTTATCTAGATATTTGGGACTATTGGAATATTATTAGAATGGCTCTTTTGCATTGCATTAAAGTCTATCTATGTAAGTTCAAAGACATAAATTCAAATATCTCAGTCATAGTATTTGGGATTTATGTTGCAGAAAACCAACATTGTTATAATAAACTAGATGGGTTTACAAAATAGGATTGCCATTTTAATCGGAAATCCTTGAGATATTAAAACCCTGTATTCTATCATTTCAGAATCCACAATGGATACAAATTTCTAAATTACGTAAATGGGTGATACATGTTAATAAACAAGACGTGGTTAAGTATACATATATGATGAACGTAGAGAGTAGTAAATCATCAAAACAATGGCCAAGCCTATTATTAATCACGTGACCAGTTCAATGGTGTGTGACCTTATTTGTCACCAAGACTAAGTTCCTGGCTGTCACGAAGACATAAATCATGTTACCACCAAAGATCAAACGGAGCTGTTAAACACAACAACTATGTAAAATATATGTATCCTTTAAAAAATATATGTGATTATCTCTATTACCATGCTGATAATATGTTTTGTTTTGGAAGGGGTGGGGTAATTAATCTTGTTCCTAATAAGAAATGATTAAAAATGTAAGTATGTCATCAAAAACTTTTTTTACGTCTTATAAGGTAAGTCTATTCATTGTCATTAATCAAGTCGTAGCTCTTAACACTTTGGTGAATACTTAAGTAAGTGGAAATTTTATTATTCCAATTAATCACAATTTTTTTTTCATTACAGTGATAAGAACAAAATTTTAATGTACCCTTAAATTTTAACTATTTTCCATTTCAGCTATTATGTAATTTGAACAAAAATGTATGTAATCTAACTCAAATTAATGACAATATTTTAATTTCTTTATTACAGTTATAAAATCTGTGTATATTTAAATAATAATTAGTTTTCATTTTAGCTATTACTGTGTAATTTGAAAGAAAATTTTCTGAAACCAAAACTGTATGTAATTTAAATTAAATTTGGAACAAAATTTGTTATATCGCGTATAAAATCAATTTGGGATTGGTGTATAAAATCAATTGATATCATTACATTTTATATTTGAACTTAAAATATTGAATGTCATCAACATAAGGAAGTGGCATTTTAATAAAACCCAACGAAACAACCATCAGTTTCTTCAGCAAATTTTACGTTCCCAGACACCTTAACGGTGTTTTCTTTTTTGCTTACAGAAAATGGTCCAAAGGACGTTGAAATCCAATTTGATATTCAAAAGAATAAACGATGATATATATCTAATTTATTTTAATTCTGTCATTTCTAACAATGTTTACAGTTACAAGACAGACTAGAACGCCAATAGAATCTCAGCAGGTGACGACAACAGCGGCTCCGATAACATCCATCTCTAGTGTAACTAGTGATCGGTTGGTCCATGGTATCGGCGTAGGTTTAGGTGTAGGAGTTCTAGTAACAGCTGGAGTGGCATCAATAATTTTCTACATCATTCTAAAACGTAAAAAACAGACGGTTCAAGGTAACTGTACAATTTACATTATTCTTGCCCGATTCTAGTACCAAATTTTAATGGTCGCAACACGTCCCGGTGTTGTTGAATATCAATGAGAAAGCATAGCATCGGCGTTCGCGTAATATGAGACTGTATTATTGTCACTGAATGTCTTTGACAATAATGAAGCATTTTACTGCACAAATGAATTGTTATACTCAAATTCTCAATCGACAGTGGAAATTGTTTCATCTTGACCCTGACGATGCGATACCCTTCTTTCAACGGTTCAAAACAGAATTTTTTCAATATTGTTTTATTTCTGGACTTTAGCTACACCAACATAGCGTTATTTAGTTCCAAAAATAAAGTTGTCGCTTCTCATAAATTATGGAATGGCAGTCTGTGTTCTTATAAAAATTCACGCAATTGATTGATTTTTTCTACTGTCGACACAAATAAAATGAAACTTGAATTAGTAAATACTCCTACTTCCGCGTCTTTCTTGCCAGAACTATGATCGTACATAGCGGATGTTCTATAACTAATCAACAAGATTTATTGTTTAAAAGTACTATCAATTTATTCATTATTGTTTTTCTTTCAGAAGTTGAAGTGAATTCATCGTAAGTATTTAAATGCTATTTATGGAAACTATGCATTAGATTTAATGGTTAGAAAAGGATAATTGATTAAGCGAAGGTTCGTGATCGCGCGAAAAAACGACTTCTTTGAAAAAGAGAGACGGTTGTGGGCAATCAAGGGTTATCCCAGTCTAGTGTGAAGCGGTGAATCAGTAAGTAAGGCGTTGGCTCGCTAACAAGGAGGTTTGTAGATCGCTACCGGTGTTGGCTGCGAAATTACCCCGAGATACAGGACGTTCGGATAGGACGAAAAACCGAGGTCCTGTGTAAACATTGGTGTACACGTAAAGAATCACTGACAGTTGTAATTCGAATTAAAACTAGGCCGGCACATTGTCAAGGCAAAATTTCCCTCGTTCCATTTTGTATGGTACAGACACAGAATGTTAAACCCCATTTCATTTCTGTCTTGTGTGTGACGCCCACATGGTGGATGCACAGACTACGTTTTGCCTTTATTTTGTAACTTTATTTTACAGGTATACGTACCCCATCTTTATAGCTCCTCAACCTCCAGTAGGCTCAGGTAACTATTTAAACATTAAAGATTCAACATTAACTTATTTACTTAGAATAACGGCATGTAAACCTCGGCCCCCCATTTTCCCCACCACTTTTCTTCAAAACTAAACTATTTTGTACACCTTTGCACAAAACCAAAAGCTAGCTGATCGGTATGGGACAGGGGTTCGATGACAGTGCAAGTATTCGATTAGTTCTGCAAAAATCTACCACGGGTGGGAAAAGAAGGTGAAATGCGTCAGCCATTTCTTCAGATAAGATGTCATGTCTTTCCAATTTACTTGATACCAGATCTGAAGTGAACGTGTTTTTTTATTTTATCACCCCTCGGATATTATCCATGTGGATTGAAATCTTAATTGTCTCCATGGCGGGCCGTCCTTTAATTTCATATCGTAAATTAGAGATTTTATATTATGTAGTCAGCTAACATATATGTTTTCTTTGTTTCAGCAGCCAACAGGAATATACAATTACCACCGGAAGGTCATTATGAAGCTTTAGGAAATCAAGATCCACAGATGCCACCAGAATACGAACAATTAAAATTATACGAAAATACAAAATCATAGAAAATTTATATTTACATAATAGCAATTGTGTGTGTGACATTATGTTGACAAACTGTAAATTAAATGATTACCATAAAGCACGCATTCCTGAAACGACGATGGCACCGCAGATTCAAATAATGAATATTGATCAACAAAATATGGACCTTCGATTTTGCAATCAGCGCTTCGGGAGCTAAAGCCTTTATTTTATCTCATTGTGAATTTTGACAACAGGACTCCAATTAACTAGCGAAAATACTCATATTAATTAAGACATTTCTAAGAACTGCTAAACGAACTGTTAAATCTGACATTTTGCTCACTAAATCACATGTAGCAACATAAAAATCCGAGCACTGACAGGAAAACAATATACGCATTAGACAACCTGATTAAAAACACAGATCCTATTTCGTTTCGTTTTTTTAAAGTTCAAAATTTCGTTTTACTTGTTTTTACTACACTAGGATCTGGAAGAGGTGTTGTCATTGACGCGTTCTTGGTGATGGGAGTAATTAGCCAATCCGATTGAGCATTATAAGACCCATGAAAAGAACTGTTAACCGATTAAGGCCGAAATGTTGCTTTATAAATCTCAGACTGTAACTACAGATCACCATCGGGACATTAAGTTTTATTTATTTATTTTTTTTGAAAGTTTGATAAATGCCTGAACGGAATTCAATATTTAAAGTTCCAATTTCATATTTTTAAGTTATATTTTTAAAATGTATTAAAATAAAGCCCTAAAATAGACATACTCCGCGCAGTGTTGGGTTTGATTAGAGGTAATCCTACTACACACTGCTATTATGAGTGGATATTGTTGTTTTAAATTTTGATTGGTCAGTAGTCCGTCTACCAACCAATCACTAGCTGCCCTACAAAAGCTTTACATTTAAAACGAGTGCCAATATTGGACCAAATATGTTTACATAACGTTACGTCATGGCTCACGATTTTATTATGCCTAATTAACCCGTGCATAGCAGAATAGCGCAGTAAAACTAATTGCGTGACAAACGAGGCTATCAAGTCGAATGAAATGTAAACAATACTGTTTGGAAACGAACATACTTTCACCGTTTTTAATACATTAAATCACTGTCCAAAGTTTTAGGGAAGACCCAGATTAAACGAAGGACTGTCATGTTGCTGTACTTAAGTGATAGCTTTCATTGAACGGAAAGAATAGACACACTCCCGCATAAGTTCAAGAAACAGACGCTATTCCAGCAATGGCCAGAGAGGGATTTCGCGGGTCATTGCTTCAGAAATATGTAAAATAGATTGCATCTATAAACAGTCTTGTTAAAGAATAATCCTATCAATCCAATAATTCACTATTGCCAGTTGAGAAATTGGCAAAAATATAATTTTCAACTTCAAATTCAAACGTTTGAAGATAGCAATTCCATGGAGGAGAATGGGAAAACAAGGGAGGTAATTGTGTTATTATTTCCTGTGTCAGGGATTTTTATGCCTGTGAAATAATGCGCATGATCGTATAATAGTGAGTTGACAACCTTTTGAGCAAAAGACATAGACATAATTGTTTTGACTTTCTTAGAAAATATGAAATTCCCGCTTTAAATTGATTTCAATATGTGGGTGTAAATACGTGACTGCCATTATTCTCAGTGGTTTTATAGTTTAGTTATATAGACAGACAATAACTGAACTCGATTCGATTAAACTGTCCGTGTACACGAACAGGAAGTGTTGTAAATATTTGTAAACTGGACGAACGTAGTGTTCAACTTGGTTCCATGACTAAACCAAATTGACATTTGGTATTTGGATCTTTACGATTAAAGAAGTCATGGGGCACGTGATACCAATATTAATATAGACAACGGAAAGCCTTACATAACGGACTTTAGGGTGGGATGAATACTTCGAAAGTAAATGTATTTATCTATGGAAGGGAATCGATGCCAATGTTTCATGCTCTGCTACAATGTCTTTTCCATTGATTATATGTAAAAAGTACAATGTACAAAGCCCTTTACCGGTAATGATAAAGTCACAATACCTCTAAGGCAGGAGTAAAATGTAAAATGTTAAGTGGGAAAATGCTTTTTTTTTTGGCGTGTTTACATTTTACATTTCTCTCTTGACATTTTACAATTGCGTTCTGCCACATCCCATTTGTCTTTCACGCTCTCTACATAGCACTTTTCGTACAGCATTAACTGCCATATGCAAATGGAGGATATCACGCGACTTATTAACATATACGGAAACCTGGACAAGCCAGAACAAGGGTATTCACCACACTTCGGCAGGAAATCAGCCTAGTACACAATAAGAGATTTACTTACCTTGACAAACGATCAAATTTGGATGGTACTTTTTTACTATGATTACGGGGGTTACATATTAGTGAAAAACACGTTCATTTCTATTCGTAGATATTTAAATAGTGTTCTGGTACAATCGTATTTTCATAATTAAAATCCAATAAATATCACAGACGAACGATTATGGGCTAGTGGGTGAGTTAATTTGTCAAATTTCTAATTTTGATAAAATTTAAGACCTACAACAGGCAGATTTAGTTCTTGCATATTAGTGTGTGTGTGTGTGTGGCGGGGGGGGGGTATTCAGTGTTAAAATACGAGTCTTGTCCTTGATAGAAAAAGATCCATAATGGTACCTATAATTGAAAAGCAGGTTCAGTGCTCCTTTCCACCACATTCATATTCTCTGAAAAACGAACAACAATGGATGGAACTGAAATCTATTGTCATGAATGCGAAGGGGTGTGGTTGGGGGTATTCAGTGTTAAAATTGGGTCTAATTCCAAAATTCTCGATACCATGCTAGCTATCCCTAAAAGCACGTCCAATGCTCCTTAAAATTGTACAAACAATTTACTGGCACATTCAGAATGGAGTAACGTGAAAAACGTCGAGTGGTACGATAAGAGAGGTATTCAAGTACAAATACTGGTTTACATACGAAATTCCAGATACCATGTTACGTATCACTGATTGCCTTTTTCAAATATGCAAATCATTGTGAATGCACTTGCATAACTTTACAAAAGAAGATTAAAGTTGAAGAGAAGGAAGGCTGGGGGGGGGGGCGTATACTAAACTAAAGATACGGGGCTTAATCAAAAAAATTTCTATGTCCATAAAAAAATAGATAGTCATTCCTCTCTTTAAATATATTATTAATTTCTTTGGCACAATGCTTATATATTGTTGGTTTTTGTTAATGGAAAAAAGTTAATTTGGCTGTACTCAACTCTGTTTATAGAGAGACCGGGAAGAGGGGGAGGAATGTTTAAAATGTCTAAGTACGGGTATTAATATGAAATCCCAGTTATTATGTTATAAATTACTGGAAAGTGTTTCCTGGCACATTCATGAGTATGCACGGTCGTCCAGATAGTTTCTTAAAGTGTGCCAGCTTGATTTCCTGTTGCCAGGTTTCCGTATATGTTAATAAGTCACGTGATATGAAACTTGATGCTGCGCGAAAGATGTTATGTAGAAAGCGAGGAGGACAAATGAGATGTGGCAGAGCGCAAATGTAAAATGTAATGAGAGAAATGTAAAATGTAGAAACGTCAATAAAAGTATTTTGTAACAAAACATTTGTCATTTGTCACTTAAAATTTGACGTTTTCCATTTAATTCTTGCCTTAGTGGTATTTTGACTTTAACAATTCCATTCCATATTTATCGTACGGTATAACTTGCCTTTTATTTCACAGAATATTAAACTCAGCCAATGGTGGGTGGCTTAATTATGTAAACTATGTACATTTGAGCCTGTTACTATTGCGATATAATATATTTTATAGTAATGTTTGAATACGGGGTGTCTGCCTGTTTTAGAAATATGGTATCTAATGTATAAACAGTCCTACCTTGTTAAAGAATAATCCTATAATTCACTATTGCCAGTTGTGAAATTGGCAAAAATAACATTTTCAACTTCAAATTCAAACGTTTGAAGATAGCTATTCCAGGGGGGAATAGAAACACAAGGGGGGGGGGGGGGTAATTGTGTTATTATTTCCGGTGTGAATGATTTTTAAGTGTGAGAATGATACCTATGAGTTGACAACCTATTGAGCAAAAGACATAGAAATAATTATGTTTTGACTTATGTATTTATCGGGTGGTTGTTGCCAATAAAAGTATGGCAATTTTGGTATATATGGAAAGTAGAGATACCCAATCTTACTAGAAAAATACTGGATTCCCTGAAAAACACTCTTGGATACAGGAAAAAATGTAAGGGTTCCCCTAATCAACAGCCCGACGATTAGGACTATCCGCACGCGTGACGTCGAAGGCTACACGAGTAGCCTACATTGAGCGCTTTGTGTGCATGTTGATAAACATTATGAAGAGTTAGACGTACAACACTTTCTGATATAAAAATCAGGGAAAAAGACGCGGGCAGTGGATAATCAGAGAATTTAATTAGGATTCGATATTTGCTATAAATAGTCAGCGATTACAGACAACATCGTCTTGTGTATGCAATGAATTCCCACCCGTCTCCGCCCGCCGTTGCTATAGGTACGGAGAGGGATAATCCCAAGACGCAAATATGGCCTCTTTTGATCGATTTTTATAGCAGGGTATACTTGGCAATTACAATTTTTTGAGAAGAATTTGAAGCAAAATTATGATAAATTTATTAGTTAGAATATGGTTTTAGTCCTAATATATCATCAAATCACCCAGTTTGTACCCGGGAATGTAACTTTATGTTTGCCAGGTGAAATCAAATGCATCCAATCGTTGCACAAAAAAAAGCACATCACTGATATCTGCACAATTTTAGCTATGTTCTCGTAGATAATTGTTAACTTGATTGATTACGGGTATGTACTTTGTGATTGTACGATTACGAATAAATATTATAGGCCAATTATTTATTTATTTATTTTTTTTTTTTGGTAAATTCGTTGGAGACACCTCGGGGGTCGGGGCCCCTTGTCCAAGGGATTTGACGCCACTGCCCATGAAATGTTCACGGAGCACGCGTTTGTAAGTATGAAAACGGTATGCAGAAAAGACAGCTTTAGCTATGGGTAATTTCTGGTTATTGTTATCATGATAATTACCCGGGTGCCTTAAAAAAACAAAACCTACCCGTAGGCCTACCATAAAAACAAAATGAATAGTAAAAGGAATAGTAAATGACATAATATAAGTTACCTTAATTTTACAAATTATAGGCTACCTGGAATTGTGCTTCCAATTATTACGGAATGGCTCAAGAAATGAATTAAGAAGCTGATGGGGGTTCTTTTGGGGTGGCGGTGGGGGCACACGAGGGGATCTTACCAAACAAATGCGCGGAATTCATATTTTCAGAATGATCATCGAATGAAATCACCGACACATGAATCCGAAAACACCTAACAGGGATAGAACCAAACTGATCCCGCAGTGAATATTCGCTTGGCCGCTACAATCACTGATAAGCACGACATCGACGAGACTTAATAATGAGTTCGGCATATTAACTTTTTTACTCCGACAAATTAAAATCTCAAACATTTTTTTGAAGTACCGGTAAAAGAAAAATAAATAAAGACGTTTGAAGTATTTGTAGTTGAAAAATATTTCCCATTTAGCGTAAATGGGTATTAAAATGAGTAAAATGCATCATTTTGCCCGAAACAGTTAGGTGTTATGTAAACATTGCACGAGCCGTTGAGCCAATGACTGACAGTGTGCAGTCAACGCACGTGTTGTGGGCAGTCATCTGTTACAGAGATAATTCGCAAGTAATTCTCTGTGAAACAGATTGGGATAGAACGAATAGATTAAAGGGAGGGTACTCCATTTTCTAAAAAAAAATTAATGAAATTGTCTCCCTTACACTAAGTAAGTATTTTGATTTGCTCATTTCACTCAAATTTACACAATTTATTTGTCCAGTTTATTGTATTTTTGTCGAGGCATGTAAAAAGTATAAACATGCAAAATGTATTTCAGTAAAGCATTTATGGGTGTTAAAAATAATTATATATTATATATATCAACAAATAGATCTAGATCAAGAAGAAACATACTCTAAATTATTCAATTATTAGACTGAAAGACTGGATAACCGCATCTTTCAGAAGCGAATTTAATCAGAGTTATCTTTGAATTGAAGAAATTGTCTTTTCAGTTTTCTAAACAGAAAATCCACCTTTTTCAACGAGGAATTGCTTATCTCTGGATCTTAAAGGTAAATATAATGGAAGCGATTCCGCCACCCCACTCAGCTTTATTACCTTTGGCATTTCTCCTCTGTAGAAAAAGAAAAAAAATAGACCTGCAAGTTGTGCTACATTATGATTAATGATTAGACGAGAACGTACCGGTAACTAAAAACGTTGAGAAATACTGATGTCTGTTTTTAGGCTTAGCTAGACTAGAGGATTTGATGCTTTTAGTTCTAAGTGCCAAACTCAATTTTTTTTATATTAACAATGCAGGTACCATCTTAAAAATAAGTTGATGTTATACACTATATAGCATTTATTGCTCATACGCAGTCCAACATTCATTCATCATGACATTATTACATGATCAGCAAATATTGACAATAAAGTAAATCAAGCGTTGTTTTTATCAAAATTGATTTGGACATTCATAATTACATCGTATTACTCTTGCGCAACTTTAAACTGATTAGTACTCCGATTGGCTATTGCACACGGGGATTTGTACCTGTGTCAGGTAGGATTTTATGCATAATTGTAGTTGGATGTAGCAGAAATGTTATAAATACATGTAACAATAATCAATCGTTGTTTTGATGAAAAAAAACTGTCAATTTTGCATACTTTTAGCGAATGTGATACACGTTCGCCTTTGCAACGTTGAACAATATAGGACAGTTTCTCATCTCGAAACACAGAGGGTTGAGAGATTTTCATTAAGGTTTGTTATATACCGGTATCTTAATACTCTTAATACTCATTCATAGATGGTATCCAGACCACTCGGACCAAAGACCATTCGGCCTAAGACCACTCGGACCAAACTAAAAGACCACTCGGACCAAGTAATTTATAGTGTAAGAGCACTTGGACCAAAATTTATGTTTGCTACTCGGACCAATTAAATTATATTATAAGGCTTGACTTATTCATTTAAGAAATCGAATATAAAAGATATGCTATTTATTCAATCATTATTTAATCACAATACATTGATTGATGATATATTTTATAATTTAGTCAGTTATATAGAGGAACAACTCGTGTTTTCCTTTGGCGTTCGTCACTTCCGATTCATGAAACCTTTATTACTCCTCTATTGTAGCAATGATCTCTGTGTTAAAATCATATATGGAATGTGTTTAACCAGTTCTATCACATATATGATAATGACTGACACCAATATTGTCCTTTAACAAATATAAAGAGAGAGTTTACTGATCATTAATCCAAATATTGTATAGTCTGAGACAATGTGGCTTCTCAATGAGACAGTTTTCACTTAGTTAATGAAAAAAAAGAAGCTGTACTTTCCCTTAAAAAAATAGAGCTACATCGCATCTCCCAAAAATTTATAGAATCAACTTAATTTTCTTCCCAAATTCTTTTTATAGCCTAAATTTACCCATTCATCTGTATTATTTTTTTGTTTAGTATATATAGAGGAATGAAACTGGGTTAACGTCGTAGACCTATATGAGTAGATGTAAGTTTATGCACTGTAAGTAGACAATTTTATGGAGCGGATGAAATTTCAACCTTCGTAGAATGTAATAAATCAAATATTCTTCTCTTTTCAGCTTTTGATGAAAAAAGGTGACAAATTAGACTTTGGAGATGGTGAAATGTGTTTGAATTTCAAGATTGTTGAATAATAGTCTACCTGGTTTAAGAATATATTTCACCCATAGACATGGAGCTTCCAGCAAATATGAAACTTCCAGAACTTCCCTCAAATATGATGCTGCCCCCTTTACCAGTTCTTGACAAAGAACAAAATTTTCAGGTTTTTAAACTAAAACCTGATGTCAGTCACATGACCTTTGGTGCCAAGCCTGGTGTGGTTCCACATCAACAATTATTAAACCAGAAATTGATATTGCCTCAAGATATCAAATCTGAACCTTTGGATGAGGATGACAATTTCGCAAGCAGTTCCAACAACTTTGTTCACCAAACGATCAACAATAATATTATTGATACCGGTACATCAATCAATCATAGCCATATGGCATCTCAAGCTCCAACAAGTTCCTATGACCGTCATCCCTCTAATAATAACGCTTCAGGATTGATCAGTCAGAAATTGATTGTTCCGCATGATATAAAACCAGAAGAAGGAGATGATTTAATTTCAGATTGTAGAGTTTTTTTTGATAATAGGACAACAGAGACTACAAGTAATTTCAAACATACAACACCTGCTAACCAAGTCAAAGAATCAAATCAAAAACCCAAATCCTACAATACTCGTCTGTCTTCCGTTAAAGTAGATTATAAAGATTATTATGAATTTGAAAATGATGAGCAGCCAGAGATTTATAATGACATTGATGATGTAGATTATGAAGAATCTGAGCTTGAACCAAAGCGGAAGAATGCCAGAATATCTGCCACGCCCACAAAGCACCAATGTAACGAATGTGGTAAATATTTCAAAACGGCTGAGTTTTTGTTATCACATGCTCGGCAACATACTGGAGAAAAACCCTTTCAGTGCGATATATGTTTTAAATGTTTTCGAGAAAGTAGTTTGCTTAATCGACATGTAAAAATTCATTCCGGTAAAAAATTCTCATGTGAAGAATGTGGAAAAGATTTCTCGGAGAATAGTTATCTGAAACTTCATATGAGTTCCCATTCTGGTGACCGTCCTTTCACATGTCAAGATTGCGGTAAGTCTTTCTTGAAGAAAAGTCATCTGAAATCTCATGCGTCTGTTCACATGGAGAGAGATTTTAAATGCGAAATTTGCGGTAAGGGTTTTACCAATGAACGGGCAGTACAACGACATACAAAAACTCACTCTACTTATAAAGAATTTCTGTGCAGTTTTCCAGATTGTGGAAAATCATATGTAGATAACTCGGCCTTACAAATTCATCTCCGAAAACATACAGGAGAAAGGCCTTACGTCTGTAATGTATGCGATAAAGCGTTTATGGTTAGCAGCCATCTTTCAGCACATCATAAAATCCATACACAAGAGTATAAAAATACAGAAAGAAAATATATTTGTGACATTTGTGACAAGCGTTTTCTGTCCAGCAGCCATTTAACACAGCATCGTAGAATTCATACTGGCGAGAAGCCTTACATGTGTCAGGATTGTGGCAAATGTTTCATCGAGCATTCCTCACTTAAACGTCACATGAGGTTCCATACAGGAGAGCGCCCTTACTCCTGTGATCTTTGTGAAAAGACTTTTAGTAATGCGTCGTCTTTGACAAGTCACAAAAAATTACATACAGGCGAAAAACCTTTCTCCTGTGAAGAGTGCGGGAAATGCTTTCCATTAAAGAGTTATTTGGCCGATCATAAGAAAACTCATGACAAGTCAGTTCTTTATCAGTGTGATGTTTGCTTGAAGGCTTTCACAAACAAAGCAAATCTTTACACCCATCGTCGAACAGTTCACGGAAAAAAAAACTGCCGCTGTCCAATTTGTCACAAATCTTTTGTGTCCGATTTTTATGTAAAGCGTCATATGAGTGTACACTCGGGTGATCGTCCGTTTCAGTGTGATGTCTGCGGTAAATCATTCGCACAACGTTTTAGTCTAAATGTCCATAGCAGAATTCACACTGGTGAAAAACCGTATAATTGTCACATGTGTCCGGAGGCGTTTGCAAATCATTGTAATTTACAACGTCACATCAGTGTCCATAATGGCCATCGACCCCACCAGTGCGAAATGTGCGGAAAGCAGTTTGTTTTAAAATCTCATCTGAAATTACATGAAGCAGTTCATACAGGAATAAAACCATATAAATGTGTTTTTTGTGACAAGCGTTATGCTGACCACACTCGTGTTATTAGACATATGAAATCTGTCCATCATTCGGACATCAGACGAGTTGAGAAATCGGACGTAGAAGACTTACAGAATTTGGACAGTGAATCTAGCATAAAAATCAAAGAAGAAAAATCTGATCACGGTTATGGTGATTCCGTTAAAACTGAACCTATAGACATTAACACTGACGAATCAGAGACAGAAAAAACATGCGATGACCTGTCTGAGAATGGAGAGTTAGACAATTCTCAATCTGAAGATGGACAGTTAGACCATGCTCAATCAGAGGATGGACACTTAGATGATGACCAGTCTGACAATGGAAACCTGGATGACCAATCTGATGACAGCTTGTTTGATGAAGAAGAATCTGAGCATACATTAATTGGTAATGAGCGGTTGTTATATCAGGAACAGATACAAACTAGGGTAATAGATAATGAACCATCAAAAACTGGATTACCAGACAATGGACCGTACGAAACTGGACAAATAGATGATAAACAGTCTGAACCAATTGTAGATGATGCACAGCCTGAGAATGAATTAATAAATGATGTACAGTCTGACGCTGGATCTGTTGATGGTGGAACATCGGAAACTGAACAACTAATCAAAAATAAAATACCACATGCAGACAATTCGGTTAATAGTTACGTACATAGAGAGGCAGAATTTTCTGTACTAGGTGACGACACAGCAGATAATGATTTGGCAATATTACAGTTGCACGTAGATGTTGACTCAAAAAACAATGAACAACATCTTCATGTATCGGAATCCAGTACAGACTTATTAACACCTGAGCTAATAGATACGGACATGAATTAATGCTTCTTAACACAGATTTGATTTTAAAAATAAGGCATGTTGTACACTAAGAGCTGTATGCTTATTGTTCTGGTTTACTTGTTGATACCAAATTTGTTTGAGACGATTATATTTTTACCTATTTCCGTTGTAATCTTATTTACAGTCAAACATTATTGTGATATAAAAATTTGTTGATGTTACTGAACTGTTAGGCCCTCTTGATAGATAGATGTAATCGATAGAATTTTTTTCCTTATCATTATTGAGAAGCGACATTCCGTTAAAGGTAATTTTTGTATCCATTTAAATATCACAGTTCCTATTATTTACAGACTTTGATTTTATTGTATCAAGAGGCTGATTGAAATGAATACTATGCATACAGTACATCTAAAAGAAATTTGGGGTCTAATTCCAACATAATGTTTACAGAGGTGCCTCATTTCCAAATAGCATATTAAATTTAGATATCTTGATCACTAATTATTTAGATGCCAAACATTTTCACAGAGTTTTGAAATGTAAGTGTGGAAATTAAATTGGCCTCCTGTTGTCGACTCAGTGTCCATTTAAAGTAAAATAGAAATAATTTCTCAAGATATTTTCTAGTCCGCATTTATAAATCAAAATGTGTGAATAATTGAAGTCAGTAATTTTAGCGCAAACCAGTTATTGTTTATTTGTATATGTATGTTTGTTTAGTTTATATTTGTATTCTTGTAGTGGTCTTTAAAACCATGACAAGACAAGTCAGTCATATTGAACTCCTAATCCGCCCCGGTTTCACAAAATATTCTCAGACTTAAGTTAAGAATTTACTCAAAATTGTTTGCCGTATTTTAGCTAAAATATAGTCTTTTATAAATCTTTTGTTGTTTTAATATATGTAATACATTAATGAGAAACTGTGCAAATTTTTGTCTTTCTGGATCAAAAATATTCCTCATATAAACAGTGATGGAAAATTGAGTAAATTCTTAACTTAAAGTCTGAGAATGGTTTGTGAAACCGTAGCCTGAATATATATTATTTTATTGCACATGTAAAGATGGTTGTTGTTGCGCTGTTATTTAAGGTCGAATTTATACATGTAGTTGTTTCTAAAACATAATATTTTTCAAGGCTTATAATCCATATTAATATGTACTCAGATTGATTATCTAACATAAAAATACATTATGGGAGATTAGATAAAGAGCTGACAGTTCTCACTATACCAAGTTAAAAACTAAATGATGTAAATGGATATATTGAAAATTTCTGTCAAATTATTGATTCACTCTTAGCCAAGAACACATTGTGTTAATACATCTGTGGCCTTGAATGTCAAAATACAAATTCTAGATGATGTCCCGATTGGGTTGTATGGGATTTATAACTGGCGTATCATTAAATTTCTGTAGGAAACAGTATGGCAATGGACTTAATATATAGTGAACAGCACATATAGATCAATGAAGTTTGTAAGTGATTTCTATTGCTTAAAATGGTACATCTCGACCTTAATTAGGTCCATGTTTTATTAGATAAAGAGCTGACAGTTGCCACTATAATAGTAAAAAAATAGGTTATGAAAACAAAATATTTTCAAAATTTCAGTCAAATTACTTCTCTCAGCCAAGAAATTGGTGATATAATTATAGGCTAGCCTCGATTGTCATTAATACTGTTGTTGTGATAATAAACAAAGTCTTGATTGTCCATTTTTACAATAACCGCATCCACTATAAAACGTATTTGAATCCACTAGATATTGCAAGCATCTGATGGCATCCATAGTCGATCAAGGTCTTTCTTAGTAAGATAATTTAATGTGTAATTGATAATTTTGACAACATTTCAGATCTAAAGAAAGACCAGCAACAGGCATATTTTGCTCTTGCATATATGGGATGTTTAATTGAATTAATATGAAGTAATTTCTGTACTGATAAGATGTACAGGGTTAAAGCGAGATCAAGCCTCCTACTGAAGATGAATCTATGGTAATATTTGCATATATCTTTTACTAAGCAAATAAAATTGTCTGTGTATAGTAAGCCTAATTCATTACTGATGGTGGATTTAAGGCCCCTGGGCCTCTTGTTATGTTTGTATTGCTATTCATTTTGACCAATGATATTGTAGTTTTCCTTTATTGTATCTTGTTATGTATATTGGGAATTTTATGTATAGCCTAGTTATTTGGAATTGTGAAAGCTTTTTTGTTGTTTACTGTATTTAATATATGACATAATGAAAATATGATGATGGCATCTTTAAAACAAAATAAATTGTGAATTTTTTAATTGTATGTAAATTTTGATATAATAAAATGTAATTAAATGCCTCTCTGAAGTCTAATTAAAATTACATTTTAAGTTTATTTCATCTTTATGGTTGTGGTTTTCTAAATTTGTCACATGTTTGTTGAAATTCCTTTTCGAGTGCAGTGCAATGTACTCCACAAAAAAATATAGCCATGCAAAGGTTGGAAATATGCCCACACAGCAGCAATGTATGGGCAAAGGTGGGAAATTAAATATTGATAGGGTTTGTCTGTTAAAACCTGTATCCTTTATTGTGTTCTCAAGGTTTTTTTGGCAAAGGTGGGATAAATCAGAATATCGATAGGGCATGTCCTCTCATGGCCGCAATGCTTCATACCAAATTTTAAAAGAATCCATTCAAACTATAGCCCCCACTGCAATCACAAGGGGGATGCTCGATTCACAGTTCCGGAATTGAATTCCAAAACTGGTGTCGATCGAGTGAAAAGGAGAATTTCGGAGTACAACGCATATGTCGACTGTATAAAAAATATCTCAACCAATCATGACAGCTGAAACATATTTTTTACCTAGGAATACGTCACGATTCTACTCACTACACCTCATCTGTCGGGACTGGCAGAACTGTGACAGGACTGAATTCCGCGTCACTCGATTGTAATTCTGTTGATTCGGGACGTTCTGGACTATGAATCGAGCATCCCCATAGTCTTCAGCATAGGGGGAATAACTCTGATACAGAAGGTTGCAGTACACTGAATATCAATATGGTTCATTTCTCATGACACCAATGCTTTCCACCGAACTTGAAAACCTTATGTTAAAAACTATAGCCTCTGTCTCATTCATAAGATTTTAATCTATCCATGCATGTTAGATCATAAGGTCTGTCATAAAGTCAAATGGTGTGGTTTCGATTCCCAGGTCCTCTGCTTTCCTTTAGTCCCAAAATGACCTAGTTTGTGTTCTGTGGATGTTAAAACCTCATTTCCCACCCCACAATTACTAGAATTGTATGTCAAGGACAAGTATATATACATAAATAAAGTATATTATTTATAGATAATCTTTATTGAGGTAATTTAATTTCATCAAATGTATATACTGTAAATTTAAATATGATTTAATATATAATTCTAAATAACTGATTATATTTATATCAAATATAACAGCATACAGTGGATTCACTCAATATATAGTTAAAAATACTACATACATAGATACATATGATTATTGTAAACACAGCATTGCCAGGCAACACAAATAGCCCACCCACAGCTTTTAGAAGAAAGTTGAAAATGGTATACAATTCTGTAACACCAAACATAAGATAATGACACTTAATATTATGTACAGTTTGTAGAATTTTAAAGTTTTAAGTTGAAAAAGGGCTTTTGAAAAAAATGTTAGTTCTACAGCTTATAAATCATTGACCAAGGGTAGCCTGAGACATTTTGGTCAAATTTTAACTCAAGTGGTCATGACCGGAAAATATGGTCAAAATGATATTGAAAACACTGCAAGATTAATCTTATTATGCCAAAAAGTTTGAAAAAATCCCCAAAACAAGGTTTCAGTAAAGGCCGGAAAAGTCTGAAAAAAAAATTGTTTTTCAATAATGATGGACGGGCAAGAGTGACAAAATATTACTAACATATGAAACACCATTTATGATAAAAACATTTTCACTGATATTACAGAAGAAAATAACTCAAAGCTTGGAACTGATATTACATTGAAGACAATTGGTCTTTAAATAATTACAAATTTATAGACTGAAATCCAACTGGATGTTTTCCTGGTGGATGCTATTATATTTTGTTCCCCTCTCTAACACACACTCTCATCAAATAACAATAAAGACATCAACGAATAAAATTACGACAAACATTCGCTTTGACAAGATCCATAATTATATTTTTTATTAACAAGAACATATTTTTAGCACTACTTTGAAAGCTATTGACAGAGAGAGAGAGAGTGTGTAAATTTGTTGAACAATCCAGGTCATAATTAGCTACTAGAACTTTTATCTAATTCACCTTACTAAATTCCATAGCTCTTTTAAAAAGAAACTTTGTCTCACATCACCGTGACTTTTACCTACTCAGCCCCAATAGAGTGGAATGATCTGCCAATGGAAATATAGAACTCTCCAGATATTGACGTGCTTAGATCCAGACTTAAAACCTTTTTGTTTAAGAAAGCATTCAATTTATGACAGTTGTGATCATTTTTGGATTGCCTTTGAGCATGCTCATGCATGGACATTGCGCAATATAAATAGACTATTATTATTATTTGCTGATGTTAACGGTTGCTGCACTGTCAATCTTTGGGTATAATAAAAAGATTTTTCAACATTAAGCAGATTAGACCAATTACTCAAGAGGTAATTATCAGAATTGTTATTCATTTCAATAATTGAAACAAAGAACACAAATTTTAAGTAGATCAGCACATAGCTTTCACTATTGAAGTGTTGACAAGATTTAACGAGACTTTTAATTTCTAAACTGGGACAATAGCAATTTATGATCACATTTTAAGAGCAAAAATCATTTGTAAGGAAATATTGCCCTGTTATGTTTGGGCAATACAACAGAATATCTATATGATGTGAAAAATTAAAATATTATTATAAAATCATAGTACTGGAAATATATATATTAAAGCCTATTTACATCATTTAAATACTGTTACAATATACATATGTACATAATAATGTTTCTTAAATTATGATCGACTTCATTCGTTAAGATAAGTCTCAGTTTAACATCCTACTTTTCTACACGAACCAGCCTAATGAAGACGGCCATACACCATGCAGAGTGCTGTGGGGGACATTTTGCCTCTGTTGCAATTGAATTTAAACTATCGCTGTATAGGATCTGCAGTGCACTTTCCAGATTCGGCACTTCCTTTAATTTTCCTGTTGTACATTGTAGATAAAGCTAAGCTATATTCACAAGTTTCTTTGGGTAAAAGATGATTAGGATGTCACTTTGTCAAATACAATTTATGGCATTCATTATTGTCGGAATAAATACAACCAATTCTGGAAATTAGACACCTACATGTACAACAGACAATGTCAGAAACAAATATCAGGTACAATTCCGGTGGTGCCTGTCATCTTGTCCCGTACAAAGTCGTCTTATTTCAGTGTTTTTGTTGATTCCTTTCATACATTCTGGTAAATTTCAATGGTTCCTGACACTTTATGAAAATATTCCTAGTCCTGACGAAACAATATGGTATAGAATGTAATTATATTATATATAATGGTTATATAAATTAAAATATGAAAAACATAACAAAATTTATATACTGTTCGTATAATGACTAAATGAGAGTGTCCCCCCCTCTCCACTCCTCATAAACATGCATACAATATACATTGTACATATATATTTTATTTAAGACTAACTATATATACAACTTAAATACTGATTCAAATTTTACTGAAACTGTACATCCATCTCGTAATTATACACATATTATAATGATCAAAATAAATGAAAATGACCCAAATTTTGAGCAATTTCATGTCATATATCACAAACAGATTGAGGTTTGGTACAATGTATCTGGCAATAATACAACTACTAGAGATGCACCATATTCTGTGCATGATTGTTGGATCATGGGTCGGAGATTGATGCCAAAATAAGCTTATTACATACATCTTGGACAAAAGACTAACATACTTGAGACACATATCAATCAGTTTCGCTTAATGTCAAATTTACTACAGATGAGAATATCTTTCCTTCTGTCGATAACTGTGTATTTATGATCTGCCAATCAGGTGCGGAATGTAGAATATGGTCGTACTGTATCTATCCATATATCTGTACCATGTTAATCATCCATTTCATGGTGGACTCACTGGACATTTTACAACTGCTAATCAACGTCTCAAACTGTTCTACAGTATTAATTCTATTGGTCAGTGTTCGGGACAAGGGCTGTATTTTTAAAATTATCTTCAGCATTGCAGATGCAGTTGTGGACTTTTTATACCATAATTCCTTAAAGGAGGTAAACCTCTTTGATTTAGGTTAAAATAAACTATTGTGAAAACTTCAATCATTTTATAACTTTGATCAGAATAAAGTAATTTGACTGAAATTTTCAATAGATTCAATTACAGTATCATTATCTGTGTTTGAACTATTATATCAAGAACGGCTAACTTGTTTATTAATTTACGTTTCATTTGGACTTAATACTACATGTATGTTTTCAATGAGTACAGATTTAGTTTTTGACCCAAATCAAAGAGGTCTTGTCATTTTAAAACAAGAACCATTAGAACATTAGAAGTTTGAAATGACAGGCAGAGGGCCATAGAGGTCAGGATGGACACGCAATCTGTGATTCTTGAGAGATGTTTGTTGACTGTAGGTCTCGCCACAAAGTTCACATGTGTACGGTTTGAAGCCTGAATGAACCCGCAAATGACATCGCAATCCGCTGCTGTCGCCGAATGTTTTTCCACACTCTTTACACAAAAATGGCCTCTCTCCGGTATGAGTTCTTATATGGCGGTTTAAAGCTCCTTTATGAATGAATGTTTTCCCACATTCTGTGCAAATAAAGTCTTTTTCATTCAAATGAACGGCTGCAATGTGTCGCTGCAAATCATACTTAACCCAAAATTTCTGTCCACAGTCGGTACAAGAAAACGATTTTTCTTGTCTCTTTTTGCCTTCATCAAATGGCATGTCTTTGTAATGCGTGCGTTCATGTCGCGTCACTGATGCACTCTGGGAAAAGCGACGTAAGCAAATATCACATTGGAATGGCTTTATCCCTGCATGTATTTTCTTATGCTCGCGTAAATTGTTTGTCGACAGAAACATCTTATCGCATTGGTCACATTTATATCGTTTGTCCTTCATGCCATCTATGTGAGATTTAATATGGTACCGCAATGAGGCTGGATGGGCGAAGCTTTTTCCACAGGTTTCACACCTAAATGGCTTTTCATCTGAATGGACACGTAGATGATCACGGAGCTGGGAATTTGTGGGGAAACTTTTTCCACACTCTTCACAAGAGAAGGGTTTTTCTCCAGTATGTGTTTTTTTATGTCTAGCCAGAGTTGATTTTTGAGCAAACGAATCACCGCATTCTGTGCACATGAAAGGTTTTTCCCCACTATGAGTTCTCAGATGTTTGGAGAATGTACAGTTGTCTTTAAAGGTCCTACTACAATCTGGACAATGTAGAACTTGTCGGCTAGTCACCACTTTTGTTTCTTTAATTTCATTGTGTGTGTCGACGTGCTGTTCTAAACTTTCTTCATCAGGAAATCCACTGCCACATACACCACACACATAAGGTGTTACACTGACGGCTGGATTATGTATCTTTAACATAGTGCCTGACTGTACTCACCAGTTACTCTTAACCTGTCAACAAGATAAAAAAAATAAACTCAATAAATGAATCATTCACAGTACCAATAATTAGATGAATGGAGATGAACAGTGTTGCACTAGTTATACATCAGACTCGACATCCAAATGTCACAGATGCTTTAACTTGCAAATGATACATTTTTGGGGATGATAGTTAAAATATATTCAAAGTGTGTAGACTAATATAGAGTTTTAACACAAATAAGTCAAAATACTTTAACTAATCAAACGATTCTAACTAAAGTTACAACCATTTAAAACTGGTACATGTATCTATTGATTTCAAGCTGTCACTTTTATGCGACATGAAAACAAAGTATTAATATCTGATATACTGGTATCTTTACTATTTGGTACAAGTCATCCTATGGTTAAAGCCTGGACTGTCATTGAGTGAAAAGGCTTGTATGTGACATCGTCGAGTAGGGTTGCCTGTCCAACCCCGTGGGTTTTCTCTGGATCCTCCGGTTTCCTTCCACTGCTAAAGACCCCTACGGATAAGCGAATTAATGAAATAAAATTGAACGATATGTTATTCCGGAAATGACCTAGTTTGTGTCGTGTGGATACTAAACCTTATTTCTCTCTCTCTACCGGTAGGTCAATTAGATGACAGAGAGAGCAACAACCTACACATTTTAACTTTGAATTTACTTACAAGTCTTCTTACATTTTTTTAGTAGTTTTCAAAGTGTTTAAAGAGACATTATGGACGATTAGACACAGAGCTGGCAGTTCTCATTATAA
The DNA here is from genome assembly GCA_963678685.1 of Patella ulyssiponensis. Taxonomy (NCBI): domain Eukaryota; kingdom Metazoa; phylum Mollusca; class Gastropoda; family Patellidae; genus Patella; species Patella ulyssiponensis. The sequence goes on along the minus strand of OY783225.1, from coordinate 46,626,064 downwards.
TAAATAAAAACTAGCTAGACAATGTACGTAAAGGAGATATACTGAGAATTTCAGTCAAACTGCTTCACTCTAAGCTGAGAAAACGTTTTTTAAAATCACTGTAGTCTGGATTGTCATTGTTACCGCCAGGGCTCTATAAAAGTTAAGTGTGGCTGCACACACACTTGAAAATGTGCCTGCAGGGTCATACTCAAAAAGAGAGCATTCAATTGCCAGGTATATAGTATGATTGATTGGGGGGGCTTACGGCAGAAAAAGAAATTATAAATAATTTTTAGTACCTTTTTTATTATGGTTTCTAAATTGTATTAATGTATTATAGATTACTTTAATAATAAAGATTATGTTTGATGTGCATATTGTTGTTGTTTGGGGTTGATATAAACATAGAATAGATGTCTACCGGCGTCAAACAAGTTCTGTACTTAGCTCAGTATCCGACACGTCAACATCTATAGCTTAGACATGGCATTTTATCATGAGAACCGGACACCGAAGGCTTAGAATCAGCAGGTTTTGAGAAAATAATGTCATGGACTTGTCCAATCTGAACGACAGACTCACCCTACTTGCGGAGAAGCTACCATTTAATTTCCATACGTTAGTTAGCCCACGTACGGGAGTTGTCTGCTTTTGACTGTAGGGCATTGAAGTCTTCGGCGGGGTGATTTCTCTGTATGCACTTTATAATTTTGAAATAAAATAACATCACCACAAACTCGGCAAGAGACTTTGTTCTTTTTTGCACTTGATACTCGATAGGAAGCCATCGTTATAGAATTATCAGGTGTAAGTGTGGTTACACACGGTACTGGTGTTTAGGGTTCGCCAAGGTCACAGGTGATAGTTCATATGTCGCGTGCTATTCTTTTATTCATCGACTGGCATTCTACTAGAATTGTCACTAAATTAAGCAGAGGTCACAGGTGATAGGTCATAAGTCACAGGTGGAATCGCTAACGTCGCGTGCTGATGTTTTTATCATCGACTAGCTTATTCTAGTAAATTATTATACGGTAATCATAGTAAACAAAAAAGTATTCTTTATTTTACATGATTTACGCGACAGTAATAATTTTTAAAAATGTGCCTGCAAAAAAGTTTTTTAAAGCAAATGTGCATGCGCACGCCGTGCGCATGTGCGCGGAAATATCGATGTCTGGTTACCGCTGTAACGATAATTAACAAAGTCCTGATTATCCATATCTGCGGTTAATCTTCAATGGGCGTAGAACAACAGATCGGATTCAAATCCAATGAAAATCGGATTCAGACACATACATGTAGGTGGCCCAGAGAGTTATGTTATCTAACACAATGCATGTTTAAGTCACTGCATACAATAAATACCAATAGGCCCATACTAAGGATTTCAATTATCAATAGAATAGCCGGAATCCGAATAGATTCAATAGGCCTAGCCTACTATTATTACCGCCCCGGTGTATAATTTAATTTAGTCTGATAATTTGAATAATTTTAATAATCAAATACATTTATTTTGAACCTTCTTCTTGATAATGAACCTTGGTGTAATATGATTTAAATGATCGCATGTATTAATCGTGAAATATGCGAAATGGGCATGTTCATTCGAAATGAAATGAAGATTGAACTGAACTGACGTCTAAGTCAAAAACTAACAAGCATAATCTCTAATAACTACTACTTCGATGAAAACAACAAAGGTATGGTAAACTGTGCGCCAGAATAACACATCTGAAAGAAAATTTACAAAATTAATTAAAATGCCAACCTGGCACCGCTGTGTGAATGATAAAATTCTACTTTTCCATAAATACCATCAAAATGTATACAAGACTACCATTTACGGAAACAGATCAGTACAAGGGGGATAACTCTCCTTTGCAAAATGTATGCACGGCACGTTTAAGGTTTTACTGGATTAGATCATGCAGGTAGTTAATGCTGTTTAAAGCACACACGACTAGACCGGTTGGTCTAAACCAATTGCACCTTTCATTTTGATACAAATTAAAACTGTTAACATTGCAGTTTGCTAGAATATAGTTGAAATGTGCGGAATAAATTGGGCGAGCATGAGTGGGAATGGCTTTGTTTTTAGTGAATTTAATATCAGAAGTGAAATCCTACCTACAGAGAATCATACTCATAGATCTATAGTCTATATTTCTATGATCATACTATTATGTACTCAGATAATCGAAAAAATTTTGTGCAGATCTTTTTTTTTTTGAACTAATGGGGTGCACAAGGAGTTGGCGTTTATTTATTTTTTTAAAAAAGGTATGAAACTCCTAATCACTGCAAAAATTAAACTTTTAGTTCAAAATATGTTTTTGTTTTAGACTTGAACAGAGATACACACCTGAAAATTTTGTCAAACAGCGTAGCTCAATAAAAAACGAACAAATTTTAAACCGGAGAAAAAAAAAACCCGAATCCTTATGCAAAAAATTATCAAAACTTGTAAATCAATAAAGATTCTTAAGTTTGGACCATTATTTCCCCCAAAAGAATCAGATATCCAGATTCTGTATAAAATGGACAGACGATGTTTAAAAACTAAAGAAAGTTAAGTTATTTATTCTTTAATGGTCTGGTCTTGCACACGTGTAGCCTACCTTATCTTATCAAACGAATGGATTGAGTAGTTTAGTGGTTTAACACGTGTGCGTGAATCATAAGGTCTGTGATTGTGTCACACATAGGCTAGAAATGGTTCCACTACTGATGTCTCCCGCCTTACTCCACCCACTGTAGTGGCTCGTCCCACAGAGTTCCTTTGCGCAAGTTTTTTTTTTTAATCAAATGACTTCAAAAAGGTTACTAACCTATAGCTCCCTTAATTTACCCATAAACTGACCCAAAACTGTACTGCACATAGCTTAACATACAATAAATCAATCCCCATTGAAATAAAGATAAAGCCTTATCGCATAATTATATGATTTGATGAAACCCAACTGCATACGCGAAATTTCAACTGGCCGGTGTCATGGCGGCTTGCACTTTGCAAAGGTAGAATGCATTACCACAAAGAAAAACTGTTCGGTAACTATTTTAATGGTCCAGTCTTCACTATTTGTGATAGAATTATTTATTTTAATACAAAATGTAATGATGTGTGTTGAGAATTGTGCGTTTAAGCCTATTTGAACTTGCGTAAGGAGTCTTAGACGGTATCAGTGGTAGCGTTAAAACCATAGGCGTACGAGCTGGGGGGGGGGGGCGGGGGCGGGGCGGCCGCGCCCCCCCCCAACCCCATTTTGGGCACCAAATGCTGGGAAAATTTGGGCACACAATTGTACTTTGTAAAAGTTGTATAAAAAAATATTGTCTTCTTGAATGTGCCCAATTTAACAGCGAATTTAAATTCAGAGTGTCTATAGTTAGGCAATTTAATAGAAATCTTAAGACTCGAACCTTCTATTGTATGGAGTACAGTAAGCCACCACTAACATACACTGTGCTAAGAACCTATCTACATTTTGTTGGGCACCAACCACCACCGTCCCTTCAGTCAAAAATTCCCCGTACGCCTATGGTTAAAACACAGTTTAACGATACAGTTAATAGTAGCTACACGGGGGCGTGCAGGGCGAGTAGAAAACCGCCTATCCTGTTCTATTAAATGCAAACACAAAATAAACTGGAAATGGTCCATAAAGCTCGAACCCGACGAGATTTCCTTCCAGGGTATAGGAGTGTGTGTGGTTCTGAAGAAGTGGCCTTAAATACCCAAGGAAATGCCCACGTTAATGTCATCATATCCCCATTACCCGTCTGCCCTCCCCTTATTCCAACCAAATCCAGAGATAGGCCTACTAAAAACCAATCGCGCTCAGTGTAGCCTACGTATATAAACAATCAATCAATTCTCCTTGTTTTGTTGGCCCTTAGCCTCGGTGTGACAGCTGATTGTTCCTGGTATCCAATGTTCTCCGAATTCGGGTTCGATTTGCAAATCTTTGCAGTTTGAAACCATGTATAATCACAATTCTGCATTTAGTCCCGTGGAAGGCTCACATTGGCTTTCAATTTCATTAGGTCAAAATGGATGATATTTTTATATATTTTCGCACACTATATTGAACAATATATTCAGTATTCACACGTCAATTCTCATCCAAGGATTATGTCAATTTTCTTAAAATTTATATTTTACGTGTCCTATTGTTATTTTCAGATGCCGCAACGGTATCAGAATCTGAATCCCTGATAATGTAAGAAATTTTAATTTCATAGAGATGCTTACAGGTTCGTCGTTCGTTTTAGAGCGTTTTGGACCCCGTATTAAAATTGTCAGGGGCGGGTTTGGTAGATCTAGGCTCTCGGGCCAATTGGTTTTGCTGGGGTCCCACCGCAGTGAAGAATTCGTAAAACGATAAGAAAACAAAACTAGTTTGATTCACTATTCCTGCACCTATTCTCGTAGATCATTTTTTTTCCTTCGATTGAGGCCTTCGGACCAACTCGTTTCGTTGGGCTCCCATCGACTGGTTGTGGCTTTCATCCAAGTATACACCAGCGCCATGGTTAGTATCGAAATCTCGTTAGTTAGCAAACAAAATTGATATGAAAAATGTCGCGCAAAGTAGAGTGGCTCCATTACAAATTCGCGGTAATCAATTAAAAGAAAAAGAAAATTAGTGTCTATTAGGGTTCGATGGCAGTTAGGGAAGCAAAGCTTGAAATGCCCGAAAAAAATTCTTTTTTACAGACAGCGGCACCTATTCCAGCCCGTAAAATTAGTGTTTTATTAGATTTCGGGCACTTAATTTTGCCAAGTAGATGAAATAATTATTTTGTTCACTTTACACGTCTGCCCGAAAAGTCAGCCTCGGTTGTGATTTTGAAACTTTCAAATTAAGAAAAAAATTTTATACTGCCCCTTTAAACATGCATTATGCAAGAGCTAAAACTGCCCATTACAGGTCTTTCTTTAGGCCTGAAATTTTATGTAATTATTAATTAGATATTAATTAACTTGTCCAATCCATAATGAACTCTCGATGTCAACGCTATAGCCTTCGATATTGACTGGATTAGACTCCTATATGATGCTTAACGCTCATTGATAATTAAATCAATAAATGAATAATCGAGACTATGCTTTTTGTCGTCCTGACTTTAGTAATGGTGACCGAGGCTTGGCGGAAAATTTAATTGCTTTAATCTCGGTTCATAGTGGATCAATTTGACTGAAAATTTCAGCAAGTTACCAATACATTATCTAGTTTTTAACTATTATAGTGAGAAATGTCAGCTCTTTATTTAATCTCCCATGGGGGTTGGGATGAGCTAGTGGTCTAGAGTGCCGCGCTTGGACCTCTAGCTGGCCGGTCACCTCTCGCTTGCGGCTGTGGTTTCGATCCCTGGTGTGAGCGTATGTGGCATGGAGATAGGGGCGCCTTCTCAACCTCGTGGGTTTCCTCCGGGCATTCCGGTTTCCCCCCACTGCTAAAGACCCCTACGCGCAAGCGAATTATTGTAATAAAATTGAAACCATATGTTAGTCCCAAAATGACCTAGTTTGTGTCGAGTGGACGTTAAACCCCATTTCTCTCTCTCTCTAATCTCCCATAATGTTTCTTTAATGTCAACATATTTAGAAAGTAGAAAAGAGGAAGCATTTTGTTAATAAAACGTTTATTTGACAATGAAACAATACGTTGATAGAGAAGTGTGTTTTTGTATGCTGTCATGTTATAATGAATATTTAAATTATGAAAGTGTAATATGATATTCTGATAATTATTCTATAAAAGATGATTTTAAGAATATTTATCATTTTACTAGTTGCTCGGTGTTTCCTACAAGTTATATCCGGTAAGTCATTTTACTGTAACCAAATGAAACCCTTAGTTTTCACTGTTGTTACATTCTGATAAAAAAAAAGATCTTCGCACAATGCATGATACCTTGACCACATTGGTGGTCTGATTATCGAAATATTTAAATAGCGAAGAAACTCACTAACAGCGGCTTAAATCCTTTACAATAAGAATACTAGTAACTAAAATGTTTTATTTCTGTTTTGTATGTATTACATTTTTGAAAGAAATAAAAGGATAAACGAAGGGAGCAAATAAACCTGTTATGTTTTTTCGATGTAGTCCCAAAACCTAGTGAACCGTGTAGATTATCGTCTTCGCTAACACGGCGCGATATCGCAGGAACACATTATTGTGAGCAAGGACGATATAGACTCTTTGCTAGTCAACACTAAAACATATTGTCAATCTACAGTAGACAGATAAGGTGGCCGAATGTTCTAGCGCGTGCGCATTAGCTCATAATTTATGTCATTGAGTCAAGTGGTGTAGTTTCGAAACCACTATAGTACATGACAAGGAGTATGGGGCGCCTTCCTAACTTCATGGGTTTTTGCGATGGCGGTCTTATTTCCCGCGACTGCTAAAGACCCCCAGGCGCAAGCGAACTATTGAAATATAATTGAACCATGTTAGTCCCGAATTGACCTTAAACCAAAATTAATTATTATGTATATCAAATAACCCTTTTATTTTAAAAAAAATATTAATGTATACTTTCACAATTTTATTAATCAATAACACAATATGAATAGTTTCGACTATATACACGTATTTAAGTAAACTAATTGCAATTACATTGTTTTGTTGGAGGGAGCGAGGTGATATAGACTTAACCTGTTCCCCCAGTCTTATTCTTATTGTATAAAATATAGGTTTCTTTAAAAAAAGAAAATGACCTTGTTTGTGTTGAGTAGATGTTAAATCCCAACTCTCTCTCCCCAGGTTAGACCGAAACCCAATATCTTATCTCAATTTATCCAATATTTTGTTGCTTGTTTGTTTATTGTAGATCAGCTTATTCTAGGTGTCTCACAAGATGAAGAAAGTTGTAACTATTTAGTTCTTACCTGTTTAAGTTCACCTGGTTTAAGACGAACCAACGTGAAGATTATATCATGGTTTAGAAATGATCGTTGGTTTGTGAATACCAACTTAAACAGACACTGTGTTTACAATAGTAAAATGTTCAGTAGTTATCGCAACTATGAATGTAAACCTGAACAACACACAATAGTTATTAAATCACCAGAGAAAGAAATTGGTACAGAATGGGAATGTAGAGATCAGGTATGTTATGTCATGTTTTAAATACTTTTAAAATAAAATATGATAATTTTATGTACCTCGGTATGTATCTATCACCTAATTTATTATAATAATAGGCGTGTATACACGCCAGTAACCACCTTCGCTGCCCATGTACTTATAAAACGCCCCCTCCCTTGAAGACCCATCCGTAAAAAAATTGAGATAGATAACGTATTTATGAATGAATGAAATATCGTTTAATGGCAATGTATTTTTGAATCTTATCTCTACAATCTAATGTTATAGGTTTGCTTGATAATATGCTTCTAGATTCAACTTTAGTTCCGTAATAAATAAAATTGTGGGGTTAGGGTGTATCAAGGTCAGCATGTATGTTGGGGTGATGGGGTCGAATGGTTAGCACGTACCCGCAGTATAATAAGGTCTGTAATTGAGTCAACCGGCATGATTTCGATTCCCCGGTTGTACGCGACAAGGAGTAGGGTCGCTCGTCCAATCTTGTAGGTTTTCGTTGGGTCCGGCGGTTTCCTCCCACTGCTAAAGCGAAGTATTGAAATAAATTCCAAAACCATGTTAATCCCGAAATGACCTAGTTTGTGTCGAGTGGACGTTAACACCCTCTCTCTCTCTCTCTCTCTCTCTCTCTCTCTCTCTCTCGCTCTCCCCCTCTCACTCTCTGATTGCTCACGTTAACCATATTTATTTTAGTATGAAATTTACAGTCCTCAATACACATGTATGCAATAAAAATATTCTCTTGTCTTTCAGCTAATCATGAAATTGAACCCATCTCTAAACCCGGGAATATTACTGTGACTTCTGGTAAACCAATACAACTAGCCACGAAATTTCAACTTTACGGCCATTACAACAACATTACATGTTTCAGACAATTAATGTACCATACAACACCCGAAAGATATACCGGTAGTATATATATTACAAATAAGGTACTTACAGTTATACAATATATAGCTGTGGTAACAGAAAAAGATGGTGGGCTCTATTATTGTCAAGTTTGTAGTGATTGTGTCTGCCGTAACTCTGCTGGAATACTGCTGAAGGTTAAGACATCTTTTGGCACAGGTTAGTTGAAGTGCATTTGATATATTTGTAAACCTGGCCTGCATGCCTTGCTTAGTCTTGCGTTTGGATATAGGCCGGCAGCCAAAATTTCTAGCGTGCAACTCCGCTACACGGTCCACCATAAAATAATCTGCGATCATTATAAAGTAGATGATCATGTTTTAAAGAAAATTTACTAGTGTTCCAAGCTTCGGCGGCGCAATTTAAGGGTGATATAAATTTATTCGTACGGGATTTATTTGACTCGCGCTGTTATAAAGCGTAGGGAAATAACTAGTGATTGGTCACCATGGGCCAATCAGTAGCTCGCATTGTGAACTGCTGACCCGACCTTGAAAGTTGTAAACAACAACACACATGTATTATGTAATGCCAATGGCTGCGCCCATGAAAGAACGTGAATCGACTGATATTTCATCAAATTTACGCTGTATTGTTCCTTTCTAAGGATTAAGAAAGGGACGAGAACAATTATTTACAAAATCTCGCCGGGATAAATTCCGTAAATGTGCCCATGAATGGCTAAAACTTGATGGGCGAGGGAAATGGATAGCTGAACAGGCAACAGGCGACTTCGACTACTTCGAGTGATTAATCAACAAGGAATTTATTTATGTGAGACTGATAGTTGTCTTATTTAATTGATCAGCGATTGTTGATGTCGCTATTAAACTGCTTGTTCTCTTTTGTTTTGTTTTGTATTGAACTTGGCAATTAAAATATTGTTGAAAAATTTGTGTATACTTAGTAATACTTCATTGTTTTTCTTTTGTCAAATAGTAAACGAGCTTGATTGACCGATCACTGCTAGTGCTAAAGTTTTTTTTGTGAAACGGAATAATTGCAATCAACACACGGCCGCCATTATCAATGATTGACAACTCTCACCTTTTTCAACATCCACCAAAGTACCGCAAGATTTCTATGCACATACTACAATAACATCGGGATTATCGGTTAATCAGCTTTAATTATCCCGCTTTGATCGTTGCTATTCCTAATATTTTCCACAGAAACTGATCGTAAACATTCAACATTGGAAATTTTGTCGTGTAGGTTCGTTATGCACGACTCCACATGCTGAAGGCCTACTTCAACTTGATGGCGAGCGGTAAATTATATAATTTAACCTGCATGTTATTTTTTGTTGGGCTATTAAGAATAGCCACATGCGGCGTATTATATATTGATTTGACACTTGTGTTCAACCTTTCCTTTCAACTTATTCCCGAGCCCGAAGCGTCACCTACCTGAGTCCGAAGCGTCACCTACCTGAGTCCGAAATGTCATATACCCGAGTCCGAAACGTCGAGGCCATATTTTTTGGAGTCCGAAATGTCGTAAGTCCGAAATGACGCGGGGCCGAAATGACATGTAATCGCTTCCACAAGGGATGAAACACAGAGAAGTTAACTTGTTTTTTATTTTCTTGGCCCACTTGCAGATGCCTTGCTAAGACGATCTGTCTCAAGACCGTTTCCGGTCACACAAAGGATCTGAACCACAACCGCATGCCAGAGTTGAACAGCCAGGTACATGCAGGCCTCAAAGTGACATTCCCCCCCCACCCTTGAGCACACTCAACATTCAACGCTATATAGTGTATAATTTGTTTACAAATTTGTTTGTAGGCCAACTGTTGAAAGCTGCTGAATTGAAAGAGGATGAAGATATTTTAAGGCATATCATTGTTGCTTCTTGGTACACCCAAATGTATGTCAGCTGCTGAATGCTTTTACTAGGACTAGTCCAGCCACTAGATCCCCTAAGATATTTTTCCAGCAACAATTTTGACATGTCTACCTAATTTACCCTACAGATTTGTGTACTTTGAGCTATTTGCATATGGCTCGTCAGGGCATATTTTCTCAATGCAATGTTCAGGGACCAATTAAACTGAGCCTTGCATTAAATTTTGCAATACATGTATTGTTTTCAATTTAGCTTAAATGTAAAATCATACGGCCTGCCGCCTGCCATTGAGTCAACTGGCGTGGTTTCGAAACCCTGATTGTACGTGGCAAAGCGTAGGGTCCCCTGTCCGACCTCATGGGTTTTCTCCGGGTACTGCTAAAGACCCCCACGCGCAAGCGAATTATTGAAATAAAATTAAACAATGTTAGTCCTGAAATGACGAAATTTGATGTTAATACATTTAGTGACAGTGATGATGATGATGAAGATTAACTTTGATGACATTTGATGTGCAGAGTACTGTTTAATTATGATTTTCAATGATTGTTTCACTTCAATAAATAATTTCACAACTGTTCATCCTGTTTTCTAACCTTTGCCTTCATAACAGCCCAGAATTATTTTTTTAACTTATATCTACATGTATGTTTGTAATTTGACCATTAATCATATCCGAAATAGTAGTTCACAGCTACATGTACATGTACAGTTGTAAAAATACTGTGGCTAATTGAAAGGGAACATGTATGTGGGTTTAGAATGTTTATCTTAGTTGAAAAAAATCATGTGGTTCAATGCATTATAAAGTGCTACTGATCTCCATTATTTCAAAAGCATATCATTCAACTACTGTCAAACATATCGACTCTAGATAATTTTTGAGCAAACATCCAACAATCAACCCTCAAAGGCCCCTGAGATCCAAGAAACAAAATAATTATTAGGCTTGTGTGCCCACACCAGGTCTTGTGCGTCATACAAAACCAGCAGTCACCATACACCTGATAGTCTATCAATTACAGACATTTGACAGAAAGGGAGATAACTCTTTTTCACCGTTAATGGATTTCAAGAATTCTTTATTCACCCATGACATTTGTGTTTTGAGCATTTTTATTTACATCAAAATCTATCCAATAAACTGTTCATTGCCAAGGATGAAGGCATGAGGTGTTTTAGCAACTATTTAATTTTATGTCAACTTCAGAATTGTTAGTACAAAATTAGCATTTATTTGACAATTTTGACGAATTTCATCTGGCCCTAAATCAATAAATTGCAAACATTTTGCTTGGAACTCCCGGATTTTGTGTTCGTGGCGTCATAAGCTTTCCAAAAATGTATAGTTTTTCTTTTAGGCAAGACCGTGTAGCGGAGTTGTGTTTCTAAGCTAGCTAGAAATTTTGGCTGCAGGCCTAATATATAAAATGAAAATAATAAATCAAATTAAACAAAACAAATGTTGTGATGGACAAATGAATTGTTGTAATCCGATTTCTGAATTCTGATATGGTATCGAATTATATATACTGTATTTGTTTATACTGTACTATAGCAATAGCCAGCATAACAACCTCAAATGTTTCAGAAGAATCTTCCGTTGGTTCAGTGGCGATCAGTACGACAGTTATAGCTGACACGACCACGTCTTCCCAAAATGTTTCAGAAGAATCTTCTAATGGTTCTGTGGGAATGAGTACCACAGTAAATCTGATTGGTGTTGCCTGTGATGGAACAGCTGCTTTGCTAGTAATCATACTATTTGTGGTTCTGGCAGTCAAACGAAACAGAAACATACCCAGGAGAGAACAAGTGCGGGTATTTAATTATTCCTAATTATCTTTACCATTTTAGTGTCCGTGGGTTCCGTCGTTTATTGTTCGTGTGACATCTTTAGGGGCCATCGTCAATATTCAATATCTATAATCGATCGAAGTCAATGTCAGATATGCTACTCGCAATACCTATTGTCAGAATTACTACACATGAATTTCAACTAATCAACACATAAATGATGTGTCACTTAATTTGTAAACAAAGAAAACGGTACACAACACCGTAAATATTTTAAGTTTTATTTGTATTAATGTTTTATTAAAATCTACTGCATCCATAAAACAAATTTAAAACTGATGTGTCGATATTTTTTCACTTTTTTATTACAGGAACAAATTAGTTTGTCGACACAGAGGCAATTGTACATGTACTATCCAGCATCTCAGTTAAAACCGGACACTATTTAATATAAAACGAAACGAAACGAAATAAAGATATAATTTAAAATGTATTAAATAATAATCTAGCATTATCATATCTCTCTATCTGCTTTAATATATTTATTATAAAGTTTTAGTTTTGTGTATATTATGCCCAATTGTAGGTAAATGTACATGTACTATCCAGCATCTCAGTTAAAACCGGACACTATTTAATATAAAACGAAACGAAACGAAATAAAGATATAATTTAAAATGTATTAAATAATAATCTAGCATTATCATATCTCTCTATCTGCTTTAATATATTTATTATAAAGTTTTAGTTTTGTGTATATTATGCCCAATTGTAGGTAAATGCTTTAATTTGTTGTTCAATTTAAATATATGCATATTGTACCTAATATTCTTTTTTGAAAAAAGAATACAAACAGTAAAAGAAAAAAATAAATAAATAAACAAAAATTGATTTGTTCCCTTTTAATCTTGGTGGGTTTTCCAATTACAGAGATTATATAGTGTACATCGTGGATGCATAGAATGTTGAAGCGCCCTTAGGTGGTGTTTCTTGCTATATAAGTTCTGACTTTATACCAACACGACAGATGCGGTAACTTTATCGCAATGTTTGGTCTTACCGTCCAGATCTGGTCAAAATTGTTCTGATTGTCGATTTTGTATAACTTAGTGAATTAGTCCCTGTCCACTGGCTAGAATCGACATGTTACATAAATAAGCGATGCGTTTGCAATCTCAGTCATAAGGGAAAATTGCTCCAAAGATCTGGTGTCTGTTCCTTCAGTCCAGTCTCTGAAAAATGGACATAAGCCGATAAAACAAGGGATAATTAGCAATTCATCAGACTGCATTAGATCTTGTTTGTAGAAATTAATGTTTAGGTCAATTTAAAATAACCATGCCATTTTGGCACCATTATATTTATTTCAATTATTCACATGTGCACCGGGTACTCTTTGGATGCTAACATCTAAGGAATTGTATATTAGTTCATCGTCCATCGACTCAAAATCAGACAGGTGTTATTGTCCAAAAACTGATGCATGTTTAGACAATCAGAATCGAGGCAATTTCAGATTTATGTTGCTATGAAAGCATCTTGGCTTAAAATGGTCCCAGATTTATTGTACACAAACACCCCTCTAAATACCTAACAGGTATTGTCTTATCTCCTAACTACAACCTATTTTAATATTTAAATTTATATTTTGATGGCATATTCTCAAAGCAGCATTGTTTTATTTGATAAGATCAGTTACATACGACACAAGATCATTTGTTCCAAACAAAAAGAATATCCACGGATTAGTTATTCGCTTAAACAAGTTAGTATTTCGTTTGAACGAGGTAGTATCTCAATTGAAAGAGTTCGTATATCTCATTAGAACGTATATCACGTTTGACCGAGGTAGCATCTCGTTTGAACGAGACAATTAATTGATTTAAATGATTTTGGCTCGTATGGTGTGCTGTCGCCTCACATTTTGTCGTAACTTCTTCTTTTCGATGTTTCAACTTTCGTGTTTTAAGGAGCGAAAAGTAAAAATCACAAATGGTAGCCATTTGGTTTGGATAAGTTAGTTTACAGTTTTCTTCTTCTCGGAATCCTGTTTTTCTTCTAGCGAGACTGTGTGTCTCTACTTTCTATGTATAACATATTTGCCAAACTTGTATTGCAAACAACTATATATACTGTATAACTACTTTCGCGAAAATTTTAAATATTAGAGATGATTAACATTACGGAACAAGTAAAGGGGTGACGATGACTGTACAGAGGATGCAGATATTGTAGTTACAATACATCTACTACTAGAATATCTTCCTAGTTTCGTGTTAATACCAACAACACGATATGAATATGAGAGAGAGTGAGGGGAAGAGAGAGAGAGAAGAGAAGTTTAACGTCCACTCGACACAAACTAGGTCATACTAACACAGGGTTCACTTTTATTTCGATAATTTGCTTGCGCATAGGGTCTTTAACAGTGGGAGAAAACCGGAGGACCAAGAGAAAACCCACGATGTTGGACAATTGACCCTACTTCTTCGCACGTACAATCGGGCGATCGAAAGATATGACTCTTAAACTTGTGTTGTATTTGCCAATTCTGTACCAAATATACCGACATGTCCTGCCTGTCAAACCTCGTGGGTTTTCCCCGGTCCTTCGCCCCGCGCAGGCGAATTAATGAAATAAAATTGAACCATGTGTTAGTCCCGAAATGACTAGTTTGTGTCGATGCATGTCCCCATGCATTACCCTTATTTAGTTATGGTTTAACTGTAATTCTTATAACTAATATAATATGATTTTCTAAGTTTTTATATTTTTTATTCATTGAATTATAGAAATTTATAAGATATCAATACTAAATTTAAATATGAAATGTTTTATGTAGAACATACAAGACCACCATCCTACCTCCAAGGCAGAACATGTCATTAAAACTCATACATACAATTACAGTTTAGCATCTTATAAACCCATATTTTTAAAATAAAAAAAAATCGCTAGATACATTCTGGTGTCCAAATCAAATATATTTCTAAAAAATACAGTGGGATAGACATGGCGGTGTTTATTCGAAATGGGCCAATACTATGTCGTTTACTCGTTGTTCATTAAAATGGTTTTATCTTTTTTCATATGTTCTTTGTTTCTTGTTAATTTGTTAAACACTATGCTATATAGGACTATGATATCATGTAGTCTGATTTGGACGTTTTACTTAACATTTAAAGTGATTTCTTGTTTACCGCCAACAAAATTATTCACATCGTTAGCAGTATCATTTGCATGTCTTAGTATTATAGATATGAGGTTTTACTATGGTTACTATTAAATAAACAATAAAGTTTCTGTATTACGATGTTTAATTATACTAGGTTTATAATAGTACACGATCAGATCTACCAAATGACCGACAATACAATAAACTTCAACTATCTCGTTTGTCTTGTAGAAAGTTTCAAACAACTCCTATGTCGTAAATTTGGCAGCATTTCTGTCATGTTCTGATTTTTATAGATCAACTATCACTTCTCCATGTTGTATTTCTATGTGTTGTTAAAGACTCCATATCAATCTTCACCCTGATTTAGAATGTTTTAACTCTGTAATTCGACAAAAATATTTGGGGGAAATAATTTTCAAGTTATAATAAAATGAAATAGATACACATATATAATTGTATCTATTAGAGAGGGAGATGGGGTTTAACATCTATTCGACACAGGTAAAAGTCTGCGCCATTGGGACGAAACCAAAGGAAACGGAGTATATCCATGGGGCTGGATAGGTGACCCTTTGTAATGTGCAAGTGTAGGATCGAAACCAGGCCGTTTGATTCGATAACCAACCCCATGTTCTAAATACACAAGTAAGATTCCCCCTCCACAGCACTCTAGAGCATGTTGGAGTCACGGTGGCTAAGTGGGTGGACGCTGGCTCGCTAGCCTGGAGGTCGCGTGTTTGATCCCTGCATTGACGGGGGGGGGGGCGACAAGGACAACTGCCTAGTCGTTCGGATATGCACGTAAAAGATCCCTTGGCAGTTGGAATTCGATATAAGAGTAGGTCATAGTGCAACACTTCCCTAGCACACTGTATGGCGTATGTCCGTCTTCATTACCCCAATAGGAGCGAAACAGTAGGACGTTAAACCCAATTTCATTTAATTTCCTAAAGCATGCTACTTGAAACACAAATAATTCTTGGTGGAAATAGGTAGAGAATGACGCATACGCGAAAACGTTCCATTTCAATTTCTGCATTTGATATTTTTAAGAATTTAGGGAAAATTTTGAATTTGATATCTCTATTATCATTAAGAATTGTTGAAACAATATTTATATTAATATTTTAATAATAATTTGTATACAGTATAAAATCTAAGACGCCATTGTCATGACTAAAGTAGTGTCATGTCATGGACAAAAACATATTATATATTTTTATTATTTTGTCAACGTTACAATTTACTGGTATGGTTCTTGTATTTTATTTCAACCATTTATGACGCTTCAAATTGACCATTCCGGTCAAATACAACTAACTGATGTCTTTGGTTTATTCAATCTAAGATAAAAACTATAATAAAATATGCAATTAAACAAGGGCTACATTTTGGAGCAACCTTTCATAATTCTATAATTACTATATATTCGTATATTTTAGAGCTTTATACGTGTTTTTATTTATTTTAGTTTGAAAATATCATCATCGCACTTACTGAATTGAATCCGCGCTCGTGACCCTCCTGTTGATATTATTAAAACTCCATGTCATTATTACGCTTTATATTTTACTATCAGCTAAAACTGGTTGCAGTAAATATGATGTTGTGCAAGAAACTGATGTTATTGTATTTCTTGCGGACTTAGCATTATACTAAAGCAGGTAATATTTGTTGATTTGTTTCTAAAGTTCCTTATCCCTGTACTTTACATACTAAAGGGTCATTCCCATGTCAAGTGGATCAATGCGTGAAACGTACCCCCCCCCCCCCCCGAAAATATATATGTATCAAAATATTGATTTTTCTTTTCTGTGCACAAGGATTAACTTTTGGCATTCAAGGCAATCCATACACAGTTGACGGTGTTTTGTCTCTTAAATGTGACAATAAGTTCTAAATCTATATAACATTCTCTTACAAACCCCATAATTCAAGAATTTAGCTAAGATTGACTAGAAAGAATAAAATCAGATCACAAAAATCGATTCGGTTAACAGTAGTTTCAAACCTTGCCAAAGGTTACCCGGATTTAAATGGTTCTAAACCCAGTCATTATTAATGTTAGATTCATGCCGAGATATTTACAAACTAGACATATTCCAGTATTTTAAAAGTTGATATGTTCGCTACTACCATATATTGTTAATCGTTATACGTGTAGCATTATGATTATTTATCTATATTTATACACATTTCATTCGTTTGTTTTTCCACAGCATAGTAGAAAAATGCAGCCAAATCCCAAAATGAATCTCTTGAACTTTTCTGTTTGTGGTATTAGCTTTCATATTGGATCAGCGGTTCTTTCTAATTCCTGCATTGTTTATGACGTCATAGAATAAACACGTTGAGTACTACGGTTTATTCTCGCCTGACCGACCCGAATTCCAAACAACCAAGAGAAAATGTTGAAAATTTAACCACTGCAAATGTGTTTTCTGCTGTTCTAGCCCGTGTAAGGAACTCCAAAAGTATCCAATGGTTTTGTAACCGAAATCCCACTCTGAATTCCAACCATCCAATCAGATTGTTGCAGCTGCATTCACAAATAAATCGATGCCCGAAAAATGTCGCACAAAGTACAGTGGCTCCATTACTAATTCGTGGTATTCAATTTAAAGAAAATGAAAACTAGTGTCAGTTAGGGAAGCAAAACTAGAAATGCCAATTTTTATTTTCACTTGCATTATGCAAGAGCTAAATCTGCCTATTACAGGTATTTCTTTAGGCCTGAAATTTGATGTAATTATTAATTAGATATTAATTAACTTGTCCAGACCATAATGAACTCTCGATATCAACGCTATATTGACTGGATTAGACTCCTATATGATGCTTAACGCTCATTGATAATTAAATCAATAAATGAATAATCGAGACTATGCTCTTTATCGTCCTGACTTTAGTAATGGTGATCGAGGCTTGGCGGAAAATTTAATTGCTTTAATCTAGTGGATCAATTTGACTGAAAATTTCAGCAAATTACCTTTACATTATCTAGTTTTTAACTTGGTATAGTGAGAAATGTCAACTCTTTATCTAATCTCCCATGGGGGGTTGGGATGGACTAGTGGTCTAGAGTACCGCGCTTGGACCTCTAGCTGGCCGGTCACCTCTGGCTTGCGGCTGGTGTGAGCGTATTTGGCATGGAGATAAGGGCGCCTTCTCAACCTCGTGGGTTTCCTCCGGGCATTCCGGTTTCCTCCCACTGCTAAAGACCCCTACGCGCAAGCGAATTATTGTAATAAAATTGAAACCATATGTTAGTCCCAAAATGACCTAGTTTGTGTCGAGTGGACTTTAAACCCCATTTCTCTCTCTCTCTAATCTCCCATAATGTTTCTTTAATGTCAACATATTTAGGAAGTAGAAAAGAGGAAGCATTTTGTTATTAAAACGTTTATTATACAAGGAAACAGCGCGTTGATAGTGAAGTGTGTTTTATATGCTGTCATGTTATAATGAATATTTAAATTAAGACAGTGAAATATCATATTCACATAATTATTCTATATAAGATGATTTTAAGAATATTCACCATTTTACTAGTTGGTCAGTGTTTCCCACCAGTTATATCCGGTAAGTTATTTTTCTGTAACCAAATGAAACCCTTAGTTTTCACTGTTGTTACATTCTGATAAAAAAAAAAGATCTTCGCACAATGCATGATACCTTGACCACATTGGTGGTCTGATTATCGAAATATTTAAATATCGAAGAAACTCACTAACAGTGGCTTAAATTCTTTACAATAGGAAGACTAGTAACTAAAATGTTTTATTTCTGTTTTGTATGTATTACAGTTTTGAAAGAAATAAAAGGATAAACGAAGGGAGCAAATAGACCTGTTATGTTTTCTCGATGTAGTCCCAAAACCTAGTGTACCGTGTAGATTATTGTCTTCGCTAACACGGCGCGATATCGCAGAAACACATTATTGTGAGCAAGGACGATATAGACTCTTTGCTAGTCAACACTAAAACATATTGTCAATCTACAGTAGACAGATAAGGTGGCCGAATGTTCTAACGCGTGCACATTAGCTCATAATCTATGTCATTGAGTCAAGTGGTGTAGTTTCGAAACCACTATAGTACATGACAAGGAGTATGGGGCGCCTTCCTAACTTCATGGGTTTTTGCGGTGGTGGTCTTATTTCCCGCAACCCAGGCGCAAGCGAACTATTGAAATATAATTGAACCATGTTAGTCCCGAAATGACCTTAAACCAAAATTAATTATTATGTATATCAAATAACCCTTTTATTTGAAAAAAATATTATTGTATACTTTCACAATTTTATTAATTAATAACACAATATGCATAGTTTCGACTATATACACGTATTTAAGTAAACTAATTGCAATTACATTGTTTTGTTGGAGGGAGCGAGGTGATATAGACTTAACCTGTTCCCCCAGTCTTATTCTTATTGTATAAAATATAGGTTTTTTTAAAAAAAGAAAATGACCTTGTTTGTGTTGAGTAGATGTTAAATCCCAACTCTCTCTCCCCAGATAAGATCGAAACCCAATATCTTATCTCAATTTATCCAATATTATGTTGCTTGTTTGTTTATTGTAGATCAGCTTATTCTAGGTGTCTCACAAGATGAAGAAAGTTGTAACTATTTAGTTCTTACCTGTTTAAGTTCACCTGGTTTAAGACGAACCAACGTAAAGATTATATCATGGTTTAGAAATGATAGTTGGTTTGGGAATACTAACATACAATCAAAACTATGTGTTAATGAATTTAATATACCAAATAGTTATGACTGTAAACCTGAACAACATACAATAGTTATTAAATCACCAGAGAAAGAAATTGGTACAGAATGGAAATGTCAAGACCATGCAGACACAGAAAGCTTTGCAACATCTAGAATTACATCTGAATCAATTAAAACAGGTAGGTTATGTCATGTATACATATAAATATGATAATTATTACACCTCAGTATGTATCTATCTACACCTAATTTATTGTAGTAATGGGCGTCTATATTTCGCCCGTAAACCCCTTCGCTGCCAAGTGCCAATGTACTTATAAAACGCCCCCTTCCTAGATAACGTATTTATGAATGAATGAAATATTGTTATAAATGGCAATGTATTTATGAATCCTACAATCTTATGTTATAAGTGTGCTTGGAAATTGGTATGATTCTAGATTTAACTTTAGTTCCGTAATAATCAAAATTGTGGGGTTCGGGTATATCAAGGTCAGCATGTTATGTGGGTGTGTTGGCCGGCCGAATGGTTAGCACGTGCAGGCAGTATAATAAGGTCTGTAATCGAGTCACTGCTAAAGCGAATTATTGAAATAAAATAAAAAAAAACATGTTAGTCCAGAAATGACCTCTCTCTCTCTCTCTCTCTCTGATTGCTCACGTTAACCATGATTATTTTAGGATGACATTTACAATCCTAAATACACAGGTATGCAATAAAAAAATGTTCTCTTGTCTTTCAGCTAACCATGATATTGAACCCATATCTAACTCCGAGAATATTACTGCGACTTCTGGTGAACCAGTACAACTAGCCACGAAATTTCAAGTTTACGGCCATTACAACCACATTACATGTTTCAGACGGTTATTTTCCTCCAGGCCACCTGAAAGATATAATGTTGATACATATAATATTACAAATAAAGTACTTACAGTTATACAAGATATATCTGTGGTAACAGCAAAAGATGGCGGGTCCTATTATTGTCAAGTTTGTAGTAATTGTGTCTGTCGTAACTCTCCTGAAATACTGTTGAAGGTTAAGACTTCTTTTGGCACAGGTTAGTTGAAATGCATTTTATATATTTGTAAACCTGACCTGCGCCCCCTTGCTTAGTCATGTGTTTTGATATATATATAAAAGGAAAATAATGAATCAAATTAAATAAAATAAATGTAATGATGGGGACAAAAAATATGTTGTAATCATCCAAATTCTTAATTCTGAAATGGTATCAAATTACGTATTGTATTTGTATATTATAATATAGCAACAACCAGCATAACCACCTCAAATATTTCAGAAGAATCGTCCGGTGGTTCAGTGGCGATCAGTACGACAGGTAGAGCTGACACGACCACGTCTTCCCAAAATGTTTCAGAAGAATCTTCTAATGGTTCTGTGGGTATGAGTACCACAGTTATGATTGGTGTTACCTGTGGTGGAACAGCTGCCTTGCTAGTAATCATACTACTTGTGGTTCTGGCAGTCAAACGAAACAGAAAACATACCCAGGAGAGAACAAGTGCGGGTAATTAATTATTCCTAATCATCTTTACCATTTTATTGTCCGGGGGTTCGGTAGTTTATTGTTCGTGTGACATCTTTAGGGGCCATCTTCAATATTCAATTTCTATAATCGATCGAAGTCAATGTCAGATATGCTACTCGCAATACCTATTGTCAGAATTACTACACATGAATTTCAACTAATCAACACATAAATGATGTGTCACTTAATTTGTAAACAAAGAAAACGGTACACAACACCGTAAATATTTAAAGTTATATTTGTATTAATGTTTTATTAAAATCTGTTAATGATGAGAAAACGCTTCACTATAAGAAAACTTGTATATTGTCCGACGGTTTAGAGATCTTGTGTGAGAATGACTGAAATATAGTTCAGTTTTATCACATGTGGATCTGTAAATCGGATTTGGTTAAACTTATACCAATACTATATATTTCTACATTTTTAATTTATCATTTTATTTATTATATTTCAGCAATGACAGACAGGTAATAATTTTTACAGATTGTAACTTTCATAAGATTAGATAATTTCTACAACTACGTCCGCGTTACCAATATTCAAGTGTGATGAGCATTGAAAGAAGCTTTTAAGTCCGGTCAACTATTGACTGCATTTCAGGATTTCTTAGTCTTTCAATTAACAAGTCTTCAAGTCATCTGGTCGAGCAATTGTAAGCAAGGGTGATTTTAGTAAAGGCGATGCAATAACTTTGAACCACTTGATCCGTCCGAATAAACTAAAAGCTGTGAGTGTTTATGTTTTCCGAATAACCGCAGTCCAAATATTTATTTGTTTTCTTGGCAGAACTCGTCCAACAGGAAGGTCTTCTTTTTCTTCTTTAAATGAAGGTAAGGTACTATTTATTATATATTTTTAATCTATTATAGCGAGAATGGTCAACTCTTTATCTAAATCCTACATAATGCATCTTTAATGTTGAATTACATGTATTTAGCCGAGAGATGGTATGGTCATCATTATACTTCCGTAATATACGACCGGATTGGCTAACCTTCTCTAAATGACACCAACAAGAAAGGGTTGACGTAGAAGAGAGCCATGACGTATAAGGGTAGAATATCAAATCCTGTATGTCACGAGGGCTTAAACGTGGTCGTTACGGGATGTATAGCTTCATTCATCGAGTCGCTTCATTACAAACTATACAAAATAAAACATACAAAAGTTAACAATCAATGTTCGTATACACACAGTAGTGACGAAGTTCGTGCCAAGTACAGTTTATATAGTAAGGTACTGAGCTACATCGGGTATTGAGTTAAACCGTCACACTGGAAGCGGCGTTTAGCTTCAGTCAAACACACCCATGTTAGTATTTTTTTCTTTTTTTAGACCCCACTCGGTTTATAGAGGAATGGAACAATCCAGTGTACTACATGGACCAGTATTCACAAAGTAATGAACCAATGGGAGCTGGCGTTACTAACAGAGACGACTCAAACTCGGAAACTGTGTACGCCAATGTTATAAAGAAATGCCAATTTACACCGCAAGAAAACACCGACGTTTACAGTCAATTTAATAAAACCACTAAACCAAAACAAACGGCACAAATTAAAGATATATATAGCACTGTACAGAAGCACAGAAATGGTACATATTCATATTACTCATGTAATTTAATTCAAGAAATCACACGACCTTTAACACGCTGACAAGTACAGCCAGGGAGTTAATGCTAGTGCATTTGGTCCACGAAGGGTGTTCAAGTGAGGATTCAGGCAAGGGGCGTCCGGAAATGGATGCATCCCCTTTCGTATTCACCAATGATATAAATGACAGAAGTGAAAATTCACTTCTTTAAAGACAACGCGAGTAACTCACTATACTGATACAAACAGTACTTTATTGTCCCTGACTTCTTGTCTATATGATCATGATGTCCCTTTTTAAACACTACACATTTAGTTTCATATTTAAGGGTGTCGTACAATAGACAGGGTATGTTTACTCAGCCCAGATTACCAGATACCAATTACCACTTTGATCATCGGTAAGAAAGGGATGGGGTCATTCCGTGGCACGTTCACAATAGCTACAGGCATTTCAGTTTTAAACACCTTGCGCAGCGTACATTATTATTATTTACATCCATTTTAAAACTATATGAACAAATCAACACATTCAATCTACTGCACCCATAAAACAATAAATTTAAAATTGATGTGTCGATATTTTTTCATTTTTTTATTACAGGAAGAGATTAGTTTGTCGACATAGAGGCAATTGTACATGTAATATCCAGAATCTCAGTAAAAACCGGACACTATTTAATATAAAACGAAACGAAATAAAGATATAATTTAAATTGTGTTAAATAATAATCTAGCATTATCATATCTGTCGCTCTGCTTTAATATGTTTATTATAAAGTTTTAGTTTTGTGTATATTATGCCCAACTGTAGGTAAATGCTTTAATTTGTTCAATTTAAATATATGCATATTGTACCTAATATTCTTTTTTGAAAAAAGAATACAAACAGTAAAAGAAAAAAATAAATAAATAAAAAAAAATTGATTTGTTCCCTTTTAATCTTGGTGGGTTTTCCAATTACAGAGATTATAAAGTGTACATCGTGGATGCATAGAATGTTGAAGCGCCCTTAGGTGGTGTTAGGCTGCATACAGTATTACCGCCGACCAAATGTCTTATCTGACGATATTATTTTTTTAAAAGAGCATAACAAAAATGATATTCATTTGGAATATATTTACAAGTTTTATTTTGTTCACAATCAATAAATTAAATACTTTATCTTCGCGTTGCACGTTTTTTTTTTTGATGCGGTTTTTTGGCCGGTAATTTTGCTTTTTTCACTACACTGAATTTTTTATTTTTTGAGCATATCATTTCATCCTCTTCCCTTTTTCTTTTCGAATCTTTAAGAAAGTTTTTAAAACTTTGTTCTTCCCCGAAACAACGTCATCACTTCTGTTCCGAGACTGAATATGCCTTGTATCTGCCACAGAGTTCGTATTCTCCGGAAAAATACAGGGGTGATTTTAAATTAATGAACTGGTAATTAATACACATATATAGTTTTTCAATCAATTCCGGGGCCTTTTTTGGTTTCCAGTCAATTGCACATTTAAAAATATGATTTGCGGATTCCGCGTTATTGTTTGTCCACAATTTAACTTCATCATTTTTTCTTTTTGGAGTGTAAACGAATTTGTTTATACTGTTGGTAACAGTCTCAAGGTACTTCTTTGAATCCGGATATTTTTCGTACAGGGTCGAAAGTGCATGTTTCCTTTTTTCAAAATAGAACGTGTCGTTTTCACAAGCAAGTCCTTCATTTCCAAAGAATTTCTCTATTATTTCAGTTGTCTCACTTATATTTAGTCCGACTTTGTTTTGTAGGTGGAATTGCAAGTTATCTTTAATGTGTTTACTACACAATCTCCTTGATGCATTGGGGAATACTTGCTCTATGGCGTTAGTTAAGGCTTTTTCGTCGTCACTACCGAATTCAAAACTACTAGGCATGTTAAGTTCAACTTCATTAACCACCCCTAACTGATCCGCGATATGTGACAAAAATTATTTATATGTTGCAGTCGTTACATCCTTGTGTAGTAAGATAGGACCGACTATAATGGGATAATCTTTGGGTTTTTTTCCTGATTACACGTTCAGTCTTGTAAACAATTGCGGTCACGTAGTATGTCCCCATGTTGAACGTCCGGTCTATTCCCAATATTGGAGATTTCGAGCTTTTTAAAATGTGGTTCATATCTACAATTTGTTCATTCGTATAACACATTACCAAGGGGACTTCACCTTTTCTATGTACTATTTGCTGAACAAAAGGGTGGGTGTTTAGCATACCGACGACCTCCAGTATTTCATCTGCTTATACGTTGGATGCATGCACTATAGGTTTTGATTTCTGTTTTTCTCTGTATAACGTGTTTTGGATTTGTTTTATGCTTGCAGGTGCATGCTGTGTTGAATTTGTTTTCATGTCTATAAGCATGTTTGGGGGGAACTTGTTTGTTTTGTATGATCTCTTTTAGTACGTTTGGATTAGTTCGAGCCTTATCTTCCACTTTCTGTGTACCACAATACTCATAAACTGCAATATCAGATAGAATCGGATTGCTGGATTGAGTGAAATATGAAACATGTTTTTTGAATGTTGGGTTCAGCTTACTAGCAGTCTCGAAACGATGCGTTGTAATAATGTCTGTGGGTTGTCGAACCAAAGGTATAAAAACAGGTTTCCCACCAACCCGCTTGTATATTGCACATTTATCTGTGTATAGGGCTAGGCCTAATTGACACTTGAAAAAAACACCACCCAAAGAATAATTGATATGATTAATAATATCCTTATTAAAAGAATAATTGATATGATTTATAATATTCTTTGTAAAATTCTATTTTTAATAAATTAAAGTATTTGATCCTCGGTAAATAAACACGATGGTCGGTGGTTGTTATACGTAAAAATATTTGGGTGGCGGTAATTACTCGAAGGTATTTGGTCGGCGGTAATGGTGGAAAAAAAAATATTTGGTCGGCGGCATATAATATTTGGTCGGCGGTAATCAGTTGATGGTCGGCGGTAAAAAGTATTGGTCGGCGGTAGTCGGCGGTAAAAAGTACCACCGCAGTATATGGGGCCTATTAATACCTCTTTCATTTAAATTTCGTTTCGTTTCTTGCTATATAAGTTCTGACTTTATACCAACACGACAGATGCGGTAACTTTATCGCAATGTTTGGTCTTACCGTCCAGATCTGGTCAAAATTGTACTGATTGTCGATTTTGTATAACTTAGTGAATTAGTCCCTGTCCACTGGCTAGAATCGACATGTTACATAAATAAGCGATGCGTTTGCAATCTCAGTCATAAGGGAAAATTGTTCCAAAGATCTGGTGTCTGTTCCTTCCGTCCAGTCTTGAAAAATGGGCATAAACCGATAAAATGAGGGATGATTAGCAATTCACCAGACTGCATTTGTGGAAATTAAAGTTTACGTCAATTTAAAATAACCAGGCCATTTTGGCACCATTATATTTATTTCAATTATTCACTTGTGCCCGGGACCTTTAGCAGGGGGAGGAAATCTAAGACACAGATAAAAATCAAGGGGTTACAGAGGCGAACATAAATGCACCATGTATTTCCCCCACATTTTCTTGGACATCGTTTCGATAGGTACTCTTTGGGTGCTAACAACGGTGCTAAGGAATTATATATTAGTTCATCGTGCATCGACTGAAAATTAGACAGGTGTTATTGTCCAATAACTGATGAAGGTTTAGACAATCAGAATCGAGGAAATTTCCGATTTATGTTGCTATGGAAGCGTCTTGGGTTCAGATGGTCCCAAGTCTGTTGCATACAAACACCCCTCTAAATACGAAACAAGAAGTGTCTTATCTCCTAAATACAACATATTTTAATATTTTAATTTATATTTTGATGGCATATTCCCAAAGCAAAATTGTTTTATTTGATAAGATCAGTTACATACGACGCAGGCTCATTTGTTCCAAACAGAAGGAAAATCCACGAGTTAGTTAGTATTTCGTTTGAACGAGGTAGTATATTGCTTGAACGTGTTCGTATCTCATTTGAAAGCGTTCGTATCTCATTTGAACGAGGTAGCTTCACGTTTGACCGAGGTAGCATCTCGTTTGAACGAGACAGTTAATTGGTTTAAACGACTTTGTCTTGTATAGCGTGCTGTCGCCTCACATTTTGTCATAACTTCTACTTTTCGACTTTCGTGTTTTGAAAGATCAAAAAGTAAAAATTACGAATAGTAGTTATAGGCTTGCATAAGTTAGTTTACAGTTTTATCCTGTGCGCGATATTTTTCTTCTTCTGGGAATCCTGTTTTTCTTCTAGCGAGAGTGTGTGTCTCTACTTTCTATGTATAACATATTTTCCAAACTTGTATTGGATTAAATAACTATATTTACTGTATAAATACTTTCGTGGGAATGCATCTTTAATGTATTAGATATGCTATAACGTTACGGAACAAGCAAAGGGGAAAGTGACGATGACTGTATAGAGGATGTAGATATTGTAGTTACAACACATCTCGAACTACATTAATAGAATATCTTTCTAGTTAGTTTGATTAATACCAACAACAGGCTTATACAAGATATGACTCACAGAGAGAGAGAGAGAGAGTGAGAGAGAGAGAAAGAGAGAGAGAGAGAGATTAACGTCCACTCGACACAACTAAGTCATAGTAACACATGGTTCACTTTTATTTCAATAATTCGCTTGCGCGTAGGGGTCTTTAACAAATGGGAGAAAACCGATGAAGCGGGAGAAAACCCACAACCACGTGATTGGACAGGTGAACCCTACTCTTCGGCACGTACAACCGGGGAATCGAAAGATATGATACTTAAACTTGTGTTGTATTTCCCCATTGTATACCCAATATAACAACATGTCCCCACGCGTTACCCTCATTTAGTTATGGTTAAACTGTAATTCTTATTAATATAATATGATTTTCAAAGTTTTTATATTTTTTTACTCATTAAATTATAGAAATAAATAACATAAATAATGAATTTAAATGTGAAATGTTTTATGTAGAACATGCAATACCCATATCCTACCTCCAAGTCAGAACATGTCAATAAAACTCATATGCATAAAATTACAGTTTAGCATTTCATAAAACTATATTTTTAAAATAAAAAGAAAATATTCGCTAGATATATTCTGGTGTCCATGTTTAGTGTTAATACAAATCAAACATATTTCTAAAAAATACAGTAGAATAGACATGGCGGTGTTAATTGGAAATGACAATAATGCACGCCTGGGCCAATACTATGTCGTTTACTCGTAGTTGAGTATAATGATTTTATATTTTATATTTATGTTCTGTATTTCTTGTTAAATTTGTTAAACGCGTACAGTACGTTATATAGGACTATGATATCATGTTGTCTGATTTGGAGTTTTTACTTAATTAATGTAATGTCTTGTTTACCGCTAACAAAATCATTCACATCCTTATCAGTATTATTTGGATGTCTTATAGTATTATTTGCATGTCTTGCACTATCTATAGATATGTGGTTAATGCCCAGATTTACCATGGTTACAATTAAATAAACTATAAAGTCCCATTAATGGATGTTTACGTAAATGGCAATGAGAAGTTTCTGTATCACGATGTTTAATTATAATAGGTTTATAATAGTACATGGTCAGATCCACCAAATAACCGACAATAAACTTCACCTATCTCTTTTGACTTGTATAAAGTGTCAAACAACTCCTCTGTCGTCATTTTGTCAACATTAAAATTTCTGTCATGTTCTGGTTTTTCTAGCACTACTATCACTTCTCCATGTTGTATTTCTGTGTACATGTAGTTACAGACACAGACTCCATTTCAATCTTATATTCGCTTTTAGAAACATTACCCTGATTTAGAGTGTATTATCCTGTAATTGGACAAAAATATTTGGGGGAAATTATTTTTCAGTTTTAATAAAATAAAATAGATATACATATATATTTGCCCCTATTAGAGAGAGAGAGAGAGAGAGAGAGAGAGAGAGAGAGAGAGAGAGAGGTGGAGGTTTCCCTTTGTAACGTACAAGTGTAGGATTGAAACCAGGCCGTTTGATTCAATAACCGACCCTATGATCTAAATAAACGGGTAAGATCCCCCCCCTCCTCAGCACTCTAGAACATGTTGGGACACGGTGGCTAAGTGGATGGACGCTAGCTCGCTAGCCCGGAGGTCGCGTGTCACTGCATTGGACAAGAAAGTACCTCGTGGGTTTCCTCCGGGCACTCCGGTTTCCTCCCACTGCTAAAGACCCCTACGCGCAAGCGAATTATTGAAATAAAATGAAACCATATGTTAGTCTCAAAATGACCTAGTTTGTGTCGAGTGGACATTAAACCCCATTTCTCTCACCTTCTCTCTCTCTCTTGACAAGAAAGTTCATCGGGATTCCCCCTTGCCAGCTGTATAGGGCGGGGGACCTAACAAGGACAGCTGTCTAGTCGTTCGGATGTGCACGTAAAAGATCCCCTGGCAGTTGGAATTCGATATATAAGAGTAGGCCATAGTGCCGATGCCCGGGCAACATTTCCCTTATAGCACGCTGTATGGCGTATTCCCATCTTCATTAGCCCAATATAGGAGAAAAGCATGCTACTTGAAGCACAAATAGTTCTCCGTGGAGTTTCCTGTTGATTTAATATTGGATGGTGACGCATACGCCAAAACGTTCAATTTCAATTTCTTCATTTATTTCTTTTTAAGAATTTAGGGAAAATTTTGAATTTCATATCTTTATTATCATTAAGTATCTGATTTCTTTGGGTTTATTCCACCCAAGATCAAAACTATTATAAAATATGCAAATAAACAAGGGCTACATTTTGGAGCAACCTTTTATAATTCCTATATATTAGTATATTTTAGAGCTTCGAACGTGTTTTTTTGTAGTTTGAAAATATCATCGCACTTCCTGAAATGAATCCTTGCTTGTGACCATCCTGTTAGTTGATATTATTAGGACGTCATGTTATTGTTACTCTTTGTATTTTACTATCAGCTAACACTGGTTACACTAAAAATGATTTCGTGCAAGAAACTGGTGTTATTGTACTTCTTGTGGACTTGGCATTATGCTAAAGCAGGTAATATTTTGTTTAAAGTTTCTTATCCCTGTGCTTTACATACTAAAGGGTCATTCCATGTCAAGTGGACCAATACTTGTAAAGTGCCCCCCCCCCGCGACAATTATGAAAGGAATATATTATTATGTTATAATAGTATCGAAATATTGATTTTTTTCTGTGCATTGATTAATTTATAATCTTTAAAAAATGGCGTCACCTGTACAAATTGTGGGTTTTTTGCTCTGGGTCCCCCGGTTTTCTCCCACTGCTAAAAACCCCACACGCACAAGCGAATTATTGAAATAAAATTGAATCATATGTTAGTCCCGAAAAGGCCTAGTTTGTGTCGAGTGGATGTTACCCCCCCCCCCTTCTCTCATGCCAAGTCTATATCAACCCTCCACACAATCGGATGGCTAAGATATTTTAACGATAAATGGATATGCCAGGTTTTATTTATCGTAGTAATGGTACTTTGTTAATCGAGATTATATTATTACATTTAAACATCCATAACTTCAATCTGAATATAGTAATTGGAATGATTAATATATCATTTCTCATTATTTATATTAACCCAATTCATCCTTAATCCGGTGGTAATGGCGAGTTTTGCATCTGTGACACGGTCGCTTTCATGAAAACTTAGTACCACTTGAAATGTTTTTCAAGTGGCAAGTCACCTTACGTTCGTTATTACATTTGGTGGAATTCGCCTTCTGGAGTTTGTATATGACCTCTGATTTGAGTGATTACCATTCTTATAATTCACCGCAATTTACGCAGTCATGTTTACCAATATAGACAATACTATGTTAATGTTTTTAATCTTCCAGGGAATGAAATAAATATAACTAGTAATATAAGAGAAGTTTAATATTATGTTTTCAATGTTCCAGGGGATATTATGACTATAACTAGCAATGTAACAGAAGTTAGTATAGGAGATTCATACAGTGTTACATGTACAACTAGATACAAAACAGTTGATTTCTATAGAAATAATACAAACATAGCTACACCAACGCGTGCAAATACTGGGGCACCTTGTATGGTGAATAACACGGATGATTTCAACTGTACCATAATCTATGGCATGGGTACATTTAACCATCAGTTAATTATTCTATCTGCTAAACAAACTGGTACAACTCAATGGCAGTGTTATTTCGAAGACATCAGAGTTTTTTCAAACATTATATTCGTAACAATAACAGTTAAAGGTATGTATATAAGGCCAAGGCCACTTATGTACAACAAACCTTAAAAGTAGGCTGTAGCAACGCTTTCTGGGCAAAATTAACCTAGTGGTACGCTTAACCCCATTTCATTTTAAATGGTGTTTCTGACTGGTTATCTCCTCCTGGGTCCGGTTCCTAGGTCACCGTGCGTGTGAACAATTATTACAGATATTAGCTTTAACTTATTCCGATGCCCTTACCGATTACATACTAGTCTGAAGGTTTTCTACATCTACACCCATCATAGGATTCTATACAGAAACATATTTACATATCTTTTAATTCAATTGATTTTCAGAGACTTGAAGCTTGGCACTATTTACTATGCGGTACAGATTTTAAGTTCTTTCACCCCCCCCCCAAAAAAAAAGATATTCTGTAAAAGAAAACAATCATCATAATTAGGAGGTTTATTTTCCTTTCAATAGCCCAATCTATTGGTCTTGGAGTTGGAGGGGGGGGGGCGTCGAAGAAGAGTCACCAACCCTGTGCCGTAAATACTACAGTACAACACAACAACATTAAACGATATATTAGGTCTTCTTGAAAGAGTTCTTTGGATTACACGGTTTTCGTTTTTTTTTCTAATATTATCCTATGTGCACTCTTTTAATCGGGTAGTTCCTTGGGTTTATGAAAGTGTTTTTCGACTTTTATTGCTTCTTGAAGGGAATGGATATAAACCACGAGAGACAACGCTGCCTACAACTACAGATAATGATGTCAGTGATACGATCACAGATTTAGCAACCAGTCTTCCCGGTCCGCAAGTAACTCCTCCAACAAATACCAAAGTAATAGCATTACTGGGACTTGTGTCCGTCCTATTGCTTCTGTTAATAATTACAAACATCGTAATGTTCATCAAAATATACAAAAAACAACCAGGTACGTCTTTATTGTATTTTTTCTATAGTGTACATTGATGGTCTGGTTCATGACATTGCAGTTCTTGAGACGAATGTTTGAAACAATACTCGTGTAACATTTCAAAACTTAGCAATATATATTGCTTAAAATTGCTTCAAAAATATGCCGTTGCTTCTGCAGTCATGAACACCCCCACTCCCAACTCCCCTCGCTATGTCTGGAAGGTCGAGTTACGGAAGAGTTTGGAGGACAAAACCGGGATTTCATTAAAGAACTGTTTTATTTCTAAACATAAAACAAAAGCAAAAATTCAAATGATCAATACTTTCTCATTGTGGCCAAGTTGTTCACCGTAATTCTAAAGCACCTGTGATTTATATTAGGAATTATTTGTTCTGTAAGTTCAAGTTAATTTCCTTTGTTTATTACCAGTCAATGAACGAATATAGACGTCTGTAACGCTTGTGAATTAATGGATGCATTTTGTTAAAAAGGTATGCCTGAAGATTAAATCACCCGATGCAACTGAGGTATACCCTATTCAATAAGCCTCTATTATTCAGTTCCACCCTGTTGAACAGGGGGTATATTATAATATAATAATATATATGATTGAGGTTGGTCGATTGAGTAGGGAAGAGAAATAATACCATAGCCTTGTGTACATACACATTAGCCAATCAGATTTCGTGTCTACGTCATCACAGTCTAATGACGTATGCTGGTAGTTTTTTAGGCGCGATACCTTGGACCTGAATACTGCCTACGAATTATACACCTTAATATGTCGACGAAACAGGTTACTTCTCCTACCGCTACACTGTCACAATCAGAGGTAAGATTCTACATACTTTTCACAGGTCCAGATTCTAAAATAGAACGGAATAGGCCTAGAGTTGACTAGGTCGCGAATGTAGGCCTAGCCCTGCTACTGCTAGGGCCTAGTGAGTGCTAGCCTCCTCATCCTAACCTAAGCCTACGCCGCCTACGGTCTTTTTTTTAAACTCGGCAAGCCTAGATTTTATGTCTAGATTTAGCCTAGCCCCCTTCGTTCTTTTTCTCCTCAAATACTACATTATAAATCGGCTAGACCTTGTGTGTTGGGCCTTGTCTGTTTGATTGTTTTCAAGCACATCCATCCATCAATTTTAGGCCTAGCCTATCTATCGTTGTGAGTCTGGCTGACCAGGGCCAGAGCCAGTTCCTCAAATTAACGAACTTTCCCACGATGTAGAGGAATAATGGATTTACTGAGAATTAACAGATAATGCACGCGTATCACATTTTTAAAATATCGCGCCTAGGTTTTCAAATTTCTTTTGCATGGAGATAGGGGCGCCTTCTCAACCTCGTGGGTTTCCTCCGGGCACTCCGGTTTCCCCCCACTGCTAAAGATCCCTACGCGCAAGCGAATTATTGAAATAAAATTAAACCATATGTCAGTCCCGAAATGACCTAGTTGTGTTGAGGTGACGTTAAACCCCATCTCTCTCTCTCTCTCTCTCTCTCTCTCTCTCTCTCAAATTTCTTTTGATAAAGAGTGCCGTGCCGGTATTCTATCTAAGGGTGGAATCGAGTGCGCCCTCGTACCTCGTTTTCAATTTAAAACTGAACTTGAACTAGAAAAAAATAAAGGGTTATGTCCAAGAAGCTTCTTGGTTAGGCCCTAGCATATAAAAGCCTTTCGATGTTCGGTTAGATCTAAATATTAAGCCCTAGACCTAACTCTAGCCCACATTCCTGATCCTCAGCAACATCACGTCCTATCGCCGTCTACTAGGCAGTCTACTCTATGCCATCTCGTGACAGTGATTTACACGGTCCGACGTTCGGTAGGCATATTCGTGAGTATTTGCTCTACAGAAGCGGCAATATGGGTTAGATTATACATAATTTTAAATTAAAAAGGCACAGACGACTATGCACCACGTTAACTTTAACTTAACCGTATAGGCCTAACGTTCTCATTTCGCAGTAGGTGTGCCATATATATATGCCGCCATTTTGTTGTCTGAGAAAAAGAAAAAATACGGTTTTCCCCCAAATTAAAAGATCTATCACAAATACAATGGGCTTATGAAAATATTATACAAGTTACGTTTTTTGTAACAACCGCAAACGAAAGGATGTTTCCTCGAGAAATAAAACGAACCTGGATAGTTTTTAAAACTTACTGCTGGATGGACTCTTGCAGATATTTTAGGCTATAATTGATTGAAATTGGAATAAAAGTAATATTTTCATTTTATTCATGAATAATGGTGAAGAAATTTACATGAAAAAATAAAACATGTATTTGTACAGATTTATTAGATCCATTTTCATATCTAGTCATCTATATCTCTTCCTGAGGAGGCTGTTACCTTAAACTGTGTTTAAGGTAACAATTGGTACAGTCTAAGACCCCTTACGCAAGTTCAAATAGGTTCAAACGCACAATTGTCAACACACATCATTACAGTTTGTATTAAAATAAGTAATTCTATCACAAATAGTGAAGACTGGACCATTAAAATAGTTACCGAACAGTTTTGCGCTGTTTATGTTGTAGGCCTAATGACGTATTACGCAACTTGCGGCCATGACGGTCGGCCAGTTGAAATTTCGCGTAGGAGATGGGTTTCATCAAATCATATAATTATGCGTGCAGTACTGTTTTGAGTCAGTTTATTTGTAAATTAAGCGAGCTATAGGCCAGTACACTTTTTGTAGTCATTTGACTAAAAAACTTGCGCAAAGGAACTCTGTAGGAAAAACCACTACTGCGACTGGAGTAAGACGGAAGACAGCAGTAGTCGAACCATTTCTAGACCACCCCACACCCCCTCCTCTGCTGCTCTTTCTCTTTGTTTTTCTAACTGGCCTAGAAAAAAGTAGGCCTACCGAATACTGTGTTCTGATCGACCTGAACAAAAATCTGAAAGTCTGTTCCCAGGAGGGGCACTATGCCCAAATTTTTCTTATTATAATTTTAGACAATTTTTTTTTCAAAGAAAAGTATCTTGTGCAATGAAACTGTGATGCACCAAATTGTTCAGTTTGCTTTGCTCTATCAAACAGTATTAAAATATCTAATGGCATTTCTTAGCACACCTATTCACAGTTCAACTGCACAACAGGGGGCGGGGCGCGAATGGTTAGTACGTGCACGCTGTATCATAAAGCCTGACATTGAGTCAACTGGCGTGGTTTTGAATCCCCAGTTGTACGTGATGAGGGGTTGGGTTGCATGTCCAACCTTGTGGGTTTTCTCCGAGTCCTCCGGTTTCCTCCCACTGCTAAAGACTATGCGCAAGCGAATTATTAAAATGAAATAAACCATATATTGTTAGTCCTGGTTTGTGTCGAGTGAATGTTAAACCCCATTTCTCTCTCTGTCTCAATACAACAGCTCACTGGTTTGGAAATTAATTTTTAATAATATAAGATATACCGGTAAGATATAAACGAGTCCCTGTAAAATTAAATACTTCGGTAGGTTCTTCAAAACGGCTCTTTAAAACAAAACCAGGATTATGGTTCAAGGGTGTAAATACTTCTGGTTCCGAGTTCACAAAGCATTCTAAGACTTCCAATCACTGTTTATGAGAAATATCTTTGATCGGAAACACAAAACTTTGTACATAGATTAGTTTCTTATTGATGTATTTGTCAGATACATTAAAACAACAAATAAAGAACTGACAATGCTTTGTGAACTTGGGGCCTGATTCTTTGATTTAAGCTTTATATGTTTATTACACATCTCCTACGGTGTTGTCTGGCAGTGTCATTAATGTATTGTCTTCATTTTTTTTTTCCTTTTTAGATAACACCATTATTACAAGAATTTTATGACAGGGGCATGACGTCAAGGGCGAAAGCCCACAGCCATCTCCATCAAGAAGCATCAATAAGAACAGGACTTCCCCTCCAAACAATATTGGCAAGTTCTTTAAACACACATTATGCAAGAGCTAAATCTGCCTATTATAGGTCTTTCTTTATGGGATATTACATAACGAATTGACAGTTCTCACTACAATAGTTAAAAACTAGCTAATGCAAAGGCAAGTTTCTGAAAACTTTAGTCAAATTGATCCACTATGAACGTAGAACTAAACGAATGAAAGTTCCGCTTAGCCTCGATCATCAATACTAAAGTCGGTAAGACAACCCTAGTAGTCTCAGTCTCGGTTATCCATTTAATCGGTTAATCGCGATGGAAAATTTTGCAGCAAATCGAACTACAATCCAACAAAAATCTCTTGCTAGCCTTTACATCGAGAGTTGATTATGGTCTGGATAAGTTAATTAATGTCTCATTAATAGTTTTTATAACATTTCAGGCCTAAAGAAAGACCTTTGGCAGATTTTGCTCTTGCATAATGTATGTTTAAGTCTGA
Organism: Patella ulyssiponensis; assembly: GCA_963678685.1. Lineage (NCBI taxonomy): Eukaryota > Metazoa > Mollusca > Gastropoda > Patellidae > Patella > Patella ulyssiponensis. The sequence goes on along the minus strand of OY783225.1, from coordinate 46,589,789 downwards.
AATGTTATGTAAATTATTAATCAAACATTAATTAACTGATCCAGGTCATAATCAACTCTCGCTAGCATCAGATTTCTCCGATTTTAAATAGATTAGGATGGATTCAGCTATATCTTCATTAAATTTAAAATGTAGGAGCTAGACTTAGCTTCGAACAACCAGTACGGCAGTTGCAATTATCGCACACGTCTTATCAAACCTTCTAAGGCTAATAATTTCACTCATCATAATTGGTTGATTTGAATGAAAATTTCAAATTATTCATTTTACATTATCTATTTTCGAACTATTATAACAAGAATGACCAACTCTTTATTAAAGCCCCAATAACACTCTTGTTGTAACTAAATAATATGTCCCAATCTTCATTCTGGTCAACAAATTGTATTATTTTACAATATTCCAATTAATTGATGATATAAATTTCATCTTAACACACCTAATTTAAAAGATTGGAAAAATTCAACTAATTGATTTGAATACCGTAGTCTAACGTAAACCTTTTCAAATGTGACTTTGATTTAAAATATTTTCGAACCCTCTGGACAAGTAAAATAGGTCGTAATGGATAATTTACACAACAGGTAGGACACTTAAACATCTAGTTCTTGGAATAAGGCTATTATTTATTTTCTGGGGTTGCCAAGCCAGCAAGAGTGTTATTGTCCCTTAAAACTCTTAACTAATGTATCTTTAAATTTCTTGAAAATCTGTTAGATTTACTAACGATTCTTGATTTTTCGAATTAAATAACTTTCGTTTCAATGGTTATTTTGATTTAAAAAAAAATAATGTATCGGTTGTATAATGTTTCTTATATTTTTCAGAACTGGATTGGAAATCAACAGAAAAAAATCAGTGGAAGAAAATATCCTAGGAAAGCCACCCACTCTCGTGGAATGACAGCTTTCAATCTGTATGTCCACGAAAACAAAGGTGACAATCTTGACCTTCTATGAATATTCATAACCTTACCTTTTCTTCGACCGTAAATTGCGTAGCTGCAGCGCCATAGGCTACCCGTTTAAGGTCAAACTTATGAACGCTTATGTTCACAATATAAGTTCTTGGTGATTTGTGTTGTTTTTTTTTTAAAAAGACAAACCAAAACATGATATGGGCGGTTACAGACCGGACCCAGAATACATATTTGGCCTTTCTGATTATTTTTAATGTTATGGAAGTTGTTTTTATACAGCTTTAACAGGGGAATATTTTGCCTGGAGCTGGAACATATTGGCCTCTTCGTCCATGTATAAATCGTTGAAATTTGTACATTTAGATTGTTTCATTTTAATGTTTGTTTTACAGATAACTTACCAAACATGGTAGACTGGGCAGCGCAGTGGAAGCTGTTGGGGGATGATGAGAAACAAAACTACCGAGATAGAGCCCAACAGCTTCCAACTGTTACGGACCCGAAGAAAACCCTAAAAAAGATTTTTTCCCTGGTAAATTTTTTTTTGTATGCCCACATTTTTATGTTGTCGATCCCATGAGGACGTCCATTGTCATATTTGTTGAGACTCTACTATTGACGAAAATCAGCTAGTGTGAAACACTGGGCCATTTGAAGAATTTTATCATTCTCCATAGGCCATTACGTCCGTCGGACAGCAATCTTGTAATTATATAATCGAGGTCAGCTAGACCTGCATGACCTGCATGTTAATTTGTTTTATTGCGCATTACTGACTTGAAGAAAATGTGTTTCAAAGGACTCTATTGATATGAGATTGTAGTTTCTCTGGCAGACGCCCACTCAAATTAGTGATAAAAATATCTAAAATATCATAATAATGTATCTCCAACAAAGAATGGAAAAATGAATCACCATGTATGTTTAATTTGTTAAAGCTAAAGCAATCGGCAAGGAAGGGTCATTTATGCCCTACAAGAATATCAAAGATGGTACTATACATATCAGTGGACTACCCAGCGAAATAGGGGTGTTACAGCCACCTTCCCAGTATGGTGCAAAGAAACTCAAACTGATAATGGGTGTGGATGAGATTAAAATTGTCAGGTAAATGTGATCTATTCAATTTACAGTTTGCCCCCACCCCCTGAAGTCTAGCTCACAACTCCCTCACAGGGACTTGAAGGGATTAAAATAAAACTTCTTACTACTGCTTGACTATAACTATATGATAAAGGGATGGCAGACGCCATCTTTGTTCTGACTTTTTTATGATATATTGTCTGGTGTCATCTCACAATACTCACTAGTTCTGACACTTCATGTCATTTTTATTGCCAACGAGACTTTATTTGATCATTATTCACCTTCCGATGTAATTAAATTGGTCCTTTTACAGCGTTATTAATAACAAATCAAACTTAAAAAGCTATCATTTACCGATATTCAACTTCCCGAGCCCGGAAGAAACCCGAAATAAGGTCAAAAGAAGTCTGTATCACTCAGTCCCTTTATAAACCTATCATTACTCGATATGTGCATAGGAACTGGGTGATCAAGTCTCGTTCAACAGCGGCCTCGCTTCGTAAGTTCTATCACGTGATAAAGCCTACGAAGCGAGGCCGCTGTTCAGCGAGACTCGATCACCCAGTTCCTATGCAAATATAGAGTAATGATAGGTTTATAAAGGAACTGGGTGATACAGACTTCTTTTGACCTATTTTCGGATTACTTCCGGTCTCGGGAAGTTGATTGTCGATAAATGATAGCGGTTCAAGTTTGATTTGTTATCAATAACAGTGTTAAATGACCAATTTAATTACATCGGAAGGTGAATAATAATCAAATAAAGTCTCGTTAGCAATAAAAATGACATGAAGTATTAGAACTAGTGAGTATTGTGAGATGAATTCAGACGATTCATGGTAAATCAGTCAAAACAAAGATGGCGTAGTGACTTACCTTCTTGTATTTATTAAGCAGTGGTAAGAAGTTTTATTTTAATTTATTTTAATCCCTTCAAGTGCCTGTGAACTCCATGTACGCGGGCTTTGCTTTATCTGTGTCTTCCGGAATATGAATCATTAATAATCAAATGAATATGATCTACTACTGTTGTGTTGAAGCATTGTGAAGCATTCTGTTTTACGTTATTTAATCTTAATTTTCACAGTAATTAGTTGTGTCAGTTTCTAAGTCAAATTTCAGATGAATAATTGTCGTATTTCCATGGAAAGAGATTACTCTTTAAAACAATTATTAGCATGGAGCATGTCTGGCAGACTGTTCAAAATATGTTTTATACCTTTTGTATTTCCAATCAATGTTTTACCTTTGCTTATATATTAATTTCAGTGGGCTGTAAACGTCGCTTTGTTAGATGCACAGAATGAATATCTAGAGAAAAGGATGGATTTGGGCTGTAAAAGTTGCTCTTTTAAATACACACAATGAATATCTAGAGGAAAAGATGGGTTTGGGACTGTAAACGTCGCTCTGTTAGATACACACAATGAATATCTAGAGGAAAGGATGTGTTTTGGCTGTAAACGTCGCTCTGTTCGATGCACACAATTAATATCTAGAGAAAGGGATGGGTTTTGGGCGGTAAAGGTCGCGCTATTAAGCTGATACAGTAAATGTCTGGTTGGATATATGAATATCTAGAGGAAATGACAGGTTTGGGCCGTAAAAGTCGTTTTGTTTGATACACACAATGAATATCTAGAGGAAAGGATGGGTTTGGACTGTAAATGTCGCTCTGTTACATGTACACAATACATATCTAGAGAAAGGGGTGGATTTGGAACTGTAAAGGTCGCGCTATTAAGCTGATACAGTAAATGTAATGTTGGATTTGGGCTGTAAACGTCGCCCTGTTAGATACACACAATGAATATCTAGAGGATAGGATGGTTTTGGACTGTAAACGTCGTTCTGTTAGATACGCACAATGAATATCTAGAGAAAAGTATAGGTTTGGGCTGTAAAAGTCGCTCTGTTAGATGCACACAATACATATCTAGAGAAAGGGATGGGTTTGGGCTGTAAAAATCGCTCTGTTAGATACACACAATGGATATCTAGAGGAAAAGATGGGGTTTGGCTGTAAACGTCGCTCTGTTAGATGCACACACTTAATATCCAGAGAAAGGGATTGGTTTTGGGCGGTAAAGGTCGCGCTATTAAGCTGATACAGTAAATGTCTGGTTGGATATATGAATATCTAGAGGATAGGATGGGTTTGGACTGTAAACGTCGCTCTGTTAGATACACACAATGAATATGTAGAGAAAGGGATAGGTTTGGGCTGTAGAAGTCGCTCTGTTAGTTGCACACATTACATATCTACAGAAAGGGATGGGTTTGGGCTGTAAAAATCGCTCTGTTAGATACACACAATAAATATCTAGAGGAAAAGATGGGTTTGGACTGTAAATGTCGCTCTGTTACATGCACACAATACATATCTAGAGAAAGGGGTGGATTTGGAACTGTAAAAGTCGCGCTATTAAGCTGATACAGTAAATGTCTTGTTGGATTTGGGCTGTAAAAGTCGGCCTGTTAGATACGCACAATGAATATCTAGAGGATAGGATGGGTTTGGACTGTAAACGTCGCTCTGTTAGATACACACAATGAATATGTAGAGAAAGGGATAGGTTTGGGCTGTAGAAGTCGCTCTGTTAGTTGCACACATTACATATCTAGAGAAAGGGATGGGTTTGGGCTGTAAAAATCGCTCTGTTAGATACACACAATAAATATCTAGAGGAAAAGATGGGTTTGGACTGTAAATGTCGCTCTGTTACATGCACACAATACATATCTAGAGAAAGGGGTGGATTTGGAACTGTAAAGGTCGCGCTATTAAGCTGATACAGTAAATGTCTTGTTGGATTTGGGCTGTAAAAGTCGGCCTGTTAGATACGCACAATGAATATCTAGAGGATAGGATGGGTTTGGACTGTAAACGTCGCTCTGTTAGATACACACAATGAATATGTAGAGAAAGGGATAGGTTTGGGCTGTAAAAGTCGCTCTGTTAGTTGCACACATTACATATCTAGAGAAAGGGATGGGTTTGGGCTGTAAAAATCGCTCTGTTAGATACACACAATAAATATCTAGAGGAAAGGATGGGTTTGGACTGTAAATGTCGCTCTGTTACATGCACACAATACATATGTAGAGAAAGGGGTGGATTGGGCTGTAAAGGTCGCTCTGTTAGATGCACATTATAAATATGTAGAGGACAGGATAGGTTTGAGCTAGAAAAGTCGCTCTGTTAGATACGCACAGTGAATATCTGGAGGATAGGATGGTTTTGGACTGTAAACGTCGCTCTGTTAGATACACACAATGAATATGTAGAGAAAAGGATAGGTTTGGGCTGTAAAAGTCGCTCTGTTAGATGCACACAATACATATCTAGAGAAAGGGATGGGTTTGGGCTGTAAAAATCGCTCTGTTAGATACACACAATGGATACCTAGAGGAAAGGATGGGTTTTGGCTGTAAACGTCGCTGTTAGATGCACACAATTAATATCCAGAGAAAGGGCTGGGTTTTGGGCGGTAAAGGTCGCGCTATTAAGCTGATACAGTACATGTCTGGTTGGATTTGGGCTGTAAAAGTCGCTTTGTTTGATACACACAATGAATATCTAGAGGAAAGGCTGGGTTTGGACTGTAAACGTCGCTCTGTTAGATGCACACAATAAATATCTAGAGAAAGGGCTGGGTTTAGGGCGGTAAAGGTCGCGCTATTCAGCTGATACAGTAAATGTTTGGTTAGAGGGTTGGATTTGGGCTGTAAAGGTCGCTCTGTTAGAAACGCACAATGAATATGTACATGTAGAGGAAAGGATAGGTTTGGGCTGTAAACGGCGCTCTGTTACAAACACACAATGAATATCTAGGGGAAAGGATGGGTTTGGGCTGTAAAAGTAGCTCTGTTAGATACACACAATAAAATAAATATCTAGAGGAAATGATGGGTTTGGGCTGTAAAAATCGCCCTGATAGATTCATACATTAAATATCTGAGCAGAAAGTCGCTCTGCACGCTCCTCATTTTATTATGATGAACTAAATAATTTACCTCATTAAATCAAGTTTTATTATTAACATTATTTTATATTAATATTATTATCATACATGATTACACCATATCTTACATTGTTCTAGTACATGATAACAACATCGCATCTTATATAGTTCCAGTATATGATTACATATATCTTATATAGTTCCAGTATATAATTACATATATCCTATATAGTTCCAGTATATATCTTATACAGTTCCAGTATATGATTACATATATCTTATATTTTTCCAGTATATGATTGCTTATATCTTATATAGTTCCAGTATATGATTACATATATCTTATATTTTTCCAGTATATGATTGCATATATCTTACATAGTTCCAGTATATGATTACATATATCTTATATAGTTCCAGTATATAATTACATATATCCTATATAGTTCCAGTATATATCTTATACAGTTCCAGTATATGATTACATATATCTTATATTTTTCCAGTATATGATTGCATATATCTTACATAGTTCCAGTATATGATTACATATATCTTATATAGTTCCAGTATATAATTACACATATCCTATATAGTTCCAGTATATGATTACATATATCTTATATAGTTCCAGACACCAGTATATAATTACATATATCCTATATAGTTCCAGTATATATCTTATACAGTTCCAGTATATGATTACATATATCTTATATTTTTCCAGTATATGATTGCATATATCTTATATAGTTCCAGTATATGATTACATATATCTTATATAGTTCCAGTATATAATTACACATATCCTATATAGTTCCAGTATATGATTACATATATCTTTTATGGTTCCAGTATATGATTACATATATTTTATATAGTTCCAGTATTACACTATACTTTTTACATACCTCTAGTATATGATTACACCAAACAGCTTACATAGCTCTAGTATATATGATTACACTGTACAACGTTTACACTAGTGTATATATCTTATAAAGTTCTAGTATATGATAACATTATACATCTTATAAAGTTCTCGTATATGATTACATATATCTTATATAGTTCCAGTATATGATTACACTAAACATCTTACATAGCTCTAGTATATGATTACACATATCTTATACAGTTCCAGTATATGATTAGATATGTCGTATATAGTTCCAGTATATGATTACACTATATCTCATAAAGTTCTAGTATATGATTACACTATATATCTTATACGGTTCTAGTATATAATTACACTATATATTATAACGTTCTAGTATATGATTGAATTATACATCTTACATAGCTCTAATATATGATTACACTATACCTTATAAAGTTCTAGTATATGATTACACTATATATTATAAAGTTCTAGTATATAATTACACTATATATCTTACACTATACATCTTTAGTATATGATTACACTATATTTCTTACATAGCTCTAATATATGATTACATTATATATCTTACATAGCTCTAATGTATGATTACATTATACATCTTATATAGTTCTGGTATATGATAACACTAAACAGCTTACATAGCTCTAGTATATATGATTACACTGTACATCGTTTACACTAGTGTATATATCTTATAAAGTTCTAGTATATGATTACATTATACATCTTATAAAGTTCTAGTATATGATTACACAATATATTATTAAGTCCTAGTATATGATTACACTATATATCTTACATAGCTCTAGTATATGATTACATTATACATATAGTTCTAGTATATGATTACATATATCGTATATAGTTCCATTATATGATTACACTATATCTTATAAAGTTCTAGTATATGATTACACTACATGTAACATCTTATATAAAGTTTTAGTATATGATTACACTATATATCTTATACGGTTCTAGTATAGTATATAATTACACTATATATCATAAAGTTCTAGTATATGATTACATTATACATCTTACATAGCTCTAATATATGATTACAATATATCTTATAAAGTTCTAGTATATAATTACACTATATATTATAAAGTTCTAGTATATAATTACACTATATATCTTACACTATATATCTTGAGTATACATGATTACACTAGATCTTATATGATTACTTCTACTCTGGAACATGATCACACTGCTTTAAATAGTTCTAGTATCTGGTTACACTGTGTTTACACTGTATCTTAAATAGTTTTAGTACACGATCACACTGTATGCACTATATATAATCCTTATCATTCAAATCATCATCATCATCATCATCATCATCATCGTCTTCATCATCTGTATCTAGAATTTCAGATTGTTCATTGACTTCACTATAACTATTATCAATGTCAGTTCCCTCCAATAATTCCAGCATTTCATGTACTGTCAAAGGGATTTCTACTGGAGGAATACGATTAAATATTAAGGATGATTTCCAACGTTTTTCTAAAATATAATGATGGAAATACAAAAAATGGGACTTTCCTTTACTCGGCCTGCAAGTAAACTGATTAAGACTGTGAATACTATTTGATATCGAATTACTTTGCAGTTGAAAGTTCAAAAATAATTTATTTGCATCTTTTAAAATATTGAATTTCTCATCTTCAGCATGGCTTTTAAGTAGAAATGCCTCAACAGCTTTATATTGGTTTGTCGAAATTGATACATTTTCTTTATAAATCTGTGATAAAGGATTCGATACAACATTAAAATCTAAATGTTCATCAAATTTTAAATGGAGTGTTTCAAGATGTTTCTTTATTTTTGTACTATTTCTGGTAAACTGTTTGCTTATTCTTATTCCAATGTTTTGACCATCTGAAAAGAAAAAATACAATATCTAAAACTTGTATGGAAAAAAAAATTACTGCAAATATTAGTAGTAAGAGGGCATTTGTTATATGTTCTGGTGTTGCACATCTATATATTCTTAAGAGTCCTCATTCATACCTGCATACTTTTTCATTAATGTTGACAAATACTGTCTTTCTATAGCTAACTGGTGTAATGATTTCAATGTCTTCAGTCTCCTCTTTTTCTTGGCATTTCTCAGTACCATCAGTCCAGTCTCTGAAGTAATATCTAAACATCTTTTCTTAAAACTGGATTTGGATTTTCTAATTAAGCTCTCCTTTACTAACCTACAAAATATGTCAAGATAATATCAAAGTACAGATTAAATATTTTTAACAGAACACCGATGATCTCCTTGAGGATAGGGCATAGGTACACACACTTTGATTTAGGTAAATGAGGCACATTTTCTACAGTAAAATTCATATATTTTGTAAAGAATAGCGCCTCAGGAATTTTTCTAGTATTCCCTACCTGTCTTTATCCTCGGTCAATGTTGATATGACACTTGCATCCCTTGCTGTAGACAGCAGTGTTCTGTAATATAATAAGTATACTTAAGAACACAGATACTGTAAAATATAAGAATATAAACCACATATATATTATGAAGAAATATTTTGATAAATATTAAGGACAACAATATTCCTTTAATTTCAACATACCTTTTCAAAGATAAATTTTCTAAAGTCTCTGCATATAATTCATCAGGGGTTAAATTATTATCTGCAAAGTATCACAAAGTAAAAGGTTTAGATATATAAGGTTTCACCAAATAAAATTGTTCTAGCCATAAAATTTCCATTGACAGTATGTTATTTAAGCTGCTACCTGATGTCGTTGCACACATAACCAAAGTAAAATAACAAACTAACTAAATGTATAACAAAGCTGCAAATTCTGAAAATTAACAAAGCAAATTATTTTGACATTATATAATGCCTTACCTTTATGACTTTGATTTTGCAGTTGGCATGAGTGTTTAAGATTTTGCAACCATGCATCTGGTTTACTATTAGTTTCTTCAAAATCTGCATTGGCTAAAAAATAAAGACATAATTAATGAATTGACCCTTGAGATATCTGTATGTTTTTCATCCACATGTCTTTTTATTTACAAGTACATGCAAGATAACCTTTTCAAAGAATTATACAGGCAGATAACAAAGCTGCACTGTTATACTTAAAGCTAAATTTCTAAGTAAATGTACACATGGAATTAGGTTTCTATAAAATTAATTTTACTTCTATCCAATCCCCAATTTCGTCCAAAAATTTACGAACTTAATTGCTTGGTGTGTTATCATCTAGAGTTTTTTTTTTATTTTTGCCAATGAAATTAGACTTACGATACTCTGTGGATAAAATTTCAATAATTTTTTTATCAGATTCTTCAACAAGTTTCTCTGCTTTACAAAACTTTTCCTCAAGTCGAATACCTGTAAAAATATTTGCTTTGATATTTTCCAAATTAATATTGCATATCTTTGTTTCACCAATAGTGAATTGTTTTAATATCAAAGATCTGCACAAATAACAAATATATTTCTTATCCAAAGATAATAAAACAAGAGCTGTTTCACTTTAATGCATGCCCAGTCATTTGATTCAAACCTGTAGCAAAGCACTAGTGTAAATCAATATCTTATAAAATCGGATATTTAGTTTGTTAGGGAGGGTAGTGGTGGTGGTGTGTATGTGTTCACAATGTACCATAATATATGCAATCATTCCTCAACAAATCATTTTAAAAATGAAACTAATTTACCTAAGTTAGTTTGAATTTTTTGAATTGAATGAAGCATAGCTTCTGATAAAAGATCGTTTCTGTTGTTGAGGTTCATTTCCTTTGTTATCTTCTTGAAGGGTCTAAGGTAGGACCAAAATCTTTCAATACCTTCACCATCTGTGAGGCCAGTTCCTTCGACAAATCTCTGACCATAATCAATCTGTAAAATAAAACAATATACAAAGATAAAATCATATCTAACCGAATGCAGTTCAATGTCATTAAGAAAGGTTACACGCCAATTCAATGCAATTATGATTTTAATAAAATATTGTATGAATATGTAAACAAATAATTTACATATTATACAATATTATAGGCCTACTGTATCTAAGCAAAACTCTTTTAAAGCACAACAATTTTGCAATAGAGAGAGAGAGAAATGGGGTTTAACGCCCACTCGACACAAACTAGGTCATTTTGGGACTAACATATGGTTTCATTTTATTTCAATAATTCGCTTGCGCGTAGGGGTCTTTAGCAGTGGGAGGAAACCGGAGTGCCCGGAGGAAACCCACGAGATTGAGAAGGCGCCCCTATCTCCATGCCACATACGCTCACACCAGGGCTCGAAACCGCAGCCGCTTAAGCCAGAGGTGACCGGCCAGCTAGAGGTCTAAGCGCGGCACTCTAGACCACTAGGCCATCCCACCCCCCCAATTTCGCAATACCTACTCTACCAATAACACACTGCACAGAAGATGTCACCTATCATATCAATGTCCACTGTTAGTGTTATCTAGTCAATACTATATATAATTGATTGGCACATCTATGTTATTACCTGACAAGACAAATTATGGGCAAAACTATGAAAAACAGGTACTGCAAATGTACACTTTTCAAGTACGGAAGACTTGGAATTTTTCTGAAAAACAAATGTGAATGTACTTTATTTAATTGTGGTTCTGATGGCTCCCAGGTGAGTGTAATGAGACCGACGTTCAGAGCTGAACTAGTAGCCATCATGAACAACCACTGACAGACGCTGTCATTGAAGACGACGTCCATTCTATGAGTTGTAGATGTTATTTTTGTGAAAAATAATACGAAGAAGAGAAAACATGTTGTGACTGTACGATTTATATAGTCCTAATGGGTGAAAGGGAAATAATGCTGAAGATAAACCTATTGTTTACAATGTAACGAAACGTGTTGTTGACCTCATGACCAATTAACATTTTTGTAATAATAACATTCATGTCATGACCTGTGATGTGTAGATCACGTGATATGGATATGATGGCTATTGACTGTGTCTGCGATACTGCTCCACAGGTGGCGTGTCTCAGAGTCTCAGATGTTCAGAATGGGTTCCCATCTCTAATTATTGCTACTTGACAGATAGTCATAGCCAAATATTCTGTTGTGATCTACTTGTGAGCAAAATTAAAAACTTAGACGAAACTGGACATACAGTCAAGATGTTTAATAACAAATGTAAGCAAGCAAAATCTTAGCCATGTGCACAAAATGGACACAAGATATGCAACTGCTACTGAATATTGAAGATTTTGCCACCTTGAAATAATTTTTTTTTTAATAATCCTCATTTTCTTGATATTTACTATATTCTAAAAATCCGATTTTAGTTAGGACCATTTCCTTAGTCATATAAAATTGAAATTGTTTTTACAAACCTTCAAATGTTTATGAAGAATGCAGGCAATATCGTACATTAGTATAATTTTTTCATCAGTTGTACGTTGGCTTATAAATTCCTCAAGGAGAAAAACAGAATATCCAAGTCTAACAATGAATAAAAGTATGTTTAAAGATGCATTATGTAATCCAATAAAAACCAATTCAATGACATCTATAAGCATGCTGCGACAGCCCTGGATCTGTCTTTAGGGTAGGTTTATAATGCTTTGGCCGTACTGTGATATGGTGCAATATTTATTGTTCATAATGTAAATATATTCTTTATCATCAACTATTTTTTTTACTTATTGTAAATAATACTTTATTCACACCATAGTGTAAATACCCTTTACACGTACGTTATATGTCAGATTAAAGATATTCACGGGTAAATTTAAAACCCCGTTAAATGAATGTCATTGTTTTTATTTGTCGCATTCGTATTCAAAAGAAACAGACAATTTTTTCAAATATCTTTACCTCTCCCCATGGGACATGTCTAAAAATGTAAGTGGTATATCATGTTTACATAGGCATCCAAATAATCCAGTAACATCAAGTTTATTCGTTTTTATCTTAGAACGAACCAGATTCCCTGCTTGAAAATTAGAACAGTCCTGAAAGAATCAAATAAACTAAACATGCATTATGCAAGAGCTAAATCAGCATATTGTAAGTCTTTATTTAAGCTTCAGATGATATAGAAATTATTTATTAGACCTATATTTACATGACAAGCTCGAAATCAACTCTGTAGACCCTCGGATGGCTTGGATACAGCTCAGATTTAAACAGTCGTCCATATAAAATTAAATCAGAAAATGGTCGACCAAGCTAACGTTTACCGTTACTCGGTGACGTCGCTACCGGAAACTGGTGAAGCAAGGCCAGCCAAGCGAGAGTACTATTGCCATTGAGAACGTTACTTAATAATCAAGAATATGTGGGGCTGAGTTGTTGTCTGTCAATCAAACGATCGAATATTCTCATAGACGGTGTAGGCCAAGTTCATGCCCTTTTCTAGTCCAAACTTCCAACAGTGAAAACTCCGTTCAGAATAAAGTAATTTGACTTACATTTTCAATATTTTCTTTTTTTCTTATCTATTTTTGAATTTTTATAGAAAGAATGGCCAACTCTTTATTAAACTATACTCCGAATAGGAAGCAAAATCTTCCAAATAAAAACAGAACCATAAGATGCTTCAGACCAAGGTGTTATTGACGTTTCTTGTGGTCTTAAATAACTGTCATCACCCTCGTCTTTATTCAATAGGGTTTAAAATTCATGATCATCTTCAGGCCCGGATCCTGGATTTTGTCGAGGGGAGGGGGTCGGCATTCATTGGAGAAAAGGGTAATAATCAGGTTTGGTGTAGTCTCCAGCGGAGACAATGCGGAAATCATGTTTATATCATCTATTAAAGAGCAGATATGTGAACTACAACAGCAACAGTAACAAAGCCAACGAAAATCAGCTACCGGTATGTCCCCCTCCCCTTCCCCTGGATCCGCGCCTGATCTTCTTTTACTAATAAGGGGTAAATTTTTTACTATACTCACCAAATCTTCCTTGGTTTTATCAACGGCATAATCTTCAATAAAACCTTTAAATTTTTCCTTATGTTTGAAGAACAAATTTTGGTGTCGAGTTTGCTGACCATCGCCAGATGAAACTTTGTGTACCAGACCAAAATTTGCATCCATAGACACAACCGCGGGATTCTTTCAAAAGACAAAATTTGAAAAAAACATTTTAAAATGACAACTGTAAAATCCCTTCAAAATATGAACTTGAAAAACATTTAGAACTGAACGTTTTTTCTTTTCCCTTTGGTATGTGAAAATCTTATGAAACTAAATGAAAACCAATATTTATGAAATGTAAAGCAGTAATGGATTTTTGGAGATTTTAACAGTACAATTGCTGCTTCTTGAATCAGGCCATAAATCCTGATATACAATCAGATGAGATGACTTACTGTTTTACAAATAGCACAATCTAGACCTGTGGTAGTGGAAATGATATTTTTTCTTGTGTTGAGTGTGGAAATGTGATACATATACTCAACCAAACAATCACCAACAAGCACTCTATAGATATCTTTCCTCTGGAAAACAAATTAAAATTTAAAAAAAAAGGTCTCGACTTAAAGATGGGAGACGTTTAGCCTAATTCAATTCTGTTTGGCATATACATGTACCTGTATATACCAGGGTTCAATTTAAGCGGTATCGCATCGCGAAAAGCGACTCAAATTCCGGTAAAAAGCGATAGAATTATTTTATTGATTAGCCAAAAATTGCTTTTAAACTTGTGAAGTGCGATTCATTATATTTTGGATGAATGTGGAGTATCCATATACAAGTCGAAGCCGTATACGATATAAGACCAACTGTTTGTCAACTCTACGCATACGGTAGCGATAATCATCAAGTTTCGGACTGTTGTCCTAGGTCCTGTTCTAGTGAGGCTAGTGTAATATAATAATAATAGTGTGCCGGTATACGCATGAAATATTAGCTCAATATTAATTAGGCCTGCGAAAAAAATCAATTTATAAATGCAGGACTAACTTGTTTAATATTCCAAGTTGTGGTCTTGATTAATTTGAACCAGTTTTTATTTCAATATATCTGATAACTAGAAGACAATGCAGACGCCGTTTTAATCACACGTGTTCTTAAAATATGTTACTAAAAATAGAATTAAACAAAGCAGTATAGTATGATTGGTTAATCTAACTGAAAACGAAAAGTAGACAACTCACGAGACGCGTGAAATAACGGGAAACGGGATTGTACCATTTTTTGATGAATGTCTGAGAAAAGTTTTTATTTTGATGGCATATTCTCGGGTTGATAATATTTTGAAGGGGGAGAGGGGTGTGTTTTTCAATAAAGAAATAAACAAGCACAGCCACGTCTACAAATATTTCGATTGGAATGGGATAACTTAAAGTAAATGTAGTTTTGTTTTAGACGATTATAATAGTGCCGCCGGCATCGTGGAGAGACGGTAACTGAATTTTTTTTGGAGATGTCAATTTTTTTTTTTTACCTTCATCCGTAAGTCGAAGCGAAGTATATGACGAAGGCCGGACTTCGGCGGGAAAAAGTATCGACTTATAGCCCGAAAAATCAAAATTGCAAATCTTTGTGTTGTATGGTTTACTGCTCCTCAAATCTGAGCTAATGCTATTCAAATTTTGAATTGATTAGCCAAAATGTGAATCTGTCACAAAAATTTGCTACTCATTGGTTTTAGACTAAATTGAACCCTGGTATATACATGGTTGTAACCAGGTCACAAAGCGATGAGATATTATTTTTCTTGCTTAATCCGTCTGTCTATTAATAGACTTCACTTTGGCGCGAACTGAACCTCGATCTGAAGTCTCCGGTCCCTTTCGGCTACCACGAGATCTGCCTCGCTCTCATTTTAAGCATGGACAGCAGACAGTCATGGTGTGTTTCATAATGTGGACTGTGGTTAATATTTGTTTCTACCTGAGGTATTATTCATTTATTAATGGAAATTATTTCCATGTCATTTTGTTACCCTAAAATAAATCATAAATTGCCAATGTCACTTGTTAAAATGGTAGATTTTGTTTGAAATTGTTGGCCAAGCCTGTAGCTAAGAGGGGGGTTGGGATGGCCTAGTGGTCTAGAGTGCCGCGCTTCGACCTCTAGCTGGCCGGTCACCTCTGGCTTGCGGCTGTGGTTTCGATCCCTGGTGTGAGCGTATGTGACATGGAGATGGGGGCGCCTTCTCAACCTCGTGGGTTTCCTCCGGGCACTCCGGTTTCCTCCCACTGCTAAAGACCCTTACGCACAAGCGAATTATTAATAAAATTGAACCATATGTTAGTCCCAAAATGACCTAGCATGTGTCGAGTGGACGTTAAATCCCATTTCTCTCTCTCTCTCTCTGTAGCTAAGAGGGGGTTGGTAGGCCGAATGGTTAGCACGTGCGCTGTATCATGAGGTCTGTCATTGAGTTAGCTGGCGTGGTTTCGATTCCCGGATGTACGGGACAAGGAGTAAGGTCGCAATTGTGTTTATTCTGGATTCTTCCATCCTATTATTATATGCATTATGTAAAATGACAGTTGAATTGTTTCATTTACTATTAACTTTTGGCAGCATTTGTGCTAAAGTTCGGAAATATTTTAAAGCGGAAATTTCATATTTTCTAAGAAAAGTCAAAACATAATTATTTCTACGTCTTTTGCTCAAAAGGTTGTCAACTCACTATTATACGATCACGGGCAATATTTCATTAGTCATAAATACCCTTGACACCGAAAATTACTTGAATTACCTCCCTTGTTTCCCCATTACCCTCCATGCAATGGCGATCTTCAAACTTTTTGAATTTGAAGTTGAAAATGATATTTTTGCCAATTTCTCAACTGGCAATAGTGAATTATAGGATTAATAGGGTTATTCTTTAACAAGGTAGGAACGTTTATAGATACAATCCATTTTAGGACTTTATTTTAATATATTTTAAAAATATAATTAAAAAATATGAAATTGCCGTTTTAAGTAAGGTGTCACTGTAAAAGTACAATTTATTTTGAATTAGTATATTTATGTTAATTCATAATTCATGGTTAATCCTCAAAAGAGCATTTGTCAATTTCTATGCTTGAGCATTGTGAGTCAAAAAAAAATAAATCCACATTCCCATTACAGGTATTTCCATATTAATGTAGCTAAGTCTCTAACTCAATATCATCCAAAATCTTCAACATTGAAAACACGAATTATTTGTCAATTTAAATCAACATTAATGCTGTGATCTTACCGGGAAAAGGTGGGCTTCTGATATCCAATATTTAAGTCAAAATAAATATTTTACTATTGGTACACGTATCTTGTACCATAATGCGTCTCATCCCCAGTTGTAACAAGCGACTCCAGGGACGAGGCTAGATACATTGCACCATTTAAAGGAGCTAAATCGCTAATATTTGAGACCTAGAAATTGCCACAAATGGGTCGCAACGCATATAAAAATGTAATATGAATGTATACAAACTGATTTACATTCAATTGTTTTCGTTTGTACTCTCATTTCAAATTAGTTATGTTCGGCGAAATACGCCAGAAGTTTCAATCGAGTTGCTATTTCTAGTGTCTGGTTATTCCAGTCTACATACGCCGTTTGATTTGGTGCAATGTTTCTAGCCTCGTTCCTCGAGTCTCTGGCTAGAACTGGGACTGAAACGCATTATGGTACACGATTCGTGTACCAGTGGTAAAATATTTATTTTGTTTTAAATATTGGATATCAAAAGCCCACCTTTTCCTGGTAAAATGAGAACATCATTGTTGATTTAAATTGACAAATAATTCGTGTTTCGAATGCCGAAGATTTTTGACGACAATGAGTTAGAGACTTGGCTACTTTAAGTCATACGGCGTATGTAGACTGGAATAACCAGACACTAGAAATCTGCGTTCTATTGAGACTGCTGGCTTAACTCGCCGAACATAACGATTTGAAATTAGAGTGAAAACGGAAACCATTGAATGTAAATCAGTTTATATACATTCATATTACAGTATTATATGCGTTCCAACCCACTTGGGTCAATTTCTAGGCCCCAAATGTTAGCGACTTAGCTCCTTTAAAGTGCCCCCTTTACTTTTCATGTTTATATTCAAATATTGTCATTTAAGCATTTCTTGTCATTTGTATTTTTCAGATCGCAATGTCATCGCCTGTTTTTGTTATATCATTTAAAACTATTTATGCCAAGACACGACAGAATATGAGATAAAACTATAAATAGTTGTTACTCAACACGGCAACCAAATTAAGAAAAACGTACGTTCAGTCACATGGTATAGACTCAAGATGATTAAATCGGTTGTATGTACAGCAATTCAAAGATTTGAAGTTGTACTTTAGGTGACTGAGAAAATGCTTCTCATGTATTTAGTGAAAAAAATCACTTTTGTTGAGACGGACATTAGAAAAAATTTTCCGGTTAGCATAGACAAGTCGACCCAGTTTCATTTGCAGCGGCATGCTCTGATATGATTATTTCTACACATTTTTGGGTGAAGCCCATTGTGCTACCGGTAGTTTTACAGGTAAGACAAATGGAACAGTCTATACCGCTACTTACAGAATATAATGAAGAGCTAATGCTGTACATCTGGAAATGTTTAAGCGATTCACAGAAAGCTTTAGTGGGGATGTGACATTCTAGTGTCAAGCACGCCAGGTATTCCATTAGACATAGGTCAAATGCCATTTTTGGTTCAGTCGGACTACCTGGCCATAAACTGTACCTCAACAACGTGACAGCTGGTGGTTCACATTTGCAAAATTCGATGGTTGCTGGGCGTTGCATTCCTACAGAAGAAAATCCATTGCATTAATTGATTGTTGCAAGTGGGGTATAAAATAAATTGGACTGTGCTTATTTGAATAGCAGATATTGTGTATTCATTCGAATACGGCAGATTTATAAATGTTTTCAAAAAAGACAGACTTGAAGAGTGAATAACATGCTGGCCACTTCGCTCAGACGTGACATTTTAAAACTAATAAATTCTAAGAATAAAATACATGTTATAGTTCAAACAGATGACCCATGTAGTATCTACCTTTAATATCAACCACAGTTATGTCCGTGAGGTACATGCCACCACAAGCATGACCATCTTTTCTATGTAATTCTGTCTTCATTTGGAGCGGCAGATATAAAGAACCCTGTAAGAAGGGTATTCTTATAAACAAGTGAAGCCTTTGTCTAGGTATGTAAATTAATATAAATCACGAAAATAAAGCGTCGGAAGTGACACATTAATGTTTTAGTCATTCAAGGCAATATAAATAACTTAAAGTACTGGTCTAGATTTTATAGCCTAACAGTTTACCATTTTAAAATTTACAAAGATTGATGATGAAACCTAAAAACTACTTTAATACATACAAAAAATTAAACATATACTAACTACTCAACAGACCAGGAAAATAGTTAATTCAGTTGTATCAATTGCGAAAAAAAAGTGATGCTTATAAAATGATGTATTTATGTTCGAAATTATTCATCATACTCTGTTTGAACTCACCATCCAAATTTCAGGAAGATGAAATAACATGTGAGTGTGGACCTCCTCACAGCACTGCTGACAATAATATGTTAATGGGCCACAAGAAATACACTTCACGATGTTAATGGTGTTGGTGGAACACCTGCAGCAGGTCTGAGTTGCTGGTGAAAATTCCTCTAACCTTGCCTGCGTTATATGATTCCTAATATTGGTCCATGCTTCGTATAGCTTTTTTTTCTTGTGTTGGTAGTCACTACTACCTGTATCGATAATAATAACAATTAAAAATGGATACCATCAAGCTCGATAAAAGCAAATAAAATGTGAACTAGGTCTTAAATTAAGACTTTGATAAAAAAAAAAGAAGTTCAAATGATTCATTGTTGCAAGAGTGAGATAATAGACCTTGCTTATATACTTTTCAACTAGGGGGAAGCTCAGCAAGTAGAAAAATTGTTCTTCAAATTTCAAATACCGGTACAGGTAGCCTACATTTGTTAATATACTAAGAATAATAATTGAGAATATTCGACAATGACACGTGTGTCTGTGTGGTCGTATATTGTCGTCACCCCGTCCGTCCGTCGTCCACAATTGCTTGTGGACGCTCTAGAGGCTAAAGTTAATATCCGATTGACTTCAAATTTGGACAGTGTTTAAGGTCATGAGACGAAGAAGCCTATTGTTTTTCAGCAATTTGCGATAATAACTACCAGAGTTATGGCCCTTGATCACTTTTCTGATAATTAATGCCAGAGTTATGGCCCTTGATCAAAAAATATTGTGGACGCTCTAGAGGCCAAAGTTAATATTCGATTGACTTTAAATTTATACACAGTGTTTAAGGTCATGCGACAAAGAAGCCTATTGATTTTCAGCGATTTCCGATAATTGATGCCACAGTTATGACCCTTGTTTTACATTAGGAAATTAAATACCATTTGAAAAAAATGCATTGAATGGCCCATTAACTTAAACCTATCTTATAGGCTTGTTTGAGTATACAAACCTATTATTACGCCTATTTATAGGATAGTATAGTAATTTTATTAATAGCTAGACTATAGGCTTACACTGCCTAAGTTAAAGTAGCCGTGGAATATGCTTAGTTAGCCACGTTTTCTAAAAGCCGGTATCGGTGAGATGTATGTAATCAAAGTATACAAACCTAGATTTATACAAATAAGTCATAGATAGGCCTACCTTTATCATGACTTTTAGAAGAAGTCGAACTCGGATCCCCCTCATCATGGAGAACTGGAGCGACGATTTGTTGAGTCAGAGCATTTTGATCTACTGAATTTGTTCTTCTAAGTAGCTGGTACCTAACCGTCCTACTGGTAACATGCAATCTTTTAATTTTCTTTGGAGTCTTAAACCTTAGACGATTCATTTTTTAAAATGATATTTAAAAAGTTTAATAATTACCCGCCAAAATAAAATATATAGTCCAGGCCAACAAGTCATCTTTTCAGGAACCTCTGACAACGCTAGTAACGTCCGTCAGGCCTCTATTAAGGCCATGCTGCATTTTTTTTCCATAGCCTGTCAATGTCAAATCCACTTGTATTTTTTTACTTCCGATTAGGGACGATTGGGTTTGATTTATTTTATACGGATTTTTATTTTATAATCGGAAAGGTATTTTTCATTAAGCGGGTTTGGAAGGCACAGATTGTGTAGCTTGACAACCGAGACTAGGATGTACTTGATTACCAATATTCGATCATGCTAATGTTGCCCTGTTTGTAAATCAGTATGTTATTATTATTATTATAAGCTTGATAAAAATTACCATTGTCTTATACATGTATGCAAATATTATTTGTGATATTGTTATTAAATGCACATGTTTACATTGTATGCTGTCCTAAATGGACGTTTCGATGCAATAAAATCTTGTCTTTTATTATCTGCTCTTTTGCACCCTCCCCGCCCAACTCCCTGGCCCCTGCATCGGATAAGGTGCTGTGCCATTCCATGTATCTCGCCCTCATCTATAGCCCCTAAAGATATACGTATCAAAATGGAATACACAGCAATATAATAAGATATCTCGCCAAATTATAATAATGATAAATGGGGCCAAGGAAAACAAAAAAAACAACCAGGATATGAGGAAAATGAAGCTTATTTTAATTGACGCGATATCAAAGACTGTTCAATTCTTGTGTAGCATTTATTTATACATCGGTTAACTTGCACTTAAATTTGTCTCAATCATTGGCAAAACATTGCCAGTGGCGTAGGTCTGCCTACGCATGATTTTCAAAAAGGGGTGGACAGAAATTTAGTTAAGCCTACTTTAATCGTTTTAATTCCCGCTGCAAACAAAACCATCTAAACGGCATTATTTTAATTGATTAAAACAGTTATTTTGTAAAAAGATTTTTTTTTTATCTAATTAAAGGAAGTGGGTGTGCCCCCCTCACCCGCAGACCAAAACTAAATAGCCTACACTGTCAATATCTAGACCCGCATTTGACCTTAAAACTGATAAATCTGATTGGCTAATGTGTATGTACACAAGGCTATGGTATTATTTCTCTTCCCTACTCAATCGACCAACCTCAATCATATATATTATTATATTATAATATACCCCCTGTTCAACAGGGTGGAACTGAATAATAGAGGCTTATTGAATAGGGTATACCTCAGTTGCATCGGGTGATTAAATACAGTCGTGAACATTTTGATTGAACTCAGCACAGCTATTTATAGCACTATAGGTACTTAATGCTGCGTAGCGTCCCTTTACATTAATTTATTTATGAATAAAATTAGATTCCGTTTTAATGCTGGTCGTACTGTGGCTTTTTATTGTGGCAATGTCTTATTTCACGTTACTCAGTATTACTACTTTCATTTTTATGAATGAAATTAAATTATGTTTTATTATACAGCGGCCTGTGAAAATCGACAAATTCCAGGTGAAGGTCATTATGATGATTTAGTAAACACAGATCCCGTGGCACATCAACAATTACAATTATATGAGAATATAAAACCATAAATGCAGGGTTTTTTGAGACAAGCCCCATCAACTCTCTACACAATGAGATGTATTAAAATACTATCGGGTTTTAACAATTTAATGTAAAAATAGATTATCGTGGTAATGGAGACTATCTTGACAAGAATTTCATATTTTCTAAGAAAGTCAAAACATAATTATTTCTATGTGTTTTGCTCAATAGGTTGTCAACTCACTATTATACGATCATAGGTATCATTCCGACACTTAAAAATCGTTCTCACTGAAAATAATAACACAATTACCCCCTTTGTTTTTCTATTACCCCCATGGAATATACAGCTATCTTCAAACGTTTGAATTTTAAATTGAAAATGATATTTTTGCCAATTTCTCAACTGCCAATAGTGAATTACTGTTATGGATGCCATTTTATGGCTTTATTTTAATTCATTTTAAAAATATAACTTAACAATATGAAATTCTCGATTTAAAGACTCCTAACTCCGATCACATTAAAGCAACTTGACTGACGTTTTCATTATATTCATTTGTCAGTATCTTTTTTTTAACTATTATAGCAAGAACGACCAGCTTTTTATCTTAATTTTACATATCGCATCTTTAAAGTAGTAAACCACAGGTATATAACGGTAAATAAAATATTTAATCAACTGTGGACGGCATTTTATTCTGTTCCCTATATAAGGAGCTCTGTGATTTATTCAGTCGAATCAACGTCCGGTGGAGTGGGAGTCACCCAGATTAGCTTCTTGACTGAGCATCACAATGTGCCAGGATAGGCGTGCGCAGTGATAACTTTCCATAATACTGTCATTTTCAAGCGACTAATACAATTTTGCTGGTTGTTTCCGTGTTTCAATTACCTCTTTTACAACATGTGTAAAGCATTTGCTTTTGGAGCTCGTGGTGATGCCACAGCAATACAGCGTATCACCTACGCGACATGGACGTCAGATGGCACCACTCAGACTTTCTTCACATTGCGTGTTAATACCATCATTTCCAAATGGCTCAATATTTTAAACTATGAAAATAACGGACACGCAATTCGGTATTTTTGCATTTAACTTTCAAATTATTTTCTACTGGGCCTTCTCCTTTAAAATGTAAGTAGATTTACGGTGGTATTCACCTCTTTATTTTAGAACAGACATTCACGAGTCCGCGCTAGTCGAGTAGTAGACCAGACACTCATCTAGAATGCCCAGGGAAAGTGTGCACAGTCCTTCAGAAAACCAATGTCTACATTTGTATACGCACAGAACCCCTGAGCTGGCAGTTGAAATGAAATGAACTGACCATGTGTTATTCTCAAAATGACCAAGGTATTGTATTGTCCAGACGTTGAACCCTACCCTCCACTCTATTCATTGTAAAATTCCCTTAGAAGAAACCTACTGTTTCTCTATATGGTTTGTTCTGCGCATGACAAGACATTGAACACTAACTCCATTCCAGTCACTGTGAAATTCCCTTACATTTAACACGTATTTTACATTATAAGCTGTTGGTCCGAACATTCTCAACAGTATTGATTCAAAAGTAATCGGGTATGTACCCAAATGGTTCAAATGTACGATTCTTTAGCATCGGGATGAAGCGGAGGAACTGTAGAAGACTCACGAGGATGGACAGGCGATCCCCTCGGCACGATCAAGCTGGGAATTAAAACCACGCCTTTTGGCTAAATGACAGACCCTATGATCCAAAGCGCACGCACCCTCCCCCTGCCCCCTTGTCCGAACGGGACAAATTAATGTCGTTGTTATTTCCCTCAATTATCTTAGCTGTAACCAAAATGGCCGACAGTTCTATCGAAAAGAAGTAAATATTGTGATAGTTCAATTCCGTTTACTGTGTCATCATATACGGCATGTAAAACATACAAGTATGCCTATTGGATATCATTATTTCAAATTATCGTCATCACTGGTCGAAAACGTATGAACTACGGAAAAAATTGAAAGCCAGTGTAAGCCCTGCTGTCAATGACCGCCAAATGACAACCTTCAAATGAACTCGAGTTTTAAATAAAGCATATATAGCATAGTATAACACAGCATTACTTTGAGATAAATTTTTTCACGAATAATGTGACACGAGACATCAGTTTTCTTCCCATCCGAACCACTGGGTGCTGTTCTTTATCCGGCTCTCCGTCCTGGACTACTGACACAGGAACTTTCACATCCAATATCGCGGGATCTCATCAGTTACCTCAAGGTTGGCGAGCCACCGCGACACGAATATACCCCTCATAAAATACAGTATATACGAGACGAAATCTGGCGAAATGTTCAATCAAAATTAGATCCACTACCTTCATTGTTATCGTGGTCGTTCTGATGGGACGAACATCGCGGTCCCGTGTACACATTGGCGAGCATGTGAAAGATTGCTGGCAGTTAGAATTTGATATAAGCGCCGCCGTACGGGGAAAAATCCCTCATAGTACACAGGCGCGGATCCAGGGGGGGGGGGTCCAGGGGGTCCGGACCCCCCCTCCTGCTCAGGGTTGAAAATTTGAAACTTAAATCTATGCGATTTTATTGGCGATTTTTAGACCTGTAATTTTGGAATTTACCTTCAGGAAATACGTCAGAATGCACCCCCGTTAATTGGTTGAGCGCAATTAGTTAAGAAATTATCAAACCTAGAACCCCCCCCCCCCCCTGCAAAAAATCCTGGATCCGCGCCTGGTACACTGTAAAGCGTGTTTTTATTAGCCCAATCGGAGCAGAACAGTAAGACGCTAAACTAATTTCTAGAACTTTTCTACTTGTTGTCATAATGAATATTAGCTTTCATTTATTAGTTCATCGAATCCTTTTGATTTCTGCTTTGTTTATGACGTCATAGAATAAACACGTCGAGTAGTACGGTACTTTACGCTGGGGTGGTTGAAACAATGGGTTGTGTCGCGTCTCAGCCGAAAACACATATTATAACAGTACTGAAAGATACCGCAAACAAAGATCACAACGTAAGGAAGCTCAATTATGTTTTCCAAATTAATGTCATGCCTGTCAAACTATCTAGCAGAACTAAGGGTCACGTGCGCCATGTAACAGATATTGATGCACTTCAGCTTCAGCTGAATGAGCTAACAGAAATGTATCGGCAGAATCCACCGTTACGTCTTCTCATTCTTCATCATATTCCACCGCCTTTAGATCCGGGCACCAAACGGGCCAGTAGTGAGAAATTCCAGGCTATTCTGTACGAGAATGAGCATCCCACAGATGACAAGGTGTACACCATCGCTGTGGAGCATGTGGATATTTTGGGAAAGATCGTTGGTGATGGCGGATTTAGTGATCAAGAATTTGAGGTCAAATCAAATACTGAACATGTAATTAACCTCATCCATGATAAAGCTAAAACTGGTGCCAGATTTGTTACGGCAGCTTTAACCGGGTCATCTATGTATCAAGGATTTAATTTCAGTTTAGATGGAAGCAAGCCGGGTAGGTATAGATACTGTCAGTCTACCACAAGTAATTACACCCTGTAGTTTCCCTTTTTTTTTACCCTGAATTAACTTTTTTTCTGTCCGGTTTAGTTAAATAACCATGACTTAGAGGCGTGGGGGGGGGGGGGTAATAGGCTGATTAAGGTGATAAGTACAGCGAACAGTTACATGGTTTTTATAGGCCTATGTTAATTCAAGGGTATCTCAAGATGTCATTGGTCAACCTAGTACAAATTTTTGGAGCAAAGACATGGTCAGGAGAAAAAGGGTACAGTCCACAGGTTGTAGCCAGGCAAAGAGGCTAAAATTAACATAAAAGTCCGGGGGGATTAATTGTGGTCTGCAAGCATGTGGCAGACACCTTTTTTAAAATTCGGTTATTTCCTCTTAGTGTGAAAAGAGGTATTCATGTTCATTTAAGTTTTTTAAAAGCCGCGTTAAACTGCGTTCGAATATAATACCCTAATCCCAGCCCGACCTATTGATTTCCAATTCCTTCCTATTTTGATCTATTGTAAACACTCTAGACTGGGAATTTAAACACAGTGCTAAAGTGCAAGGACCGATTCTTACCGATTCTTGATACTTGCTGCCTTTGATAAATTGACTACCATGTGTTATTTACATTGTAATCGTAATTTCAGTTCTTCAGATGGACTTCTTCTTCGACACACCAACCTTCCTTGATCCAGAAATGTATATTTATCTCATTGAGCCAGTCTCAGTTACACAAAAAATGAACGATGGAGCGTTCGGTAAAACTGTTCGTCTAGAATGCGATTGGAGCAGTCATTTTGAAAATCATTTAAGACAAGGTTGGCGCTTAATTGATATATTTGCCGATGGTAGCAGCAAATCTGTAAAAACTAACTCAGGAAAGGAAATACAGAAGACATACTTATGGGTTTTTGAAAAACCGTTGCCGGAAGGGAATGAAACCATTGCGCGTTACGAGGGTTTTGTCGTAGAGCAAACGATACGCACACATGCAGAGAAAGCATCGTCTATCGTTGACAAACAGGCTTATTGGGAAGATCAAATAGTACAGAAAGGCCAAGATGGGTGGGAGTTAGCTTGCATTATACAGAATCCAGCCATTAGTCGATCAATTTGCCAAGTTGTCTTTGGGAACATCATGTTTTTTCAGAGATTGTTAAAATAAACAAGCATTGGTTTGGCACAGTGAGCAAAGTGTCATTACGTAGCAATTAGGAATGTCTTATTTCAAATAATTCATGACTGTTTGCAAATATTACCATTTTCGAATTAAAGTATTTCACAATAGGTTGTTAAATATATACGGTATTTTCCATTCAAATGGATGTTTGAGGTCCAAGGGAGATCACTCTATTGTGTAAAATAAAATAGTGGTCTGAAATGTTTGCGAGCTTTACAAGCAATGTATGCGGATCATAGATATAGAAGTTAGAATATGCACTATGCAAGAAAAGAGATTTTGTAGAATACTATAATAGTACCCTTCAAAGGATTTTACAGGATTTTCTGTATCACAGATTTTGGTTGGTAAGTTGATTTGGAGCCGATAAATTATATATACAATTGTTCGCAGAGTAATTGTACGGTGACTGATTTAGGACACTCAAAAATTAAATAAAATAATAATAATATCTAGAGCGCTCGAGGTACTAAGTTGAGCGCTCGAGATATTAGGTCGAGTGTTCCGAATAGTTAAGTCAAGAGCTCGAGATATTTAAGTCGAGTTAGTTAAGTCGAGCGCTTGAGATAATTAAGTCGAGCGCTCGAGATAATACAACCGAACACGTCTCTACCGATGTTTTAAGCTATATGATTTTGTGCATTATATTCAATGATAAACTTGTAGAATAAAGATTCATATGTTTATTTTTACAGCCCATTCAAAGCTGCAGAGACGGAGCGGATACCCCCCCCCCCCACACACACACACATACAACACGCAGGACACTCCATCCCATGCTCATCACCTCCACTAAATATTTCCCGTTATATTTACCCCCTTCTAAGTAGGGGGGGGGGGGGTATTTTCAATTTGATTTTCAATTTGTACGCTTTTCGACATAAACCCCTGCTTAAAATATGGAGAATATAGTAAAAAACAATAATAAAAAGAGAAATGTTGTTCCCGACCATATTAACCCCCCTGTACAAGCCCTCTGAAAATTTACCCCCTAATTTAACCTTATTTGCAGATTTTTTTCAATTTTGAGCTTGAATTACATCAGATACATCATATTTTCCACTATAACAGTTTTTGTATGGAGAACACCATTCGGAAAACTGGATTTTTCAATGTACAGCCTAGATCCTAGCTGATTCTGTGCTGAATAAAACATTTCATTACCGTTGGTCAGATGTATCAGTTATAGATCCATATGTTATTACCACATCCTTGGATGCTCCCTTCTATTTCTGGCCATATATTCTTAATTAGCACCCTCGAAAACCTAGAATAGACATTATTGCAAACATATTATTGCGTTGAATTGGTTATCCCAGAAAATGGTCGATTTTAGCCGCCATATTGATTTCCGGCCATATTGGATTTTCATAGATTATTTCTGAGGCCATGTTTGGACTCGGCACCGTCAGAAACCGTAAAAAAGTTGCATGGTAAGCCACTATTTGATGTAATTCAAGCTCAAAATTGAAAAAAATCTGCAAATAGGGTTAAATTTGGGGGTAAATTTTCAGAGGGCATGTACAGGGGGTTAACTGGCTAGGGGAACAAAATTTTATTTTATTTTTTTTTTTTTTGTACCGCATTTTCCATATTTTGAACAGGTGTTTACTCAAAATTATGATTCCCCCCCCCCCCATTCTAAGTGGGGAGTGTATCTGTATTATCTCGAGCGCTCGACTTAATTATCTCGAGCGCTCGCTTAACTATCTCGAGCGCTAGACTTAACTATCTCGAGCGCTAGACTTAATATCTCGAGCGCTCTATTTAGTATCTCGAGCGCTCTATTTAGTATCTCGAGCTCTCGAGATATTATTTATTTGTGTGTCCTAAATCAGCCAGTGAAATAAATGGAATTGCTCGACTGTCAGTTCAAAACGTCTCGAATTAACATTTTTGCAATTAAATCCTGACACAGTTCCGCCAACAGGGGTGGTGCGAGTAGAATCGAAACTTAAATAATACAACCAAAATGTTTGATATAGTCCAGCTATCAAGGTTGGTTGAGATATTTTCTTATGCAGTCGACGCTTGCGCTGTAGCTAGAAATCCCCTTTCACTCGATTGTCTCACTTTTGGGATTTACAGAATTCAATGCCGGATTGTAAGACATTTTGAGAGAGTTGTCTTGAGTTCATTATTAGATCATCATAATTGGTTCAGCTCAAGAAATCAAACTATAACAGTCCTTGAGTTTGGTTATAGAAAAAGCTATATTGAATTTACAATGATAAATCCAAAAGTTATGTCCCTTGATTGAACATTCCGGGATTGAATTCTGTCAATCCCAAAAATAGTGGGAATCGGCGTGCAAATTGGGACTTCGGGCTATAACGCGTGCGTCGTGTCGTAGATTTCATAAAAAAATATATCCCAACCAACCAGGACAGCTGAAACGAATTCATTGTGTTTAAATACGTCACGAATTTAGGGCTGAATTCCGCGTCACTTGATTGCACTCCTGACAATCAAAGATACGTTGTCTGTCAACGCGACCCCCGGGCCACAATCATGGGATCTTTATAATATTTTGGAAATTTATTCCTTTGTAGTAGGAAGAAACTTAGTATCGTGTCTATTGATAAGGAAATATTTATGAATTGTTACAGCGAAACATTAAAATTTGAGAAAGCTGTTCATGGGCGTATGTTTAGTTGCCTAGTAACACATGTTTGATATACGGCATGCGTATATTCTAATTCACGATTCTCTGTGCACATGTTAAATGACAATTTATTGAATAGGTCAGCCACCTACTTTCAGACCGGTTGGGGGTGTTGGGAAATTCCCACACACCTGTTTAACCAATACATGGCCTAGAAATCCGGTACATGAATGTAGTAATATGGATGTCTTACAGTTGAACAGTAGCAGTGCAGTAGTGTGTAGTAATAGGAGACGCCATTTGTTCCAGCTGTTAATATATCCATTAAAAAAAAATTTACATGACAGATTTCTGATCTATATTATGCAACACCCAATCTTTTAAAACAAACAACAACGATATTTCACCCTAAAGTTTATACACCCTCAGTCCTTTACAAGGATCTGAACGCTTGGCTTCATATGAATTGAGAAAACAGAAAATATAGGGTATTTTTCTTCATGCTGTTTTTGGTATGAATTTTCCACATTTACGCTGTCAAAGGCGTGTCTGACAAAGGCTTCACTGACAAAGGCGTGTCTGGTTGGAAAATCACGAGGAATTCCAGGATAAAGGACCGTCGCTTTACTCACTGAATCGCCACGTCTCTAACCCTCCGAAGGGATTCGGTGCAGTTGATCCCTTGCCAAGACCTAGATCTATAAGATTTTGTCGAATCACATTGACGGGGGCTCGAGTGGGTTGCTGCACTCTGTCAGTTCCTTCCTGGAGTGGTTTATCTTTCCTTTCGCTTTTCAGCGGTAGATTGTCACTTTTCAGCGGTAGATTGTCACACTGGTAACAAATCGCACCAGGAAGATCTATAATGACATGGTTTTTGTGTTTTATAATAATAATACTGACTCACGAGATACAATCGTCTTTCACCTACTATTCACGTCATGCTTGAACCCTTTTAGGGGTTTTGCGTATGATTGTATCTCTACAGTCGGGCTCAGGCTATCTTTTATATGTTGCGTCAACCATTTTCCCGGAAAATATTACTTGATCATGTCTGTACGCCTGTGTGTTGGTTCCTTCTATTTTTCTCAGAAAATGTTTCCTCGAAAAATTCATGAAAATTCATGTGTACCAGGATTCCAGCAAGATTTTTGATTTTCGGTCGATTTTTAAAAATAAAATGTAGAAATTGGCATGTGATTTTCTTTTTTCCCTGTAATAATTTCACCCCTTATATGCAGTGAGGGACCAGTGCACAACTCATGCTTTTATCTTCGTTATAAAAAAAGATCGCAATTAGGTAGGGGAATTTTATAATTGGATTGGCCACTAGCCACACTGGGCTTAAGGTTTGAGAGCGACACTTGGATTCGTAAAGACACAAATTAAACATTTAGTGAGAAGCACATGGCTCTCGTCACATGTGGGATTTGACAAATTTGGACGTTCGCAGGAAGACATTCTTTCCTACGAAGACCATCATGAGCTTTTGGGTAGGTTTGGCTATTACCGTGAACAGTGATATGGAAGCCAGACTATAGATAACTTAAACTTAAGCCTTCGGTTGCGTGACATTTACAACTTGTAAGTTTCTTTATATGTCCCATATAATAGACAGGGTTTTAGAAGATTATGGTGTTCAAGAGTTTTATAAACTATTTCAGAATAATTGAAATACAGAGTGAAGTACAAAATATTGAAGTGCTACCGTGGCATAGGATAATCTCACATACTGCCAGTGTCGTATTCGGCTATTTTTACGGCATATTTTCTCGAACTCGGAGAGAAAAAAATACACAATTTGTATTAATGAAAATCAAACACCATAAACTAATGTTCAAATTTGACTCTGATGGTAAAAACCACCTTTCCCCTTTTCCCCTATTGCATGGCGATATTTGTTGACTTTTTGATGCAGAATTGAAGAAAACAGTTTGAACATACATTTTCTGTCAGGTTTTGATTGGAAGGTTGAAATAAAGGAAGGAAAATTGCATGTTTATTTTTCTTACTTCTAACTTGTGCATCTCAAGTTTTTCATACGTGCCTTTGGACAAGAGGTTGCAACATGTTGCCCCATCTGTGGTAGAAAGCATTCTACCCAACGAAAATTGGGGAAAAGTTAGGGTCGGTGTAAGAGACGAGAATAAACATTACAGGGGAAATCATTGGTGATCTGTGGCCATATAATGTTAGATAAAATAGTTCATTAAATGCCGGTTGAAAAAGGAGAGTGGGACCAACACAAAGTTATAATTAATTAGGTTTTAATCCACATTTTATCTCGTCCTATTTTTGCTTTACTCCATTGTTATAAATAGCTTTTAGGGTTTTCTTGGGTTTTTTTTTCTAATGTCATGCAATGACATGCATCATTAACTTCTAAGAAAGGTATAAGAAGCCATGGATTTGACATCTGATGTTATTGAGAGCCCAGCTTTGTTGAAGGTTTCAGCTATCTTAAGTTTGTCATCAGTTTTTCAGTATGTTTAAACAAAAATTAGTTCTATGTTTACTTTTACTGATCGTAATGGATTGTGTTCTGAGTGACGACATCGATAAACCTTCTCATGACGTTAAGCGATTCGGTGAGTTCCAAGTATTGTGATGTTCTGTATTTTTACTCTGATAAATTATTTACTTTAGAAAAGTCGCATCATATTATACTGATATGCTTCTTTAATGACTTTGTTCAAGGAAAGTTCAAGATACCACAGGGTATCTATTGTTACAACTTAATTATCTAGAGTTAAAAACGACACCCCACTTCTTTTATTACACACGAAGATATATTTCCATAAAACATATTCCACTCCCTCTCTCCAGTTCTAAATTCAGCGTTAGTGTATACGCCCCCCCCCCCCCGCCCACCGTTATCTCACTTATAGCTTAAATGAAAACGGTGTCCCGGAATAAAATATTTCAGTGTTAATGGTTTACTACATAACCTGTCTCATTCAATAAAATAACTGTGTCTGTGATCTACTAACTCTTCTTAAATAATTGTTGCTCGGATTCAGAATATGAAAATGTCTATTATTCATACGTTCACCTCCCACCCTAGTCGTTTGACTCTGACGATAAACCGAGGTCCCGCGAACACATTGGCATGCACGTATACGATATTTGACAGTTGGAATTCGACGTAAGAATAGGCCGTAGCGAACTGTATGGCATCCAATTTTACCTGTGTGACTGACATGATACATGACAATGTATGCCAATATAATTAAATAAGCGATTCATTTTGAGTCATGGAAATCTTCCTGTTTTAGTTGAAATAAAATTAAACCATGTGTTGGTCCCAAAATGACCTAGTTTGTGTCGAGTGGATGTCAAATCCCCTCTCTCTCTCTGTCTCTCTCTCTCTCTCTCTCTCTCTCCCTCTCTCTCTCTCTCTCTCCCCCCAAATAGTGTATATGCTTGTTTTTCGTATTGCAGCAAACACGAATCAAAAACCAGGTATAATGTTTCTACAGAAATTGATTTGTAAAGTCTACCGTTTATGGTGGGGAACCAAAAAGAGATATTGTTACTTCAGCAAAGGTTAACAAAATAATAACGGTAAATAATTTATTTATATATATATCTGCATGATATTATTGTAAAATGTTTACGGTGTCTATAGTACACAATATTTCACTATCCAGAGAAATGTTGATCTGGGTTAAAATGAGAGAGAGGGGTCTTTAGCTGTGGGAGGAAACCGGAAGGCCCGGAGAAAACCCAAAATGGCAAACATAAATATAATAATGGATGAAAATAATATAAATATTATAATGGATGAAAATGTAGGATATTATTGACTGTTTCATAGTCAAATTTTCCTTCCTATATCGTCCATAAGACAAGAAATTAACACTAGTCTTGGGTTGAGTATTGTTTATGTTAGGCGCAATCTTCACCCCTCGGGCAGATTGCAATCTGCGCTGTCGTGTTGCGCAGATTGCACTCCGCGCGCGCAGATTACAATCTGCGCGGATGAAGCTGGTGCGCAGATTGCCCACGTTGCGCTGATTACCCCTCGATGTTTTTCGAGATGTTAGTTGTCTGTCAGACGTAAATGTATATATGCCCACGTTGCGCTGATTACTCCTCGATGTTTTTCGAGATGTTAGTTGTCTGTCAGACGTAAATATATATATGACCTGCCCCCTATCGGCTTTGTAGTGAATATTTTTTAAAATCACAACATAATTAGCGTGTGTGCTTAGAAAATAAGATTTAATTTGAAATTCTGTCAGCAGTATCTCATAATCGGTGCTGACCACGTAACTGAATGTAAAAAATATTTGCTGTAGTTTGACGTAGCTACATATGGTTACAATTTATGTGTTCACAATTAATAGAAAAAAAAAGATTTTGAAAATATTCACTGATTCAACTTGGTCATCGTTTTATTCTTTCTACTATTCATATTCCATCAAGAGGAAATTTTTTATAAAAATGGCTGACTAAATTACTACGTGCACCAAACAACGATAATTTTTCATTGGTTAGGGCCGTCTAAACGCGGGTAAATTTAGAGTAGCTATTGGCTAACAACACGCATATTGCATACATAATATTTATTGTGTTTTGTGTAGGATGGCATGCATCCCTAAGAAGACGATAACCTCGCACGTACTATGCTGTAATTAATATATAACATCCGATTGGTCGTAAAATGCGTAATAAACTTGACCCCCCCCCCCCCCAAAAAAAAAAAAAATCTAATCTAGTTCGGGTCTGGTAATAAACTTGCCGTATCTTTCTTATATGATACTATATCGAGAATATACTATATCGAAGTTTTTGTAAGTATCGATTTCTGGCACCGGTCGGTAAACCTTACAGTTCTTACACGTACATAAAAATGGGTTTCGATTCCATTTTATGTAAAAGAAACTTACTGTAGGACGGTATTTTCACAAAAAACACACACAATGGCCTATGATTGGTTCCAGTCTACGTATAAGGCCGCCGTCGCTTGGAATATACAGTAATAAATGTCCGTCGTTTAGATTATATTCTTTGAATGACTACCACAATATTACAGACGTGTAATTACACCACCGTCGCATGGAATATACAACAGTCATAAATGCCTGTCGATAGATTCTTTGAATGACCGCTATACCTATTGTTTAATTAATCCCCTAATCCAGACACATGTCTGGGTTTCATCCGAAACAACACCGTCCAGGTTAATATGACAAGGATGGTAAATGAAATGATTAGTCACTTATGTGGAAGCGGACATTAAACCACCAGCTTAAGTAATAAATGAAATGATCTGATTGTCTACGATATTACCCTTGGTGGAAGTGGACGTTAATCCTCAAGAACGAACGAAATTATCTGCACCTGTAATCTTCGATTTCTGTTAGACTATACGTACGCTATAGTATTATCATTGTGCACATAATATGGATTAATCTAGCTAGACCACCGATAATGTAAGACAATTTTTCACGAATATAATTATTTTAGACTTGCGTACTATGTATTATTACAATTCTGTGCTACCCTACTCGACACTGTGCAAAACACGGTAAGTTGGTCCTTGAGGCTGTAGACTTGAAAATAATTCCAACCAATAATACTATAAATAGTATGCAATATGCAAATAAGGTTGTTTATGCGTGCTGTTAGCTAATAGCTACTGTAAATTTTCCCGCATTTATACGGCTCTAACCAATGAAAAATTATCGCTGTGTGGTGCACGCCATTTTTATTAAAAAAATTCCTCTTGTTGGAATATGAATAACAGAAAGAATAAAACGATGACCAAGTTGAATAGGTAAATATTTTCAAAATCATTTTTCTATAAATTGTAACCATATAAATCGTAACCACATGACGGCTCTCGAGTCGGTAAAGTGGTAATTTGGCGTAAAATCTGAACGCCTGGTGTTATAAAACACTCGGTTCATTTCTCGCAAATTTCACTAAGGCAGTGATCCATGGTGATTACCGATTAAGATTAAGCGGATTATTATCATCGCAGTAATTCATTAAATTACCCGGACAAAGTTCACATCGCGCGCGCAGATTGCTCATCGAAAATTAGACGGAGATTCACGCATGCGCAGGGGTAATCTGCGCAAGGAGGGCAATCTGCGCCTAACATTTACACTAATGACGTTACACAAATTTTTATTTCTGTTTTTTTATATTCATATTTTATTTCAGGTTCGATGTAGAATGGGAACGTGGATGTGAATACATTGTTAAAAACTGCAGCATACCATGCCTTGTACTAGTAAACACTAGACCTATAAATCACCCACTTATCTTTTAGAAATCATTTATTGTATTGCTTAAGAATGTGGTAAATCTATACTGTACTAACAATATGTCTAGACGGTAATTCCCACAACACAACGTCGTTTATTTTATGAAAATCCCCTAAATGTTCCGTTTTCTTAAATTGATATGAAGTCAAGCGTTCATGTCCTGTTATATAGAGGTTGTGTACTATTACCTACTATTTGGGTCATATTAATTCTGTTCTAATAATATATATATCACAGTAAATTGAAAATAATCATTTATTATTATGTCTAATTATTACAGATACATTACGTAAGATTTAGATGAGGAGTTGAATTTCGATGAAGAAATGCCATGGTCCAATGATAATTTTCGTTATATCACTCTGCATATCGTAGGCGTATCTTCAATATCCCGATTGGGGCAGAAAAGTAGGAAAATTGAATGAAAGGAAATTATTTAAACGTCCTACTGATTTGCTCTGACTGGGATAATGAAGACGGCCATACGCTATACAGTCATGAACTGTGGCAGAAACTTTGCCCGGATAGCGGCGCTACGGCCTACTCTTATATTGAATTCAAACTGTCAGGGGGTCTTTTACGTGCTCGCTTATATGTACACGGAACCTTGATTTTTCGCCCCATCCGAAAGACTATACGTTATCAATTGCCCGTCCTGTACCACTGTAAAGAGGAGTCACGCCGGAAATATCCCGATGGGCTTTCTCGGCAACGTAGTGATCGAACACAAGACCTCAATCGGAGCAGGACAGTAAGAGAAACCCCGCTGCAAAATCCCAGGGAACTTTCGGTATACATAATCATAGTCATAGTATTGAGAGGAATATTCCCGATAACCCGACATCACGACACCACGACAACCCGACGTAACGACAACCCGACATTACAACATCACGACCTTTTAACCCGACAATACGACCTTTTTACGCGACATTACGACGTGATGTCGGGTTGTCGTAGTCAATGACGTAGATATATAGATAGACCGCGCAGACTACTACAACGTCATTGGCCGCCATGACCAATCGCTGTTGACTTCCGCCCGTGGCAAGAAGAACGGTATCCTATGTAAACAAATAGCAAACGTGAGTGTTCTCAGCGCGACGTTCATGATACACTCAGTTCCTTTATTCCTGTACTAACTAATTTAATGAAATATATATTAATTTCAAGACAATTTCCATACATTTGCTTTATTATAAGGCCCCTAGAGATAATACCTGTGTTTGTTTTACGGTAACCCCCACCCCCTTCCAAAACATATGGGTCGGACGAGAAACATTGCTTTTTTTGGTTGTTGTGGTGGGGTTTGTGGGGTAAGATTGGATAGATGGATACTTGCATTCTTAAGCATCTCAAAATCATAAATACCGAGTAAGATCCCGGAAATATTGTAAACCCCGGAATAATGTAAACCCCGAAATTTGTTTGGTTAAGGGCTAGGGGGTTTAATAAGTAAATGAATACTTGTGTGTTGGGAACAATTAGAATTAGAAAAATGATGGATTTGGTTACAACTTCCAAATTTTCTTGGAAATTGCATTTGATTTATTTGGATTTGGGTAAATTGTGCCACCCCCAAAAGCATATAATTAATTGCCACTTGTGTAAAAGGGCGAATATTTCAATTTATTATGGTTCAATTTATTTGAATAGTTTGCTTGCACACGGGTCTTTAGCAGTGGGAGGAAACCAGGGGACCCTGGAGAAAACTCACACAAATTTGGACAGGCCACCCTACTCCTGCAGAGCTCACACTCGCTTTCATTTCTTTCCCGTCAAAATGGATGCTAATTTTTATATAAATAAAAAGTCATATTTTTTGCAGCGACTGGAATATATTATCCGCCAAAAATGTGTGATAAAAAAGACAAAATGTATTATAAAACAATTACTGATATATACAATACATTATACAACTTTAAAAATCTGCCTTTACAGTAGCACAGTTTTATTTACTACGACCAGATTTTATTTTTGGTGACTTCAGTCAGTTTGCAAACGATACTGCACAATATATTTTCAGTATTTACATGTCAGATCTCATTCAAGGATTGGCACTTTTTCTATAATTTGTTTTGCATGTACCGTACCATAGGCATAGTGTTATTTTCAGGTATCAGAATCTGAATCCCTCAGAGAATGATAATCTGAATCCCTCAGAAAATGATATAAGTTTCACAGTTATATTTGTATATGAAATGTTTAGAATTAAACTTGTTCACTTTTTGAGCATTTTGGCGAGGGTAATATGATACAAATGGCAAACTGTTTTCTTGCCCAAGAATTGTTGCCATTCAACCCGTTTATACATTTCTGAGCAGTGGTAATAATCTAATTTGAAATATTTCATTCTATTCAAAAAGAACTGTCGGCCATTTATGTTCAAAGAATCACCGGTTACATTAATCATAAGGAGTAAATAATGACTTGAGGTAGGCTTTAGAACAAGCAATTATCAACCAACTACATGTAATCATTAATCTGACAGAGATTAACATAGTTAATAATTCTACTGATTTTGAAAAAGTACAGTTTTTGTTAACTTTTGTCTTACACATTGTCCTTGTAGTGCTAAATTAGTTAATCTCACCACATGAAATCTTCTTAATTTTATGAATTGACTACAAATTAATTTCAACAAATTATAATAATGCGTGTCTATTCCATTACATGTTTCTATGAAATGATCATTCAGATGAGAAAATAAAGTAGACGGTAAATTCATCATGACTTTAGACACAACAACATTTTCCCATTCCTTTGGTTTAACGTGTTTGATATGGACAAAAGATCGGAGTATAACTTCACATTGTCGAACAATCTGGATAACATCATTTGATGGAATGCATAATCCTCCATTGTTTTTTATATTTAGAAGCCCATATTTGTGATCAGTTTTAGGTTTTACTAAGGCATGGGCACAGTGCACACACTGAACTTTGGACATTAATTTCCTAACAACCCAGCCAGCTATATATTCAAGGACACCCTCTACAAACGAACTGATACCTCCGCCATTAATGGGGTAATCATGGTCTGCAAGAGCATCTTCAAAGGTAATTATTTCTGTGTTGTCGACTTCCAAGATAGAAGTTATGTCTTGTGGTACACATGAGGTGTTGCCATCGATTGTTCCACTTACACCAACATGACCCAGTAGAGATCTATATGCATTCGAAAATTGTACTGCAGATGGATTGTTGTTCCATCCTCCATATCTCCTAATGGCAGAAAAAAGTAGTTCAAGGTGGTCTTGTGACAATTTGTAAGTCAACAAGTATTTTAATGCTGGTGGATTTGATAAAATCATCTCTCTTGCAAGACCAAGAAGGCTTTGAATATTACACAAGAAACCAATTATACATATCTTCCTTTTTCCATGGCAAACTTTCTGACCAGCCATGTCTTTTAAGTTTAGTAGTACAGAACTGGTGGATAACAAAAAGGATTCAAAAGACTCAAAATTTCTTGCATTAATGGGATGCTTGAAACCTTTTGCAGCTGGCGTCCTACTGTTGAAAATGTCGAACATTCTATCAACCATTGCAACAAGATTGATTGTTCCTTGACAATTTCCAAAATCTTCACAGACTGAAGAAGCAAATTGCAACGATTTAGCAACAGAATTACTTAAAACTTGTACTGCTAATTTAACATTCATTTTTTGATTGGTAAATTCTATGTGCTTCTTTGTTAGCTTATTAGCTGCTCTTAAGCCTTTATTCCGTTGTAATTCTTCTAGTCTTTTAATATCTGACCACTTTGCTGTACCAATAGTTTCTTCCTGCAATTGTTGAAGAGAATGAAGAGCTCCACGGAAGTTTTTGAGAAGATGACAAGCATCAAAGAATATATATACGTTTAATTCTGGATTAGGTGGATGTTGGAAAGTACTTCTGATGTTGTCAGGGTTTAAATTGCCTCCTAATATGTTTGCCATTCTTTGGTTGGTTGGATGCCCATCCATCACAATAGATGTTACTCTAATACAAATTTGATGAAGTGATGATATTGCTGTCAGAAGAAGCTGGCTTTGTATCTCTGCTGATATTCCATCAACAAGGAAATAACCTAGTGGTACTTTCCAGTGACCTTGTAAACCAACAGCTAGTATTACTATGACTTCACGTGCCTCAACGGCATCATTTTCAACTGGTCCAGACCCTAAATTAACGAAACCAACCATTTGACTGTTCTTTGCATCCCAATCAATGTGTTTTCTTATAGACATGCCATCAATCATCAGGCTGCAGTGTTTGTAGGTCCATTCATCTCTTTGAACTTTCTGCTGAAGCATGTTTATAACTTGACTAGAGAGACCTGGTTGAGAAGATATGTTACTCAGCCACCTACAAGTATACAGAACAGAGAAATATATGAATATGACAAAAATGATATCAAATGTAATTATTTTAATGTCGTCATTTAGTGTTGGTTATATTGGGATAAAAGCATGTTTTGTTTTCATTCCATATTGAGTTGTGAAATGTTGGAAAATTTTGCCTGGGTCGGGCCGTGGCAAATCCATCTACTCTTCTGATCCTTTACGTTCGTTGTCAATGCTACAATCCTTTGAACTGTGTACCTTTTCCTTCACTAGCTCAATAACATAAAACTATGCATGACTTCATATGTAAGTGCAATCATAAATACGGTTCATTTTATTATTATATGAGCTTCGATGAAGCATTTGATACGCACATTTAATGAAAATCAAACATCAATTTCAAAGAGTCAATTTAAAGTAATATTTGAACCATTATTTAATTATTATTTTTTTTAATGAGTAATAAAACAAAAAAATATTAACGTACAACAGTATCATTCAAACAAATGGAATAATAAATAAACTTTAGTTTGGTGTAGTCTGGAATAATCTGTAAAAGTAAAATTAGTCATAAAGAAACAATTAAAAAATACAAAATTTTTTTTTAGTAAAACAAAAACAATAAATTCTTAATTTTAAAAACTGGGAATATCATAAATCTATAACACTTGTTATCATTGTGAAATTTTGCCAATAATTGATTCAAAATAGAGTCCTTGATCATACAGACTTTCCCAGCAAATTATAAATTTCATTATTTTTAAATTTCATAATAATATTCTGACAATAAATGGCAATATTCCAAGTACAAAATGTAAAATAATATACTGACAAATGTAGAAGCAATATAAACAAGCAGTTCTCATGCAAGATACACCCACATTTTGTAAGATGTGAATGGAGAAAAAGTAATTACCTTCTAATCGTGGATTGGTGTGGTAAGTTGACCTTGCTTCTTAAATAGTTGTAGGCTTTCGGTCCATAAAAATACAAGGTGGTTGAAAACTTCTTTTGGTCTTCAGAGTATTCAGAAGCAGGTTTGGTAAACAGGTCAACAGGAATATCTAAAAGTCACAAATATCATAATTCACAGTTGTTCATTATAAATTTATTTCTAATTTTGAACTATTTCAACAGCAATTAATACTTTATGGAGCTATTTATGAATACAATTGACAACAGGTTTTATAAAAAAAGACATGCCTGTTATTTACTATGCGACATCCAGGGTCTGGACAACTAATATGTCTCAGGCAGAGTTATTGGATAGAAAGTTTACTTTTGATCATAAATTTCTCAGAGGAATTTATTTTAGCAGGCTTGTAATAAATATATAAAATGTGTACCAGTACCGAAGGAAATATTCCTTAAAAAAATTTAAATGGTGTTTTTGAGGGCACTACAAAAACAATAATTAGTTCCCTATCTGTTATAATAAAGAAATAACAAGCTCTTTGAAATATCACTACAAGGCTCAGTCATTCTAAAAAAAAAGGTACATGCCATGCATATATGTAAAGTCATACCTTTATATGAATCAATCATTTGTTGAGCCTTTTCGGATAATTTCTTTTCATCATGAAGCTGGTTAACAACACTACCGATTACTATTTTTGCACGTTTTTCTCTGCGTTTGGTTAAGGCAAGTTGATGGGCTGTGTTCTCCAGTCTATGAGTGGCATCTTCTAATTTGTCTTTTATTGTGTTTAAATCATGATGGTAATTGTGTTCTATAGATGTTGAATACTTTGGAGTTGATCTCTCTTCTAGAACTGTCAATGTATCTACTTCAACTCTAGCCCGTTTGCTTGTAGTGG
The DNA here is from genome assembly GCA_963678685.1 of Patella ulyssiponensis. Classification (NCBI taxonomy): domain Eukaryota; kingdom Metazoa; phylum Mollusca; class Gastropoda; family Patellidae; genus Patella; species Patella ulyssiponensis. Next base: position 46,547,791 of record OY783225.1, on the reverse strand, counting down.
ACTGTCTTGAAACAATCTATAAATACAAGAAAAGGGTAAATGAGATTACAATTGAATGGCAGATCGCACCTTTTCAATCTTAATATCTTAATTGCATAATAAGCATCATATGCCATCAACTACAGAGGCGGATTCAGTGGGGAAGGGGCAAGGAAATGACGGATAATTTTCTTGAAAGGACCGCCCCCCCCAACTAACAGAGGTGTGCCCTGTCTCCGCCGTCAGTGCCCTCATTTTGCGGCGCCCCCCCCCCTTTTCAAAATTCTTAGATCCACCCCTGGACTACATACTCTTATTTATCTGGTGCTAAATTTAAATTACGACACAAGTGTAGTTGAAAGTTGTCATTTTATAAAGTGGACATTCTATACTATCATCATCACTATTATCATATGCCACCAACTACATACTCTTATTTATCAGGCGCTAAATTTAATTACAAAACATTTTAAAAAGTGGACATCTATATTATGTTTTCTAATTCATCTTTTTTAGCAGGGGTAAAGTCAACATTTTCAATAACCATGCTTAGCTACAAATGTTTAATTTCCTATTATCAAATAAACTAACATTGAATCACATTTCATCAATTATCATTACTCTAGAAAAAACTGAATTTATTAAAACAAACTGTGCCAGTACCTTAACATTTGTGGATGTCTTCCAAGAAAAAATGGATGGAACACTGCCCTTTTTTAACAATTTATTACCAGCATGTTTTGATATCATGAAATCATCTTCCTTAAAGTGTTGAGAACAAAGTGTCTGGATACTTGATGGCTCCCAGGAATGTTTTCCATCCAGGTCTAATCTGTTAATAGCAATTAACCATGACTTTCTTTGACCAGGGTCTTTAGGAATTCTGAAACAAAAAAATAAATAGGCCTATGTAAAAAAAAATGTAATTTGTTTAAGATAAAAAAAATATATTCACAACAGTTTTTAAAAATATAGCCTAAATCCTGTGTCAATGATTAATGATTTACGTTGGTCTATAATTATATTTATAATACTAAAATAGTCCAATTGACAAAGACAAGGAGGATTCGGGTAGCAAGTATTGAAATAAATCTATCCATGACCATAATCATATTCATAGCTATAGCTATAGGCCTAAAAAGTATACGTACCTTTGATTTTGTATTTGTTACTAATTAGCCATTGTTAGGGCCTACAAATTTTATAAGTATTAAAGTAAGCTTCCACTTATATTTATGGTGTATGTAGTGAGGTTGGCTGTTATATGTGTCAACAAAGGTCGAAGTCATGTTATGTTAGGCCTATTCATTGTTTGTACTTTAGGCCTATTTGACTTTCGTGATCTTAGAAAAGTCGGTGATTTTTTTTATAATATTCTAAAAAGTTAAAAATAACTTACTGATGAAAAGTAATGTCCTTCTCTCTATTCTCGGGGGTATCACGATTAATACAGCCAACTGCGCAGCAGGAACGAACCATTTTGACAAGAAAAGGAATACGTCAAGTGTAACGTTTCAATACCATAAACGCGCCATTTTAATGTCTTCTGCCACGGGCGGAAGTCGTGCTTCTCGGCCGTCGACTCAAACAGCTTGCGCGGTCTATCTATATATCTACGTCATTGGTCGTAGTGTTGGTCTAGAGTGCCGCGCTTCAACCTCTAGCTGGCCGGTCACCTGGCTTGCAGCTGTAGTTTCGATCCCTGGTGTGAGCGTATGTGGCTGGGAGATAAACGCGTGGGTTTCCTCCGTGCATTCCGGTTTCCTCCCACAGGAAAGACCCCTGCGCGTGCCCTAAGATAACAAAAAAGAAAAATAAGACTTGTCGGCGGTGGAAGCGGACGTTAAACGCCAATAACAACAACAAGTTGCCGTCCTTTGGATATAAGTAATGCCAAGTTCCAGGATGATTCATTCCGAATTGTGACCTGTAGACCATTAACACAACATTTTGGCGTTGCTATGTTTGTGGGGTCGAAGTATGCACTAAAATCAATACTTTCCGTCATTATGGTGTAAGGAATAATTATGTCAAGTTCCAAGATCACCCATTCAGAATTGCAGTCTGTAGACAATAAATACAAAAAGTGGATGTGGCACCACTCCTGGGGGTTGGGGCATGAATCAAAATCAATAGACGATAAAAGGGGTGGACATGGGCCAATATCAATACAGTAGGTAAAATCCTATTATTGAAATGATTGGTCATACCGAATGTAAACAAAATCTGGAAATACATGCGACTTATAAAGAATTTTCGAATTTCCGAAATTAATGACGAAATTTCTGTTCTTACGAGTTTGAGGTGAGTTTGATTTATTTTGTTTTTTAATGAATACAATTTCTTTTCCTAATTATTTTTCTCACATACCTATTTGGCCATGGAGTATCACGTGTTCGAATTTTGTGTGGAGTGAATTTCTCAACAGCTTTAATCAATGTATTCAAAAATATTTCAGCTAGCAGGTTTGAGTTTAGTGTTTGTTCGAAAACCCCATGCCAGTCAAGTCTCCTAAAAAAATTATTTAGGTGTAACTGTTATGATTCGTTTTCTTAATAACTCCCGGGTAACTCTTACCATTCGTTTTTTTTCAATGACAACCCTACCGTTATTATTATTGGAAATGATCACTGAAGTTCACGTTGAGGCTTTCAGTTGAGTGTAAGTTATTCGGGCAACATCAAGTAGCGTCCCACTAGTCTCGGTAATACGAGTTGATGAACTTATAACTTCTGTAAGTGGCATTGAACAGTATCACGCGCTATTTATGGAATAACAATTACTGGTTTATTAACATGCAACGCTTGCTTGATAAAGAAGCGAGTATCATCTTCGAAATGTTGCATGTCAATAAATCAGTAATTGTTATTACATGAATATTTCTAAATATGAATTTACAGGTTGTGTAAGATGACAGCGTTGCATATTACTGCTAATCCTTAACTGTAATATCACCTGAAATTATAGTTTTGATATTTTGGTCTTTGGCAGGTTCTATACTTTGACCGAATGATTTACATTATTCCAAATTTGCTGTTGGGGATATATATATATATTGTTAATATTTCCTATTTCCTGCCTCTAGTCCAATAATGTTTAGTCTAGCTTTAAACGAAATGAAATGGGGTTTAACGTCCAACTGTTATGCTCCGACTGAGTATACACATGTCTCCAGATAACATTAAACTTAGCTTGGTATTATCGTACAAAAATTCACAGCACAATAGTATTAGCACAATACTACAGTGCTAAGTTGGCGGGGGTAGAACAACGAGGCACCTTACTCAATTAAAATTTAACAAAGAACTCTCATCAAAAGTAATAATCACGATTTCCCCGCCTCCTTTCCGGTCGCCGAGGCTGAAATGTGAGGGCCCCGGGCGACTCCCCGGTGTCGATATACTTCAAGAATGACCAACCTCGGAACCTCCCAATGGATGCATCTGGGTGTTTACAGAACGAAATCGGGTGTTTTTCGGTCCAAATTGGCGAAGTTTGAGCGATTGCCTGAAACGAGGGGCCATGTTTGGGGCCGTATATCTCGACCCCTATAAATCAGAATCCATTCTTTTCTTTCGGATCAGTAACCAGGCGTATTATCTTCCATTTATTAAAATTCCAAGTTACTGAGCACTACCACTGGGGCGGAGGGACGTCCCAAACATGGCTTTCCAAATCATCGGGATGACTTCAAAGGCCATGCATCGGTACCTATGGGGCGTGCAAGCTCGATTTTTGAGGGGGACATGGCCAGAGAGTTCAGAAAAAATTGTCGTCCCGAATTTTTTTTTTCGGAACACCCTCAGAGGGTACAATGCGAGTAGGTGACCAAAAGTAAAAAAAAATGCGCATGCCCTCCCCGACCCCCCGGGAATACAACCCCATATCCCTCAAAACTTGCGCTGATCATCCCCGGGCCCCAATGGGCCAAAACTTCAATTTGAGGTGACCGGGGGTCTCGTTTTGGCTAACACACAATTTTTTAATGAAATGTGGAGGGGAGGGGATCTGGAGACTATGCTCCCGCTCACAGTGACCTGGAGAAAAATGAACCAGTAACGCTAACAAACACTATCTCTCGATCACAAAACGTGAGCGAGAGACAAGAAACCCTTACCCTTACCCTAACCCACAATCCACATATGACGTCATCATATCCGATCTAGCGTTCTCCGTTGACATCACGCGCTGGGTGGAAATTCAACAGAATTGTAATTATATTATAAATGACTTGGGTGAAAATTAAAATTGACTTGGGTGAAAATTATAAAAAAACAAATTATATTACAAATGACTAGGGTGGAAATTAAAATTGACTTGGGTGAAAATTATAAAAAAACAAATTAAATTAAAATTGACTTGGGTGAAAATTATAATAAACAAATTATATTAAAATTGACTTGGGTGAAAATTATCAAAAACAAATTATATTAAAATTGACTTGGGTGGAAATTAAAATTGACTTGGGTGAAAATTATAAAAAAACAAATTATATTAACATTGACTTGGGTGAAAATTATCAAAAACAAATTATATTAAAATTGACTTGGGTGGAAATTAAAATTAACTTGAGTGAAAATTATAAAAAAAACAAATTATATTACAATTGACTTGGGTGAATATTAAAAAAATCAAATTATATTATTTTTCATGTCCCTTATCAGCCACCGTACTTTGTACTATAAGTAAACATTAGACCTATAAATCACCCACTCACATTTTAGAATTCATTTGTTATATTCCTTAAGAATGTGGTAAATCTATACTGTATATTACTAACAATATGTCTAGACGGTAATTCCCACATCACAACGTCGTTTATTTTATGAAAATCCCCTAAGTGCATTCCGGTTTCCTCTCACAGGAAAGACCCCTGCGCGTGCCCTAAGATAATAAAAAAGAAAAATAAGACTTGCCTGTGGAAGCGGACGTTAAACGCCAATAACAACAACACGTTGCCGACCTTTGGACATAAGGAATGCCAAGTTCCAGGATGATTCATCCGAATTGTGACCTGTAGACCATTAACACAAAATTTTGGCGTTGCTATGTTTGTGGGGTCGAAGTATGCACTAAAATCAATACTTTCCGTCATTATGGTGTAAGGAATAATTATGTCAAGTTCCAAGATCACCCATTCAGAATTGCACTCTGTAGACAATAAATACAAAAAGTGGATGTGGCACCACTCCTGGGGGTTGGGGCATGAATCAAAATCAATAGACGAAAAAAGGGGTTGGACATGGGCCAATATCAATACAGTAGGTAAAATCCTATTATTGAAATGATTGGTCATGCCGAATGTAAACAAAATCTGGAAATACATGCGACTTATAAAGAATTTTCGAATTTCCGAAATTAATGACGAAATTTCTGTTCTTACGAGTTTGAGGTGAGTTTGATTTATTTTGTTTTTTAATGAATACAATTTCTTTACCTAATTATTTTTCTCACATATCTATTTGGCCATGGAGTATCACGTGTTCGAATTTTGTGTGGAGTGAATTTCTCAACAGCTTTAATCAATGTATTCAAAAATATTTCAGCTAGCAGTTTTGAGTTTAGTGTTTGGTCGAAAATCCCATGCCAGTCAAGTCTCCTAAAAAATATTATTTAGGTGTAACTGTTATGATTCGTTTTCTTAATTACCCCCGGGTAACTCTTACCATTAGTTTTTTTTTTCAATGACAACCCTACCTTTATTATTATTGGAAATGATCACTGAAGTTCACGTTGAGGCTTTCAGTTGAGTGTATGTTATTCGGGCAACATCAAGTAGCGTCCCACTAGTCTCGGTAATACGAGTTGACGAACTTATAACTTCTGTAAGTGGCATTGAACAGTATCACGAGCTATTTATGGAATAACAATTACTGGTTTATTAGCATGCAACGTTTGCTTGATAAAGACGCGAGTATCATCTTCGAAATGTTGCATGTCAATGAACCAGTAATTGTTATTACATGAATAGTTCTAAATATGAATTTACATGTTGTGTAAGATGACAGCGTTGCATATTACTGCTAATCCTTAACTGTAATATCACCTGAAATTATAGTTTTAATATTTTGGTATTTGATAGGTTCTATACTTTGACCGATTGATTTACATTATTCCAAATTTGCTGTTGGGGATATATATATATATTGTTAATAAATTTCCTATTTCCTGCCTCTAGTCCAATAATGTTTAGTCTAGCGTTAAACGAAATGAAATGGGGTTTAACGTCCAACTGTTATGCTCCGACTGAGTATACACATGTCTCCAGATAACATTAAACTTAGCTTGGTATTATCGTACAAAAATTCACAGCACAATAGTATTAGCACAATACTACAGTGCTAAGTTGGCGGGGGTAGAACAACGAGGCACCTTACTCAATTAAAATTTAACAAAGAACTCTCATCAAAGTAATAATGGTAAAATAGAAGAAGACATTTGGAACTATACACTATAGTGTATACATGTAGTTGCAAATTTCGACAGCTTAACCGTGCACCGACGAATACTGTGTGGAGAATGTCGACGATATATAATCGGGCAATCTAAAAAAGAAGCCAATGAGATGTTACGAACACACTTCACTAGTTCTATGAATATTGTTAGTAGGTCAACAAACTTAGGTAGGAAACAACATACTTATAATTAAACATCCTGTGGGAAATGGAATGACTCAAAATAATATGAAACATAGTTTATCAGATATATAGGCCTCGGTCAACAGCGTGAGCGAACCCGCGACTCCAAGGCTAACAAGCCAGCTTCTTACTCACTTAGCCATTGTGGCTGCCATACACAATATCAATTAATGAAACATTTCTTAAGCCTTGATAGAAATACAAATTTGTAATAACTGAATTATAAAGTTTTTTTTTCTATCGAGTGTGTATCATGTACGCGTTGGAGGATTCGGTAGCAATATCAAACAGGATACTATAACCTCGGCTCTCAGAGAAAGTGATACTACTTAAACTAGCAAGAAATTCATTTATTGGAAATTTTGTTTGGTTGTTGACTACGTCATAACGAAAGCCTTTGTTTCTCCGTGCTGTGGACTATGGAGCCGAATCGTTGCCACATTAAGAGAAAATGTCATTGTTAAAATTGCAAAATTATGGTAGCCAAAATGGCCATATCACATAACACTTAATACATTTTCATGGATATTTAACATTATGAAAATCACTACTAGTATCAAAACAAAAATTGTTCGACAAAAATTAACAATGTAAAAATCTTGTTATGTTTTTCCATTTCGACTTGTCCCTGTCGCTTTTGCAAATTCACCGAAAATTTGTCATTTTTGTCATTTTCAACTTTCGCAATTTCTCCAATCTAACTGGCCATGTAAAGAAAGGGGTGTGTTTCCGAGTTCGGCCGAAGTTGACGTCATAACTCATCTGTTTTATCATCTGGACTATAATTAATGCTTCCCGATAGGAACTATGGGCACGCGACGTCATACATGTAAATGAAACGTTGATGCAGTTAAGTGAATAGTAAGAGTATGAGGACCGCATCACACATATGACACTATGCAAACCCGTAGACCCGACACACAATACCGGCTACACTTAATATTTCAAACAATAAGCAACAAACATATCAAATCAAGTGGATCTGGGGGCCAACCGTAAGCGTCCACTGCGTTGTAGGCGCACTAGATTTAGACTTACAAAAGCACCTGCCGATTCATTAATTATATAAAACAATATTTAACTTAATATGGTATTTGTAGGTAATTGATTAACTGTAGGTACTATAGGGTGTACTTTATTTGAAGTACAAGTACGCCAACATCAAACGATGACGTCACATCTGTATTTTATTGAAGGTCACATAAAACTTATTAGGCCTTGTATTTTAATTACTATAACTTTTGTTTCTGGTCGTACTTTAATTAATAAAACTTTTGTTTCTAGTTTCTCAAGTTCGCATTATTTAACCCCCGATCAATGTGAAAAGAACTAGTAATTTATTTCTTTACTTTCATGTTTGATGACAACTACATAATCCATTAGATTTTATATTGATAGTGAACAGGTCGGCTCTGCTTCATGTGTTACGATCACAACTACCCTACCTTATCATGATCGATTGAAAAGGTAAATTAAAATATTGTGGGAAGCCGACCCAGTGATAACATTAATGATCCATACCTCTTTTCAGGGCTATTTATTTTTTATTTTTTTCATTTTCCACAGATTACAGATCTTTATCAATAAGTTTGCCGGACCTACTCTACCTAACGAAACACGATACTCTCCACTATGTCCTAATTTTATTTTTTGCAATTTATTACATCGACAATAACTGCAAAGGTTTTGTTAATTGATTAAAGCAACCGGACTCCTCATTTGTAGTTAAACGTATTGCAGATATAGCGTGAGCCATTCGCTCGAAGTCATGCCAATGTACTGTCAAAGATTCATCCGGTCTATTAATACAACGAGCCAACCGAAAGGTTCGATGATATGACAAAAAAAACAAAAAACCAAAAAAACCCGGTCAATTCGTTAAAACAGCTATGAATAACCCAATGGAGCAATAATTTTATTCTTATGACTTCCACTTCGGAACCACGCCCTCGAAAATGGCCATTTTTACAATGTTGACCATGATAATTTATCAATTCTAACTAATATATTTTCTCTTAATATGGCAACGATCCTGCTCCACAGTGGACACCGATTTTCACAGAGAATTTTTTCTTCGCTTTCATCTGAGCTATGTATACATATATGAGCGAGTTTTTATAAATAACAGCGTGGCGATATTTAGTACTTAGTAGCCGCATCATCATCTTTAGGAGCATTCAGGTTTGTAGGAATTCTGTTATTCATTCAGGGATAAGGGTTATTTCATGCCATGATTTCCGATATTATTATTATTACTACACTATGTCATAGATTGTATTTAGAAATCATCTCGTTTATGTTGATTTAGTATAACCTCGTTTAAAATTTTTGTGGTCAGGGGTAGGGCAAGGAGAGGGGGCGCAGGCGCGGATCCAGAGGGGGGGCCAGGGGGACCGGACCCCCCCCCCCTGCTCAGACTTGAAATTTTTTTATGCGATTTTATTGGCGATTTAGACCTGTAATTTTGGAATTTACCTTCCGGAAATACGTCAGAATGAACCAAATTGAATCTAATTTACCAAATTTTTCTGGGGGAGGGCCCCAAATCCCCCGTTAATCGGATGAGCGCAATTAGTTAAAAAAAATTATCATTTCCCCGCTTGTAGGTGACAAGGAGTCGCCTGCACAACATCGTGGGTTATCTCCGGATCCCCTAGTTTCCTTCCACTGCGAAAAACCCCTACGTACAAGCGAATTTTTGAAATAAAATTGAACCATATGTTAGTTCCGAAATGACCTAGTTTGTGTCGACATAACCCAATTTCTCTCGGTTTCTTTCTTTCTTTAAAAACTTTCTGTATTGCGACTGATTGTACTCGTATCGACTCAAAGTAACTGTGAATTTAAGCAAACCGATATAAAATTACGCTCAATATCCTAACTACAGTGTATTCGTTTTTCAATTATTATGTATTCATCTTACTTATACAAAGTTAGTCTGCGGATTTTTCAAATGTTACACATTTTACGAGCCCATTACAAATACGTTTTAAATATTCTCGTTTAAAGTTAACATTTAATTAAAGGGACATTAGATAATATAAGATAAAGAGCTAACTTTTAACGCTATAATAGTTAAAAATAAATAAAGAAGACAGAATATGGTGGAAATGTCAATCAAATTACTTCACTCTGAACCGAGGTATTAGAGATTCAATTTTAGACTAGCCTCGATCGTCATTACTAACTTTGGTACAATAATTAACACAGTCTCGATTATCAAATTGAACGTTAAATTATCCATCAAATGTATTCAAATCTATCAAATATGAGAGGCTAACTATGCCATTGAGAGTTAGTTGTGGTCTGAATAAGTTAATTAATGTCTAATTAAGCATACACTATGCAAGAACCTATCGCGGGTCTTTCTTTAAGCCTGAAATGTTATCTAAATCATTAATTAGACATTAATTGCATATAAGTTATCCCTACCATAATCAACTCTGGATGTCAACGCTAGCCTGCGATATCTACCAGATTAGGATCGGGTTTGCTGCTCAACTTTCATTCATGATCTAATAATGAAATGGATAATCGGGACTATGTTTTTATCGTACCGACTTTAGTAATGGTGATCGAGGCTAGGCCGAAAAATTAAATCGTAAAAATCTCGGTTCAGGTTGGATTAATTTGAGTGAAATTTCCTTTTACATTATCTAGTTTTTAACTATATAACGACAACTGCTAGCTCTTTATTTAATCTACCATAATGTATCTTTAATAATTTAGATAACAACGTGGCAGACTAGAGAGGTCGAGTAGACAGCTAGAAAATAGGCATGATGATTATTATACTCCAGTGACACAGATTATGCATATATTTCAAAACAATATATACCAGATTATTTGATATATCAACTTTCCTGAATACATAGTCTGGATTAGTTGGATACGTAACTAACGTACGAAAATTAAGTAGTAGCTGGCTTTTTTTTTCGCACGTGTTGCTCAGTAATCCCAGCCAGAATTTGGCTATTTTTTAAAAATTGCGTTAAAGTTTTAAATTTTTGTTTAGGACTGAAACAAATTAACTATTAGTCAATCCCCACGCTAAAACATTAACAGAATTGATTGTGTATATCTGAAATACACACGACCGAAGCACAAAATAGTGCCAATATGCCGACGTCAAATCGAGAGTTGTTGATATTGTTATTTCTGTGAAAAATCATTGGAAGAGCGATAAGATTATATAGTCCTGAAGGCTGCGGGGGGGGGGGGGCTATATTGTTTACAATGTAACATTGTGTCTTGTAATGTTGCAAATGATCATAATGAAAGTGTTGACATTTTGTTTGTTGATGTGACCTCATGACCTGTGACTTTTAGATAACGTCATATGGATATCATGGCTATTCACTGTGTCAGAGTCACGTCTCTACAGGTAGGGTGAGTCTGTCGTTCAGATTCTGCAGGTAGGGTGAGTCGGTCGTTCAGATTGCGCCACTGACTGAAAAAAAAATCATCACTAGAAGAACGACTAGATGATCTTGAGGAGTACTGAAGAAGGACGTGTCTTAAATTCTCTGGTCTGATAGAAAATAGTACAGAATATTCGAGCGCTTAGTATTAGACTTAATTAATAATAAAATCGTGGGTGGTGATTATCCACCAATTACAATATACAAAATTGGACGCAGCCATCGAGTTGGAAAGCGTGTTCCTAATAAAACCAGGGGTATCATTTTCCGATTTATTAGCTATCGTGACAGAGCTGCTGTTTTTGGCAACAGACGTAAATTAAAACCCTTCAACGAAGGACACGTAGTTCTTAAGAATTTGTTAACGAAGCATTAACCCATAGACGATCGCTGTTGTACAAGGAGACTGGCGATCTGTTAAATTCAAAGCATATTACTAATTGCTGGACATACGGTGGTCGTATCTATGTCTAACCGCTTGTTGGCGACAACACGATTATAAACTCAGAAGTTGACCTCCAAAGTCTGATCTGATTGTTACTAATCAAAACAACACTTGACATTATACACCAAGGATCCGCCAAGAAATAGTTGTCAGTCCATCTGAAGATGGAAACAGGTCAGAGGTCAACACAACGACAAAATGTCATCAACCCAACAGCAAGTGAACAAATTGGATATGTCCTAAATTCTGTCGGGCCAAATACAACCTTAAAGCGGCTCACACACGCTCAGTACAGTAGTCAATAATATTGTCAATACTTGATATTGAAGCTCGAAATAATTGATGTCAATATAATTGAAGAAATCAATTTTATTGACGAGCCGTCAATTTTTGTGCAACAATAGGTCATGTGTGGGCGTCATCAATAATATTAACGCAATATTTCGTTTTCACTAAGCTCTCGAAGTAGGTGTGTGTGCCCAAATTTCTCCCCCTGAGTACACCACCATTATGACCATTTTCGATGTATTTTCCTTTTCTTGGGAATCGCCATAGCTAATGCTAAACAAATAGTTCCGTCAATGATGGCAGCTTTACTCAGTATGAACATTGTGACAATATAACTGAACGTGTGTGGGAAACCGAAATTTACTTCAATAAAATTGACATCCATAATATTGACAATTACATTGTTAGACCTCGGCCTGTTTCCAGCCACCTCCACCCCAAAATCTACCGTAAATGCTACTTAACTATGTCTTTAATAAAAATCTAATAGTCCGTTCAGACGCTTATTTTTAAACCAGTTCACAATCGCTGGGGTTTTTAAGACAGCATCGTGTTGCGTTCACACGTACCATAAGCCAAACCAGTTTAACTATTCTGACCTCTTCGGACGGAGGTTAGAGTTAACTACGCATGGTCAGCTTCACCATCTTTATTCGGTTCCCGCATGCTTTTGATAACATTGGCACTGTCTGACCCGATATTTTCACAGGAATGTAACTTACTGCGTACTGCGCAATGCGCATGCTCAAAGCAAGCTGGAGCTGGTTTTTTAAGCGAACCCGTTCGGACGGCTAAGATGAACCAGTTTAAAATAAAAAGCCTTCTCAAAGACAGGTCGCGAGCTGGGGTTTTGAAACTGGTTTATTTGCCCTCTCATGTGCATTCAAACGCTTACGTTAAACTGGTTTAACGATCCACGGGTTTTTTAAACCAGTTCAAAATAAGCATCTGAACGGGGTCCAAGATAACACATAATAGATAATGATAATATACAAAATATCTTTCGAATATATTGTGAATAATAACGTTATTTATTGTCTCTATCTGTCCAGTATTTTCAATAACATATTAACCATTGTTTGGCCTTTCATAAATTTCCTTTGTTGTGTTTTTGCAGTCTTACGAAACATGTATATCAAATATATTTACCATATGGTGTATTACAAATTATTAGCATTACTTTCCAAATGGATTTAGTATAATGCAAAAAAAATATATATTTATATATTCAATTTGAACATGGTACTGACTCGGATTTCTTTGAAGTTATTAATATATTGAAAATGTTTACGACACAAACAAAATAAGCAGAAACCTAAAACTAAAAACTTAATATTCACACGTAAACAATCTCATCATCCTAATCTTAAGTTTGAAAATAAAATTATTGATAAAGTTACCTCACACTGCCACCTATAGGACTAACATTTCATCTAAACGGAAAATAGGCATAATATACTTCTAAAATTCACAAAAAAAGCTTGGAATAGACGTAACATACTACGCCAATTTAAATTCAGATTAAGTAGATCTACGTTATGTATACGATATTTACGTCATTTATAAGCCTTCTTATCGAATATCGGGATAGTATATGGGATAATTGTACTACTAAAGATTCGGTATTACTTGAGAATAATATCCAACTTGAAGCAAGGGAGAATCATAACTGGTCAGCGCCGAAATTTCCACAAAAAAAAAAAAATGTTTTTGATGAATTAGGATGGGAACCATTGTTCAAACGCCGTCAAGAGCATAAACTCGTCTAGTATTTGTTCGATATTTTAATGAAAATATAAAATGAAACAAAAAAAAATAGGCCTGCAATAGGCAGATTTAGCTCTTGCATAATGCATGTTTAATTAATTTAAAAGACATCATGACTTTAGTTTATTTAATAAATACAATTATAATATATACACTTATTATTATACAAAATACATTTAGCAGTAACATATTTTATATTTTCTATAATCGTGCGTGTAAGTAAATTTAATAGTTTGTGCAACTTCTAAGGCATTACCATTTCACAATACTCGTGCTACTTACTTAACAAAGCATACATCCCTGTAATATACTTAATTATAGCTACTATAAACCTTAAGCTACGTTCACACTGTATGCGCATTCATTGCGAATTCCGGAAACCGGTCTCCGGAATTCTAATTGGTTTTTCCCGGATTAAAGGCGGTGCGTCACATTGCAGTTTATTTGGATTTAATTCAGAATTCAAAGCGCCACACTGAATGCGCAATGGATGTCATTCAATCCAAGATGGCTGCGCCAGACAGTCATATTGGTGGTTTTATGCTGCAAGCAACGCTACATCTCGGCCTTGCAATACTGAACGTTTTAGGTCAACACCGGGGGCGAACCCGGGACCACCGGACTAAGGAGCCAGCTTCTTATTCACTGAAGCAACGTGGCTCCCATTTCATAATTCAAATCCTTTCAGCACTAATAAGGTGAATAAGGTGATGGATGAAGAAGCCGATTGATTTTGAACGATTTGCGATAATTAAATGTCAGTATAGGGCAGAATTTCGTGTGTCGTAAATGGAAAAGTACGCCACAATCCGCCTGACAACCTATGTTTTAGTTTGTTATGTTACCACAGTATTTATCATGGCGACCTTTGGGGAGAAAGCGATTGGCGAGAGAACCTTCGCATGTCAAGAGCTACGTTCGAGATAATATGCAGTTTGTTAAGGCCGGCCATTGCAAAACAAGATACAAGATTCCGGAGGCCAGTGCCTCGCCACGAGCGACTGACTGTAACACTTTGGAAACTGGCAACAGTTACACGACTCTTGGACAGAAATTTGGACTTGGACGGTCAACAGTTTGATCTGAATCAAGCCTGTCACACTCAAATCTTGACTGTGAATAATCCGTTCGGAATAATTGTTCCGGGTTGAATAATTCGTTGATTCATATTCAGTTCGGTTTTTATCGAATTAAGTGTGACGCCAAAATCCGGAATAAGACTTTATTCTCAATTCAATTCAGATTAAACCCCTGGTGTGAACGCAGCTTAAGTGCAAGCAATTCGAATCATTTGGAATAAATCGCTCTTAACTGGAATAAATACGCGAATTGTCGATATCCAAGGTATAAGTTATCCTTATGCATTTAGTTATACCTCGACTGAATTCATTAAATGACTCTTCCATGGAGTACAGATATAATATTTACTTGGCAATGCTCCTCTTCTTCAGGAAACAATGTGTGAGGTAGCGATTGTTGGTGCCGGATGTCGGTTTCCCGGGGCTGATAATCTGGATGAATTTTGGAGAGTACTACGTAATGGCGAGAATCACGTGATAGAAGTTCCACCTAACCGATGGAACTTAGAAGCATTTTATGATCCAGATCCCGCAGTTCCCGGCAAAACACACGTTAGACGAGCGGGTTTTGTTGATGGGTATGTTCTATCGAAGTTATGTTTACGCTTACGTGTGGTATGGTTATTATCTCCTATTACTCATTATGTTTATGAAAGATGTGTGGGTGTGGGTATGTCTTTGTGAGGGTGGGGAGGGGGCATAAATTGAATGGCCTGTCTTTAGTTTTAATGCTCTTTATGGCTCTAGAGAATGCGCAGATAAGAAAAAGGGAATATCATTTTTTAAGCTTATTCTTTATATGTTATTTTAGCCATGACAAATGGGATTACAAATTCTATGGTATCAATGAATTCGAAGCTCTTAAAATGGATCCACAACACAAGTTTGTATTAGATTGTACCTTCATGGCTTTAGAGAATGCTGGAATAAGTAAACAGCAAATGAGTGGATCTAACACAGGAGTATATATTGGTAATTATCAATATTAATATTAAAATTAGATATAATCGCGTGTCTATTTTTTTTAATCTTGATTCTTAAAGCACATATGAATGTATGTAAAGTGATTTATATTCAATTCTTGAAAAATATAAAAAATATTGCAATTTCTAATCAATTATGTTCGGTGGAATTCTTAGTGCATTCTACACTTTTATTAATTATTTCCACAGTGTGTTGTACGTAGGATATGTTTTTATTTGTTCATTACAAAATGGCATCCGAAACCATAGGATACACGACTCGTGTACTGATTGTAAAACGTTAATTGTATCTTAAATATTGGATTTTAGGATCTTATAATTTCACGGCAAGATAACAACTTCAATATTTGAAATTGGCCAATTGAATTCTAATTCGTGTTTTTGATTCGAATATTATGATGAATATTAAGTTAGAGACTTAGCTTCTTTAAGTACACGTAGAACACCACCAAATATAGGTATTGCACTTACTTCTCAACGCAAAATGAGCTCGTTATCTAAAATTCCAAATTTGATAATAGTCGTCTCATACTATAATTGCACACACACCTGTGTCATTGTGTGAACACAGATTCCAATCCGTTATTGTATTAAAACATGAGAGTGCTTATATTGGCTGACGAATGAAATCACATGTACCGCCACTTATTTGATGTGCTTGATCTACAAACATGGATTGTCAAGATTCTTTTACGTGCACCCTAATGTGTATATGTGTTGACTTCCGATTGACCAGACAATAAATCTCAGAATTTAAGTCCTCATTTTAACAAAAACGTCACCCTTGTTTCTTATTTTGTGGGAACACGCTGTGCTCGAAACACTTCAGTATTAACATTGCCATTCTCTAATGGAATGGAATATCTAACCTTTTCAAAAAATGGGATCTGTGAAGCTTAAGACCAATAAAATCTGTGCATTAAGGTGCTGGGTAAAAATCTTAGCTACTTTGTCTTGTGGTAATTTATATAATATAAATAAACAAAGATTTTGGGGCATGAAAAAGCTTTTAGTCATATTGACAAACAGCGGCAAGTTCTGTCAAATGTATTTAGTCGTGCCCGTGTGAAAATTAGATTTGTGATATTCCAATAAATTCGAAATTGAAATTCTATATGCACTGCACATGCAGTATACTTCACCCATATGAACATTTCAAATATGTATTTTGTCATTGACATGTAATTCATTATTTTTTTATAGGTATGTTTGGCTCTGATTATTCCAATTTATTCGCACCTGCTGCCGATGAAAGTGATAATTATACACTGACTGGTACCAGTAATAGTATTGTAGCTGCCCGGGTGTCGTATGCTTTCAATTTGTTAGGTCCATCAATGAAGATAGACACTGCTTGTTCATCATCTCTTGTAGCTATACATCTAGCTTGTCAAGCTTTACGTTCAGGTAGATTTACATAATTATGATTTTGTTATTTACTGACACGATGGATTGTCTTGCGAACTTTTGTAAAGCAAGGAACATATAAAGCACAAACTATTCTCTAATAAACACAATGCGAAAATCAAGCACAATCGTTTATAACAAAATCGTAAAAATGGAAATAGACTTTTCACATGCGATAAATATGATAATGGAACAATATTTACCTTTAAAAGTTACTTTCTAGCACGAAATATCTATGAAATATACTTACAGTATTAGTAATAAATCTGTGGTCTATTTCTTCCTCAGGAGAATGTGATATGGCTATAGCAGGTGGAGTCAACTCACTGATGAGACCAGATATATTTATACAACTCAGTAGGGCTGGTATGATATCACCTACTGGGCAATGTCAGGCTTTCTCTGAAAATGCTGACGGATATGCCAGAGGAGAAGGATGTGGAATTATTATCCTGAAACCATTAGAACAGGTGTATTGAGTTTAATTTTTTAAAATGTCTGTAATTTGATCAATCATTAATTCGTAAAATCCCTCATCCGGCCCAGCTTCTGCTACTCCTTCCGGTTTCCAGCTGACTGAGTGGGTGAGACGCTGGATGACTAGCCTGGAGGTCGGGTGTTCCATCTCTGCATTGGCCGACAAAGTTCATCCAGATTTTCCCGGCGTTGTCAGTGATGCAGGGCGGTGGGGGGGCTGACAAGGACAGCTGTCTAGTCATTCGGATGGGACAAAAACCGAGGTTTTGTGTATACATTGGCAGTTGGAATTCGATATAAGAGTAGGCCGTTGGCCGCTGTCCGGGCAAATTCTCCCTCGTAGCACACTGTATGGCGTGTCCGTCTTCATTAGCCGAGTTCGGAGTAGAACAGTTGGACGATAAACCACGTTTAATTTCATTTTTGTTACTCCAGCTCTGATAAAGTCCACAGGATTGTGCTGAAGTATTCGTCATTTACCAAATAACAAACTTTCACAAATTATGTACGTACTGTTTCTTGTAGGCTTTGAAAGATAATGATCCTATCTGGGCAACTATTGTTACATCTGTCAACCATGATGGTCAAACAGTGACACCTATCACAACACCATCTCCCCAGCAACAAGAATCTCTTCTTAACATAGTGTTTGACAGACACAGAATTGATCCAGAATCAATAGACTATATCGAAGCTCATGGTGAGTTAAAGTCAGTACTGAACAACACGAAATTAATCTTTCTGGGACACAAAGCTGCCATTTATTTTCTGCATACTCTACATAGCTAACAGAAAATACAGCCTTGGTGTTGTACTTTTGCAATTTAGATCTTAAAAGCGCCCCCCCCCCCCACAAAAAAAAAAGAAACAAAAACAAAAAACAAACGCAAAAATGCAAACCACAAAAGTCAGGTAAGATATACGTGTATATTGGCCATTTTTGAAATTGATATTATTATATGATACTTCCAATTGTAGGCACAGGAACCAAAGCTGGTGATCCAGTAGAAGTTACAGCTCTTGGTAAATTCTTTCAAAAAGATAAACATCCTAAACAGAGACTGATAGGATCTGTAAAAACTAACATTGGACATCTAGAATCGGGTGCTGGTGTAGCTGGTCTAATTAAAGTTTTATTGATGCATAAACATCAAGAAATCGTCCCATCGCTCCATTTTGAGAAACCCAGTGAGAATGTTCCTCTTGATAAATATAATCTGAGAGTACCAACAGAAGTTCAGCCCTGGCCCCAAAACGGTAATAGGTGTATGAGATCGTGTGTAAATAGTTTTAGTTTCGGTGGTACTAACAGTCATGCTATCATCACAACCCCAATGACCCCGTCAAATGGACCAGAACATTACGACACATGGATATCCCAATTGCCCAGAATTGTCTGTTTGTCAGCATGTGATCGCACCTCCCTACAGATGGCCAAGTCGCTTTTCTGCAAAACCGGAGAAGGTTGTAAAATTGAGGATGTTTCATATACCACTACGTATAGACGAAATCATTTCCCGTTTCGTGTTGCTGTCATTGGCACTACCATGAAAGAAATTATCGACAGATTCAACGAAATTGACTTTGAACATAAACACAGAATAGATGCTGTTTCTAAGAAGAAGAAAATTATTTTGGTATTCGCTGGAATGGGAACAAACTGGAAAGGAATGTGTCAGTCATTATTAAAACATTCTATTGTATTCAAATGTGCTATAAATGGTGTGTCGAATATATTGAAACGATTTGTTTCATGGGATTTGTGTGATGCATTGGAGAAAGGCTTTGACCTGGATGATCCATATGTAGCCCCAATCATGACATTCGCATGTGAAGTCGGTGTATTTGCTATGATCAAAGAATTTGGAGTTGTGGCAGATGCTATTGTTGGGCAATCTATAGGCGAAGTTGTAGCAGCGTATGCATCTGGAGCTCTTAGCCTAAACCAAGCAGTTTGTGTTATTTACCATAGAACTAAATATCAAGCCGAAGCAATTGGAGGCAAAATGTTTGTAGTCAGGAATATGAAGATCGCTGACGTAAAGTCTGTAATGGAATCGTTTAAAACACAAGCGAACATATCCCTGTTCTACAGCCCATCTTGTTGCACAATCAGTTGTGATGATGGTGTCGTTGATTTGATCAAATCGCGGTTGAACGAAAAAGAATGCCGTGTGGAATTCGTGGATTTAAATGTGACAAGCGCATTTCACTCGCACCATATGAACGAATGTGCCGAGAAGTTGACATCTGCATTTACTCTTCAAGGAACTCCACCAACAACGCCTATAGTATCATCGGTAAGCGGGAAATTGTCTGGTGTAGCAGATTTCATCACGTCTGAATACTGGTCGAAAAACATTAGGAACCCAGTGTTGTTTCACCAGTCTATAGTAGAAGTCCACGAACCAGATAAACTGAATATATTTATAGAAATTGGACCAAAACCCATTTTAAAAGCACACCTAGGAAAAATATTTGAACAACCACTTGTTGCCTTAGCTATACCAACAATACAAAAAGATAATGAAATAATATCTATAACAAAGGCTGCAGCAATTCTATATGAGAATGGAGTAAATATCAAATGGGTGGATCTTCTAAAATGTCAAGGAAAAGTTATAGACGTTCCACAGTACCAGTTCAACCGGATTCCAAATTGCTACATTCCCAATACAGCAAGAGAAACACTTATGGGTGTTAATTCTAAAATACACGGTCATCCATTTCTGAAATCGCTTCGTTCAGATTCTAGAAATTATAAAGTTTTATTAGACCCGTCTCGCATAGCTTCTATCTATGAACATAAAGTAAATGGGGTTGTCACGGCACCTGGTGCATTCTATGCAGAAGTGGGAATAGCTATTGCTGCCACCAAATCCTGTCGCTTAATATCCGAGGAAATCAGCGTTGATTTTAAAAATCCGCTTGTTTTAATCAACCGAGAATCGAAAGAGCTTGATGTAGAAACAGAAAATATAAATCAGGAGATACAATTCAGAATCTTTGAAGGGACTACAGTTTATGCAACCGGTACTATTAAATCTTATTGTAGTGGGTCGGCTGTTGATAAATTAGAGTTAGATGAAATCCGAAGCAGATGTAAGAGTTTGGTAACATCAGAAGCCATGTATGCTGATTTGGCTTCTTATGGGTTTCAATATGGACAGGCGATGACCATTTTGCAAGGAGCCGTAAAGAATGATAAAGAGGCTTTAGTGGAACTTCGGATGAATAAACTTCTAAAAGAAGAAATGGAAGGAACGATACTGCATCCAGTTATAATAGACGGTCTCCTACAAACGCCTGCCGTTTTTGGATCTAACAATGACAGCGTGGAACTAATTCCTTCTCATTTGAACCAAATTCGGGTCTTGCGAGAAGTAAAAGATCACATGTTTTGCTATGTAAAGCTTCTAACAATAACACAGACAAAGTGTACTTTTTTAATCCACCTGTGTGCTGAGAATGGCGAAATCATCGCTAGTATTTTGAAATCCACAGTTAAAGCCATTGGTACCAATCGTGAGAAAGCCAAAGAATATTTTTACAAGCAGCAGTGGAAAAGAGTTGGTCTGGTTGACAACCCCGCCGCAGATAATAACACAGATATTATTTCCATTGGAGCTCAATGTCATTTAGGCGAATACCCTAGCGTTATTATTCCAGAGAACAATGAAGAAAGAAAGAAATTATTGGCGAATTTCAGTACCCAAATTAAAAACCATAAAAACATAGCAATCATGATAGACGAAATCAGAGATGAAACATTGGATGGACGTGACATGCAGACTGTTGTGGAAAGAAAACTACTCTGGCTTAAAGATATTTTAATACATGTTCACGAAAATACTGAAAACTGCAGGGTTTTAGTAATTACCAGGAACTCCTGGGCTGTTACTACCAATAAAAGCAACTGTGTTGAAACATCAAACTGTAACCCAATTCAGGTTTCAATATGGGGATTTCTTAGATCCGTTCAAAGAGAAACCATGTCGTTTCAACTCCACATTGTTGACTTAAAAGATTATAGTAACGAGATATCCAAGATCGGAATCCTTGAATTTTTAGTGGGTGAATTTTCCAGCAATCTTAAAAATCGGGGCGAGATTCTGGTCACTGGTGGTGTATTATATTCGTTCGAATGCACGGGATTTTATGAAATGAAAGATTACATTGAACAAAACCAGTGTTCATTAGGCGATTTTGAGATGTTTTCTTCACAGAAAGACAGAATACAAAATGTTTTTCAAATGTATCCTTGTCATGAAGGAGGAAACTCTAACTCAAATACAGTTATAATGCAGGTGATATCTTTAGTTCTCCAAAATCCAGATCTCTGCTCATCTTGTTTTGATTCCCTAGAGGAAGAACCAAGCGAATTTCCCATCTCCTGTCTCGAAACGGTTGGCTATGTGAGCAAGAATAAAACTAACAATAATCGAAGAGATATTTTCATATCATGCTATCCCGTGCATGCGTCAAATAGGGTAAAGGTACCAACCTCCTGTTGTGTACCCATGCCCCTATTACCTAGATACCAGGGTGGGCTAATAACAATCTTCGTAACTTTGTGGAATTTATGTGAGCATATCACATCCAAGTCAGTTATCTTGTTTTGCGAAGATAACACTTCATTATATGAAGAAATTATGTGCTTAATGCTAAGATATAGAAAAGTCAAAACTATTATTCGACTTACTGGAAAGACGAACACTTTAACAAATGGATGCGAGTTAATAAATCTAACACGATTAGACAAAAGCATAATTTCTAGTCATATTCGAAATTTCTCTAAAGTGACAAGATTTATTAGCCTCTCTGCTCTTGTATCACAAGACTGCGTACACCTATTATATCACCACATGCAAGATTCGGAAATTGAAATTTTAAAGGAATGGGACATATTCTCGCCCATCAAGCTCATCTCTACCATGCCAAGGATGTCAGCATGGTTGAAGAAATCAACTAAAGATGTAAACATGATTGTAACTAGATATGGAGCATACACTGAAGCTGCAGATTATCTGACCAAGTTGTTTTCTCCAACGGAAATCAATCTCGACCACTCAGATGTAGTTGTTCCACCATTACGCCTTAAGCCACCAGACCGGATACTCAGTAAATCGGCTGCTTATGTAGTTGTTGGTGGTTTAACTGGACTTGGGTGGCAGTGCGTTAAATGGCTGGCAGAAAATAACGCTGGCTTTATTGCTTGTTTTAACCGCAGATATCCCACTAAGGGCGACAAGATCAAAATGGAAGAATTATCCAATAAATGCTGTTGTAAGGTAATTGATTTACCAACAGACGTAACCGATTTTATCTCTTTGAAAGAGTCGCTTAAGAAGCTCAGGCAACACTTTCCTGTGAGCCCTCTTAAGGGCGTGATTTTCGGAGCTGGTTTATTGAGAGATTCAACATTGGTTAATATGACAAAGAAACAACTAACAGAAGTCTTAGATGCCAAAATTACTGGTGCATGGAACATGCATTTAGCACTAGAAACTATTGATCTGGATTTCTTTATTCTCCATTCTTCAATAACATCAGTATTCGGAGCCCCAGGACAAAGTAATTATGGAGCTGGAAATGCTTTCCAGGACAGTTTAGCGTTTTATCGCAGATCGAAGGGATTACCTGCACAAAGCATAAATTGGGGGCCTTTGGATATGGGAATGTTGGAAAATACCAAGGATAATTTGCGTAATAGACAAAGACTCGAAAATCAAGGTTATCGTTTAATCTACAAAGATGATATTGGCCATTGCCTAGAATCTGCCATTTTATCAGATCTTCCGCAGATTATTGTAACTGATCTAAATTTACAGGTATTTAAAGCTAATCTGTTCAGCTACAAAGACGTGTTTGGCATAGAAAAGGTTCGTGGCATATTGCCAAAATCTGTGAATGACATTGGATCAACCCCCGAAACAAAGTCTGAAAAAATGCAAATAAGTATCCACGTTTTACAATCTGCAACTACCAAAGAAAGAATATCAATGATGGAATCTTACATTTCTCAACTAGTGTGTAAAGTACTGATTTTAGATGAAAACAGTTTATCACCGAACTCATGTCTAGTGGATGAAGGAATTGATTCAATGTTAGCTATGACAATTGTAAACGAAGTAAATAGGGATATTGGCTACAAACTACCTGTTAATTTATTATTTTCACCTCATACAACTGTAGCTAGTCTGGCAAGTTTTATAAATAAGAATATCGGGCATAGTAATGATCTTGACGATGAAGACAATCAAGACGACAACGTTGACCATCAAGAAACCATATCCTACACTGAATACAGATATTACAAATTAAGCCAAAACCCACTAGCTTATAAAGCATTCCATCTATTATTTGATATTTATTTTTCGGATTTAAGCCTGAATACGGAGACTTTAACAAGTTTGTTGTTGTTAATAACATCCAGAAATCCTATTCTTAGAACAACTTACTCGGGGGTATTACGTCCAGGAGGTTCAAAACGAGATATTAAACGAATTCTGATTGATGCAAACCAAGCACTTGATCTGATTATAATCGACGAAGACAATCGAAATATCGATGGAACTTTTGAACAGAAAAGTATGGAACCCTTTGATTTGAAATCCAGAGGACCTGCTCGTTTCATATACCACACAAATGGTTCATCTATGCGAATCGGCATTGTATGCAATCACATAGCATTTGACATACTAGCGGTGAGCATGTTATTGGAGGAATTCATACACTGCTTGAAAAGTTTCTACATGTACCAGAGCCTTGAACACGTTTCAATACCAGCAGCTCAAAATCATATATCGGCAGCGAATATAATGGATAGGAGATTAAAATTTTCCCTCAGTGCGATGAACAGTTTTTGGAAAAGCGAGTTATCCAAGGGCGTCCCGTTGATTGCTATCGATTCTACTAAACCATGTCAATTACATGGCCTTTCCGTTATAGCCCATAGACAAATATCTAGAGAACTACACAATGAACTCAATAGACTAAGCAAGACACTACGGACAACAACATCTAAGATAATGATGTCTACGTATCAGCTGTTTTTGAGTCTTCGATCTGGACATCGTAGAGTTTTTATTACTCTACCTAAAGACCTTCGGTCGCCATTGCCAGAAACTAAACAATTTATGGAATGCTTAATAAACCACATACCAATTTTTGCAGATATAGAACATTCCATGTCTATGAAAGATTTTCTTGTTACTAACTCCAAACATATCAATGAAATTCTTGACAACAGCCTATTTCCCTATGATGAAATAGAAAAACTTATACCCGGGGATGCTAACAATGACTTGTACCGCCATATTTTGACTTTTAACGATTATACATTTGTGGACCAATTAACAGCAATGAAAGAAGGTGCTGCATTGAAACTGAATGAAACCGATAATAGCCATATATTTGGTGAATCCTATTTATTCGTTGTCACTGATCATAATGCCCAAACAACGTCACTAAAGCTACAGTTGTCTGAAGAGATGTACAGTCAGTCTGATGTAGAAGTTTATATTGACCAAATTATTGAACTTTTACAAGAAATTGTTCTTCAACCTGAAGTTAAAATCGGAGAGCTAAAAATGGTAGCACCGAAAAGAACATTGGAGGGTATGTTGGTATTCATTTTCAGAGTTCCTTGTTTGTGAAAGGCCACTGAAATATGTAACATTGTAATGGGATATTTAAAACATTTTTAATTATGTGTGCTCTGTGATTCCGATCTACGTTGCTGAATATTGTTATACCAATAATTTTAATAATTATAGTTAATGATGGAATCTCAACACAATATGTTATCATTGTCTCTAAGTTATGTTCACGCGAAACACAAAATGTAGCATTGCATTCGACATTTTTTTTATGTTCATAATTGCAGGGAAATTTAGAAGTAAAACATTTACCGGCGGCTTAAAAGACCTGCACGTGAAGTTTCTTGAACCCGACAATGATGGTGTAATGTTAATACTGGACAAAAAGAAAATATTGAGAAATGACGTCATTCAATTTAATTTTGAAAAAAGGAAAAGTAAGTTATATTCTATCGGGGACAGTTTTCTTTTTATACGCCTACATTTATCATCTGATTGTTCTGGCTATATGTTGTTGACATTAGTGAGATGAAGAACCCCGATTAATTTCAATAATTTCCGTTAATATCGTCTGAAATTATGGACCATGTTTCACGTTATTGGATTTTGTGAATGCTCGAACAACAAAAGTTATCATCCAATCTGTATAAAATTTATATGCATTATTTAAATTAGTAAAACGAAAAAGACGATCGAATTTAAAAAAATTCTGTAAATTACTTCCAGGGTTAAGCCCTTTGTTGCAGTTTGTAGAACCCTGTGAACCCTAAACAACGAAATTTATTTCTTTGATAGGCATAAAATTTTACCTTGACGAAAATTGCAATCAGATCTGTATGAAATTGTCTTGAAAATGCCCCCAATTACCTGCAAAAGAATAAATATGCGATAATCCTTCTCCAACAACATTTCCCCACATTCATCTAACCTTAATATTATGACGACAGCTTGTAGTAGGCCCTCAAATCTAATATAGACTATAGACACGTGGCCTTGACTAAATCAATATATTAATAGATAATAAGCAACAAGAAAATAAAACAAACGAAGAATTTAGGACTAAGAATTAAGAATTTAAGACTATAAATTAAGAATTAAGAACACTGAATAGAGAACTGTTTGGTCTTCTATACTTTTTTTGTTTTGTGTTGAGTATATGATAATAATTTTTGTTTCAGAGAGTGGTATCCCGATACTTAAACTAGAAACAAAGAAAAAGATTTACAAATTACAGTTTCCAGACGGCAACGCTGACAGTTGGAAACAAAATTTAACTGATTTGTACAGAAACTTTAGATAATTTGAGACAGACAGTACTCTAATAACTTGTATTCCCTTGAAGTTTAGATAATTTGAAACATATACATACAATACTATTATATAATTTAATTCCTTACATTTATCTGTTAGAGTAATATTCCCCCTCCTACCCTGTCAAAATGCGAGATTTTATATAGTCATGTTTCACGGGTATATTGGGACAGATTAGTTAGTAACAAAAGTTCTTGCATATTCCCACAATTGTATGCTGACGTGCTATGTCGTCGCCATGTCCGTCCGTTCACGTTCACGTTCAGGTCAAATTTTTTATCCTTTTCGACAAAACTTGAATGAGAGGTTTATATCCCAAAGATCTTGGTTCCTGTCGATACTTGTGTGTATCGGTCCTAACTTCATGGATTATGGCCCCCCATTGTACGAAAAATCAAGTTATTAGCTTGTGGACATAATTTTTATCCGATTTTGATGAAACTTAAAATTTATGTTATACCCCATAGATCTCGGTTGGTTTGGACCGTAACTCTTATATAGATTTCAGTTTCTTGGGGTTTTTGTTTTTATTCTTCTAACGTCACGCATCATTAATTTCGAAGAAAGATATAAGAAACCCCGAATTTGACATTGTACTTTATCGAGATTTCAAGATTATATCGGTGACCTATCGATGTGTTTTAACATAACCTAGCACCATCTTACATGTATTCAACTGAACTAATTCAAAATCCCAGCGACCAAATACAGTTAGGTGCAGAATGAAAACATTTGGGTCACGAGCTTTTAGTTTTCTTGCTCCATCTAAATGAAACGATCTTCCAGTGTTCATCAAAAGTGCTTCTTCTACTGAATGTTTCTATTTCAACGTTATATTTTATTTAAAATTGTGTGTAACTATACAAATGTTGATATTATTATTATTTTATCAGTATGTTTAAATATAAATTAGTTCTAGTTTTACTCATTATAATGGAGTGACATCAATAAACGTTCTCATGACGTTAAGCTATTCGGTGAGTTACATATATAATGTTCTGTGTTTTTACTCTGATAATATTTACTTTAGAAAAGTCGCATCATATTATACTGATTTGCTTCTTTAATGACTTTGTTCAAAGAAAGTTCATGACATCACAGGGTATCCGTTGTTACAATTGAATTATCTAGAGTTAAAAACGACATCCCCTTCGTTTATTACACACTAAAATATACTTCCATAAAACATATTATTATTCCACACTCCCTCTCAGCTTCTAAATTCAGGGTTAGTGTAACTACCCCCCCCCCTCCATCGTTATCTAATGTTTATAGCCGAAATAAAAACAGTGTCTGGGCATAAAATATTTCAGTATTTATTAAATTAGTTTACTGTATAACCTGTCTTATTCAATAAAGTAACGGTATGTGTGATCCACCAACTCTTCCTAAATAATTGTTACTCGGATTCAGAATATGAAAATCTCTATTAATCACATGTTTGATTCACCCTCACCGTTCTACTACCATAGTCCCTTGTACCCATTGACGTGCACGTAAAAGATCCCTTGACAGTTGGAATTCGACATAAGAGCAGACTGTAGCGCCGCTGTCCATGCAAAAAAAAATTCCCACATTGCACAGTCGTTTTAAATTAACACCATCTTGGAGGGGTTTTTTGGTAGAAACTGAAAAACACTTACATAAGATTACATTACAAGCCATATCCAATGGAAACAAATGACGATTAAATACAATTGCGCCATTTTGGATTTTGTTTTGAATTTCTACCTTCACAGATTCTCGAAATTGATTTTTTGAGACCAAACTTGAGCCCAGCGATATCGACAACCACGTAAATGACATGCTGGAAGTCATACCCATCAGAAAAAAAATGACGGTTAATTTAAAGTCCGACATTTTTTTTGGATTTTCGAAATTTATCTTTAAATTCAGTAATATCGAAAATATATATATAAAAACATTGTAAAAGTCATATTTTTAGATATTTGCGCAGGTTACATGGAGAAAATACTATTTCATTACGATTGATTAAATTTCCGCCATTTCGGATTTCATTTTGAGTATTATGCTGTCTGGCATATGTATAATTGAACAAAAATGAATTGTTTTAATAAAATCTTACAATACAAAGTGGTAATAGAGGCAAAATGTTCCGAATATAACAAATACAAACAAACGAATTTAAAAGAACAAATATGTTTCGCATGGTACCGGTTATTTTTTTTAAAATGACTGCCAAATTTGGTAATAAAAGGACACACTATATGTTTTCGATGTCTCTAGATATAAAAATTAATTTTGAATATCGAACATGGTAGAAATTCAAAATTGCTAGAAAAATGGAATGCAGAATGGCGGATTTTACGTTAATCGTTATTTTTCCCTTTTGATACGACTTGTAACATGTCTTTCACGGTTCACCACATTTCGAATACAAATTTTATTACCTCCAAAATTCTAATTCCCAGCATTGAACTTTTCCAATGATTAAGAGATTATTTTTAAAATGGCTGATTCATTATATTATAGTTTGTTTTCTTTAACATCAAACTTTTGTTCTCAACATTATATTACAGTATCAAAGTGGAAACTGAAAAAAAATGGTTTTAAATCATGCACATGGTTAAGTTCTGAAGATCTGAACATGAATATTGTTAGCAACAATCTGTATTCAGCGACAACTATATAGTTTAAAACAGTTTCAAATCAACCCAGTCTAGTTATAGACAAATCTGTATTTCCACTCCCTATTTATTTACTTTGTTACATTGTACATACTGTAATTATATCACTCGTTCGTTCCTGGGGTTTAACGTCCACTTCCACCTATGTAATTATATTTATACCGATGAGTTTTATAGTCAAAGTAAATAAAGAACTGAACTGAGTACCAGTATAACAGTTTCAAGTTAACTCCATCAAGTTGATAGACCAATCTGCGTTCAGTGAGTACTAGTTTAACAGATAAAACCAACTCGGCCCAGTTGAAAGACTAATCTATATTCAGTTTAACATCAACTCAGTTTAGTTAATAGATTAATCTGTATTCAGCGACTTCTAGTTTAAAATCAACTCAGTTTAGTTAATAGATCAAGTTGTACTCAGTGAGTACAATTATAACAGTTTAAAATAAACCCAGTCTGGTTAATAGACCAATTTGTACTCAGTGAGTACTATTATAACAGTTTAAAATCAACTCACTCTAGTAAATAGACCAATCTGTATTAAGTGAGTACTAGTTTAACAGTTTAAAATCAACTCAATTAAATTAATACATGTATATCAATCTGTATTCAGTGAGTACTGGTATAACAGTTAAACATCAACTCAGTCTAGTTAATAGATTAATCTGTATACAGTGAGTACTTGTTTCACAGTTTACAATCAACTCAATTTAGTTAATAGATCGATCTGTATGCGATGAGTAGTGGTATAACAGTTTAAAATCATCTCAGTATAAACAATCAGATCGTATAATCTGTTGTTATTAGCTATCGTGGAAGAATCTGTTCTGACCTAAAAAATTAAATTTCGAAATCCAAAAATGGCCTATAAAATGAAGTCCAAAATGGTGGATTTTTAATTAATCGTCATTTTTTCCCGATGGATATGGCTGATAATCATAATATTGTGATTATTCATGCTTTAATCTAGTCATGTATAATGGAGTGATAAAGCTGAATGAATTAAAAACAGAAATAAAATTGAAATGAAATGGAATATAATATGTATCAATATATAACACAATTAAACACGCGAGTCCAATATTTCTTTTAATATATACTATTCAAAAAAAGTAGGGGATATTTGATTTTTAAGTGTTATTAAAGTCACCTAATGAAACTGACGAAGAAACAAATGACAAAATGAAATGAAGTTCACATTCATCGATTTATTCCAAATGATCGTTAGACTAAGTAAGGCACAGACTGACCATTATAAGGGTAAAATGATACCCGGGGTCAAACAGCAAAGTTACCACAGCATCACAACAAAGTCAGTAACGGGTAAATCCTCCTCTGTTTGCCAAACAAGCATTGATCCGACGTGGCATACTCCTAATGAGACGTCTAAGGTCATTTTGGTCCAGATTGTCCCATTCCTGTTGCAACGCAGCCGCAAGTTCTTGGACATTGGCAGGACGTTGTTGACGTTGACGTAACCTCTGTCCAAGCATGTCCCAGACATGCTCGATGGGGGAGAGGTCGGGACTCAGTGCTGGCCAAGGTAATGTGGTGATGTTCTGTTGTTGGAGGTAAACTGTAACGATCCTGGCCCTGTGACATCTTGCGTTGTCATCCTGGAAGATGAAACGGCGGCCATGACGTCGTGCGAACGGCACAACATGGACTGCCAAGATGTTGTCCCGGTAGTACTGGCCTGTAACACACCCTGTAACAACATGTAAAGCCGTTCTTCCGGCAACAGTGATGCCTCCCCACACCATAACAGAACCACCCCCAAATCGATCATGTCTGATGACGTTAACGTCTTGGAAGCGCTCGTTTCGACGACGCCACACCCTCCTACGTCTGTCCAAAAAATCAACAGTGAACCTTGACTCATCTGAAAACATCACATTGCTCCAGCGTCGATTATCCCAGTGTTGACGATCCCTACACCAACGACGTCTTGCCTGAATGTGATGATCTCTCAAAAAAGGAATCACACGAGGACGTCGGGCGCGAAGGTGACCCCTATGCAGTCGATTCCGAATCGTCTGGCCACTCACTCTCACACCAGTGTCTGTTTGAAGACGAGCGCTGATCTGATTTGCTGTGATGACACGATTTCTCAAGGCCAAGGTACGGATGAATCGATCCTGGGCTTGAGTTGTCGCCCTTGGTCGACCTGAGCGTGGTCTGTCCTGTACAGATTGTGTATCACGGTATCTGGACCATAGCCTGCTTATGACAGACTGAGAAACATTCATTGTCCGCGCCACAACCGCCTGTGTTGTGCCGATCTGTTGCATGCCAAGGGCACGTAACCTTTCATTTTGGGTAAGCCGACGCATATCAAAATTTGTTTTCTGGTCACTAAAACAATTAAACTGATGTTTCCACCCTGGAATTCAATGCCACAATGACTGTAACATTCAAAGTCAGAGTCGTGCAAATCTTGGGTTGGACCCCCATGATGATCCCAAGCCATACGATTACATCATGTGTACCTACTTCAAGAATACACATGATGGCAAATGGCCGCCATTTAAAATACTACGCCCGCCTCTTAGAGACGATAACTTAACTCGCTATAAATTGTAAAAAAATTTACTTCGGCTAGAATTAAAAAACACCTAAGATTAACATTTGCTAAAAATTTCTAAAAAACAACCTAAATTTATGGAAATGGGGCCAAATCAAATCAGGCAAATTACATCAAATAGTCCATGTTAAACGTATAGCAAAAATTTTAAACTAACGCGAGCACGCGCGTTTCTAGACAACGCCATAGCGGGTCATAGCAACCAGTGAGTATAAATTGGAAATCCCCAATGACGTAGATATTATAAATTGGAAAGCCGAGTCTGTCTTAAAATAAGTAGTACCGTCAGTAAACAAGATGGAAGCCATCTGCTATCGTGTTTGATCATGGAGTAGGCAAGCACAGGTGTGTCGTATGGATCCCAAGCATCACCTGCATTCCATGCGGTAGCTATTGGTGCGTTTGGGCGTCACATGTAACTGGAAATGTTTCTTCTGTTAGGTTCTATAGTGACTTTTTTCGTAGTCATTTGCATATTTTAGTATTTTGCCCCCAAAATCAAATATCTCCTACTTTTTTTGAATAGTATAAATAAGGTACGATTGGCAGGGCCGTGAGGCGAGGGGGGGGGGGCAAAATGGGGAAATTTTATTTGATCGTCATCTGTTTCTTTTGGATATGGATATGTTTTTTGTGAGAGTAGCCAAGTCAAGATGGTCTAAATT
Organism: Patella ulyssiponensis; assembly: GCA_963678685.1. Taxonomy (NCBI): domain Eukaryota; kingdom Metazoa; phylum Mollusca; class Gastropoda; family Patellidae; genus Patella; species Patella ulyssiponensis. The sequence continues at coordinate 46,515,498 of OY783225.1, read as the reverse complement.
TAAAACAACAACTAAATAGAGCCGGAAAATGCGAATTCGATATTGGGTTCAAAAATTAATTTCCGATAAGATTGTCACACCTCATATTTGTACGCAAGCTAAAACACTCCTGGACAAACTATAGATAACATAAATTTACAATCAGTCTTTCAAAAGAAAATACGCCGGAGAGGAGAGAACCACACCGGAATCCCCATAAAGTGAGAACCACTCGTGAGGCCAGATTCAGGAACCTATCGGTCACCGGTCCGTATCTGGTATAATCTATACCGATTGCAAACACAGTTGTATGTTATTCATTTCAAAAGTTCGTGCAATTGCCACGGTAATGCGGTTTAAAGCCAGCCATGGACACTAGACAATACATATATAATACCGGGGACATGAAATGAAATGAAATGGGGTTTAACGTCCTACTCTTCTGCACCTGACCTGGGCTAATGGAAGACGGGCATACGCCATACAGTGTGCTATGAGGGAAATTTTGCACGGGCAGCTGCACTACGGCCTACTCTTATATCGAATTCCAACTGCCAATGGATCTTTTACGTGCACGCCAATGTGTACATCCGAACGACTAGACAGCTGTAAATGGTGCTTTCTAGACTATATTCATCAAAACGATACAATTCATAACTACGCAAGAACATTAAGCAGTTTAGACTACTGAATTTAAATTCGCTGTTAAATTTTCTGATATTAAATATTTAAGGCAGAATGAACATTATAAAATTGGCACACGATTCGCGTGCCAGAATAGCATTTGAGCGAAGTTGTATGAAACGACTCGACGAACTAGGCCAAACACGTAGGAGAATACCATCGGTGTAAACTGTAATAACTAGACCATAAGACGTATTTCGTCGAACATAACTGATTAGAAATTACAGTAAAAAGAGAAACGATTGAATGTAAATCAGTTCCATTTGTGTCAATTTCTAGGTACCAAAGAATAGCGATTTTAAGCTCCTTTAAATGTGCATTTCCTTAAATCAACCTGTGGTTACTATCGATTTATAAGATAACAGGGGCAGACTTGGGGTCCTGATCCTCGCACCATTAAGAGTTCCCACGCTATGTGTGGTGGGGTGGGTTGGCGTCTCTCCACTCGGGCGTGGATGGTTTTGAAAAAGTGTATGTAAATGATACTTTCTACGGTATATCATGGTGTTTCTAGATTATATACATATTTAACCGGTGTCATTCCTAACAATTCATCATAACTTACTTTTAAGAGACCCTTGGAAGTTCGATACTCCTTTTCAGTCCATCCCTGGAATTGATACAACAAGGGCTGTAAACGCGGATCGTATATCCATTTCTGGCCCACCTAGGCTATTCAAATTTAGTTTTAGGAGTCCGACTTGAATTTGACAGTATTGGGTCTTTAAAACAAGTTCTTGGTGACAACACTGGTATAACTTCTAATAATACTTTTATTCTGCTTCTTACAATAGGTACAAACATCGTAATGTAAGCGACCGTAAAACAAACTTATATGGAGGCAGTCGAGTCTTAGCTCTCGTCTCGTCTCTGACTCCTATACCTAACTAGTACCCAATAGTTTATAAAAGTATTCTAGACAAAGGATCTCATTAGACGCCTGTCTAATGTATCATGCATCATATCAGGTTTAACATTCAGTATACTTTTTTTGGTAATGAAATATTTGTAATACACTAAAAACTGATTAAGAGTAACAACTCATTATGTAATTATCAGAAAATCATTAGAATTTGATTGCTTTTTATAAAGTTTTACCCCATGCTAACAATTAGTATGTACATGAAACATTTAATATCATGGATTTAGCAGTTCAGTTATCAAAATTCACTGAAAATCAATAGACGTCTTCGTCTCATGACTGTAAACACTATGTATAAATTTGAAGTCAATCGGATATTAACTTTGGCCTCTAGAGCATCCACAAGATTTTTTGAAGTGATCAAGTGCTATAACTCTGGCACTAATTATCAGAAATCGCTGAAAATCAATAGGCTTCTTCGTCTTATGACCTTAAACGTTGTGTATAAATTTAAAGTCAATCGGATATTAACTTTGGCCTCTAGAGCTTCCACAAGATTTTTTGAAGTGATCAAGGGCTATAACTCTGGCACTAATTATCAGAAATCGCTGAAAATCAATAGGCTTCTTCGTCTTATGACCTTAAACGTTGTGTATAAATTTAAAGTCAATCGGATATTAACTTTGGCCTCTAGAGCGTCCACAAGATTTTTTGAAGTGATCAAGGGCCATAACTCTGGTAGTTATTATCGGAAATCGCTGAAAATCAATAAGCTTCTTCGTCTCATGACCTTAAACACTGTGTATAAATTTAAAGTCAATCGGATATTAACTTTGGCCTCTAGAGCGTCCACAAGATTTTTTGAAGTGATCAAGGGCTATAACTCTGGCACTAATTATCGGAAATCGCTGAAAATCAATAGGCTTCTTCGTCTTATGACCTTAAACACTGTGTATCAATTTAAAGTCAATCGGATATTAACTTTGGCCTCTAGAGCGTCCACAAGATTTTTTGAAGTGATCAAGGGCCATAACTCTGGTAGTTATTATCGGACACAATAACTCTCTTCCTAATTACAAGCGGACGTTAAATAAAGCTATTTCACACACCCACAAGCCATATCCATCGGAAAAAAAAATGACGATTAATTAAAAATCCACCATTTTGGACTTCATTTTATAGGCCATTTTTGGATTTCGAAATTTAATTTTTTAGGTCAGAACAGATTCTTCCACGATAGCTAATAACAACAGATTATACGATCTGATTGTTTATACTGAGATGATTTTAAACTGTTATACCACTACTCATCGCATACAGATCGATCTATTAACTAAATTGAGTTGATTGTAAACTGTGAAACAAGTACTCACTGTATACAGATTAATCTATTAACTAGACTGAGTTGATGTTTAACTGTTATACCAGTACTCACTGAATACAGATTGATATACATGTATTAATTTAATTGAGTTGATTTTAAACTGTTAAACTAGTACTCACTTAATACAGATTGGTCTATTTACTAGAGTGAGTGGATTTTAAACTGTTATAATAGTACTCACTGAGTACAAATTGGTCTATTAACCAGACTGGGTTTATTTTAAACTGTTATAATTGTACTCACTGAGTACAACTTGATCTATTAACTAAACTGAGTTGATTTTAAACTAGAAGTCGCTGAATACAGATTAATCTATTAACTAAACTGAGTTGATGTTAAACTGAATATAGATTAGTCTTTCAACTGGGCCGAGTTGGTTTTATCTGTTAAACTAGTACTCACTGAACGCAGATTGGTCTATCAACTTGATGGAGTTAACTTGAAACTGTTATACTGGTACTCAGTTCAGTTCTTTATTTACTTTGACTATAAAACTCATCGGTATAAATATAATTACATAGGTGGAAGTGGACGTTAAACCCCAGGAACGAACGAGTGATATAATTACAGTATGTACAATGTAACAAAGTAAATAAATAGGGAGTGGAAATACAGATTTGTCTATAACTAGACTGGGTTGATTTGAAACTGTTTTAAACTATATAGTAGTCGCTGAATACAGATTGTTGCTAACAATATTCATTCAGCTTTATCACTCCATTATACATGACTAGATTAAAGCATGAATAATCACTTTATTATGATTATCAGCGTTCGCTAAATTTATTTTAAAATCAAACAAACCAGAAGAGAGATCATTTACCAAGCTTACATATACCCCATCCAACTCTATACGAGGCAGGATCTTCCCAGACAGCACACTGTTTTACTAACAATGAATGTTTTATTGGTGTCGTTTATTTGGGTTGTTTTCATGAAAACCGGATCATCAGGTGGGTCGATGTGACTTTTTTGAATAAACAGAATTTTTCATTTTTTGAATGGTCAAAAGATATATGTAAAGTCGCTAAATGCCTTCAAAAACTTGTAAATCTGAAATGGTTTTTATTACTGAAACTTGTTATTACAATTGACGTTGAACTTTGCCAATGCCATGGAGGTATTTTTATACGCCCACATTTTCATGTACACGTGCGTGTGCCCGTTAATATTTTGTTTGTGGACGCCCGACAGGCCACAATGTTTATCCAATTTTATCGAAACTTGAAATATTAGTTTATCCCCAAAATTTCTCGGTCCCTTTCCATATTTGCGCATATCGGATTATGGCCATATAACTTCTTGGATTATGGCCTCTAATTGTACGAACAATCACGTTTTTAGCCTATGACCATTCTAGTAGTCTCAATACTTATCCGATTTTGATGAAACTTGAAACTTTTGATATTTGTGATCTTCGAGTAACAAATATTCAAGACAAAATAAGCATTTTGCCCGCTGACCAGTTTGTCAAAGGATGACGTCATATTGTCATCTGGAGACAAGAATAACTCGAAGCTAGATGTTGTATTTGATCGAGACTTCTCACGTTTTTAGCCGAACATCTCTGATTTGAAATTAGGAACAAAACGGAAACGATTGAAAGTAATTCGGTTTATTCATATCACATTATTATATGCGTTGCGACCCATTTGTGTCAATTTCTTGGTTCCAAATAATAGTAATAGATGTACAACAAACTATGTTTCGTCTTTCTTGGAAAAAAATTCAGTCATCGTTTTAAAAAGTCATTAACCTTTAAATTTAAAAATGAGATACTAGGACGAACTTTACTCCCGGTGTTCCATTAAAGTCTGATTTCTGTCTCCATCGTGCCCCTAACTTCCAAGAGATAGGGGGGGGGGGCGAATGGTTAGTGTGTACACGCTGTATCATAAGGTCTGTCATTGACTCTATTGAGTCAATTGGCGTGGTTTCGATTCCACGCTTGCACGTAGTAAGGGCGCCTGTCCAACCTTGTGGGTTTCTCCCGGTCCTTCAGTTTCCTACCACTGGCAAAGACTCCTACTCGCAAGCGATTTATAAATTGAACCATATGTTAGTCCAGAAATGATCTTGTTTGTGTCGAGTGGACGTTAAACCCCATTTATCTCTCTTGTTTATTTTTTCCAGATACGCAATTAGCCAATATATCTTATCTTTTGTATGAAGTTGAAAAATTTAACGTCCTAGATGTTGATGAGGATGGATTTATGGAGTTGGACGATGCGCGGGTCCTTTTTCGGAGACACGACGTTAATGGCGACGGGGTTATGGGCACCGAAGAAGAGTCGTCTGTGAGCGATAGGGTGGGTTTTTTCTTTTAAGAAATTGGCCGGATTTGAATGGTGATGGGCGCATAACTATAGCAGATCACGAAACCTTCTTTTCTTTGACAGCAAGAAAATATGGAAATGATATCAGCTTGGAAGAATTTATAGATTTTAAAATATCAAGGGCGCAAAAGGAAGAAACTGGGATCACTGTTGAATCATTTATCCACGCCAGGAAAGACTTCAAAGTCACGGACATGGACAATGATGATGAAGTCTCCAAAAAAGAATTTAAGTCTGAATTTCTAGTTGCCGATTTCAATAAAGACAAAAAACTGAGTACTGATGAATTGCCTGGATTTAGACCCATTCGTGAAATCGATGTTGCTGGCTATTGTTCCAATACCACTGTTGGTTGTTTACTGACAGAGTTAATGGTTCTGTTTAATGATGCAGATGTTGATAAGAACACCATCTTGAATTTAGAAGAGTATGTAAAAAAATTTGGTAAACTGATAGACAACTCCAAGCCATCTAAATAAAAATATGTCTTATTAGGTTTTAAAAATGTCAAGTACATGTATATTCCATATCGCTGTTTAATATCGGCCTTGAATGATTAAATATACATAATGTACGAGCTCAAACTGCCTATTGTCTGATTTTATTTTGGCTTCAAATGGGTCATTGCGAGACTGACAAATGGTTCAATAGTTCGCTTGCGCGTAGTGGTCATTAGCAGTGGAGGGAAACCGGGGGATCCGGAGAAAATCCGAGAGATTGGACAGGCGACCCTACGTATTAGCCAGGAATCGAAACCACGCCATTTGCCTCAATGACAGGCCTGACTTATGATGCAACCTTTCGGCCATCAAACAATCGAGACATGTTTATTATAGTAGTGACAGTACTTGCCAATTGTAACTATAGAATTTGGTGTCAGGTGGTGTCAGCTAAAGTTGTACACATTTTCTCCTGGGCGCTGGCCTTTAATGATTATAGTTATGTGTGAGCACGAGTTTAATAAAAGACCGATCGAGACACGAATGCAAATTTTGTGCGATATCACAGTCGATCAAGGGTTAAGTGAAGGGCGCTGTGCGTCATGAGTTTGGACTTGAGTCGTTGACCCGCCCCCCTCCCCCACCCATGAGTTTGTTTTCACCCCTCTCAAATGGAAACAATCGATTGATTTCAATGCAGCTTCCAAAGCTTTTGGCAGGTTCTGAACCTCAAACAATACAAATATTGGGTCAGTATCAGCTTCCGGGTTACCGCCATTCCATTCACCTCATCTGATATATATACGTCCCTTGTTTGGTGTGCAGTCTGTGTGGTATCCCCCCACCCGTGTCTTAGATACATTAAAACAACAATATTTACAGTTGGGTCCACAGTATATGATGCAGTTATCGTTGCTAAAATAATACAACATTCCAGTAGAAATTTGCTTAACAGAAATGAAATGAAATGGGGTATAACGTCATACTGTTCTGCTCCGAACTATGGGCTAATGAAGACTGGCATACGAAATGAAATGAAATGAAATGAAATGGGGTTTAACGTCCTACTCGTTTGCACCTAACCTGGGCTAATGGAAGACGGCATACGCCATACAGTGTGCTATGAGGGAAATTTTGCCCGGGCAGCAGCGCTACGGCCTACTCTTATATCGAATTCCAACTGCCAAGGGATCTTTTACGTGTACTCCAATGTGTACACGGGACCTGGGGTTTTCGTCCCATCCGAACGGCTAGGCAGCTGTCCTTGTCAGGCCCTCCTTCTGCATCACTGACAAGGGGAAATCGCGCCGGAAAATCGAGATTAACTTTCTCGGCCAATGCAGGGATCGAACACCCGACCTCCAGGCTGGCGAACCAGCGCCTTATCCACTTAGCCACCGTGACCCCCGACTGGCATACGCCATACAGATCGCGATGAGAGAAATTTTGCCTAGGCAGCGGCACTACGGCCTACTCTTACATCGAATTCCAATTGTCAAGAAATCTTTTACTTGCACGCCAATTTGTACACGGGAACCCGGACGACTAGAAGCTGTAATTTGTCACGGTCGTATTTCATTAGTATCACTATCGGTCGCCCAAACTCTGCTGCGTGGCTCGCCTAAACCATTTACCTGTAATATATTAAAGCAGATCATATAATTATTTACAGTCTTACCTGATCAGACATTTTGCAATCTTCAATAATTTGGTATACTGTGTTGGGAAAAATAGAATAATCAGTGAAGCGTGCGAGAGAATAACGCCGGATGTGTATAGCTGGCTGACAAGAAACAAACTGGAAGTGAGGTCGGCTAACCTTTCCAGGTCATATAAGCCTCAATGTCCTCTATATTCATTTCACAAAATGGAAAAAAGTATGGCGGCTTGAGGGCGTTAACTTTTTTTTATTTAATTATTTCGGTATTTTTGTAACCGGAGTTCAGCTTTAAGGCTCGCCCAAACCTTCTACCTGCAATGCACGTGCATACAGGTAGTATGGCTTGTTTGGCAGATGAATTATGACAGTGGTACAGAGGACTCGGTACTGCCACCAGGTACTTGGGTCCCCTTTGGGTAGCTATTGATGTTAATTGTTCCTGGAATGGTATCGTCGATGAATAGTCGCCGATAAATGGTATCGTCGTATTATGGTCTTGTCGATGGGTGGACAGTTTCTTCTTGGAATGGTATCGTCTAAGAATAGTCGCCGATAAATGGTATCGTCGTTGAATAGTGGCCGATAAATGGTATCGTCGTTGAATAGTGGCCGATAAATGGTATCGTCGTTGAATAGTAGCCGATAAATGGTATCGTCGTTGAATAGTAGCCGATAAATGGTATCGTCGTAGTATGGTCTTGCCGATGGGTGGACAGTTTCTTCTTGGAATGGTTTCGTCTGAATAGTCGCCGATAAATGGTATCGTCGACGGTTTTTTCCTGGAATGGTATCGTCCATGACTGGTCGCCGATAAATGGTATCGTCGAAGTATGGTCTTGCCTATGGGTGGACATTTTGTAACGTCATAATTCATTTAGTGCGCGCACTTGTGAAAGAATTGTTATGTTGTATATTTATTGTACTATATAAACTGAATTCTTTTCTATCTTAGTTTTCTTTTTTCCCCAAAACGGTCACGCCTCGCCCATCCTGTGACATTTGGTGTCAGAAGTGGGATGTGACTGTGAAAGGGAATGAGGAAGGTAATATTCTGCATTTAGTTTATTGTAGATTGTAAACGGACATTGCACCTGGGGACCCAAGTACCGAAGGTTGTTTTGATGTAAGTTGGTTAAAAAATAGAAATCGATAGAAATGGATAACCTATATTTACATATTTGATTTTTTTATATAAGATTAAATATCTTTGGTATTACAAGTGCAATGCAAAACATACAATACAAAATATACAATACAAAATATGATTAACGAACAAGAAGGCATTTTGTGGATGAGATGAAATGGGGTTTAACGTCTTACCTTCCTGCACCAATCGGGCTAAGACTGGGTATTTACTAGAGTGAGTTGTTTTTAAACTGTTATAATAGTACTCACTGAGTACAAATTGGTCTATTAACAAGACTGGGTTTATTTTAAACTGTTATAATTGTACTCACTGAGTACAACTTGATCTATTAACTAAACTGAGTTGATTTTAAACTAGAAGTCGCTGAATACAGATTAATCTATTAACTAGACTGAGTTCATTTTAAACTAATACTCACTGAAAACAAATTAATCTATTAACTAAACTGGGTTGATGTTACACTGAATATAGATTAGCCTATCAACTGGGCCGAGTTGGTTTTATCTGTTAAACTAGTACTCACTGAACGCAGATTGGTCTATCAACTTGACTGAGTTAACTTGAAACTGTTATAGTGGTACTCATTTCAGTTCTTTATTTACTTTGACTATAAAACTCATCGGTATAAGTATAATTACATGGGTGGAAAAAAAAAACTCCAGGAACGAACGAGTGATATAATTACAGTATGTACAATATAACAAAGTAAATAAATAGGGAGTGGAAATACAGATTTGTCTATTACTAGACTGTGTTGATTTGAAACTGTTTTGAACTAGTAGTCACTGAATACAGACTGTTGCTAACAATATTCATGTTCAGATCTTCAGAACTTAACCATGTGTATGATTTAAAACCATTTTTTTCAGTTTCCACTTTGATACTGTAATATAATGTTGAGAACAAAAGTTTGATGTTAAAGAAAACAAACTATAATATAAGATAAGACATATTACAAGCCATTACAAGCGGACGTTAAATAAAGCTATTTCACACACCCACAAGCCATATCCATCGGAAAAAAATGACGATTAATTAAAAATCCACCATTTTGGACTTCATTTTATAGGCCATTTTGGATTTCGAAATTTAATTTTTTAGGTCAGAACAGATTCTTCCACGATAGCTAATAACAACAGATTATACGATCTGATTGTTTATACTGAGATGATTTTAAACTGTTATACCACTACTCATCGCATACAGATCGATCTATTAACTAAATTGAGTTGATTGTAAACTGTGAAACAAGTACTCACTGTATACAGATTAATCTATTAACTAGACTGAGTTGATGTTTAACTGTTATACCAGTACTCACTGAATACAGATTGATATACATGTATTAATTTAATTGAGTTGATTTTAAACTGTTAAACTAGTACTCACTTAATACAGATTGGTCTATTTACTAGAGTGAGTGGATTTTAAACTGTTATAATAGTACTCACTGAGTACAAATTGGTCTATTAACCAGACTGGGTTTATTTTAAACTGTTATAATTGTACTCACTGAGTACAACTTGATCTATTAACTAAACTGAGTTGATTTTAAACTAGAAGTCGCTGAATACAGATTAATCTATTAACTAAACTGAGTTGATGTTAAACTGAATATAGATTAGTCTTTCAACTGGGCCGAGTTGGTTTTATCTGTTAAACTAGTACTCACTGAACGCAGATTGGTCTATCAACTTGATGGAGTTAACTTGAAACTGTTATACTGGTACTCAGTTCAGTTCTTTATTTACTTTGACTATAAAACTCATCGGTATAAATATAATTACATAGGTGGAAGTGGACGTTAAACCCCAGGAACGAACGAGTGATATAATTACAGTATGTACAATGTAACAAAGTAAATAAATAGGGAGTGGAAATACAGATTTGTCTATAACTAGACTGGGTTGATTTGAAACTGTTTTAAACTATATAGTAGTCGCTGAATACAGATTGTTGCTAACAATATTCATTCAGCTTTATCACTCCATTATACATGACTAGATTAAAGCATGAATAATCACTTTATTATGATTATCAGCGTTCGCTAAATTTATTTTAAAATCAAACAAACCAGAAGAGAGATCATTTACCAAGCTTACATATACCCCATCCAACTCTATACGAGGCAGGATCTTCCCAGACAGCACACTGTTTTACTAACAATGAATGTTTTATTGGTGTCGTTTATTTGGGTTGTTTTCATGAAAACCGGATCATCAGGTGGGTCGATGTGACTTTTTTGAATAAACAGAATTTTTCATTTTTTGAATGGTCAAAAGATATATGTAAAGTCGCTAAATGCCTTCAAAAACTTGTAAATCTGAAATGGTTTTTATTACTGAAACTTGTTATTACAATTGACGTTGAACTTTGCCAATGCCATGGAGGTATTTTTATACGCCCACATTTTCATGTACACGTGCGTGTGCCCGTTAATATTTTGTTTGTGGACGCCCGACAGGCCACAATGTTTATCCAATTTTATCGAAACTTGAAATATTAGTTTATCCCCAAAATTTCTCGGTCCCTTTCCATATTTGCGCATATCGGATTATGGCCATATAACTTCTTGGATTATGGCCTCTAATTGTACGAACAATCACGTTTTTAGCCTATGACCATTCTAGTAGTCTCAATACTTATCCGATTTTGATGAAACTTGAAACTTTTGATATTTGTGATCTTCGAGTAACAAATATTCAAGACAAAATAAGCATTTTGCCCGCTGACCAGTTTGTCAAAGGATGACGTCATATTTTCATCTGGAGACAAGAATAACTCGAAGCTAGAGGTTGTATTTGATCAAGACTTCTCACGTTTTTAGCCGAACATCTCTGATTTGAAATTAGGGAAAAAACGGAAACGATTGAATGTAAATCGGTTTATATACATTCATATCACATTATTATATGCGTTACGACCCATTTGTGTCAATTTCTTGGTTCCAAATAATAGTAATAGATGTACAACAAACTATGTTTTGTCTTTCTTGGAAAAAAATTCAGTCATCGTTTTAAAAAGTCATTTAACCTTTGAATTTAAAAATGAGATACTAGGACGAACTTTACTCCCGGTGTTCCATTAAAGTCTGATTTCTGTCTCCATCGTGCCCCTAACTTCCAAGAGATAGGGGGGGGGGGCGAATGGTTAGTGTGTACACGCTGTATCATAAGGTCTGTCATTGACTCTATTGAGTCAATTGGCGTGGTTTCGATTCCACGCTTGCACGTAGTAAGGGCGCCTGTCCAACCTTGTGGGTTTCTCCCGGTCCTTCAGTTTCCTACCACTGGCAAAGACTCCTACTCGCAAGCGATTTATAAATTGAACCATATGTTAGTCCAGAAATGATCTTGTTTGTGTCGAGTGGACGTTAAACCCCATTTATCTCTCTTGTTTATTTTTTCCAGATACGCAATTAGCCAATATATCTTATCTTTTGTATGAAGTTGAAAAATTTAACGTCCTAGATGTTGATGAGGATGGATTTATGGAGTTGGACGATGCGCGGGTCCTTTTTCGGAGACACGACGTTAATGGCGACGGGGTTATGGGCACCGAAGAAGAGTCGTCTGTGAGCGATAGGGTGGGTTTTCTTTTAAGAAATTGGCCGGATTTGAATGGTGATGGGCGCATAACTATAGCAGATCACGAAACCTTCTTTTCTTTGACAGCAAGAAAATATGGAAATGATATCAGCTTGGAAGAATTTATAGATTTTAAAATATCAAGGGCGCAAAAGGAAGAAACTGGGATCACTGTTGAATCATTTATCCACGCCAGGAAAGACTTCAAAGTCACGGACATGGACAGTGATGATGAAGTCTCCAAAAAAGAATTTAAGTCTGAATTTCTAGTTGCCGATTTCAATAAAGACAAAAAACTGAGTACTGATGAATTGCCTGGATTTAGACCCATTCGTGAAATCGATGTTGCTGGCTATTGTTCCAATACCACTGTTGGTTGTTTACTGACAGAGTTAATGGTTCTGTTTAATGATGCAGATGTTGATAAGAACACCATCTTGAATTTAGAAGAGTATGTAAAAAAATTTGGTAAACTGATAGACAACTCCAAGCCATCTAAATAAAAATATGTCTTATTAGGTTTTAAAAATGTCAAGTACATGTATATTCCATATCGCTGTTTAATATCGGCCTTGAATGATTAAATATACATAATGTACGAGCTCAAACTGCCTATTGTCTGATTTTATTTTGGCTTCAAATGGGTCATTGCGAGACTGACAAATGGCTCAATAGTTCGCTTGCGCGTAGTGGTCTTTAGCAGTGCAGGGAAACCGGGAGATCCGGAGAAAATCCGAGAGATTGGACAGGCGACCCTACGTATTAGCCAGGAATCGAAACCACGCCATTTGCCTCAATGACAGGCCTGACTTATGATGCAACCTTTCGGCCATCAAACAATCGAGACATGTTTATTATAGTAGTGACAGTACTTGCCAATTGTAACTATAGAATTTGGTGTCAGGTGGTGTCAGCTAAAGTTGTACACATTTTCTCCTGGGCGCTGGCCTTTAATGATTATAGTTATGTGTGAGCACGAGTTTAATAAAAGACCGATCGAGACACGAATGCAAATTTTGTGCGATATCACAGTCGATCAAGGGTTAAGTGAAGGGCGCTGTGCGTCATGAGTTTGGACTTGAGTCGTTGACCCGCCCCCCTCCCCCACCCATGAGTTTGTTTTCACCCCTCTCAAATGGAAACAATCGATTGATTTCAATGCAGCTTCCAAAGCTTTTGGCAGGTTCTGAACCTCAAACAATACAAATATTGGGTCAATATCAGCTTCCGGGTTACCGCCATTCCATTCACCTCATCTGGTATATATACGTCCCTTGTTTGGTGTGCAGTCTGTGTGGTATCCCCCCACCCGTGTCTTAGATACATTAAAACAACAATATTTACAGTTGGGTCCACAGTATATGATGCAGTTATCGTTGCTAAAATAATACAACATTCCAGTAGAAATTTGCTTAACAGAAATGAAATGAAATGGGGTATAACGTCATACTGTTCTGCTCCGAACTATGGGCTAATGAAGACTGACATACGAAATGAAATGAAATGAAATGAAATGGGGTTTAACGTCCTACTCGTTTGCACCTAACCTGGGCTAATGGAAGACGGCATACGCCATACAGTGTGCTATGAGGGAAATTTTGCCCGGGCAGCAGCGCTACGGCCTACTCTTATATCGAATTCCAACTGCCAAGGGATCTTTTACGTGTACTCCAATGTGTACACGGGACCTGGGGTTTTCGTCCCATCCGAACGGCTAGGCAGCTGTCCTTGTCAGGCCCTCCTTCTGCATCACTGACAAGGGGAAATCGCGCCGGAAAATCGAGATTAACTTTCTCGGCCAATGCAGGGATCGAACACCCGACCTCCAGGCTGGCGAACCAGCGCCTTATCCACTTAGCCACCGTGACCCCCGACTGGCATACGCCATACAGATCGCGATGAGAGAAATTTTGCCTAGGCAGCGGCACTACGGCCTACTCTTACATCGAATTCCAATTGTCAAGAAATCTTTTACTTGCACGCCAATTTGTACACGGGAACCCGGACGACTAGAAGCTGTAATTTGTCACGGTCGTATTTCATTAGTATCACTATCGGTCGCCCAAACTCTGCTGCGTGGCTCGCCTAAACTATTTACCTGTAATATATTAAAGCAGATCATATAATTATTTACAGTCTTACCTGATCAGACATTTTGCAATCTTCAATAATTTGGTATACTGTGTTGGGAAAAATAGAATAATCAGTGAAGCGTGCGAGAGAATAACGCCGGATGTGTATAGCTGGCTGACAAGAAACAAACTGGAAGTGAGGTCGGCTAACCTTTCCAGGTCATAAGCCTCAATGTCCTCTATATTCATTTCACAAAATGGAAAAAAGTATGGCGGCTTGAGGGAGTTAACTTTTTTTTATTTAATTATTTCGGTATTTTTGTAACCGGAGTTCAGCTTTAAGGCTCGCCCAAACCTTCTACCTGCAATGCACGTGCATACAGGTAGTATGGCTTGTTTGGCAGATGAATTATGACAGTGGTACAGAGGACTCGGTACTGCCACCAGGTACTTGGGTCCCCTTTGGGTAGCTATTGATGTTAATTGTTCCTGGAATGGTATCGTCGATGAATAGTCGCCGATAAATGGTATCGTCGTATTATGGTCTTGTCGATGGGTGGACAGTTTCTTCTTGGAATGGTATCGTCTAAGAATAGTCGCCGATAAATGGTATCGTCGTTGAATAGTGGCCGATAAATGGTATCGTCGTTGAATAGTGGCCGATAAATGGTATCGTCGTTGAATAGTAGCCGATAAATGGTATCGTCGTTGAATAGTAGCCGATAAATGGTATCGTCGTAGTATGGTCTTGCCGATGGGTGGACAGTTTCTTCTTGGAATGGTTTCGTCTGAATAGTCGCCGATAAATGGTATCGTCGACGGTTTTTTCCTGGAATGGTATCGTCCATGACTGGTCGCCGATAAATGGTATCGTCGAAGTATGGTCTTGCCTATGGGTGGACATTTTGTAACGTCATAATTCATTTAGTGCGCGCACTTGTGAAAGAATTGTTATGTTGTATATTTATTGTACTATATAAACTGAATTCTTTTCTATCTTAGTTTTCTTTTTTCCCCAAAACGGTCACGCCTCGCCCATCCTGTGACATTTGGTGTCAGAAGTGGGATGTGACTGTGAAAGGGAATGAGGAAGGTAATATTCTGCATTTAGTTTATTGTAGATTGTAAACGGACATTGCACCTGGGGACCCAAGTACCGAAGGTTGTTTTGATGTAAGTTGGTTAAAAAATAGAAATCGATAGAAATGGATAACCTATATTTACATAATTGATTTTTTTATATAAGATTAAATATCTTTGGTATTACAAGTGCAATGCAAAACATACAATACAAAATATACAATACAAAATATGATTAACGAACAAGAAGGCATTTTGTGGATGAGATGAAATGGGGTTTAACGTCTTACCTTCCTGCACCAACCGGGCTAAGACTGGGTATTATTTAGTAACATGTAAATAACATAGTAGGACATTACACATTTTAACTTAAAAATCACCCAGTTTGAAGAGTTTTGTACATAGCAATGGTGTACTATCGAAACTAAATTTCAACATGGCTCCGACTTAAAATCACAGATTTTTTGTATTTTTAACCTTAAATCCGGGTTAACATACAAGTGTCTACCTCAATGGGCCATGTCATGACCCCCCCCTTCATGTTATTAATTCTAAATAATATCATTTTCAAAATATGCTTAAACGCGCTGTTCAAATCACGTCAAATTAAAAGCTATAATGTATCTACCAACCACCGAAGGCCCTAAAAGGTAAACAGTAAAATAAAAAAGGTTTGAAGTAATTGTTTAATTAAATGTTTATCATTCTAAACTAATTACGTAATTGGGTTTTTATTTCAATTTTAACATTGATTTCGAACCTTTTTCCTAGCCTGGAAATCTGATTAAAGTACAATATTGGCGTCAGTCATTATTATACGTTTCTGAATTGTGAGATCCTCTCATCGTCTTATTTAACAACTTTCCATCTTCATCGGAATCAGTGAACTGAAATTCGCCCGTGTGTCTGTTATCGCTCGTTAGTTCAGTCAGTTATATAGAAGGATAACTCGTGTTTGTCACGTTTGTCGTCACTTCCCGTATATTCAAATATCTGTTACACATCTTCCGTGGCAATGATATCCGTGTTAGAATTATATTTGGAATGTATTTTCAAAACCAATTCTATCACACATGTAATAAAGACTGACACCAAGAGCTTGGGGTAAGTCATCTGCTACAAACTACCACACTAATGATTTGCAATGACCCCACTTTTTCATATAATTATCGCTGCAAAGAATAGACCGGGAGCCCAGGGGGTCAGTCTAGCTGAAAATTGTACCAATTTTCTTCTACATGTTACCATGCATGTATGTCTGGTATCATCAAAATGTGAGTCTGCCGGGATTCTGGCAGTGGGTGTGGTATTCCACGCCCAAAATGCGCTACCGCTCAACTAGTCTAGATTAGCTCAAAAGTGTACTACATGAAATTCACACAGAAGTGTACCGTATATCTTCAGGTATTACAAAAACACCCTGACAGACATTTCTAGTGGTGGGGTACCCCTGACAGAGTTATGTAATTACCAGTCATTTGTAGTATTAGAGTATCGCTGACAAGAGTTATTGAATTTCTAGTCAACAGCTAGGCTGGATTAGCTGAAATCTGTACCACCTAGAACAACTTTGGAGTTGTTCATTACCACCACAGGAGTCCTGAATGACCACTGCCAGATAGTTTGTGCGGTGGGTTACCCCTAGCAGACACGCCCAAAATGCCCCCCCCCCCCCAACCAGGCTAGATTAGCGGGCACTGTTACCGTGGTCTAAAAAAATTAAATTTTTAGCCAGGATGCGTAGAATACTAATACCTAGCATTTATGGAAGAGGCGGTAAACTGCGGTTGCAAGAAACTGATTTTTGGGGCAAAAACGTTCTATGGGGCTAAAAATACATTTTTTAAACACAAAAAATTGTTCCCTGCAACCGCAATTTATCGCCTCTTCCATACATGCTAGGTATTAGTATTCTACGCATCCTGGCACAATTGTTAATTGTTTGGAATACGGGAACAGTGCCGGCTACTCTATTCTAGTTGGGGTTCGTGGCATCTTGGGCGTGTCTGTTGGGGGTAACCCACCGCACAAACTGTCTGGCAGTGGTCATTCAGGACTCCTGTGGTGGTACTAAACAACGCCAATTTAAAGTTGTTTTAGGTGGTACAGATTTCAGCTAATCCAGCCTAGCTGTTGACTGGAAATTAGATAACTCTCGTCAGGGATACTCTAATACTACAAATATCTGGTAATTACATAGCTCTGTCACCACTGGAATTGTCTGTCAGAGTGTTTTTGTGATACCTGAAGATGTAAGGTACTCTGCTGTGTGAATTTCATGTAGTACACTTTTGAGCTAATCTAGACTAGTTGAGAGGTATCGCATTTTGGGCCTGGAATACCACACCCACCACCAGAAATCCGGCAGACTTACATTTTTATGATACCAGATATACATGCATTGATACAATAAAGGAGGAAAAAATTTCTACAACTTTCAGCTAGGTTAACCCCATGGGCTCCTGCTCAAGAAGAATCCCTACTGTGTGTTTCAATTTTTAAAATATAATTTATTTTATAGCCCTTTTCTTAACTCGAACATCAGACTAATGTCTCGGGTTAAGTCTATTTTATAACCCGAACATCAGATTAGGGATTTGGGTTAACTCTAATACAAACTCCAGTTATGACGGAAAAGATACAATAGTAGAAATCCTACCTATATTATTATCGTAATATTTTTCTTTGAAAAAACATCATCAATTTTAAAGCTGCTTTACCGAATCCAGCCGTTTGAACACCAGGAGAATCCAAAATTGTTGCCAATTCCCACCCATTTCTCCCCATTTCTAAAATCTTAGATTCCCAACTGATGGAGCTTGATGTGCCTGTAAATCCCACTTTCATATCAAATTGAAATTCGATCATTCTGCCCTCGTAACGTGGCGTTGGGTCGTTCACGACGGCTGCCGGTTTCTCAAAAATCCACAACGTGTTAAGATTGACATTGGACGTGGTTAACGATTTCATATTCATAGTTGTTGACATATCAAAGAAAATGCTGACTAGCTTCCATCCTTGAGATAAAGGCCCATGAAAACTTCCAGTCCAATCACAGTTAACCGTAGAAGACGCTCCTCCAAAGCCAACCTTTGTTGACGTCTGCAGTGGCACCACGACAGTCTGATAAACACAGCTTTCACTTGGTCCGTCTGGTATTTCAAAGAATAAATCAACACCACAAACTAAAAATAAAAATAGTAAATGATGGTAAAATTTCGAGTTTCTTAATATTTTATTGACCTTTCTATATTACATGCACACCAAACAAGGTTTTTTTCATGTCGTTGAGAGTCGGTTTATCGTCAATGAGAGTCGGTTTACTTTCCTGTAAACTACAATATGGTGAAAGTAGAATCTCTAAAAGAAATATCAGACCAAACATGGCACAATTCCATTCAGTATTAGATTACAAAGATATTAATATCACAATTCAAAATTTGGCAACAGTTAGCACTCTATGCATACGACTGTGACATGTTGGTTAGTTCTTTGGTGAGCCTCTTTTTGATGAGACCTTTTAAATCCAAGATGGGAGATCGTCTACGGTTGACAATTTAATGTAAAACAATCAATGTGAGTACATTCTAGTGTTGATAAAGCCGTTAAAAATGTCATATTTTCAACCACAACAATAAAAACCCAAAACTGGCAGCGATTCATGTTGATTATTATTATAGGCCTTCACTTACCAGGCGTTTTTCCTGAAATCATATTACCAAGACCAGACGATGTCATTTGACCAGAAGTGCCCATACAGACAAATCGTCCGCCATTTTGTGTATTCTTTGCTATTGATGCTATTAAATGACTGGAATCTCCTTGAGTCTCAACTGCACCAAATAAAGGAATGAGACCTCCACGAATTCTAGTTGCTTGAACGGAGGATTTTTCTATCAACAATTTAAACGACTGGTTCGGTTCATCTTGTCTTTTCATAAAAATCCCCTAAAGTATATAATAGAGTGATATGAATAATTCAAAGTGAGGGTGGCATTTATCGCTCATTGATTTGTTAATGTGACATATGTTGCGATCCTTATATTAATTCTGGCATACCTTGTGTCATATCTATACATTTTACTGACATTATTTGACGCTAATATTCCGTCAAAATCGACAAGAATCATTCTGTGCAGAGAGATTCATCAACTTCAGAAAAGATCTTTGCCCTGAATGGCCGCCATATCCAAAAAGTTTTACTATTTTGTAATACGGCTCTGCCCCGTTTCACATATGCCATACACGTAAAGAACAAATAAAACTTGAGAACGATTAGTGAATTCTTGTCGAAACGTCGGTTGTGTATAATATAGTGATTGTTATCCATAGAACTGTGTTATTTTATAAAACTTTTCAATTTTAATGGAAGCCCGATTGACTGACTGATTATTTAGGAAAGAGTTAGCATGTACTAATACGCGTCACAAGTCAATAAGGATAAGGCTTTCCAAGTAACTTACACGGAAGCCTATTATGGTCTTTTAATAATCTCTATAGTAAAAGTTGGGCGTTAAACCCCATTTCATCTTCACGGTAATAGACCTACGGATTAACATTGATCCAATATTACCTGATACGGGAACTTAGTTGTTGTCGAAAGAAATGCCGTCTGCGTTTGTCCGGGTATGTTCCGGTAAGCTACCAGATGGTACCCTTCCGCCATTTTTGAAGAGAGTGCTGGATAAAATGAATCAATATCTGAAGAGGCCATCTCATTTCCTTCCGAAAAGGCGAACATTTTCATGGTCATACCGACTTGAGTGTTCACGAATTGGTATTCCACTTGAGGCCCATCGTATGGCGGGGCAGCAACAGCTTGGTTAATGACCGTTCCGCCACCATTTGAAGATGAACCACAACCCATAACGTGATCAGGGTCGTATTTAATATCTGATAATAAAATTTAACATGAAATAAGACAAACAGAATGTGATGCTATTTCTTAAAGGGTTCCTGCTAAAAATAATTTGACGGGGTGATACTTGTTGACTAACGGTCTGTACTATAGTCACCGAGTGTATTTTCCTTACAGATATATTCTAGCTTAGCAAAAAAACTTAGCAACGAAATTTAGAAAAACAAATAATTCAATTTATATTGCCTCATAACTTTAACGACGCGGTACCTCGTCATATCCTGACAACTAGTCGCCGTTTCTTGCAGGCCCTAGGTCCTGATCCACTGACAATGGGAAACCTGCACGCTGGAATATATCTACGGTAAAAGCGGGATCGAACCCTCGACCTCCATGGTAACGAATCATTGCCTTACTCAATGAATCACCATATCAATTTTTGAAAACAATTCGACAAAGAAATAATAAATCTCACGCTCGATTCTAGGGTTCCTTGTTCAATTATAAAATGAACTTATACGTGTATGCATTAGGCTGCTGTTAGATAGGGTTTACGGTATTCGGTATACGTTTACAAGTATACGCGAATACTTGTGTGCGAACAGCTGGAATTTGCTTAGCTGTTTTCATCGGTCTATACGCGTATAGGGACACGCTATACGCGTATACATGGTATCGTGCATGTTCGTTCTTTTTGTGGCGTATACCTCTAAATTAAATGAGAAGAGTAGAAAATGGGGCATTTGTGTTGTAAAAAGTTTGAATCAAACGTTCTGAACATTGATGGACATATATATTTCATTCATGGTAGACTATTTTAGAATCTCATGAACAGTGATTTACAGTTAACTGCCCCCCCCCCCCTCCGCCCATTGGAATGAACCAACTCAATGCCTGATCTTTACGCCACCAAACTTCATACCTCCGAAAGTAGAAACCAAGCCAGGGGTTCCTCTCCTTCTGATTCCTTTCTGTTAAGCTTTGAATGAGCCTTAATGACGGTACCAAAATCGGTAGGTATACCTCCGTATAGTATATGCCGTGTAAACCGCCGCGCCCGTATACCGCATACCGAATACCGTATACCGTTTACGTATACTTCTATGTAATAGCAGCCTTATAGATAGACAGTAGGTCTTCAACTACTTCACGCGATACAAGACCATCCCGATGAGGGGGGGGGGGGGGGGGGGTACATATCCGGATTCTTCTGGTATACACATTATCATGAGTAGACTGGAGAGCCCTAATTGTTGACAATTTGAATGCTTATAATGATGAACTAAAATCATGGTTTTGCATGTTCTGGATGTTTGTTTTGTATGTACCGTTAGTCCCTTATTTGAATATCTAAAAAAATAGCTTAATGCAGAAAACCGTTTTCCTTATCAAACCCTGATCCCACAGTCGGTACACCGACGAGTATTAAATACTCAGTGATATCACAGACCCCTGTAAATTGGAAAATCTCTTTTAATATTAGGCTGTGAGATAATATTGATAAAATATTGACAATATCTATTTCCAAATACATGCGTTGATTTCATTGAAATATTATTAGATTCACCTTTACATGCAGGCCACTGTTGGATTTTCTATTATAAATCAATCATTGATTCTTTAATAAACGTCCATAACGACGATGTGTGTTTTTCTCGACAGATTGTCGTCGACAAGAAAACGGGCTATTACCGACAAACACTCCTTGGTCACGTCAAGGATAATAGTCGTATACAAATGCTAGTTCTCGTGTCTTTTGTGTGTTATTAAAGAATATGTTGACCACGGACATGCACCATACTATGTGCTATGAAGGAAATGTGGCCCGGACAGCGACGCTACGGCCTACTCTAAATATCGAATTTCAACTGTCAAAGGTTCTTTTACGTGCACGCCATCGGACCTAGGTCGTTCGTCTCATCCGAACGACTAGACGCTGCCCTCGCCAGATCCCCCGTCCTACACTAACCAGAAGGGTAATAAAGAATAACAAGATAGAACTGTCCCGGCCAGTATCTATTAAATCTTGTTAAGGCCCCCGCACACGAGCCGAAAACTGCGTACACAAATGGCGCAGCGTCATTTTCGGCTCGTGTGCGGGGGTATTTTCGAGCGCATTTTGACGTTCACCAAATATCTGTCATGTTTGATATTTTTTGACGCAGCGCCAACTGCGCTCTCGTGTGCGGGCAACTCAGCGCTATTTGCGTCTCATTCGTCGTCAATGCGCATGCGTCATCACTACAGCAAAATGGCGGCACCCACGAGTTCGTCAGTGACGCAATTTTAGAGTATAAAATCGTCGATTTATGGCAAGAATATCCTTGCCTATATCACACAAAATGCGTAGAATTTCGAGACCGCGACAAGAAAGAAAAGGCCTTCGAGGAAATTGCATCTGCGGGATGAGTGGTGGTCACGTGAACGACACACTTGTCGCAGTAGCTTTCGCGCAGCGTCGTTTTCGGCTCGTGTGCGGGCGCCGTATTTCTGCGCCAAATGCGTACGCATTTAGCGCAGCGCTAAATGCGTACGCAAAATGCGCTCGTGTGCGGGGGCCTTTACATAGAGGACTGCCTCGCAAACCCAACCCTACCCCTAATCCTGGACCTAGCCGTAATGCTACCCTAACCTACATGTATAATCACGTCAACAATCACGTGCCCTAGCCTTATTTACATCTCATCGACCTTGACGAAACTTGAGCTGGCTATAAAACATAGATTTAGCCGTCAATTGGCATGGTTTGGATCCCAGACTGCATAATATACTATTCAAAAAAAGTAGGGGATATTTGATTTTGGGGGCATAATACTAAAATATGCAAATGACTACGAAAAAAGTCACTATAGAACCTAACAGAAGAAACATTTCCAGTTACATGTGACGCCCAAACGCACCAATAGCTACCGCATGGAATGCAGGTGATGCTTGGGATCATCATGGGGGTCCAACCCAAGATTTGCACTACTCTGACTTTGAATGTTACAGTCATTGTGGCATTGAATTCCAGGGTGGAAACATCAGTTTAATTGTTTTAGTGACCAGAAAACAAATTTTGATATGCGTCGGCTTACCCAAAATGAAAGGTTACGTGCCCTTGGCATGCTACAGATCGGCACAACACAGGCGGTTGTGGCGCGGACGATGAATGTTTCTCAGTCTGTCATAAGCAGGCTATGGTCCAGATACCGTGATACACAATCTGTACAGGACAGACCACGTTCAGGTCGACCAAGGGCGACAACTCAAGCCCAGGATCGATTTATCCGTACCTTGGCCTTGAGAAATCGTGTCATCACAGCAAATCAGATCAGCGCTCGTCTTCAAACAGACACTGGTGTGAGAGTGAGTGGCCAGACGATTCGGAATCGACTGCATAGGGGTCACCTTCGCGCCCGACGTCCTCGCGTGATCCCTTGTTTGAGAGATCATCACATTCAGGCAAGACGTCGTTGGTGTAGGGATCGTCAACACTGGGATAATCCACGCTGGAGCAATGTGATGTTTTCAGATGAGTCAAGGTTCACTGTTGATTTTTTGGACAGACGTAGGAGGGTGTGGCGTCGTCGAAACGAGCGCTTCCAAGACGTTAACGTCATCAGACATGATCGATTTGGGGGTGGTTCTGTTATGGTGTGGGGAGGCATCACTGTTGCTGGAAGAATGGCTTTACATGTTGTGGAGGGCGTGTTACAGGCCAGTACTACCGGGACAACATCTTGGCAGTCCATGTTGTGCCGTTCGCACGACGTCATGGCCGCCGTTTCATCTTCCGGGATGACAACGCAAGATGTCACAGGGCCGGGATCGTTACAGGTTACCTCCAACAACAGAACATCACCACATTACCTTGGCCAGCACTGAGTCCCGACCTCTCCCCCATCGAGCATGTCTGGGACATGCTTGGACAGAGGTTACGTCAACGTCAACAACGTCCTGCCAATGTCCAAGAACTTGCTGCTGCGTTGCAACAGGAATGGGACAATCTGGACCAAAATGACCTTAGACGTCTCATTAGGAGTATGCCACGTCGGATCAATGCTTGTTTGGCAAACAGAGGAGGATTTACCCGTTACTGACTTTGTTGTGATGCTGTGGTAACTTTGCTGTTTGACCCCGGGTATCATTTTACCCTTATAATGGTCAGTCTGTGCCTTACTTAGTCTAACAATCATTTGGAATAAATCGATGAATGTGAACTTCATTTCATTTTGTCATTTGTTTCTTCGTCAGTTTCATTAGGTGACTTTAATAACACTTAAAAATCAAATATCCCCTACTTTTTTTGAATAGTATAATATAAGACAAGGAGTAAGATAGCCTAACCTCGTTGGTTTTCTTCGGTACCGTTAAAAAATCTCTACTGAAATTAATCCTCAAATCGCCTAGTTTGTTTTGATGAATCCATTTCACTGTTTCAAATGACGGAGGGTCGGCTGACTGAATGGTTAGCACGCGCGCGCTGTATCATAAGGTCTGTCAATGAGTCAACTGGCGTGGTTTCGATTACCCGGTTGTACCTGGCTAGGAGTAGGGTCGCCTGATCAACCTCGTGGGTTTTTCTCCGGACCCTTCGGTTCCCCCCACTGCTAAAAGCCCATACGCTTAATCGAATTATTGAAATAAAATTGAACCATGTGTTAGTCCAGAAGTGACCCAGTTTGTGTCGAGTGGACGTAACCCATTTCTCTTCCGCTAACTTTTACGCACAGTGCCTAATTAGTATGGCGCTGGTTCCGTAACCAGTCGGTTCTTAGAGCTGTAGGATTTAAAAGGTGTCAAGTTGTTAGGATTGGACAAAAAGTCGAGATTTTATATGTTGGCCTGAGCGTGAAAGAACAGACGCCAACACTTCTATTTTAACCTCATATATAATGGCTACCATATTTTTAAATATGGTAGGATAAAAGGTTTAAAGATACTAACTTACCTTTTATCTTTCACGTTTCAAAAAGACACGGTTATTCACATTATATATGAGGCAGTGATAACTCTATTTACAAGTAACTGTTGGAAACAAGGCAAATAAATAACAAATACACCAACGGTTGCGAAATTTATATTATACTAGTACAATGTGATCAGTATAAAGATCGATACTACACTCAGTCATCATGGATTATAAACCGCTGTTTAAAGGTCTTGTTTTCATAGAACCTGGTACCTTTTTGGGTGCTGAGTGTGCAGACTGTCAGTGTGTGTGTGTGTGTGTGTGTGTTGGTAGGTTGCCTTTGGGAGAGGAGAGGGGGGGGGGGCGTTGCGATTGGCCATCCAATGAGAGAGGTGAAATTATGTCTGTTAAATTTTGTTGACGGATCAAGCAATGTTATTTGTATTTCATATTTTGAGTGAAGGTTTTATACAAGCTACTCCACTAATCGACTGGAACTATTTAGATTCGTTGTTATAAGATGCAGTTTCGGAATGATGGCGGCTTT
Organism: Patella ulyssiponensis; assembly: GCA_963678685.1. NCBI lineage: Eukaryota > Metazoa > Mollusca > Gastropoda > Patellidae > Patella > Patella ulyssiponensis. Next base: position 46,489,968 of record OY783225.1, on the reverse strand, counting down.
GATCATGTTTATTAGTAAAATTATACTTAAAATCCAACCCATATTTGGGGCTATATTGTAATAACATAATTATAATACATTTACATAAATGATTTGATTTGTTTGATTTGGTATATATTTGGTATATATTTGTATACTTACAATTTTAAGATCATGACAAAAAATACATTAATCTATATTTACATATATGATTTTTAATTTTTTATGAGATTAAACATCTTTGGTATTACAGACATACAATACAAAAAATACAATACAAAATATCATTAACGAACAAGAAGGCATTTTGAGGATGAGATGAAATGGGGTTTAAAAGAGAGAGAGAGAAATGGGGTTTAACGTCCACTCGACACAACTAGGTCATTTCGGGACTAACATATGGTTTTTAATTTTATTTCAATAATTCGCTTGCGCGTAGGAGTCTTTAGCAGTGGGGGGAAACCGGAGTGCCCGGAGGAAACCCACGAGGTTGAGAAGGCGCCCCTATCTCCATGCCACATACGCTCACACCAGGGTTCGAAACCACAGGTGACCGGCCCAGCTAGAGGTCGAAGCGCGGCACTCTAGACCACTAGGCCATCCCAACCCCCCGAAATGGGGTTTAACGTTTTACGTTCCTGCATCAATCGGGCTAAGACTGGGAAATATTTGGTAACGTGTAAACAAACAGTATCGGAAAGTGAGAGGGGACACAGACAAAATGTAAAAATACAGGACATTACATATTAACTTAAAAATGGTCCAATTTCGTGAGGTTTTTAAACTGGTCCGATGCAAACAAATTTCAACATGGTCCCGATTTTTTGTGTTTTTAATGCTGAATAATTGCATAAAAAGTAAAATTTATGAAACTTAGATCTTACGTTAAATTCCGATAAAATGTTTTAACGCCCTAGCTTAAAAGTACTTGGGGGAAATATTGTTATTGTCCCATTTTGCATAATGTAAAATAACCGGGTAAAGTTCTATGAGCTAAGATTAGGGACGCATTAGCGTAACACAAGAGTTAAATAAATTTGTTAACATGGTTATCATATTTTCAAAGAAGGTCAAAACATAATTATTTCTATGTCTTTTGATTTATTTTAATACATTTTAAAAATATAACTTAAAATATGAAATTGCAGCTTTAATGTAAAAACAGTGAGCAGTGTTAAAGTTGCATTACCACCGTCACCGAGAAAACGGAATTGAATGATATTATTTCTAAATAATGGTATATTCAAAATAAGCTTAAACTCGCTTGTCAAATTATTATTATCGTAATATTTTTCTTTGAAAAAACATCATTAATTTTAAAGCTGCTTTGCCGAAGCCAGCCGTTTGAACACCAGGGGAATTCAAAATTGTTGCCAATTCCCACCCATTTCTCCCCATTTCTAAAATCTTAGATTCCCAACTTATGGAGCTTGATGTGCCTGTAAATCCCACTTTCATATCAAATTGAAATTCGATCATTCTGCCCTCGTAACGTGGCGCCGGGTCGTTCACAACGGCTGCCGGTTTCTCAAAAAACCACAACGTGTTAAAATTGATATTGGACGTGGTTAACGATTGCATATTCATAGTTGTTGACATATCAAAGAAAATGCTGACTAGCTTCCATCCTTGAGATAAAGGCCCCTGAAAACTTCCGATCCAATCACAGTTAACCGTAGAAGACGCTCCTCCAAAGCCAACCTTTGTTGACGTCTGCAGTGGCACCAAGACAGTCTGATAAACATAGCTTTCACTTGGTCCGTCTGGTATTTCAAAGAACAGATCGACACCACAAACTGAAAATTAAAAAAAAACCAAAAAAAAACCAAATGATCAGAAAATGTTGGTTTCCTTAACATTTCATTAACTTCTGATATTACATGCATGCTAAACTAGGATCATTCGTGTCGTAGAGAGTCGGTTAATCGTCGTTTGAGGGATGTTCAATTCAAACTCTAAAAGAAATACCAGACTAAACACGGTACAATTTCTGTCAGTAATTAGAAGGTATTAATATTATTAATTCCAAATTCGGCAATATTTATAGCATCCTATGTAGACAACATCAAATGTGAACTGGTCAAAGCAAGCCATGACCAACTACAATCTTTGGTTGGCCTCGTTTTGATGAAACCTTTTCAATCCAAGAAGGGAGATTATCTACATTTGATATTTTAAAATTAAATGATAAATAATTAATTTGAGTACGTTCTAGTGTTTCCAAAATTTGCAAATGGCGATTAGATGGGAGATAATCTATGGTTGACAATTTAATGTAAAACAATCAATGTGAGTGCATTATAGTGTTGATAAAGTCGTTAAAAATGTCATGTTGAAGATTATTATAGGCCTTCACTTACCAGGTGTTTTTCCCGAAATCATATTACCAAGACCAGACGATGTCATTTGACCGGAAGTGCCCATACAAACAAATCGTCCGCCGTTTTGTGTATTCTTTGCTATCGATGCTATTAAATGACTGGAATCTGCTTGATTCTCAACTGCACCAAATAAAGGAATGATACCTCCACGAATTCTAGTTGCTTGAACGGAAGATTTTTCTATCATCAATTTAAACGATTGGTTCGGTTCATCTTGTCTTTTCATGAAAATCCCCTAGTGTGTAAAATATAAATAAATCAGAACAAGCGTGGAGTGTATCGCTCATCAATTGGTTGATCTGACTTATGTTAAGATTCCTAATTTATGACATAATATCTTGCTCCATATAATGTGACACCAATATTACGTCAAAATCGATAAGAATCCAGTGGTACATTGTATCAGTCCCGGGACTGTCAGTTTAAAGTAAAAATTCGGAATAAGTGAATTCCGGGTATTAGCATAGCCAAAATACAGCGGAATGGTGTATTTAACCTTTTTCAAATGTCAGCTCAAAATATTGAGTCGTTTGGACGTGAACGTCAAATCCATTTATCAGGGCACGTAACCCGTTTAAGACCTGATAATGTATTGTCGTTCCTTTAGAGTTTTATACGGTGCATGACCTGCTGTACTTGATAACGAAGGTAACTTTCACCTACACCTTATTTTTGTAAAATAAAAGTCTGGTTTTATCCATGTACCGTTAATACAGCTAGGGACACAGGTCTCTATTTCCAGGTATCACGTATATTGAGTTAGTTTCTCGGCCCCTAAGTAAGGGCTTTTGACATAAAAGTATGCAATTTTCTTCTCCAATATATAATCGAGATTGGTCCTTTAATGATTTCGATAGGAAAAGTTGTACGGTAAACCCCCATTTCATTTGTACAGTAATAGGACTACAGATTAAAATTGATCAAATATTACCTGATATGGGGACTTGGCTGTAGTCGAAAGAAATGCCGTCTGCGTTTGTCCGGGTATGTTCCTATACTCCACCAGATGGTATCCTTCCGCCATTTTTGAAGAGAGTGCTGGATAAAATGCATCAATATCTGAAGAGGCCATCTCATTTCCTTCCGAAAAGGCGAACATTTTCATGGTCATACCGACTTGAGTGTTCACGAATTGGTATTCCACTTGAGGGCCATCGTATGGCGGACTTGGTGGAACAGCAACAGCTTGGTTAATGACGGTTCCGCCACCATTTGAAGATGAAATACAACCCATAACGTAATAGGTGTTGTTTGTAATGTCTGCCAATAATAAAAGTAAATAATACGAACAGAAGGTGATATTATTTATTTTTTTTTGTTTTTGTTTTGTTTTATAAAAAGGTTCCTGCTAAAAAATAATTTGACGGGATAATACGGTTGATAAACGGTCGGTACTATTAAGTGTATTTTCCAAACAGAAATAACAAATAAGTTAACTTATATTGCCTCGTACCGTTAAAGTAATTGATTTTCCGCTATCCCTATTTTGAAATGAAATGAAAAGGTGCCCGGCGTTGTACTTTCCTTCGAACATACACTGTGTGGGAGATTTGTTCGGACATGGGCGCTACAGCTAACTCGTATTTCGATTTGCCAAGGGTTACTTTACGTGCACGAAAATGTGTACGTAAACGGGTCTTTGTTTTTCGTCCCATCCGAACAACAAGTCGCCGTTATTTGCACACCCTACGTCCTGCAACACTGAGAAGGGGAAACTGCCCTCGGTCCATCGGAGCCTTGTCCCGCCTGTGAATATAACTATTTGGTAAAGACCGCCATAAGCGTCAACAGCCAACTTTTATATATTTCAATTTATTCAACAATAACAATTCAAAGAAACTGTACAAACTACTTCATGTTAGAGTATATATTCCAAGTAGGTTTTAAATGGTGCCGGGGGGGGGGGGGGCTTTACATTCAAATTCTTCCGATATACACATTATTAGGTGACTACATGTTTAAATACTAATTTGTAGGGTCCTCACTATTAAAAACATGATTCATGCATGCCCATTAATAATTAACAAAATATATGGTTTTGTATGTTCTCAAATCATGGTAAGTCACTTATATTTGGATATTAAAGAAATACTTTAACGAAGAAAACCCCTTTCAATCGAACTCTGTCCCCGCAGTCAGTGCACTGATATTCAATTCTCGGCAATATCACAGGCGTCTGTAACGTGGAAAATCCCATTCAATATTAACTTGTGACTAAGTGAGCGAGATTATAAAATAACTGGTCTGAATCCTATTCAGGGGCAAATAACTCATCTTAAAACGATTCTTTATCTGTGACCTACTTATAATACTATCAACCGATAAAGATTCGTTTTAAGACGAGTTGTTTTATAATCTTGTTGACTTAGTCACAGCTTAATATTGAAATAGATTATCCACGTTACATGCGCATGTGGTTAACATTGATAAAAGGCAGATAATATCTATTTCCTAATCCACGCTTTTATTTCATTCAGGCTGTTCTAGAGAGAAAGTTATATTTCTTATAAAGCAAAATCAGTTTTAACAGAGAATATGAATAATGCCTATATTATGAAACATCATGGATTATTACACAAGTTTCAACAATTTATCTCAATTTAAATCCACAGATAATAAAATCCTTGTGCGATTTAATTATAATAGTAGAATATATACCATAAACATATATTTATTCTTATTATTATATGTAATACATGTATTTTTATGCTTTAAGCCGTTGATTTTATCATTCAGTATTGTTTTATATTTTTACTGTGATGAGATTGTTTTGGGGTTTTTTTTTTTAAAGGACACCAATAAACGACGATGAGGTATTATCGGACACCGTTCGTAATAACCACCGAGCGACTCTCTCTCTCTCTGGACAAGAAATCAGTATATTTGTCGTGTTTGCTCGACAGATTGTCACCGACGATAAAACGGGTCGACATCGACAAAAAGTCCTCGGTGTGCTGCTAAAATAATCCATAAGAGGAAGACGGGACTGTTCATCCTAGGGGTCTTTAAACGACCTTGATTGATTGACACGTAAAACTTCACTTTCTTGGAAATGAAGACTATATCGAGCGCACAAGCGGTAATATACAAATTCAATTCGAGTTCTTGTGGATGAAAAGCCAGGTACCAAGCTGTATTTAAATCGGTTAAACAATGCTAATTATACCATATTTCGCTCACGAGGATGTGTGGTCGGATTGTGTGGTCAGATATTATGGTCAGATTGACAGGGGCGACGGCGATTTACGTGAGTATGTAGGTATGTCGGAAGCAAGTTGGAACCAGGGGTTGGGAAGATTTTCAGAAATTGCTCGCCTTGAACAGGATGACAATAAAATGAAAGAACGAAAGGAAAACCCAATTTATGAAATTTCTCGGCCAACACCATGATCGAACACAGGAACTCCTAGTTAGCGAACAAACGTTCTTATTCATCGAGCCACCGTGTCAGATATAGTATCGGACGAAAAATCGAGATTCCATATTTTGAACTGTACGTATAAGAACAGTTTCATTTTAGAGTCCAAGTTTACTTCATATATATATATGGCTACCATATTTTAATGTAGGATAAAAGGCTTAAAGATACTAACTTACCTTTATCTTTCACGTTTCAAAAAGACACGGTTATTCTCATTATATATGAGGCAGTGATAACTCTATTTACTAGTAACTGTTGGAAACATGGCAAATAACTAATAAATATACCAATGGTTGCGAAATTTTTATTGTGCATGTGCAATATAATCAGTATAAAAATCAAAAAGTTAGGGAGGTATTGCGAAATTTAAACAGATCATATATCATTTGAAAGGTTCGGACTGAACTAAATTGAGCAGATTGTTGTATTCCTAATGTAGGCTTATTTGATCAAATTTGAACCGCATGTAGTCTTCTGTTTTATCGAGTTCTTCCTTTCAATTTCGGAGGAATGAGTTAATAAGCATACAGGCCCACCGTACAGGTTAGGCTACTGCTCGCGTATGTCCTGTCCCCAACTAGTAACAAATGTAGCATTTAATCACGTAAAAAAAATAGCGTTTATTAGAACACTATTTAACCACAAAGTGTAATGTTTCATCACATATGAATATGACAACTCAGGCGCGGATCCAGGATTTTTTGCAGGGGGGGGGGGGGTCTAGGTTTGATAATTTCTTAACTAATTGCGCTCAACCAATTAACGGGGGGTTTGGGGGCCCTCCCCAGAAAAATTTGGTAAATTAGATTCAATTTGGTGTATTTTGACGTATTTCCGGAAGGTAAATTCCAAAATTACAGGTCTAAAAATCGCCAATAAAATCGCATAGATTTAAGTTTCAAATTTTCAAGCCTGAGCAGGGGGGGGGGGGGTCCGGACCCCCTGGACCCCCCCTCTGGATCCGCGCCTGCAACTTTTTAAATGGCTTACAACAACAGGGAGGACCCTGCGTTTTATGATGCACTGTGTAACCCCGTATATAGGTTCCAAAATCATAAAAAAAATCACGTAAACCGACGGCGATGCAAGTTTGATATATTAAAATGAACTATAGGGGCAAATTTATCATTTTGCATGTCATAAATATAGATGGGGAGAGGGGGGTGACACGACAGTATATACTCGCGACCGATCGGTTTTTTGTCCCATCCGAACGACTAGACGGTTGTCCTTGTCAGGTCCTCCGTCTTGCATCAAAGACAAGAGGAAACCACGTCAGAAATTTAAGATGTACTTTCTCGCCAATGCACAAGAGTCGAGAGGTCAAACGACGTATTGAATGTACGCCACACGTCATGTGGTAAGCGTAGAGAACCCGCTATCTTTTCTGTTTCTATAAGATGAATCATAATGACGTACATAACCAGATATCTTCGCTATTGCTATAGCAAAAGCCCGGCGTACAGAACCAGATATCTCTTCTGCAGCCATGGGATCAATCTATAATGTTTAATAGCTTATTATATAACCGGATATCTTGACTGTAGCTATTGAAGCAATCTATAGCATTTATTGGCGTACAGATTCAGATATCTTTTCTGTAGCCATATAATCAATTCGTACAGAACCAGATATCTATAGAAACATCCTGTAACATTTAAAAACAAGTTTTAAAGCGAAACTAATCGGATATTTGTTCCATGGTTAGGAATTCTGGTAGCGTTTAATGATGTACAGATCTGTAGCTATGGAATGTACTGGGCTAGGTACAGAACCGAGGGATATTTTTACCTGCAAGCCAATGTGTACACAAGACCTCGGTTTCTTGTCCCATCCGGACAAGTAGACCACTGTCCTTGTCAGAACCTCCGTTCTGCACCACTGACAAGGGTAAACCACACAAGAAAATCCAGATGAACTTTCTCGGCCAACACTGGAATTGAACCCGCGACCTCCAGATTGCCAGCCAATTTTATTCTGACAACTGACTGCCATTGTGCCCTAATCCCCAACTCTTATCCACCAGCTATGGAGTTTGTTAGTAACAAGAAATCACCTCACATGCATGTTTCTCAGGCATGCCTTTACAAAATCCCCAAGGATGTGAGTAGAACTTCAGTAGTAACCATTAACCCACTGGTCATTGATGTATTGCAATTCTCGTTGTTTTGATCACACACCATATAGTGTGCGATAAGGGGCAATTAATTCTCTCATGGACCACAAACAAGGTGGGATCACACCGGAAAATCCTGCAAAACTTTCTCTGTCAACAAACTCCTCCTCATTTATAAGCCACCATCTTACTTACTGAGCCATCCCGGCTCCCTGTATGGTTAGGTCAGTGATTCTCAACCTTTTTTTCCAATGGCACACTTTGGAACGCATGGAAAAATAGAGGCACACCTGGCTCAATATATTTGAATTTTGCAAAATAAAAACATGGCAAGTCATAGATGGCATGCAACCTTAGACACAGGCTAGTCATAGACACATATAGTGACTAAACTAAATAAAGGAAAATACAGCTACACGTATAAACTTACCAGTAGAACCAGTGAAAACTCATTTGAGATCACATGGTTTTTTGCAATTTTTAGTGTGCCGTTTAAAATTTCGCGACACACATAGGAAGATCACATGGCACACCTGTGTGTCGCGGCACACCGGTTGAGAATTACAGAGTTAGGTCAACAGTATATAATAGCTAGTCAGATGGAGAAGGGAGACCATAATTAAGCCTATTGCCACATTAGCCTATTGGTTAATAAAACAATCAAATATAGCCTTGATAATTACCAGTGGCTTTAAGAAAAGAATTAAGGCAAGAATTAAAGAAGTTCTTGGAATGAAAATGTCTAACGATTTTATTTTTGGTTAATGAATTCAGTTCTTCAATAAAACACACATATATCTATTTACATAAAATTTAATCAGGATTTTTTCATAAATTCTTTCAATAACAAATCTGCTGCTAAACCAGGAGTAATTGCACCTTTAATTACTAGATTTTCTAACGAGGGCAGTTTATTTTCTACATGCTGATCTTCACAGAAGATATCCATGATGTGATCTTTAATGTGATTCCACATCCACACTTTTAACTGTTTTTCTCTCCTATTAACAAATTCACCCGATTCATTCATTAATTTACGATAATGGCACAAAGTATCCCATAATTCTGGTATTCCTTCTTTGGTAAAAGAAGAAATTCTCGTCACCTGAAAGCCAAAGTTCAAAAATATCAAAATTAATTAATCGAAACAAAAGGCACATGGGTAAAGAGTACATCAAAAACTCTGACTTGTTTCACATTCACAAGATTTTATAACTAAACATAAACAGAGGGATAACTCTGTAAACAACTCTGACTTGTGTTGAGTGTTCATAAGAATTTGTGGATGAAAAATGTGGGAATTACGAATAACAAAAATAATGAAAGGAAAAAAATTAGAACATTTGACAAATAGTGCGTCCCAAAATGTGAAGCAGACTACTAGGTGTTTTAAAATAGTTTTTGACTTTATTTTCAGTATTGGCACTATACCAAAATCCAGCCTATATGTATCTTCAATTGGAGAGAGAGAAAGAGAGAGAGAAATGGGGTTTAAAGTCCACTTGACACAAACTAGGTCATTTTAGGACTAACATATGGTTTGATTATTTTTCAATAATTTGCTTGCGCAAAAGGGTCTTTATCAATGGGAGAAAACTGGAGGATAAGGAGAAAATCCACGAGGTTTGACAGGCGACCCTACTCCTTGTCACATACAACCAGGGAATCAAAACATTGACAGTTGACTCAATGACAGACCTTTTGATACAATGCACACACACTAATCATTCAGCCATCAAACCTCCTAACCATCAATTGGACCACTTGTATATATATGAAGAGTCCAGGGGAAGAACAATCTAAGTCACTTTTTCAACGAACCCAGTAAAGACCTCAGGTAAAAATGATCAGAGTCACATGGAACCAAGGCCCTTCTGAAATGGCCTCACGGACAAATACAAGTTCACCGGAAGCTTTATTTAACCTTAATTTGCCCGAAAATTTGAATTCAGTTGTACTGGTAATTATGGTTTGCGTTAAACATCATTTTGAAGTTGTAATCAATCCCACTCGTTGTGTTCAAGTCAAACATTCTCGTCCAAAAGTCTGTTTTGCGTTATATGCGAAAAGACAAACATGTGACTCGGATTGTTTTTCCCCTGGACTCTTCATATACGATCTGCCATATTGATAACTTTTTTTATTGACCTAACTTACCTTTGGTTTCCACACTTTTGATCGTTTCCTCATAAATTTTAAAGCACTGATATATTCTGCTTGTATTCTGCGAGCTGCAGGAACTAAATCACCATCACTTTTATTAACTATCACCATATCAGCTACTTCAACAATACCTTTCTTTATACCTAACAACATCATTAACAAAACTGTTAACAACCATTCACTCTGCGAATAACAATCTGATTAATACACAGAACATATTTCGTTTCGTTTTGACAGTTTAAAATTTCGTTTTACTTGCTTTTACTACACTAGGATCTGGAAGAGTTGTTATCATTGACATTTTCTGGATGATGTGTGAGATTAGCCAATGAAACGGTCTGTGGCGAGTTCTTGCCCTTTTGCTGACTATTTAATCAATATCTTATGTCACAGGGTACAAACCCATTCCTTTGACCCCTGACGTGAACTCCCACTATAACTTGTCAGATCTTCATGTAGTGTAGGACATCGAAAGTATAAAAATGAAACGAAATATAGATCCGTATTTGAATCAGATTGTACAAATCATGGATGCCAATTAAGAATTATTGCAACTTGTATAACTTGATCAGATCCAGTATAAATCAGACGATCCCAGACATTTATTTATTAAAGAACTATTATAAACTTCGACCTTTACAAATTAAGTGATGTACTACATGTAGTTTACTAAATATCTAGATCTTTAACATCAATAATGTATAAACTTTTATATACCTTGTAACTCATCACCCCCTGCTGGTGGAATCAGTAAACAGAAAATATCTACCATATCAGCTACAGAAAACTCAGACTGGCCTACTCCTACAGAAATAAATTTATGACTTATATTAAATTGAGCTTACAGCACATTTTCTGGCATATGCCCATCACCATTTGCAAAGTTGGTGCAGAAAACATCTCAATTCAAGTAATTTGTTTTAAATTAAAAATGCTCACTCAAGTATTTGAATTTGAATAGTTTTGATTTGATATTTTGGTATTAGTTATACTAATGTAATTGATTATTTGTTTCCTACATTCATGAACTACTATTCCAGTGATATGGTATACTTGAATCTAGTGTGGTAATATGTGCCCAACAAAACACAGCTTCTTTAACACTTTCTATAGAGATATATTCAAAGTCTACCAAATCTAGAAGCAAAAGTTATAAACTCCCCCCCCCCTTCAAGTAGGCTTCTTTGATTTGCATTTAGTGATTTATTAAAGATACATTATGTAAAATTTAGATAAAGAGCTGGTAGTTCTCGATATATATAATAGTTCAAAAAATAGATAATTATTAAAAATGAATATATTGAATGACAATTGCAGTAAAATTACTTTAATCTGAGGGATGTTATGAATGTTTGAATTTTGACAAGAATACTCTAGTCTCGATTGTCATTGCTCTTGATTTCCATTTTCACGTTAACCGATTAAATTGCGCAGATGGTCTAATCCACTTAATATACGATTGTATGGAGAGTTAATTATGGGCCTGTCATGTGTATAAATGTCTATATTTAATAGGCAGATTTAACTCTTACATAATGCAACTTTAAGACAAGGTAATGTGACCAGACTTTAAAAGAAAATTCCAAGTTGTTAAGAAGAATAATATTAATACTTGCCGACTGTTTCTATTATAACTATATCAAACCCCGCCCCTTCACTTAATACCACAGCTTCGTTGGTTGTCCTGGTGACACCACCTAATGTTCCACCTGTTGGTGATGGTCGTATGTAGGCATTAGAATCACAGGATAACTCGGGCATACGAGTTTTATCACCCAAAAGAGAACCTGGAATTTAAATATTTTATTCTAATATCTGAACTAAAATGAAATGGGGTTTTATATCTTATTAGAAATATCCGAACATATTTCTTTAACCATTCTATAACTCTATTTTACACTTAGTTTTTATAAACTGGTCTGGGCTCGATAAATCTTTGTCATTTGACTCAATTTATGGATTCATAAAATTTGTGGAACGATTCAAAGAACATTCCATTATCAGTAACTGTGTGCAAAAATTGTACAATGTGTGTGATCAGGGGTTGTGGATGTTCCAATAAAAAATAAGGGAAAACAAATAGTGATCAGTCATTTCATCTCGAACAAAATTTCCATCATCATAGGACTAAAAACGTAATAAAATGGGGTTTAACATCCTTCTGTGCTTGGGGGAAATTCTGCCCGAGCAGTGGCACTACAGCCTACACTTATATTGATTTCCAACTGCCAAGGGATCTATTACGTGCATGCCAATGTATACACAGGACAGCTGCCGCTAGGGATAGAAAACGCAACCTCCAGACTAGCGAGCCAGCATCTTAGCCACTTAGACATCGTGGCTCGTATCACCATGGTACACTCCAAGGCATATGTCCGTCTGCATTAACTGGTTGTTGAGAAAAAGACGGATGTTAAACTGCAGTTTGTTTCATAAATATCAAGTCAATGGGATGATAACCTTAGCAGGTTCCATACTTTCCTACAGTATTTATTGGAAATCACTAAAAATCAATGGGCTTTTTCATCCATGAATTACACACACTGTGTATTAAAACTAATGAATGAAAGTTATGCAGCAAATCAGTATCGCAGGCTAGTGATGACATTGAGAGTTAATTATGGTCTTAATAAGTTAATTAATGTCTACCGGTAATTAATAATTTAGATAACATTTCAGGCCTAAAGAAAGACCTGCAATAGGTAGATTTAGCTCTTGCATAATGTATGTTTTCAGATATAAAATCAAAATACCAACACTACATAATCTCCCGGCTTGGAATCAATCAGTTTAAAAATAGGCCTATTAGTTTGTAAATACTGAACAGAATTCTACCAATTTTGGACATATATTTAACAATGTTGTAAAGAACAATATTACTCGAATTTGGATGATAAAATTAACGATAAAAATAATTTTGGCTCTAAAACCTGGTGGAAACTAATAAATTCATTTGTAAAAGACAACGGTTCATCAAAAGACGAAATACCACCTCTCACTGTAGACAATGACACAGTATTCTCACAAAAAGGAAAGGCAAATGCACTTAACAACTACTTTATAAAGCAAACACAACTAAATGACACAAAGCACCCTCTCCCCACAACACAAAACACAGAAGCAACACTGACTAACATCACATTAACTCAACAAGAAGTTAAAGATATGCTTTTATCAATAGATGTATCTAAAAGTTCTGGTCCTGATAATATTAGTGGAAAATTACTAAAAACAGTTGCCTTAGAAATCTCATTACCTCTCTGCTCTTTATTTAACTTGTCAGTTCAGAACGAGACCTATCCAAGTCCATGGAAATTTGCAAATGTTTTGGCCTTACAAAAAAAAGACAGCAAAAGTGAATGTTCAAATTATAGACCCGTATCCTTATTATGCTTAATTTCAAAATTTTTTGAAAAATGTATATACAAGCATATCTTTAACTTCTTTTTAGATAACAAAATAATAACAAAGTGTCAAAGTGGTTTTATGAAAGGAGATTCAACTATCTATCAACTTATTGATCTTAATCATTTCTTTTCAAGAGCAATCGATTCCGGCAGCTACACGAGAACGGTGTTCTGTGACATCAGCAAAGCTTTTGATAGAGTCTGGCATACCGGACTTTGTCACAAGCTAGACAGTGCAGGGATCCGAGGAGGACTTCTTAATTGGATGAAAAGTTACTTAAGTAACAGAAAACAGCGTGTAATTATAAGTGGCGCCTCCTCCGACCCCTCCATTGTCCCTGCTGGTGTTCCGCGGGGCTCCGTTCTCGGACCTCTATTGTTTTTACTTTATATTAATGATATAATTGAAAATTTACAATCCAACGTAAAATTATTTGCTGATGATACGACATTATATTTATTAATTGAAGATTCGACAGAAGGCGCGGAAATTTTAAATTCAGATATTGAGAGAATAAACGAATGGGCATTAAAGTGGCTGGTTACCTCCAATCCCACGAAAACTGAATCACTCACAATTTCGTCACGCAGGCCTTTCGATTCACCACCACTATTCATGAACGACATTAAAATAAAAGAAGTACAAGAGCACAAACACTTAGGTTTATTTTTTCAACACAATTCTAAATGGGATTTCCACATCAACAGTATTTGCAAAAAAGTTAGTAAACTTATTAATTGCTTTAGATCCTTCAAATATCGTCTAAATAGAAAATCTCTTCACACTATCTACTCCTCGTTTATCTTACCTCATTTTGATTATGCAGACATTATCTGGGACGGGTGTACTGATCAGTTATCTAACCAACTAGAAAAACTTCACTTAGACGCACTGCGCACCATATGTGGCGCTGTGAAGGGAACCAGCCATGCATTAATTTATAAAGAAACGGGTACTATAACTCTCAAAGAGCGGCGCAAACGACACAAACTAGCAATGTTTTTTAAAATAATAAACCATCAAACTCCCGAATACCTATCCAGCAACTTAAAAAAGAAACCACAAAGATATTCATTAAGAGTAGAAAATGTTCCCGAGTTCTATTGTAGCGCAACATTATACTACAACTCTTTTTTCCCGTCCGCAACTAGACTCTGGAACACATTAGATTCATCTATCAAAACATCAAAATCTCTATCTACATTCAAAAAACAACTATGTAAATTTGACAACTCCGTTCCTTCCTATTATTTTATCGGCAAACGTAAGTTTCAAATTATTCATTCTAAATTTAGACTTGGGTGTAGTGACCTGAATGGACATGTCTTTCTTCGCCATATCTCGGATTCGCCTTTATGTTCTTGTGGACATCATTTCGAAGACGTCTATCACTTTCTTCTCGTTTGCGGCTTATATTCAGATATCAGACAGAATACGATTCATTGGCTAACTCATTCCAACATCAACATTACTACTTTACTCTTTGGAAATAATGAACTCTCGGATGCTGAAAATATTAATATTTTTAAACAGGTGCATAGGTTTATTGAATATTCGAAACGTTTTAATTAATTGAAGCCTCATTGTTAATTATTACTCGTAATTCATGTAATATTTATTATAATAACAGGGTAGCAATACATGTACATATTATTAATTTATTAATTCATAATATTTACAATAGGGTACTACTTTACTTTACTTTACTGTACTTTACTCATTTATAAATGTAACACTTATTACAATGTAAATATGTTATAACTTTGTTTTGGAGAGGGGTGATATAGGCCTTGTCCTGTTCCCCAATCCTTTCAGTTACCTGAATAAATATTGTTTAAAAAAAAAAAAAAAAAAATGTAGTTTTCAGGGGATTCCTATTGCGCTAAAAAGACCAGACTTTAATCTAAAGTCAACAGGTGATAACATTAGCCTGTACAGCTTGTGGACAGGTGAGGCAGGTGTCAAAAAGGTGAGACACAAGTGATTCCAATTACTTTATAATGGTGAAATCAGCTGGAATCAATCAAGTTATATAGACTGATACATGAAAGTGTTTAATGAGACATATGATTTCCTGTAAGTTTTTCTAAGGCCATAAAACTTTTTAAATAAATTAAAGATATATTGTTTATAAGGTATGTAGTGATAAGACTAACTAAGATATTATCAACTCACTTGGTCATGTTATCTCAAACCACCGGATATTAAATTATTCGCTTAGTGATGTCACTCGTTTGGAAAATTTGAATAAGTCAGAACATGTTGGGAGAGAATTCTATGTTGTACTTAACTAATGTCAGACACCTACAATTGTTTTTATTTAACATTTTTATTCAGAAAGTAACTCTGAACAAAGCCAACTTTTAAACCTTCATGAGACCAAGTAAGCACCCCTGAGGTTCCCCCCCCCCCAAAAAAAAATCAATAACAAGTTGGAATAGCAATCATAATATGACTTGAAATTTATGTGAACTTGCCTAAAACTGCTTTCTAGCCATATAATGATCAGCAAACAACTATAGGTAATTCAATCAATAATGCTCACCCGGGTGCTCACTGTCATATTTTGCTGTATCATAAGGTCTGTCATTGAGTCATCTCGTGTGCGTTTTTTCCGAGTTTTCCTGCTTTTAATTAGATGATAAATAATCAATATGGGTATTTTTTAACATGAATTAAACATGCATTACGCAAGAGCTAAATCTGCCAATTACAAGCCTTTTTTAGGCCTGAAATGTTATCTAAATTATCAATTAGACATTAATTAACTTATCCAGGCCATAATAAACTCTCGATGACGAGGCTAGCCTTCGATGTTGTCTGGATTAGATTCCTAAATGCTGCTTAACAGCCATTGATAATTAAATTTAAAACATGGATAATTGAGACTATGTTGTTTATATTAATGATTTTAGTAATGGTGACCAAGGCTAGGCGAAAATTTCACCTGCTTCGTTCTCGGCACATAGCGGATCAATTTGACTGAAATTTTCAGCGAATTACCTTTACAATATCTAGTTTTTAACTATTATAGTGGGAACTGCCAACTCTTTATATTATCTCCCATAATATATTTTTAAGCAGTGAAATTAATACATTGTTTGAAAATTGCACTATTAGGATCACAGAATTAAATGACAGCCTACCACTTTTGAATCTAAAGTTTGAAAATTTTAACAAAGTTTATAGAAAAGATTGAATCAGTGAATCAAACTCTTACCGCCTGTAGTTGATGAAGAAGGATCTACAGCTAAAACTGCTATTTTATGACCATGAGCAGTTAAATATTTACCAAAAGCTTCTATAAACGTACTCTTGCCTGCCCCTGGTGGACCTGATAAACCTAAAAAAGAGAAGAGATTGTCGATCATTTACAAGATTAAACAATTTCTAAATCTCCACCACGACTAAAAAAAATAACTGGGTTTAACATACATGTAGTCTATTGGTAGTGTCCGGGGGTTGGGATGGCCTAGTGGTCTAGAGTGCCGCGCTTCGACCTCTAGCTGGCCAGTCACCTCTGGCTTGCGGCTGTGGTTTTGATCCCTGGTGTGAGCGTATGTGGCATGGAGATAGGGGCGGCTTCTCAACCTCGTGGGTTTCCTCCAGGCACTCCGGTTTCCTCCCACTGCTAAAGACCCCTACGCGCAAGCGTATTATTGAAATAAATTTGAAACCATATGTTAATCCCAAAATGACCTAGTTTGTGTCGAGTGGATGTTAAACCCCATTTCTCTCTCTCTCTCTTGATATCAATCCACCTGTTGTTGTATCAGGTGTTACTGCACACTTTTGCAGCTAAGTAATTTAAAAATGTCTTATTTAGGGATGACCATTCTTGCTATAATACTAACAGTTGAAAAATACATAATTAAAAATGAACAGAAAATTTCATTCAAATTACTTTGTTCTGGACGAAGTTATGACTGTTTGAAGGTTTAGCTAGTTCATTTATAATTCTAGCAACGACACTTCACAACCAAGACTAGGTCTTGATTATCCATTGTATCATTAATTTCTAAATCTTCCTGTGTTCAAATTCATTTAAATCGCAGCCATCCTATAGTCTTGAAAACTGTTTAGAGGCTTGTCATGTGAATTAATGTCTAGATAATAATTTATATAAGATTTGAAGCTAGAAAAAAAATGCAATAGGCAAACTTAGTTCTCGTTGCTGTTCCAAGTGATATCGCAGACAAGTTACCTTATTTTCATTTATATTATCTTAGCCATGCGTCTTCCCTGTAGGAGGAAACCAGAGTACCCGCAGTAGGTTGAGAAGGTGCCCCTATTTCTAAGCCACATACGCTCACACCAGATATCGAAACCACGACCACAAGCCAGAGGTGACCAGCCAGCTACAGATCAAAGCATGACACTCTAGACCACTAGGCCATTCCCCCACCCCCCTCGAGTTAGCTCTTACATAATGCATCTTTTAGTACACATGGATTCAACACCCAGCCAGCATGAAGATGGCCTAAATCGCTTGACTGTATCCTTTTAATACCTCTTCATGCACACAACCTCCACAAAGAAATAAAAGGCCATATAAAAAATATGTAACTACCTACAAGTTTCCTTGAATAGAAAGTTTCCTTTACAGAAAAAATTCCATCCTAAAACGGTTATAAAAAACTTTTTCAAAATTAGGGGTATGTTTTTTTTTAATCTCCTGTATTGTTATTGTTTCAAGCACTGCACCCATTCTGGACGCTAGGGATACCGGTCACAGACTGCTGTGCATTCTCCTCTGAAAAATGTAAGTAAGCTTGCTGTAAATGTCATATTACCTATTCTAAAAGTCTGTTGATTAGATAAGGAATGAGCCATTTCTCCCATGTTATCATGTAATATTTTCATTAATAATAACTGTGCTTGCTTTTTCTTTTTCTTGTGCCTGGATTCAACTAGAGTTATAGCCCTTGCTAAACTTGCTCTGTCATGATTCTTTAATCCAGAATAAAGCCCAAGTACAGTTTCATCCTCTTCGCCTAACTGTTCTCGAACATCTACATAGTCTTCACTATGTTGAATATTTGCGTGTAGTTTTTGCTTCCTTCCAAAAGTGGCATATTGTGGTACCCGTGATGAATTAAAATATCTTTTTAAAAAGTTACATGTTGACAGCTTCTTGCAATTATAACATAACCGTAAAAATCTTTGTGTGCCCTTTGCAAAAGGTAAATATTGTACAGTGGTATTCATTTGTCATCTAATGGTCCAGTTGTATGCATGTATTCAAGCATTAGGACTATCTTTTAAGCCAGTATTCTTCATGCTACCTGAAATATAAAATCAAAACTTGAATTTTTAGATTTCACAGGAATCTGTGTGGATGAAATGGAAGTGACTGTGACAACAAAGGGATTTCTTTTTGGCCTTATTCAAATACAATAAAAAGGATCAGATTGACGTATGAAAATCAAATTTTTACTGATTGGGTTTGTTGAAAGGGTCCCTGAAGTAATTTGAAATGAAATATATCGTAATAATGTGGCAAACACAGAGATTTCAATTATAATGACCTTGAATCAAGGTTTGCCGTTTGATTCTATTTAATCAAAATGAAATGTTCCACCTATTTACAAGATTGAATTTTTATGTAGCTTCTACCTCTAAACCCCAGGTAGGGGTTCTCCAGCTAGCGCTTAATAAAATAGCTGCGTATGAAAATGTGAAAACTTAAACATGTTTAAATTGTTAAGGTGTTAATTGGAGTTGTCTCCCTTATTTAGAGATATTTTCTGGCTTCTCTATGGATGACAGACTATCAAAGTCAAAGAATTAAAGCTAAAGGTTATAAATCAATAGTGTGAAATCATATATTTGCAATATTGATCGAGTAAGACTGGGAATTAAACTTTTAAAGTCATTTGAAAAAATTTAGTGGTCTGAAACCAACAAATCAGAGTTATCTTTTGACACCACTCTTTGCCAGGTGAATAATGATAACAATTTTACAATATTCGGGAGTTAGAAAAATATATATTTATATACCTATTATCTAACAAACTGATGCATTATAATTAGATCTAATGGTGTAAGATTCTAAATAATATTGACACCGTGGTCGTCCAAGTCAGACTCAAAGTGAGCAAGAATGATGATAATAATACTATTAATAAATAAATGAGACGACAGCCAGACCCACAAGGCCAGGAAATCTGAAATCTGTTGCTGTAACCTATTAGTACGGTTGTAAACGTTTCCCAAAGCCTCGGGGATAATTCTTTAAAATCGATGTTGTTTTGACAGCAATACAATCCCTTGTTTATGACTATCTCAGCAGAGTTCGATTAACACCAGACTGTGTGGTTCGGTTTAAAGCGGAAATGCCCATGCGCATGTGTGGATTGTAGAATCGAACGCAAAACCAGTCACGGGCCCGTAGTCAGCTCATAAAATTTAGTGGGGCTACAGAAATATTTGGAGGGGCTGAGGATGTAGCCGGCTTAGAATACTCCTATGAAATCATTATTGTTTGCGAAATATTTGGAGGTGGGGGGGGGCTAATTCGATTTTGTTTTTTGTTGGGGTTTTTTTTGGGGGGGAGGGGGGCTCAGTCACCCAAAACCCCGTGGATACGGGCCCGGTCAGTCATTATCACATGTCATAGGCCTACTGCACAAACACACCGATGCATCTACTTCATATCTCGAGAATACATGTTCTCAGACGGAGCAAGGGGCGGATTGGGGCCGGGAACCGGCCCGGGCTACCGTGTCGGAGCGGCCCCTTTCACTGACCGCGGAGCCCAGACGGGTGGGGGGGAGCGGGGCTCTCCCCCTGGAAATTTTTGAAATATGAATCCCAAATATGCTATTTGGTGTCATATTTGATTATAATCTCTGTCAAATAATATATTTCATAAATCGATTAACTTAAGCCAAAGCCCCGACCTGCAAGTAATTTACAACCATCAACTTGTGAAATTATCATATCGTCATATTATTAATTAACGTATTATCATTGTATCGTCGAGAGTCAAGAGAATTTAACTGGTTAAAAAATGGGACTAGTTGAGAAAATTTTGACCATTTGATTAACCAGTTAGAAATATTGGATCAGCAGGAATATTTTCATTGAAAAATGCTAGTTGATTCCTCCTGTGATGGAGGCCACGAAACACATTGGTACAGAGTGACGAAAATGAAAATCATAAAAGCTGCTTTTTAATTTTGGATTCTGGCGTATCCCCACAAACAGGGTGCAGGTGACTTAATAATTAGTATATTTGCGGGCGACAGTGTCGGGTGAATCCGATGAAATTTTCGGATGAAATTCGAAATCCCCATTGCAGAATTCTGGCCCACACCCAGCACACCCGACCCAGAAAGTCTAATATACCAGCCCATTCCAGACTCCAGTGATGGCGTGGCGGCCCGTTAAAGCCACCGCCCACATACAACATGGTCATCATCGCTCCAAGGCCTGGGAATCACGGTGGCTATGTGGGCAAGGCGCTGGCTCGCTAGCCTGGAGGTCGGGTGTTCGATCCCTGCATAGGCCGAGAAAGTTCATCTCGATTTTCCGGCGTGGTTTCTCCTTGTCAGTGATGCAGAAGGAGGGCCTGACAAGGACAGGTGCCTAGTCGTTCGGATGGGACGAAAAACCGAGGTCCCGTGTACACATTGGAGTGCACGTAAAAGATCCCTTGGCAGTTGGAATTCGATAGAGTAGACCGTAGGCCGCTGCCCGGGTAAAATTTCCCTGTATGACGTATGCCCGTCTTCCATTAGCCCAGGTCAGGTGCAGAAGAGTAGGACGTTAAACCCCATTTCATTTTATTTCCGCTCCATGGCCGGTCCAATACCCCCCTCCTCCATATAATGTTCGGCAGAAAAAGATTTTTTTTAGGCGAATCGGACAAAATTATTTTTCTTCATTTTTTGTCGGACCAGCCCTTCGAGTGACCTTCGCCCGATGGCCCAATCCACCCCTGGGCGGAGCTAACTGTTGATAGGTAGCCTAAGTTTGGGATGTATCGATATCACATCATCAACAAACATCACAACGAAGATGTTTATCTCTTGGGATGGACAGTTTCTTCATACATACAAAAAATAAACACTTTCTTCTCCTGTCCAAATTTTTTCTTCTATATCCCCAAAACACCACATAAACAGTGTCTTCACTAGTCTATGAGCCAGGTGCATGTTGTTTCGAAAATCGCGTACAAAATTCCTACTATGTAGATCAGTAGACAGCGGTGTCCAATACTCGGTGGGGGGGGGCAAAACGTCGGGGATTCGAGTTTAATTCGCCATTTGCGTACAACAGTCAATTTTCGTACAGGAGTCGACCAACTTAAGAAGACTCCGACCCTTCCTTACCCCCCTTAGGTACGTCCCCTTTACCCTCTGAGAGAGGAGTTAATTCGACTTCCACGTACAACACTAATTTTTTCGTGAAAAGTTTCACTATTGATCTGCTAGAACAGTGGTTCTCAATTAGTCTGCCGCGGCACACAGGTGTGCCACAAAAACTTCACAAGTGTGCCGCGAAAATTTGAACGGCACACTAAGAAAATTCGAAAAACCAGATGATCCTAATTGAGTATTCACTGGTGTCTACTGGTAAGTTCATAGCTGTATTGTTCTCTAGTTTTGAGTCAGTCGATGTCTCTATGACTAGTCTGTGTCTACGATTGTAATGTCGTCTATGACTCGCTGTGTTTTATTTTGCAAAATTCAAATATTGTTCCTATATATTTAGCAAGGTGTACCGCTATTTTTTCATGTGTCCCACGGTGCGCCGTTCGCAAAAAAGGTTGAGAACCACTGTGCTAGAACATTGCACTAACTTAATAGTAAGTGCAGGGGGACTGCACCACACATAATTTACACCAAAACTCGGACAATACATCATACTCAGAAACCATAATTAAACAAGCAATTCAAAAAAGTGAATGGATCCGGGGGCTAACGCGAAATCCCCTTCCATCCAGGATAAGAACGACAAAAAGGTGGGCGCATGGCTGAAATGAACAAAATAACGATTTAATTCGACTTTTGCGTACAACGATCAACTTTCGACCAAAATCAGATGTCATCACAAATACTGCTTAAGAAGACCCATGACCCTTCCTCCCACCCCGTTGGAGTTCCCTCTTTTTACCACTACATAAAGAAATGGGAGGTTGCTGTTGGTTTCATCTCCAGGTGTAGTACTTCAAGATTGAGGGAATCGGGTTCGCAAATGGTTTTGGTTCTTTTAGTTAAGGTGTTGATAATGCCTGCTTTTTATGCATTTGGGTGGTTAGATTTTTAGTACACCGAGGAGGTGACGTTGGAGTTCTCGCTTTTTACCATTACATTAAGAAATGGGAGGTTGCTGTTGGTTTCATCTCCACTGTGAACTTTATTCTTGAATGTTGGCTGTTCAAGTTATTCGGGGGGACGACAGTACCATCTTCTTTTTGTAGCATGACGAGGTCGTTATCCATCTTTCAGAAGCAGAAAATAGGTTGAAAAGTAGCGGTTGGGGTGCCTTCTTCTGGTGACATAATGTAGATTTCGATAAACCATGGATCTATCCATAATAGTTTTTTCCCCATATGTGGATTCCAGGCATTGCTTGGTCAAAGGAATAATGTTTTGAACTTGTAGTAATGTATCCAGTGGTGTAGACAGCTGTCGAATACGGGTTTCAAGAACTCAAGGTTTCTTTTCTTGGCACATTAGTGAGTAGATCGACAACACCGTACGGGGGTCTTCTTAAGCAGTGTTTTCGGCGACATCTGATGTTGGTCGACTTATTCGACGTTTCCAAGGGGACCCGCAACTAAAGAATCAAGGCTCGGAGTATCAGACACCGCTGTCCACTCATCTCATCTAGCTTAGTAGAAAATTTGTACGCGATTTTCCAAACAACTTGAACCTAGCTACCTTACTACATCATAAACTGTTCTTCACTAGTCCGCTCCCTGCACATACAATATTTTGCAAGCTCCGGGGTTTAACGTCCAACTTTTCTACGTCATCAAGGCTAATGAAGACCGGCATAAGTCATGCAGCTATAGGAGTGCGAGCCAGCAGGGGGGGGGGCTGACTTTCGGACACATTCTGACTTTTCGGACAGACGGATAAAGAGAGAGAGAGAGAGAGAGAGAGAGAGAGAGAGAGAGAGAGAGAGAGAGAGAGAGAGAGAGATGAGCTCTAACCTCCACTCGACACAAACCAGGTCTTTTCGGGACTAACATATGGTTTAATTTTATTTCAAAATTCGCTTGCGCGTAGGGTTCTTTAGCAGTGGAAGGAAACTGAAGGACCCACGCGGTTGGACAGGCTACCCTACTCCTTGACACATACAACCGGGGATTCGAAACCACGCCAGTTGACTCAATGACTGGCTTTATCATACAACACGCACGTGCTAACCATTCGGCCATCCACTCCCCCAGACGGGTAAAGTGAAAAAAAAAATATTTCGATCATCTAGTTGGCAAAATAAAGTACCCGAAATCTGACAAAACACTAATTTTACTTTTCTTTTAATTGAATACCACGAATATGTACTGAATTGATTATGGATTAAAACATTTAGTCTGGAACCACCATACTTTATGCTGTATTT
Source organism: Patella ulyssiponensis (assembly GCA_963678685.1). Lineage (NCBI taxonomy): Eukaryota > Metazoa > Mollusca > Gastropoda > Patellidae > Patella > Patella ulyssiponensis. Next base: position 46,465,922 of record OY783225.1, on the reverse strand, counting down.
TTCGGGCAACGATTTTTATTTATGAATGCAGGTCGGCTTAGTGGATCCAAACCATTGGTTACTTTGGCGTTGAGTGACTCACGAGCTAAAATAGCAGAAAAACTCATTTGCGGTAGTTAAATTTTCAAAATTTTCCCAGGGAACGCGAGGCACCCCAAACCCCGCGAAGTTTGGCTCTTTGAAATTTTCAAAATTTCCTCCGGGAGGGCGAGGCCCCGCAAACCTCGCGCAGTTTGTTTGGCTCTTTAGGATTCAGGTCAGCCACCTAAGGTTGGCTATATTGACCACTTTGAAAGTTGCTGTATTCACGGGCTGGAATAGCAGGAAAACGCATTTTGCGACCGCCCAATTTTCCAAAATTGTCGGGGGTGGGGTGGGGTCTCCATTCTTCGCTGTACACCGACGGCGCTGTTGGTAGCCCGGAAGTTTTTGGTCATTTCAAGTTCTGCACACCCAACCCCCATAACTGTCATCGAGCGTACGCCTATGAGTTTCATTACATCAATACCATAACAAAGTTCGATGACAGTTAGATATTGATTGTTCGAGACTTAACTGTCCTTCTAATTGGAGTCGAATGTTCAACCAAGGTGTAGGTGTCTATCAGGTGAATGCCCTGATAGAGGTCGATCATGCACATTTTCCTCTAAGGCTAAGCAGAGATAAGCAATTTGATTGGTTGAGACTTTGGAACACGATTACTTTGGTTCTAATTGGACGAGAGCGACGAAACTCTGGGTATAGATTCATTATTTCAATACATTGACAAAGTACGATGATCAGAATTTTCTGCTTTAGTTATGTTCGGCGAAATAAGCCAGAAGTCTCAGTCGAATGCCAATTCCATTCTATATAGTATTTATTGCGCCTACTCCCCAGATAAGAATATGGCGACGCCGTTTAATTTGGTGGAATATGCTAACCTCGTTCTTCGAGTCCTTTGTTACAAATGGGACTAAAACGCATCGTGTACCAATGGTAAAATGTTTATTATGTCCTAAATATTGGATATCAGAAGCCCGTCGTTTTCCGGTAAGACCACAGCATCAATGTTGATTAAAATTGACAAATTATAATTCGTGTTTTCAATGTCGAAGACTTTGGATGATATTGAGTTAGAGACTTGGCTAATTTAATGTAAGTTTTGATACAAGATAACCTTAAACCTTGGCTGGTGAACATTTTCTGCTTAGATTAAGTATAGCCAAACTATGGCTTGTTTCGATTAAAGTGACATTATGTGAGATTAAGATGAAGAGCTGGGCCTTCTCGCTATAATATTTCAAAAATAGAAAATGCAAAATAAATAACGTATATTCAAATTGCTTTATTTTGAGCGAAGTTGTCAATAGTTGTAGTTTTGACAAGATGTGTAGATTGATCGTGACCATCATATTGGTTATTAGCTCTCCATTTTTAAATTTAATCAATGATTGGTCGAACCGTTCTAATCTACATAAGATAGGGGCCATCCGATGGCATCTAGAATTGGTTGTGTTCTTGTCATGTTAATAAATATTTAATTAATCATGTAAATAACATCTAAGGCCCAAAGAAAAAACCTGCAATCGGCAGATTTAGCCCTGCCTGATTAACGAACCGCATTGTGCTTGTCGAATGTCAACAAATTATAACTGCGAGAGTTAGAGCCCTTAGTCAGTTTTTCAAGTCATGAAATTGATCAATGGACCAAAGGTGCTTCGACAAAAGTGACCCCCTCATTTACACGAAATTGATATTGATTGTTGAGATGAACGAGACGACACCATCTACCGAACTTAAAGGATTATTATATCCTGGGTCGTTGCACTAGATTAGTTGTTAAAATCCTGTAAAAGCACTGGTTAGGTAAGCAAGACGAAGAGGCCAGTCGTATTTAATAGATTTTAGAGTGTTACTTACACGATATGTAAAATACACCCACCTATAACAGACAATCTAATAATGTGATAAATGTGTCTCCTCTTGAAAGGATTCAAAAAGGAACTAACCTGTCTGGGTTGTAATTATTGTTTTTAAAATCTAAACGTTTCCAGGAGTGTGTCTATGAAATTAAATTGCTGAAGGCACGAACTGTCAATGACTGTGTCTCTCTCATTATAGGGACTGGATTATATTTTGGTGCATTTTCTACCCCATTTCAACAAATTGGGCACGCTCACAGAGTACGTAGCTGGTTAGGTCACTAAGGAACTGTTTCGACCAATACCCGAATAGGTGTTTAATGAACCACCTCAAAATGGAGATCACCTTTTCAATTTTAATTGCGTTTATCATGCTATTATTATAGTGCATTTCCTTAACAACGTGATAATCAAAACATTACATGTAGAAATAATATTTTGGGTTTGTATAACCCAGGCGCTAATTGTTGGCAGATTACAATCAATCAATAACACAGGACACGCTTCCATGTAATATAACAATTACTTTTTATTACTGAACGACATTCAAACCATCCTAAATTAGTTTAATTACTAAATGTCTAAATGCCATTGGAATATCAATTCACAATCAGTCACAACCAGTCTAATTTAATGTGATCTTTCACAGCATCCAAATATTTCAAAAATGTCCTTCCTTGTTTGTTCCGCTCTAGTTTCAACCGGCATTATGATTTTCTGACAACCTTGGGGAGTGCCTCCAAAGTTCTATTCGAATTTGGCACTCTCTGTGTTGGTGTTAGCTGGACCAATGTACTGGCGTGTGAAGATGTGTTGCTCCCCCTTAATCCGTTTTGTAAACAATTTAAAATGTTTTGTGTGCTATTGTTACACCTAGGAAGCAATTATAAAATAATGTTTCCACCGAGAGACCTTCTAATAATAACTACAAATAGGTCTACACGGAAGTAGATTGGATTTGTGATGTATAATAATATTTTTAATGACCAGTTACGAAAGAAATTAAATAATTGGAAAGCATTCGCCAAGAAGTAATTATCAAATGAAAGGGTTTTCTATGGCAGCTGATAAGAGATATAGCTGACGTGGCGTATTTGGGATTGACAATACACGGCCTAGAAAGGTATACATTGTAATGTTGTGCTCGGGGCTGGGTATGCTTCCTCATTCCAGAACATCCGATACCATTTTTCATTGTACATTCACGTAATGTAGGTATATCTGCTATCGTGTAATTTAAATAATATACCGGTATCATATCTTCTTGAAGAACTTTTATTGTGCGGGGGTTCCTTGAAGTATGTAAATTATTGGGTTGTTCACCTTGTCTGAAAGTAGGGAATCTTTAAACACGAAGCAATGTTTGTGAGAATTATAAACTTTGATATTTCTAATTAATTATCTTTCTCTAGTGTCGTGGTTTCACTGGTAAGCTCATAGTTGTTGTTTGTTAGCCTTCACATAATTTGTGCAATATGTAAAGTTAATCGACAGCAATAATAATAATACAAAAGACCTAAATATGTTAACAAGAGAATTACACGGATAATAAATAGTCTGTTTGTTAAAAAGGAGAATATTTCAATGGAGGACAATGGAGATAAAAATCAAGTAGCGTGATTTCATATGAATGAATGAGAGTGCTAGGAGGGACATCTCGTCTGGACAGCATTTCGTCTGGATAGGGTTCTTATATGTACGCCAAGGTTTACACGGGACCTAGGTTTTTTCGAAAGACTAGACACCGTTCCATGCCAGACCCTGTGACCTGCATCACCGGCAAAGAATTTCGCATGAAAGCGGGATACCAAATAACTAATGTCTTTTCACTAATGTATAAAGAACCGAGCCGAACTATAGCAGCGGTCCCGATGCCGACTTGGTGGCGGGATAAACAAGAAAACAAACTTTCTCTGGAACCTGGACCCATTTGCACTTCATTGTAGATATAGCCGTCTCCAAACTCAAATACCTTATTAATTTAGGTGATGTTTTTCGGTAAGCTTTATCATGTGTTGCTCTAGTAAAGTCAAAATACGACACTTGATTGAGATAAACAAGAAAAAACCCACATACCGTATTCTTCGACTTTATAAAGCTGCGTCAAGATTTCAACGCACAATTTATCTGACAATGAAATGAACTATATACAAACCCGAAATGTTTTATGGATACCTATAATAATGTCTAAGTGATGTGTGTTTTTTAGTAATCTGTATTATGTGTTGGCCTAATATCAGTACTTCCATTAAAACTAATTTATAGAAATTGTACCTCGGAGGAATAAAATTGGCATGTATGTATTTTGGTCGACATGAACTAGATTATGTCAAGCGACGGGGGTCTTAATGGGGGAACTAACGGGAAGCATGATAATAACATCGTATTGGCAAAGTAAAATGTCAAACCATTAAAAGCCCCAGAATAAGACAGGTTATCTGTTCTCAAGAGATCTCCAGATAATCAATGTTATATTTAGGGAAAATCAAACGCTAGTTAGATATGTTTTTGTTAAAACCATTGATTGTCACGGCATGCTTGTAAGTAGATGTATTTTATTTTTTAACGATCTTCAGCATGTCTTAAACGGAAGTAAGGTAATGTAGAATGGTTCTCAGCAACTCCTCTAACTGTGATGTCCGGATACTGTCCTTCTTTAATGTCGCAATACTTAAAATTTGAAAGAGCTAAATGTGCCTATCGCAATTTATATTTTTTTTTTGATTTGGCTTCAAATATTAGAATTATGATTTAGACATTTATTGATATGACAAGCTTATAATCAACTCTTTAGGTCATCGGATGACTGAGATTTAAACAGATTGAAATACGATCTGATTTAATTCTAAAATGGAGAATTGAGACTGCCTCTCGATTTACCAGTACATACTACATTTTTATTATGATGCATCACTTTGGTTTTATTTTTTGTTTTTTGAGAATCAATAAAAGATGCAGTGTGTGGGTGGGTGTTTGTTGGAGTGGTGCATGTTGTGGCGGGGTCGATGGAGGTTGCACTAGTAGTAGGTATGGTTAACGCAGGTAAAGATATATTAATGATAAATCGGGACAAGGAGATTTGGAGTGATGGTCTTGAAGTTGTTGTGGTTGAGGAATCCATAGCTGGATATGGTGGTGAATGGAGAGAAAAAGCTGGAATTGAAAACGGACACCCTAAGACCATGAAAACAATACAAGTCGGTATAAAAATCAAACACAAGAATATATAGAAGAACCAAAGAAGTAAAACATGTATATTACATGTACAAACCCATAATTTATTTCTGTTATTGATTGAGGGTGCTAGTACAATAAGATCAATTGATGTTTTGCCAATAAATCCTTTTTATCAGATTTTCTTAACATTTTCATTTTTATCATTTTTATCACAGTATATGCCAATTTTAGTACTCTGGGCTAAAATATGTACAAATGGTATTTTTGGTAGATTATAGGAAATGGCACCTTATTGCACTAGATTGTTTCACTTCAGCTAGACAAAGAGTACATTTCACTCAGTCGTTATGATCACTGAACGTCGTCAGATTGACATGAATGCGACAATATCTATACAAGGGATTAGGGTAATCTGATTCAAATACAGATCTATATTTCCTTTCGATGGCCTACACTACATGACGATCTGACAAGTTGTACTGGAAGGTCGCGTCAGGGGTCGCACGAGTGGCTTTTGATCCTATGATGTCATATGTTGACGTTTCTAGTGGTTTACCCACAGTTCCGTGCATGACAAGTCGCCGTAACAGACCGTTTCATTGGCTAATCCCGCACTTCACCAAAACGCCGGTGCCCCCCCAAAGTTCCTAGTGTAGTAAAGACAAGTAAAACGAAATTTTTAACTAAATAAAACGAAACGAAATAGGACATATGTTTTAATCAGACTGGGATTAAAGATACCCATCAATTAAACTTTTAATAACTTTAAAAAGACGATAGAGAGAAAGAAATAGAAATGGAATAATATGGAAAGGGGTGTAACGCCCTACTGTTAAAATGATATAATATTCTTTGAGACGCATTTTGATATTTTGACGGGTATATTATACTATAACACTGTATTGGATTCCCACAAGAGATAACATCCGGTAAGTCACAGCGATCGTGTCAATCTGTTTCACAGAGAATTACTTACGAATTAACTCTGTAACAGATAAGTGTCCACAGCACGTGCGTTGACTGCTCACCGCGCCAGTCATTGGCTCAACTGCTCGTGCAATGTTTACTTAACACGTAACTGCTTCGGGCAAAATGATGCATTTTACTCATTTTAATACCCATTTACACTAAATAGGAAATATTTTTTAACTTAAAATACTTCAAACGTCTTTATTTATTTTTCTTTTACCTCAAAAAAATGTTTGAGAATTTAATTTGTCGGAGTAAAAAAGTTAATATGCCGTACTTATTAAGCCTCGTCGATGTCACGCTTATCAGTGATTGTAGCGGCCAAGCGAATATTCACTGCGGGATCAGTTTGCGATCGTGTTAGTGCAATCCGTAAAACCATACGGCCACAGATCACTAATTATTTCCCCATTGACTTTAATGTTAATTCTCGTCTCTTAGACCTGCTGTCACTTTTCCCAAATATTCGTTGGGTAGAACGCTTTCTGCCACAGATGGAGCAATATGTGGCAAACTCTGGCCCAAAAGCATGTATGATGTTCACCATGAAAAACTTTAAGTAGAGACAACTAAACAAGCAATTTTCAGCCCTCCCTTTCACCAACCAACCTCACAACCCTTGTATCCTTCCGCCTCAAAATCATCAATATTCACCAAAACCTGTCAGAAAATGTATTTTTAAACTCTTTTCTTCGATTCTACACCAAAAAATCAACAGAAATCGCCATGCAAAAGGGGGAAAAAGGGAAAGGGAGAGAAAGGCTAAAAATAACTTTCGTCCTACATTCGTGGGTGACGGCCCATGAGGGTGACGGCCCATGAATATTTAGTGATCTGTGTCCATTCTGTGTGCTAAACATAATAAAACCCCAGGTTAAATAATTATAAAATCATACTGCGTGCTAGACATACAAAAACAGCATAAATAATGATATAATCATATACTATGCTAAACATTATACATAGCTAAAAAGTCACCAGTGCGCCAAAAACAAAATAAATAACTATAAAATTATGCGGTATGCTAAATACATAAAAAAAAAGAACTGGATGAATAACTATATAATCAGTTCGTTAAACCAAGACAAAACATAATAAATAATCATAATGTATGCCAAACATAAACAAACAGAACAATAACTACATGTATATAATAGAATGATAGACACATAAATACATAAACAAAAAGTGTGCTAAACCAGAAGATATATAAACATACAATATGCTAAAAAAATATCCTAAAATAACTTGATAAATAACTAGCATACTGTGTGCTAAGAACTTGGGATATATAACTATGTAATACGATATGCTAAACCGTCGAGAGTCCTTGTCATAACCAATGGTTGGGGGTTGTAAATATAGCTAAACTCTCCGTCTCACTCATCCCACAGAAAACTTTAATATCCTTCGGGGTAAATTGGAAACCCAATTTAATTTCAAATCTACATATACCACCACTGTGTACATTTTCTGCATTTTACCCCATTTCGATTATTGTGATGTTATCTGGAATGGGTGTACCGATGAACACACTATTAAACTAGAAAACATACAATTAGATACACTTAGAACGATATGTGGGTCTGTAATGGGTATCAGTCAGACGCAGACGACACAAACTAACACTTATTCATAAAATTCCTATAATCTAAGACCGACATACGTAAAAGACTTCTGTACCGACCAAATACTTGTCATCTTAGAAACAATCAAACTCTTTCAGAATATCAATGCAGGACGTTCTTCAACAACAGAATTGAACAAAATTGATATCAATATAAGACTTTCTCCGTCTCTCACTACTTTCAAACGAAAAGTAAAACTAAACGATTTGATTATTCCAAATTCAGATATAACAGAGAAGATGGCGGCTTTATTGTAGCGAAATAAACGGACATGAATTTTTAAGACATATCTTCGAGGATGCATCTTGCAGCTGCGTTCATCAATTTGAAGATTCTGAACATTTTCTCCGCTGGTGCCCATTGTATTTATAATATGTTAAAAAACCTCAACAAATCTTACAACTACACCAGTTAGATCAGGCTAAAACTACATGTAAGAACATCTATATAATTGATATTTTGAAGTCACCAGACGTTTCAATATTTAAGACATTCTCTTTTTTCTGTTCAATTTTTTATTATGTTATAAAAAATAGTACTTTGTTCTTCTTTTGTTAGAATTGATGTATAAAATTGTTTTCTTTATAAATGTTTTTATTTGTTTCCCACAATTTCATAATATGTACATATATGTTCTTATATTCTTTGTATGATGAGAAGGGTGATGTAAGCTATGTCTGTTTCCTGATTCTACTCTTCAATCTGAACTAAAAATTATTATCAAAAATATATACCACCATGAAGAGCACGAATACAGGTTCACGCTCTAACAACGAGTTGTTGCCTTGCAAATTTGCACTCGGCAAACCTCGGCAGATTCTTGTACTCTACACAACGGTAAGTGATATGTATCTACACCTATACAATTGCGGTGAGGCTACTGGTATACTTATTAGGAAAACATGCTGCTGTTAGAAAGGAGTTCTGAAAATTGAGAGAGTAGAATTTCATTGCAACGTTGTCCTTGTTCAAAAGAAATCGGATAAGTTTGAATGAAAAACATTCTTCAAATGAGTCGTCATAAGCGGTACTCTTGGTAATCCGGGAACTTTATTTAAGATTGTCAGAATCCAAAAGCCCAGTCAGCATTTGTTACAATATCATCCGTACAAGTTTTGTCCATTCGTTTCAGCCTGGCAAATTTGTAAATAATCAAACACAATTCTACTATGTAATGTATCGTTAACCCCACAAAAAGCCTAATCGATTTCTGTTTCAGACTGTACGTCCGGCATTATACCTTCATTGATATATTTCGCTGAATATAATTCTGTAACCTTGAGTTTTCATAATACATATATATAATATACTTTAATAATATGTATTTACATGTAAATAATAAGGATGCAAATAACTTAATTAACGATGTTGTGCGGTCATATGAGCTTTCTGTTGTGGCAGGAATATTTGTTTAAAGTTACTTTAAGATAGATAATTAGTAATGACTGCATTTATTTAACATTAGACAGTGTGTATTATCTTCATTAATGAACTATAACAGCTCTGGATAAGTTTCGACGGAATAGGGCGTTACCTATATCATGTTGACATTGTTATTTTTCATAAAGGCCACGTAAATAAGAAGGGGACACTCTTCTTCTATTTCAGTAAAGCCAAGTTTTGCCTACTTTATTGCGTTAATACATTTCCTAAAAAATCGTAACATGTTGTACAAAGCAGAAAATTATAACCCAATCGTTTTTTATACTTGGATGAATACTACTACATGAACGTTTTTTTGACCCTATGACGTCAGACATTTGATTTATCAACCAACGTTGATGTTTCTAATAGGTTACGAAAAGTTCCATGCACCTTATGTCAAAAACTCACCGTAACAGACCGTTTCATTGGTTAATCCTGAACGCAGGCTATAACAACTGTTCCAGATCCTAGTGTACTAAATACAAGTAAAAGGACATTTTCAACTGTGTTTTAACTGTATCTACACTCGCCTGCCTAATCTCGTGGGTTCTTTTGGGACTCCGGTTTACCCCCCCCCCCTTTACAAATTACTGAATTGTACGATATTAGTTCCAAAATAATCTGATTTGCATGGAGTGGACGTTAAGCCACCGTTCTCTGTATCTACAATACACGTCGCTTTTCTATGCAATAACAAATGTTCGCACACCATCTGACAACTCACCAGGATTTACTCTCATAAATAAAACCGCACGTCGTTCACGTTCTAGAAGACCATTTTAGTTAGATCTATAATAACTGAGAACTCACGTAGAATTTACGTAAATCTTTATCGTCAAAACCATTGCTCTATGGTATTGTAAATATCGTTTTATACTCTAAACAAATTCGATTAGAATACCTGCATAGATTCTATTTGATGTATATTAAATAAACTATTGTTGTTTTTTAAAAGAAAAAAAACAAATATAGTGACGGGATGCGATAAGACATGCCCAATGGCCGAATAGATGGAGGAGATGATCTGATAAAAACCTTTAATTAGCCTTTACCTCCTGTGAATAATGATTTGTTAACAATATCCACTCGTTTCATACAAATATACATATAGATATAAATGGGGTTTAACGTCCACTGGGTCATTTCGAAACTAACGTATGGTTCAATATTATTTGAATAATTCGCTTGCTCGTATGGATGGGAGGAAACCGGAGGACCTGGAGAAAACCCACGAGGTTGGACAGGCGACCCTACTCCCTGTCACGTACAACCGGGGAATTTAAAGCACGCCAGTTGACTCAATGACAGACCTTATGAAACAGTGCGCACGTGCTAACCATTCGCGCGCCCCATACCAATATAAGACCCCACGCTTCCTCTTATTATTTTCCAACGTGATAATGTTTTGGTAGGCAAATAAATTATTTTTGGTAGGCAAATAAAACTTCAATTGGCGGAAATGAATTTGAATTATTTTTCGTAGGCAAATCAAACATTCATTGACGGATATAAATCATTGTTGAAATTTATTTGGTTATTCTGATGACGTGTTAAAATATATACAAAAATATTTCTTAGTGGTCTTATTAAATTATCCTGAAATATAGGCTAGGCCTATCAACAGTCCTGTCCAGTAACGCTCATTTTAACTCATATTCGAATTACATAATAATATATATACTTGGTTTATCGATTATTATATAATCAATAATCGATTCTGTTCATTAACTCACTGTAATAACAATAGTCATTTCAAGTTTGAAACATCCGAGTTCCTGCCCGACACAACCCAAGTCCACAGAGGCACAAGAACACAAGACACACCAACGTAAAGCATCCCAAGATTTGGCAAGAAGCAAATAAATACACAGTTTTTTCACAATAATTACTGGGTTCGTGTAATAAAGGTTCGTAGTAAGGCTGCCATATTGGAAACACCCAGTAACTACCCACACAGTGCCAACCAATCAAAAACAGCGACAGCATGGTGTCCATTATTTTAAAAGTACTTGAGGCAAAGGCGTGGTCTGCTCCGTTAGCGTCATAAAACAAGTCCATACTTTCGTACCGTCGGATTTGAATGCTCTTCCATATCATGCCAATCAACTTGAGCAATCCAAAGCAACCACCAACGAGTAAATACACAGGAATTTTAGGTTGAACTGGACAATCCGTCAGATATTTAACACCTGAAATTAAAGGCATAGTATGATTACTAATATACAGGCATAACACAATTTCTAAATTCTAAATGATTTATTGAGTGTATTACACAAAGCCCGCCATAACTATATACCATAAACGATAATATGGCGGCACACCCGATGACAGCTGATTGAAAGACTGAAAATCGATTCTTTGTATATCATCGAGGCTTTGTTACTTGACGATCGAAATTATTAACCGCCAATCGGCAATCGCCGGACGCTCTTAAATATACCAAAATGGTTCTAAAAAAATAAACACGTTATGTAATACGAGTGTAAATAAAGTAATTAATATCTATTTTTTCAATTTTATATTGTATTTTCTAATCAATTATTTTTGATGAAATGCGCGAACAATCCACATTGAACGACAGTCATTTTCGCCTGCTTACTCCATTCAGCGCCTTTCTGTGGGGCGTGTGTTTTTTGTTTTTTTGGGGTTTTTTTTTTTGTTTTTTGTGGGGGATGGGGTGGGTGGGAGCGTTTGTGAACCAGATGATTATCAATTAATTCTGCATTGTATTCTGTCTAGTCATAAAAAGTACCGCACAACATTCCTCGACCTCTAAAGAAGGGTCGTCATGGTGAACATTTTTAAAAAAGAAATGGTACGAAATTGCCATTACTAAATATGTTTAAGGAATGCTTGTATACCTCACACATGCAGAAAGTGGAGTCGATTTTCTAGACTAGCAGTTCTAGACGACAATTATATCCATAGTAAGGTCTACTTTCGGCTATTTAGAGTCGGCGACCAAAGCATACAAATCTTTCCTTTGATGCAGTTGTTGGAAATCGGGAAACCCCACGCCTTAGGCAGCAACTTTTGGAACAAACATCATTCGAAAAATAATTCAGATTTAAGAATTCACGAAGTCCAGCTTCCAGTTGAAAGAAATTTAGGTAGAGATGGGTTTGTCGATCTCTCCGCACTTTATATGTAGAATGTGGAGTGGAACCTTTATACTGTATTCGGCCAAGAGCTACATATTCTAGTACAAACGGTATAATCTATTCGGCTACAATCTGTAATACTGTATTCAGCCAAGAGCTACAAACTGTAAAACTGTATTCGGCTAAGAACTACAAACTAAGGGGGCTGACTGAAAAGTTCTAAGTCTGAAAAGTATAGATCAGTTGGGTTGAAACAAACTTTTGTCCTCAACAAGTACGACCATTGAATCAATCGTACCGGATCATCTTGTGAACCTACCCATTGGAATCACCAGAAATGACAGAACTGGCTATAGGGAAGTCATCAAGTACCTGCAACTGATAGGACTGCCCAGATATAAGCAGACATGGTCTCCACTTAAGAGTGAGATGTTGCTTCTGTTTCCACAGCAAAGCAAAGCAATGGGCTGCGGAATTAATTTAAGTGTGACAGGGGGAGCCTTGAGGATGATACGCATTCTGGAAGGCAATCAACAGCAACCATTCGGCTAAAAGTTCCGGGTGCACGACATGCTGATGGCTGATGAACGATTGACATCTCGACATATTGCCAGTGTTGTGGGTATATCTCATGAGAGAGTTGAACACATTGTCGCCAACGAGTTAGGACTGCCAAATATGTCGTGCCAAAACTCTTGACTGCAGATTGGAAACGTGTCAGATTCCTGACGTCCCGTGACAATCTGCACCGTTTTGATGCAGGCCCTGATCATTTTGTGCCACGATTGGTTACCATGGATGAGACCTTTTTCTAAAAATGAATATGGAACTAGCCAATAACCTGTGAACTACTTTTTAAGGGTGGCTTTAGAAAATTTCTTCCTGGCCAGCATTCAGGCCTTGGAACATCGTTGGAAAAAGTATGTGTATACACTTCGAAGGGGATTATGTAGAAAAATAAAGAGAAAGCATCGAGTTAGTGCAGGTCTGTCACGGATGGGCTTAGAACTTTTCAACCAGCCCTCGCATACTGTATTCGGTCAACTCCCACGATAACAATAATTCGATAAAACACTAATAGTTGGCATTGATTAGTTTTTTACAGTCAGTTTTATTGTATCGATAATATTATTTTCTATTTCAAACAATTATCGATTTTGTAAATAACAGCTTGGATTTGCTCAAATTCAACAACAATTTTAGTTATATTAAGCATTTTTGTTCTAATTTAAATATAAAACGTACATTACATCTGATTTAAACATTTGTTATGAAGTGAATATAAATAGAACCATCTTTTCTTTTATGTTTTTAATATATTAGTAGAAAATAAAATAAATTCTATTTCATCGATTATCATAACATATAACGGTTGTTTTTTTTATGCAATTGGTTTTTCGGCATTATGTCCGCCAATTTGTCGCCACGTTATAAAAGTTTTGACCGTTATTTTCTGGTTCTTTGTTTTTGTTGATTAAAGATACGTTATGGGAGATAAGATAAAATGTTGGCAGTTCTCGCTATAATAGTTAAAAAATAGTTAAATAATGCGTAAACGGAATTTGCTGAAAATTTCAGTCAAATTGATCCACTCGGAACCGAGAATTTTACCATTGAATTTTAGGCCTAGCCTCGATCATTATTACTGAAGTCGGTACAATAAAAAAAATAGTCTCGATAATCCATTTTTTGATTTAATCATCAATGGGCGATGGGCAGCAGATCGGATTCCAATCCAGTAAATTAAACAATCTGACGTTGACATCGAGAATTGATTATGGTCGGGATCAGTTAATTAATGTCAAATTAATAATTTATATAACATGTCGGGCCCAAAGTAAGACCTGCAATAGGCAGATTTAGCTCTTGCATAATGTATGTTTAAAAATAAAACATATTATTTATATCGCGGAAGCTGGCGGGTGATATCTGATTTAATTTGCATAGAATTATGTTATAATGTTGTTTCTTTTATTTGTACTATCATTTGCTAACCAATTATGACTTTGTCATTTGAATAAAAGTCTTAATAAAATGTATTCAATACCAGAAAAAAGCAGATTTAGCTCATAAAAAAGGCATCTTAAATATTTCTGAATGGCTCGTATCGGGCAAATTAAATGATAGAATATTGATGACACACATTTTCTTGTTTCATTTGTACTTGTATTGTCTGATTGGAAGCAAATGTAATTAACATTGGAGAGGGTCTAATCATAAATATCATCGCGGCTTTAGCAAACACGCCTTTAAATGCAAATACAGGACAATTAATTTTACTGTGAATTTACTCTCAAATGATCAACCCTGATTAAAATACTATATTTCAGATAATGAAATAAAAACCAATTTACTGTGAATAGAAAAATCGAGTTTCGCCAGAAAATTTCATTTCCCGTTTTCCTAAAACAAGAAATAATCCATTTCTGTTTCATGGAAAAACAGAAGATCCTTTGCACTGATTGAGTTATTACTGATACGGAATGTGTCAATTTATTTCCCGGATTAGGTGCTAAAAAGCATTGTCTCGTGAATTGTACACAAAAAAGGTTATCAGAAAATTGATAGTTCTAGGAGACGCTTGACACTTTTACAATATTATTCTTGGAAATAAGTGTAAATTTATTTCTTCTATTTTACGTCCATGAAATGCTTTTAGTTTTGTTCCGAGATTCTTGGTGTTTTTTGCTTCTACATATGACGAAGAGCATGGGATTATTTTACTTTTATATTAACTAAACGTGCCTTAAGGCATAGTAAAAATACATTAATACAATAATAAAACCAAGTTTTAATATTCTTTCTTCGTTATTTTCACGCAACTTCAGAGCCACGTGATCTCGATGCACGATATATATTTTTTAATGACTAAAAAATAAATTCTATTAAAGATATTATATTTTCGATTAAGAACGAATTTTGTGATTTGACTGCTTCGTGTATTCTATGGTTTCGAGCACCGTTGGCAATGAACAAAACCCCCCAAACAAACCACATCCTAAGTAATGAGTGATCAACCACTTAGTAGGAATAAACGACAGTCGTTTAATTGGGACTTTTCACGTATTTCATCGAACATAATTGATTAGGAATTATAATAAAAATTAAAATATTGGATATAAATCACTTTGTATAGACACATATGCATGTTTAGGCACATTTTTGTCAATTTTATGATTTCGAAGAAATGAGTCACACGTCCTTTAAACGCCTGTATAGAATTGCGTAAAATTTGTTTTAAGTCATAAACATGTAAGATTAAATTTGAGCTCTGCCTTTCATGTAATGATAATTTAGATCAATCTAACTTGTATCACACTTGACAGCTTGATTCGTTTTGATATTACACATAAAATCGAAGACACATAATTTCAAGTGGCGCAGAAAATAATTTTACAAATCGTTTGTAATAAGAAACTGTAATCTTATCATCGCGTTCTTATGACATGTTTCGTTAAAATATTTTTTTGTATAACTCGAAAATGATTGTTCATTCAGCAGTGATACGATGTTAATAGTTCGGAAATCCTACAGTCCAATAATCAACTAATGGCTTGTCACATAAGTGGACAATTTGCATTTCAGAAAAATAAGGTTTTCCTTGTAAACGACATACGGCAACTTAAAGGGCACATGGCTCTATTGCTGAAACCTTGAAATAGACGAAAGTATTATAGGTCAGCGGAAAAGCTTGATAAATGTTTTAAATAATGCAACAAATTATGTCAACATATCCTTCCCATAAGTATATACACGACCCGATCTTTAATGTGATATGAGTGTATATAAAGTGATTTATATTCTTTGCTTTATTTTTAAAAAGGTGATTGTGTGTCTAATCAACTAATTATCTTCGGTGAAATAATTATGTGATCTGTACGGACCTGTCTAATTTCAAATGCAGCCGTTTACGCTTGCTTAGTCCGTTATATACGTTTTTTTTTTATTTAATTATCATTTTTTCGTTTGTGAATGAGCCATTACTAATTATTTCCATAGAATCTGGGTTTTTTTCTTTGTTCATAAGATATGGCACCGAAAACCAGAAAGTATTCGACTCTTGTACTGATTTTAAAATGTTAATTAGGTCTCAAGTATTGTATATCAAGATCTTATATATTCACCAAAATATATACAACTGGCGGTAGTTTTTTTCTTTATGTCCATAGCAGTTATATCTTATAACACCCTCTCATGACGTCATCAGAGGTTGACATATTCGGTTCATATCAACCGCTGATGACGTCCTGACAGGTTAATATTTCATATCAACCGCTGATGACGTCATTACAGGTCGATATATTCGGCTCACATCAACCGCTGATGACGTAGATGATCGAAATAATACAAAGAACACAGAAATAAAATTTTATTCTTTTGACAATAAAAAAAAATTGTTATGGCACAGTTTGTAGCATTCAGGACCGAAATAGACGGCGTACTTATCGGCATATTTAAATCGGAAACTATCGAGCAATTATCCAATCACTGTTGCCTTTTTTAGAAGAGTCCATTAAATTTAAGGGTGAACGTTGTATATGTCAGATATAAACCTACTCTCCCTCGGATTGATATGATAGAGAACCCTTGGGCTTCGCCTGCGTGTTCTCTTATCATATCAACCTCGGGTAGGTTAATATCCTACACATAACAACATTAATATTGATTAAAATGAACCGATATTGAATTCTAATTTGTGTTGGTTTTTTTTAATTTCGAATATTCAGAAAAATAATGAGTTAGAGATTGAGCTACTTTAAACAAAGACCTTCGTGGCTATACATGTATTATACACATTTAGAGCTTTCTTAATTTCAGTGGCAGACCTTACGCTACTTTGTCATTTTTGGAGAAGGAACTGGGCCCCAAACGCTACTCGTCTGGTTGTTCTTGGGACAACACTTCCCAAAAAAGCATCAGATACTTGTTCTTTGGACAAATGTAAATCGATTGACGGACGTCCATTATGGGTATGATATTACAATTCCAAGATGGCTGTGATGACGTCATACGCATGCAGTTCACAAGCTTTGACAGTTCGTAGGCCTGAGTTGGAACTTATTTTTTTCAAGTTTGCTTTTTTTCATGAATTTTTCCTGATATATCAAAGTTTTGAAATTTATTTTCAATTCATTTATAATGTTATAGTAATTATCCATAATTTTGTTATTTTTTCGAGGAAATCATCTCTATTTTGCATATGATCTATATTTAGAACATTTTTATTTTGTCGGCCACTTTTGACGCTTAACAAAAAATCTCTTGTCATGTCTTGTCGGTGATTAAATATTGAAATAGGGTCATGACAAGTTGCCTGCAGAATGATTAATTAGAATTCACCCTGATAACCTGGCCATCAGCGATTTATCCGGCTAGTAATTCCACAATAAAAGTTTTGGGGGGCTTCGTAATAATGTCTATGTACTGTCGGTTAAATCCCAACCATTTAACACTGTCACGTTTTGTTATTAGGCGTTAATCCACTACCTTATAGAATCCATTCATGATGAAGGTATATGTTGGATAACGGTGACAGCTTAGATCAAAACAAAGTCATTAGTTTGGAGCAACAAGAAGTTCTTATGCCTATTAGTGATTTAAACTACGCGAGTTTTCTAATAAAATTTGCATGTTAGACCAACATTTAGATACTCGGCAAGATTGTTTTAAGCACATGGCTATCTTCCATTGGGACATAGCCGTTGATTTTTTCTCTGCTTCTAATTGTTTTATATTTATTGGAACCTTTTATCTCAGATCCCCAAACACACGTCATTCCGCTTTATTACACAGGGGGATATCCACCCAATGTCATAAAAAAAAAATGCTCTTTATGGACTTTCTCGCATGTGATTAAGCCAGAGGCGTACATGTCTATTTTGCTTGTTTGTATTTTTTGGGGGTTTTTTTGTTGTGGGCGGGGATGGGAGGGTGGGTGGTGGGGGCCGACTTGTACACAGGCACCTGATACAAGTGACGCAGCCCCGAGCAGAGCAAAGGGGACTTTTTAGGGGAGACGGGAGGGGGGCATGCGTCCCCGGAGAAATTTTGAATCTAAAGTTCCTAAAATGCCTAATGGTCAAAAACACCTATAACACTTAAAATTGAGTACTACGCATAGGAATTCATGTTTTTTATTACGAATCCAGGTACGTGGCACACGGCACTTCCGCAACCTATAGCCAATTGTCTATGAAAATTCTGATGTCTACGAGGTTTATGTTGAATAATGCTGTCCGCCAGGTTTATGATGTACATTTCTGGCAATATGATTGAATTAGACATACGACTCTTTGGTAACAGAAATGTATGGTGCTACACGTGAACCTACTCAGCTTAAAGGAGCAACATCGCTAATATTTGGGACCTTGAAATTGACACAAGAGGGTCGCAACGCATATAATAATGTAATATGAGTGTATATAAACTGATTTACATCGTTTCCGTTTTTACTCTAATTTCGAATCAGTTATGTTCGGCGAAATACGCCAGAATATGAAAATTCTTATGAAATGGGGTTTAACGTCCTACTCTTCTGCACCTGACCTGGGCTAATGGAAGACGGGCATACGCCATACAGTGTGCTATGAGGGAAATTTTGGCCGGGCAGCGGCGCTACGGCCTTCTCTTATATCGAATTCCAACTGCCAAGGGATCTTTTACGTGCACTCCAATGTGTACACGGGACCTCGGTTTTTCGTCCCATCCGAACGACTAGGCAGCTGTCCCTGTCAGGCCCTCCTTCTGTATCACTGACAAGGGGAAACCACCCCGGAAAATCGAGATGAACTTTCTCGGCCAATGCAGGGATCGAACACCCGACCTCCAGGCTAACGAACCAGCGCCTTGCCCACTTAGCCACCGTGATTCCCTGAAATATGCCAGAAATCTTAGTCGAATGGAAATCTTAATCAAATGGAATTATCTAGCGCCTGGTTATTCCACACGATATAATCTTTATTGCGCATGTTCCCTAGTACGAATGGCGTGGAATATCTCCAGCTTCGTTTTTCGAGTTCCTTTCTACAAATAGGACCGAAACACACTTATGGTACACGATTCGTTTACCAATGGTAAACTGTTTATTTTGTCTTAAATATTGGATATCAGAAGCCCATCTTTTCCCGGTAAGATCAGAACATCAATGTTGATTTAAATTGACAAATATTTTGCGTTTTCAATGTCGAACACTTCGGCTGATATTGAGTTAAAAGACTTAGTTACATTAAATTTATTTTTTATTAGTAAATTTCGCAGTTTTTTTTAGTTTCGTTTGGTATTGAGCCATAGGAATATAAAAACTAAACGTATAGGAAGTCCAACTTTGGGATTCATAAGTGCAGCATTATATAATTTACAAATTCTTTGCTACTATTGAATATCACCAACGAATAACCTGACTGGCCATTATAATATCGTTTAACTTAATCGTAACGTGAACCTGAAACTACGTGAACCTTTGGCTCGTAATGCGATATCCAATCAAGGCAATCATAATGTATACGCAGATATATTTATACACATGTATAGGTAATTGGGAATTTTTCCCTTCTATTTAGGGATTGTTTGTTTACCTCATTAATTTTTTTTAGACCGGCTGCACTTGTATCCCCCCCCCTACACACACCCCACACACACACAAACTAAAACCTAAAATATTTGAAATCTACGATATTCCTGGAGAAAGTGCATGTCTATCTTTGGAATTAGGATACGACACCAATAAAGCAAATAGTTTTCATTTTTAATGGTGACTAAGTGGGTCCTTAAATTAGTTTTTTTTTGTTCATGGGGCTCGCTTCAACTGAGGGCCGTCTTCATTAGCCCAGTTGGTGAAGAACAGTAAGACATTAAACCCCATTTCATTTCGTTTACGTTTGCATTGTGGGGTATCAGAATTTTGCCAAATATCTAAACGGATGGGTCGGGTTTTCGTCTTTCAAAACAGTCTCAAACACTTAACATTCTATAGGTTCCGCGCCTTTCTAGTTCATCCACCACGACCCGTGCTATAACTGGGATTATTATGGTATAATAAGACCATTAATAGTTAGGCGGAGAATTTCTATTGCTAAGTCTACATTTTTGTCACGCACACCTGCAATATAGATTGTAAAAAACGCTACATGGCAGTGAGTAAGTTAGCTTCAATGTGATTATATGGTATGATATGGTATAATAGGCTCTACGTACAGATTATATCGGCTATTCAGCTTAATTGTAAATGCGTTATCAGCAGTCTTTGGTACCGAACATGCTAAAAACCCAGCAAAGCAAAACTTGTTTCATTCCACACCATTATAATTATTGAATATTATTCCTATCAATTTATGCGGTAACCAAGTTTTGTCATGTTTAAGAAAAACAAAGTGAAATTGCATGTATTTTTTCCAGGCGTCGACGGGCTATTTATGAAGTTCATCAACTTAATTTGCTATGTTGTATTTTACAATGTGAATGTTTTGTGTTTATCATTCATCTTTTAAAGATTCGTTTTGTAAGAGCTAAATCCAATTATTGCAGGTCCTTACTTAGCTTAAGAAGTAATATAAATTATCATTTAGACATTCATTAACACTTCCTCTCCCACTCTGTCTCTCCCTCAACAAGAAATGAAATTTATCTAATAGCAGATCACATTATTAACTGTAACAGCAATATAATTTCCCTTTAAAACCCTTTCAGTTATAGTCACAAAGCATAACCCAAAAAATAAAACCATTATAGCACATTTATAGCACATTTATTGACTAAGTACAGCACTTATATCATTGATTTTAGCCGATAAAATAGCTACCTTCTTAATACAGTCGATTTTCTGTCTGCGTTAGTATATGAGACACCTAGCCCCGAGTTCACAAAGCCTTCTCAGACTTAAGTTGAGAATTTACTCAAAATTGTTCGCCTTATTTTAACTAATATGACCCTTTAAAAAACCTTTGTTGTTTTAATGTATTAAATACATCAATAAGAAACTGTGTAAAGTTTTGTGTTTCTGGATTAAAGATATTTCTCTTAAACAGTGATTGAAAGTTGAGCAAATTCTAAACTTAAATCTGAGAATGCTTTGTGAACTTGGGGCCTGATGTTTTGAGATGAAATGGAAGCATATGTTAGTCCCGAAAAGTCCTATTTTACGTCGAGTGCACGTTAAACACCTCTCTCTCTCTCTCTCTCTCTCTCTCTCTCTCTCCCTGATTCCTAACTTATAATTCTTCTGGAAAACGATGTACTGAGTGAAACAGGTAGACCGGTGTATAATATAGCTCAATATGGTTTCTAAGCACATAGTTCAGATTTATTTCGTCTACTTCCAGAAAGTAACAAATTAGAAATAAACCACGTTTTCCTCTAGACAGACCGTGTATTTTATTTAATCATTCTATCTGACTGCCAGCTATCTTCCACAAACCTTGTGGAGCGACTCATTGAGAAATTGACTTATCTCTAGTTTGCATGTCAGTAATATAATTCAAGATGTGATCGTGGACGGTCTATATTACACATTTAATAAAGAACAGTATTGCTGTATTTAATTAATGAATGGAGAGATGCTTTGGGTGGGATGTGGTAGAATGCTTGATGGGGATGTTTGGGGTGGGTTGTGGTAGGGTGCTTAGGGAGGAGGTGGGGTGTTCACACCCGAATGTATTGAGCAATAAAATGGTGTTGCACGATCGCTGTAGACACAAAAAAAAAACCCGATAAGACAACTCTGAAGTTAAGATACAAACTACACAGAAAATTCCCTGGAATAAGCGAGAAATATCAAAGCAAGTGAATGTATCTAGTGGTCAACCGTGTGTCGTTAAGTCACTCAATTTGTCATTATATTTCATGACCTATTAAATTTGTCGGACGATTTGTTTTTTGATCACGTGGCTAAGTAGGTAAGACGCTGGCTCGCTAGCCAGGAGGTCGGGTGTTCCAACCTGCATTGGCCGAGAAAGTTCATTGGCGTGAGCGTAAAAGATCCCTTGACAGTTGGAATTCGATAGGAGCAGAACAGTTGGACATTAAACCCCATTTCATTTCATTTATTATTTTCTTATTTTTTTTATTTGAGCGAAATACACCCACAAACTTACAAATGATTTGTTGGGGTTAACGTAGAGATAATTTGGTAATGTTAGGTTCCCACTATCACGATTCGTGCTACGATTGAAATCGTGGTTTTAATCTTGGAATAAATTGAGGTCAGTCGTATCGTGTTGGCCGTATCGAAATGTATCCGAACGTATCTGCACGTAGTAGATCATGGACTCAAGAGGGACAATCATATCGTAACGCATCGTACATCAGTGGAGTGTGAACCTGGCATAAATCGTGTTCAAAATTTACTATCTACAATTTTGAAATTGGATAGTGTTCTTTCATCCCCCCCCCCCCAGTGAGCAGCCCCATCAAGTATTGAAATAAGCGATTCAAAAATTATAAATTCTTTTATCCGTCAAATATCTGACCTGTTGAGTGCTTACAAGATATTGTGGACGGACAACGAACCGACGAACAAAGGTGACGAAATAGATCGAGAAAAATATAATTCTTAACTCGCTCTGCTAAAGAAAAAGGTGTGCGGTCAGTAATTTCTGATTCCATTAGAGAGCTAGCGTCTTAAATCGCAGACATCCGCGGTTTCGCATTTAGAGGGATTTTAAGTGTAAATCTTGAAATCAGATCACTTTTATTACGTCTGATCAATTAGCACGGTTCGGTTTTCACAGACTGATAACCTAGGCTTTTAAGGTCATTATGAAATTGCTTTAGATTCCCATATGAATAATATATTAGTATATCCATGTATGATAAATGTAGTCTCTGCCAAATGGTCTAAAAATCGGGATTTTTCTCTGATCATAATTAACTGCCAAGATTAAGTCGGAAGTTTGTATATACAGTATAACAATTTTAAAATAAAAACAAAATATATAAATCTTAATCTTATAGATGCATCGTGTCAGATTTAGATAAAACTAACCGTACTTGCTATGTAATAAACTGATTCAAAAATAGATAATGACATGAAATATATTAAAAATGTCAGTCAAATTATTTTATTCTGAGTGAAGTGGTTGATGTTTGAAGTTTGACAAGACCTGTTTAATCCACTTGATCTCTCAGCCATTCGATGTTCTAGAGAGATGATTATTGGCTTGTCGTGTGAATAAATGTCTAAATAATATTTTATATAACATTTGTATTCGGAAAAAAAACCAAATAGACAGTTTTAGTTCTTACATGATGTGGGGTGATTTAAGCGATATAACTTACCTATGGATATCATTCCTATAGGCAATGTTAGTAACAATCCTAAAAACAAGGTGACTAAACCTGAAACAAATAAGGTTGAATATATATTGGTTTTAATAGACTGCTGTGTTTGATGTTTTAAAAAAGAAAAATCATTTGTAATATTAAATAACAAATTATTTTTTCTAATAAAAAGTTAATGCAATTTCCAAATTATATAAACCACGAATTACCACCTAGAGTTTAATATAATGGATTTTGTCATCACGTAACAATTATTGTTTTTCTGTCTAAAACCAATGAACTGACTGCAAGGAGGAATTGACTCCTCCCTTCGTCTCAGTTGGCAATGTCATTCCAATTTGCCCACCTTCTGACTAATAGAGTGTTTAAGCTGCTGTCTCGGTAATGTATTCTCAAAAGATTTTGTCTGCATTTGTCACCCCCAGTGTCCGTTATGCCTTTACTTTCCCGCATGTACCAGACACGAAGTTCACATAATTTCATTTCTCATTCATCTACTGTTGTTTCTGTGTTGGTGGTTCTACTCGTCTTTATCCTCATACACACCACGCCGCACTGCACTATGCATTAAGAAAGATGCGGTTTAATGTCCACTCGATTCAGATTGGGTCACTTCGGGACTAACCTGCTTCAATTTTACTTCAATAATTCGCTTGCGCATTGGGATCTACAGCTGTGGGAGGTAACCGGAGTACCCGAATAAAGCCCAAGCGGTTGGACATGCGACCCAATCCCTTGTCACGTACAAGCTTAAGGGACCTGACTCAATGACAGACCATATGATCGAAAAAATACGTTTTCATTTGATACTCTACAAACATGCGGGAGATTCACGAGATGTTTCTCTAACTTTACTAGATGTTCGTGTCAAGTAATAATTATCAATAAAATATTATTAATATAATCTGTCCTTTTTCTAGGAAAAAATCCTACTTAGCAGCATTATTAATTGAAATCTAAGAGTAGGAACCTAACCACGCTATCCTATGTATTGAAATCTCGATCACATAAAACCAACTGTCCAGGATATTGAACAGTACATGTTTAATGTATCTTGGGGAGTATCCTTATTGTTTTAATAGAGTCACAGTTCCATCAATGCATCAGAACATTTATTAGCTAAAACGCTACTTTGATATATAAAGGGAAATTGTTTAACAGAACACAGAAAGACCAAACACTACTTACAGGTATGGCAAAGAATGTCAGAGGCTCGACATACAAAATCACAAGAACTTTCAGCATCTTTGCTAGCTTCTTGTAGGTGTATCCATATTTCCGTACTATGGTTGCTGTAATCCGTGGACGGAGCATCCGAATGACCCAATGAAGTTTGGTAGAGTTGTCGCCCTTCGTTGAATGTCTGCAAGTAAAAAGAGCTAGCCTGAATGCATAAATAAAAGCTTGGTTATGTGACATGCACACGTAGCTAAAACTGCACAAAGATTGAAACTTTACCAAAGTAATTAGGAAGGAGAACATTGAACCATATGTTAGTCCCGATGTGAACTAGTTTGTGTAGAGTGTACGTTAAACCCATGAGAAGGTGTCCCTATTTCCAAGTCCCATACGCTCACGCCAATAATCGGAACCACGAGCGCAAGCTATATAGAGGTTATCGGCCAGCTAGTACTCGAAGCGCGACACAGTGGGTTCCGGGATAGACTACTCTAATTTACGGGCCACCTTAAGTGCACGATTCCACTCTTATATATAAGTATTTCGTTTAAGCAATACACCAAGAACCGTGGCCTCTATCGCGTTCACAAGGTTTTCGGAAGAAAGAAAGGAAGAGGGGACTGGTATAACTCTGTATAGAAGGTTGTGGGAATAAGCTGAAAACACTCGGTGGGATCATAATAATGTGCTGCAGAGCGTTAGGTTTCAGATAGATTAATTTAAAATAGCTTTAAAGACACAGTAAACTAAACGACTGTCTACGATACTTGCAGAGGGAGAGAGAGAGGAAGTCATTTCGGGACTAGCATATGGTTCCGTTTTATTTCAATAAGTCACTTACACATAGGGGTCTTTAGCAGTGGGAAGAAAATATGGGGGCAGGAGAAAAACCCACGGGGTTGGACAGGCGATCTAACTCTTTGACACGTAGAAACTGGGAATCGAAACCACGCCAGTTCACTCATTGACAGACCTTATGGAACAACGCACACGACCCCCCACCCCCCTCCGCCCGCCAGCCGTCCATTTACAAAATCATCCAATTTTACTTCTTCGCTCTGATGTACATGAAATTATAAACTAAATGTCTGCTTGAGCTTCTTCAGATATATAATTATTTTATACCATTATTATACCAGCTAAGCGTACCTTAAAAAATCCGAAAGACATCCCTTTGCCAGATATCTTAATGTCAGTCATATAATTTATACAAGACGAAATGTAATGAATGTTGTTTAATGTCTTGGAAAAGAAAGCGCTAGCAGGAATCTAGGGCTTCATTTGGTATTAAGACTTGTGCTTAAACAAGCATGTACAAATATATTTCATTTAAAGTGGATATCATATATTTTGTGGTAACAACGTTCAACGGGGGTGGGCCGAGCAGAATCGCGAGATCCTAAAAAGCTAATGTTCTCCCTTAGTTTGGAAGCCTTTTTTTTGTCCTTAATTTGCGTCGTTTTTGATGAACTGATATGCAAAGCAATCTTTGAAGGTTTTGTACTTAGGGTATAATCTAGAAAGCACCATTTATAGTCAACTTAGTTAACAATTATTATTTTGCTGGTGTTGTATGTAAATATGAGCAATTTGGCTTTAGATGTAATCCAAAATTTGTCGACTTGACGAATATGATGAAAAGAGGAATAAAGCCAACCAAGTTCACATCTCAATGCAATATTTCTGTCTCACCAAAGTTAAAACCTGGAATAATTTCATTTTCAATGCCGCTACTGCATTGTCACTGCCCCTACTGCATTTTCAGTGATATAATTAAAACTACAGTCACCAGAAAGTCAATCACAATTTTGAAATGACTAAGCGTAACAATTTTTAATATTTTTGTTACAGATTCATGACACACTAATCAGTATTTCAAACGTCATTGTAAAATATTTTTCAAACAATGATCAGTTAATATGGAGATATATTATATTAAGCATACCTTTTTTTCGTCCATACTACTTGACGTTACATTTTAAGATAACATTGTTTATGACAAACGATCGATTTTTAACACAGATTTCATTACAGAGTCAACCATCTGGTCCGCCATGTTAGCAATAATCAATTTCATGACGTACTCAACGAACTTATATTATTATTCACATTGAAAATGTATAAAGACTTGTCATAAAAACGACTTTTTATGTCCATTTTCTTGAAAGGCAGAAATGATTATAAAATGTCTTTCCAATTGAAAACATGTATTAGCGGTGTAATACATATGTTCAATTTGACTTTTTTGATGTTTTTTCCAATAAGTGACAATTTATTATTATAGGGTCGTAAAAAAGCTATAAATTATGTATATTAATAGCCTACGCATATGTATACCCGTTTCCTTTGAGAATAATTCATAACAACATTAAAACATTTTATCTAAGAATATGGTTTTTCTAATGGACTGGAAAAACTAATATCGGAGTTTAGGAGACCATTCTTTTAGAGGGGCTGTAAGTACCAACATCATATGACCATCATATGTATATTATTACATAGGGGAGTGTTGCATCGCAATAACGTAGAAATAACCGGGTGTGGTGGGGACGTTCATACACTCCGCGATTAATCAAATAACCCCATTCTCTTATTTATATTACACATAAATCTGTAATTTAAAAAAAAACACAACGTAAAGATTAAAAACTCAATGATATGAACCCGGATGAAAGCGGGTGTTAACCAGTATAGTGTCCCTGAGAGTAATTAAACACCAAACGTACTAATCTGTAATTTTTGGCCAATCTGATTTAAACACAGGTCCTATTTCGTTTCGTTTTTTATAGTTCAAAATTTCGTTTTACTTGTCTTTATTACACTATGATCTAGAGGTGTTGTTATATCAGTCCCTTTCTGAATGATGTGAGGGATTAGTCAATGAAACCGTCTGTAATGGCGAGTTTTTGGCGTGAGGTGCACGGAACTGAAACGTCAACGCTGATTGGCTAATCAAATGTCTGAATTCATAGGTCAAAAGCCAGTCGTATGACCCCTGCGCGACCTTCCACTACAACCAGTCAGATCTTTATAAATCATATAGTAGATGCCATCAAAAGTATGTACCCCCCCCCCCCCACAAAAAAAACAAACAACGAAACGAATTATAAATCTGTATTTGAATCACGCCCAGAGTTTACAAAGGATCCTCTGACCTTTTCTTTCTTGGCGTATTAGATACATTAAAACAGAAAAGGTTTTATAAAGGGCAGTATGTTAGTTAAATACGGCGAAGAATTCTGAGTAATTTTTTTAGGAACACGAGGTTACATTTCATCTACGCACCAATTCGTGTTATGGATCTTCAAAATATATTGTAGCTCAATTCCACCCGATTGAATAAAGAGAATATATCTTTTACAGCTTAATCATTGAATGCTAAGAATTGCAATCGATCACATTCCAAACTAATCAATATTATTATTATGATACGATATTGACCTATATGTCAGTGGTAACAGTTTGAGTACGAGTGTTTTTAACATAAGACAGATCACAAGTAGATAGATATATAACAGTATTTGCAATTTAAGAAATTTAAAGTTCCATTGCGTCATTTGTACTTTTTTTTTTAAATATCAAATTTCTCATGGCTTAATCCATGCACGCTCATATGTACTCTGATTGACTATTTGACTAGGAACCAAAATTAATAACAACGCTAGATAATCTCCCGTCGTGGATTTAATCGGATTTAAAACGGGTCCATCAATTATGTTCAAAATGGCGACGAGCTTATTATATAGTGAGCATCATAGATCGATGAAATATCATTTAAAATAACTTTGTAAATGCTGAACGGAATTTAACCAATTTTGAACTGATTCATCTTTCACGATGTTGTGTAAGACGTTACCAAACTTTAAGCAGATTTGCAAGGCATAATTGTATTTCAGTTATCCATGATTTGCATAGATATACACGCGTTAGACAAATATAATATTCGAACACCTGATGAGAGTTATTCGTTTAATGAAGGAATACCATACTCTGTATTGACGAAGTATACCCCCCCCCCCTTTAGACACCAACGCAAAGGACAATGCTAGACTTTTGGAAAAATATCGGTCCGAAGTGAAATCGTAATCTAATCAAGCCACCAGAGGGGCGTCTTTCTCCAATCGCTAAGAAACGCTAATATCGCTGAACATTATTATAGATTAACCATCTGTAATTCACTTTAATCACGTTAAAGGGGAAACGTTTGAAACTATACTAAGAGTTTGTAACACAACTATCGGGGTTTTCTGTTCTAGAGTAGCACCTTGAAGAACAAGACGTTTAAACGTCGACTGAACACCAACCGGGTTATTTCTTGACGAACATTGTATATTTTTATTTCAATAGTGTCTTTAGAAATGGAAGAAAACCCACGAGCTTGGACATACCGCAGGATCAAACATTTTATGCCTTATGATTAGCCCACCCAGCCGGCCTACTAATCGGTTACTTTTTGCAAGGTATCTTGTCGGTCCTTGTCTGTGATTAGTAGCACCCCCACCCCCTCAACACACACACACATACAGCCCCCACCTCACCTCGCCCTACATGTATATAGACAAACAGAAAAGATATTGAG
Source organism: Patella ulyssiponensis (assembly GCA_963678685.1). Classification (NCBI taxonomy): domain Eukaryota; kingdom Metazoa; phylum Mollusca; class Gastropoda; family Patellidae; genus Patella; species Patella ulyssiponensis. The sequence goes on along the minus strand of OY783225.1, from coordinate 46,436,686 downwards.
CGTCTCATCAGTTTGTGACGAAAACAGATATAATATATTTATATATCTTAACTTCAATATTTCCGATGAATCACTGTCATAGAGATACAAATATGTATAGACGTAATTATATTGAATTACATGACATTAGAAATGTTAGATATTTTTTATAAGATAAATGTTTCATTGTTGCATGCTTGCGAGCAATTACAGGTATATATGACACAGTGCCTTTAATATATTTCATAATATAAGTAGCATCGGCCAACTCATAATGTCTTCTATCTTCAGAATAAATGACATTCAATTAAATTGAATATACTCGAGTTATAATTCAAACTCGTCTGCTCGAAGCCTATGATTATCTCTCAACTGTTCTCTGTATTTATTTCTTAAGGGGATATAAAGTTTGACCGCCATTCGTGGATTCTGGATATGGGTTAATAGTGCAATACATGTCTATATGGTATATTCCAATATAAGATTAGGTTGACATACATGGTTTGGTTAAATAGCAAAAGTTATAAAGCCAAAATTTGTCTCTAAAATGAATGGTTATTTAACGACATCTCTACGATAAATATTCACATGCCAAGGAATCTGAAAGTCCTAGACCAGATGATGGGCACTGTGAAAGACATCGGACTATTTAGCTGGTACATGAATAGACATTTGTACCTCCTACGTGTATCTCCATTAAGGAATCTTTTTCAGCAATATACAGAATGTTCATGGCAGACAACATTTACCTTATACGCAAGGGGATAAAGTGTCTTATCAAAGTCACAAGGATTGGACACTCAGCTGGAACGACGGGTGAAGTTGCAGAGACATCACAGATCTAGCTTGCTAGAAGCAACGTTTTCTATAGTTTCGTACATGCTAAAATTAAATGATTTTTCCCCCAAAAAATGTATGAAGCTTGTCTTCATTTCACGCAAAGAGATGAACAATTTATAAGCTAGCGCGAGATAGATAAAAATGAACATGTGGGGGGGGGCTGATCACCGACCGCGGAGCTGTGGCCGGCGAACCACCACAAGGGGTGTCTGACGGGGTTCTCCCCCCAGGAAATTTTCAGAAATTGGAGGCCGGAAACGTGATTTCCTGGCATTTCAGGCACTTGTGTCGGAGCCATTTAGAAGTACCTCCCCCAGAAAAAATAAAAATCCGCCGCAAAATAAGCGCATTATGGCGTTATTTCAGCGGACCAATCCACGCGAGTGCTATGAAATGATGGCATTTCTAGAGGAGGGGGCGGGAGCCCATTGAGCCCGTTAAATTCGCCACTGTAAGTGAGCAGAGCTACTTCAAACATAATTCTGAAGTCGCTCAGTGATAAATAACGGAGTCACTTGATTTGGAATCGTATTATATCCCCACGATGATTTGATGAATGGAGGCCGTAACGTTACGACCAAGCCGGACTCGATTTTTGACGAATGTCTAACACTGTAAGTATCAAATGGTAATACGAGATTTAATCAAGAAATCTGAATATTTCGTGTGATCATGATGTACATCTCATCAAATCCAGTTTATACCCACAACAAATATCAACAACAACAACAACAACTACAGCTTATATACAATCGTACGTCAATCTGAGGCAAAATTTGCGCTACTCGAAATGATGGTGACGGGTAATTTATTCGAGCTATACGATAATTCGAGTTAGACGATGTTTGTCCGATAGAAGATCTCACGACAATAAAAGATTGAGGGGGCCCCAGGGACTTCCGATGGAGGGCCCTCGGAGCATTGGAGGGGGCCCGTCACTTGGTCACCGGCCGTTGGAGTCCTCGGTCCGACCATGCTCGAGGCGCGCAACTGAGATTTTTGTGGTGGGCCCCCTAAAGTGGGGGGGGGGCTGGGGTCTGGGCCCCATGGTGCCCCGTGGTTAATCCGGCGTTGGATCGCTGAACAGTTCACCTATTTATTATCAAATTATTAATTTCGAGTTAGATATAGCCCTCTATACCGGATGCAATGGTTTGACGTTTTAGCCACATCATTTGGATCATTTTCTTTCTTGATTCCGAGCAAAATATTATTTTGCTTTTATCTGAAGAATGACGAATTATGCCAGGAGCGCTGTAATTCCCAAGATCCGTGGTGACTCAGTGAGTGAGGCGTTGGGTCGCTACTACGCAGGTATCGATCCTGGTGCTGATCGAGAAAGTCACTCGGAAATTCCAGAGCGGTCTCCCCTTGTCAGTGGCACAGGACACAGGGAATAGTGTTTAGTTGTTCGGATTGGTACGAAAACGCTCGATTACGTGTACACATTGGAGTGCACGTAGAAGAATCCGTCAGATATGGGATTCGAAATACGATTGGGAACTGCACTGTTTTCCAAGAAAAATCCCCCTGCTATGTTTCAAGCACACGGGAAAAACGATCTAAGTCACTTTTTTATGGAACCCCAGTTAATGGCGCCATCTTGTAGTAAATTGTATAAACTATCTTTGGAACAATCAATTTCAGGTAAAAACGGACGGAGTCACGTCGAACCAAGGCCCTTCTGAAATGACACCCCGGACAAGTACGTCCATCGTACCCTTTATTTGACCTTAATTTGGCTGAAAAGTGGATGTCACTTTGAAGTTGTAATTAAACCCACTTGTTGTTCTGTTTGCGTCAAGCATTCTCGTCCAAAAATCTGCTTTGCGTTCTATGCGAAAAGTCAAAAATGTGACTTAGATCGTTCTTCCCCTGGACTCTTCATGTGTTGTTAAATTACAAGTCCAGTCGTAACATTTCGTGTTTCACACTTTCAAGCGTCTGATACATTCAATTTCAAATTTGAATAAGTGAATTTTTCCACAGCCAGAAAAAATAATTCAATTCAGTTAGAAAGTTAGGTTTAATCTATCGAAGTTGGGCCTAAATGTAAGGATATTCTGAACATTACAAATATAATGCGAAGAGATAAGCAATTAATTATAAAGGGAATTACAAATAGTTTTAGACAAGTTCACCTAAAGAAAAAGAAATTTAGAAAAGAGCGAAAACTGTCTATTGTAGGTCTGTTTTCTGACTTCGAATGTTGTATAAATTATTATTTAGACATTGAATCACATGCCATGACCATAATCAACTTTCGGTTGGCTTGGGTATACAATGGATTAGGTTAACCGCGCCATATTAAAATGGTCATCCAAGGATACTTGACAATCGAGACTACCTATGCTAAATGCTAAACATTCATAATTTCGCCCAGAAAAAAACAAACATATGATTGACATTGTCAGTATAATATTTATTTTTAGTTGTTACCGTGTTACGGATTCTCTTCGCTAATGCCCCGTCGGACCAGAGTGACATCCCTATTGCGCTGCTGCGACCGTACGGCGACCAGAAAATCTACAAGTGTTGCCGGCAAACGCGAACACAACGAGAGAAAATGTCAAAAAAAAAACCCAAATGAGAACTTGAAAAAAGTCACGATTTTACCACCTTCTCAATGTACGACCGGGCACGACCTCATCGTGTTTATGGCTTTTCTATTGAGATCTATTGGCTTGGCAACGTCGATCATCGGCGAACCCGTGGGGCTCTACCACGCTCCTGGGGTTCTTACCACACATCTTCTGCGTGTATCCCGAGTGCACGTGCGTTTCTACCACGTGATCACGGTGACTACGGTATATAAGATGGTCAGATGTTTGGAAATTTTAAGATAATCATTTAAACGTCTGTGTTTATAGAATGTCGCACATGAAAGCACAGTCGCCATAGGAGCGTAACGCAAACTAGGTAAACGTGGTATTAAGAACTCCATAAACGCAGTGAGAACCCCATAAGATCGCCACAGGCTCTGGGGTCCCCAACGAGAAGTGATGCAACCGTGAAACTACTGAAATCTTAGTAACATCGCCATGACAACGAATGTTTGGTAGGATCGTATGTCGTGGTGAAAACGCCATGAACTCCTTGTTGCAAATGTTAAAATTTTCGAAGCGTCTTTGGCAGGAGTATGCTACGTTCATAGGGATGTTACCACGCTTGACTGGCGATCTTCGTGACCCCACCACCGTCTCCCGGCTTTCCATGCCATATCGCATAATCTTACCGTTTGTTTTGAACATGCTCTTAACAAATGCCGTGACTCGGCGATCATTGGCGATCATGGACACCACAGTGCGATATCTTGCGTTTCCACAACGTTTATGGCGATCTTAACGCGCTCTGGGACCATTTGTATGGAAGCGTATAGGGGTCAATAGTGCGATAGATAACGCAATATTAAGTTGGTATTATGTCAACATATTGTGATTATTCTGATGATTTTATCTCTGAAAAGTCAATTTTTGCCGAGGTAATTGAGTCAACACGCTATGTTGTATGTCCCTTTTTCGTTTTAAGAGTGTACGTTTGAGGTAAGATATTGCTATTCTGAAGCTTTGGCGACATATGCCATTTCGCCGTAGTATATGTCGACATATTCGCAAAATATTGCCATGCGCTATGTCGACATGTGCATCTAAAACGAATTGACGACATGCAAAATAGCTAGTTATTCAGTTAACTCGGCAAAAATTGCCTTTTCAGAGATAAAATCGTCAGAAAAATCACAATATGTTGACTTATTATCAACTTTATATTGCGGTATCTATCGTAATATTGACCCCTATACGCTTCCATACATTTGCCATTGCCGTAGAAGCGCAAAAACGACGCCTGCCCGTTCTGACAGGGGCATAAACTGTTAAGCTACAACCCTTCGCATAATCAGGACATGTTAACTGGACAATAACACCACTCTAAATGTTAAACAAGAAGTGTTTATCTCCTAAAAAAAGACAAATACTCTGATCATATTTAGTGAACTACAATGCAAGCTTCCCGAACTTCGCAAAATTTAATTAGAAAAAGCTTTACGTTTTTTATCATTCGATTTGAGACGCATTGACACACTTATGGGTTAATACATCTTAGCGTTCTAATATATTTTATGTCACTTAAATTCCATTAGTTTTATTTCATCCTATAGCCTGGTTCAAAATTGATATAACCCCAGGGAAGCTAATCCGGATTTAAATCCTCGGTTTTACTATGTTCGGTCTACTGGGTTTAAAACTTCCCAGGAGTTTAGTTTTTATCTTTAATTTAGGTTGTCTGTACTAGAAATTGTTTCAAACATTAAATCGATCCAAGTCTTCTTTATGGAAGCGTATAGGGGTCAATAGCGCGATAGATACCGCAATATTAAGTTGGTAATATGTCAACATATTGTGATCGTTCTGATTATTTTATCTCTGAAAAGACAATGTTGTATGTCGTCATTTTGTTTTAAATGCACACGTCAACAAAACGATATTTCTCGAAAATGTCGACATATACTACGATGAAATGGAATATGTCGACAAAACTTCAAAATAGCAATATCAGTACGCAAACGTGAACATTCAAAACGAAATGGGGATATCTAACATCAAGCGTTGATTCAATTAACTCAGCAAAATCGCAATATACTGACATAATATTACCAACTTAATATTGCGGTACGCCTCCATACATTATCCATTACCAACTTAGTATTGCGGTACGCCTCCATAAATTATCCATTACCAACTCAATATCTATCGCACTTTTGACCTCTATACGCTTCCACACTTCTTACTTTATATATTCCCCTTAAATCCAAAATTTGTGAGACAGGAAATAATGTAGTAGACAAATTTATCAAAAAGCGATATCGACTTCAGTAGGATATAAAATACTAAATAACAAAAGTTTATACGATTAGATTAGAAAACAAATGGATTATGGTTTATAGTCGCAGGACGACTAATAGGTATTATCCAGTTCGATAGAAATTTACAGCCATTTCTTTTAAAAGCCAGAAAAGGTTCGTAGCCAGATGTCTCGTACCAACAAATAGAAACTAGACTGTACTAAGAATGTAGCTTTTTTATCAGCTATAATTAATACTATAAGTCAATAAATGCGTAATGTTTTTATTTTTTAGGGTACGTTGTCACAAATTAGGCGATTGTGCTTTGTGACTATAACCGGAAGGGTTTAGAGCGGAAAGTAATATTGTTTTTAATTGCAAATCAGATTTATTGATGGACTTTAAATATCAGAAAAGATTTATAATTTCTTTGTTAGTTATAGTTGAAGGCACAGCAGCCAAGTATGTAATCAAAGTATATCTGAGTAAATGGTTATTAGTTTACATGCCTGAAACACATAAAGATGTGTGAAATGAATATACCTATGTAAATTTAAAAGGTGCTAATTCTCGGTTCTTTGGTACCTAGAGATGGACACAAATGAGTCGCAACGCAAATAAATTAATGCAATATGAAATTCTGTAATTTGTAATCAGTTATAGTTGATGAAATACGCGAAGAATGCATATTGAATGGCAGTCTTTAGTGTATGGTTAATGGTCTATTCCGGTAGTCTTCCCTTTGGGATATGTTTATTCTCATTCACCGAGTCGTTCAATACAAATGGAGCCAGAAAGCATTCTAACAGGCGATTCGTATGCGAAGTTTTATCGTGTCTTTAAATATTACATTCCGGAAAACTATCCTTTCACGGTAAGATGACAAAATGAATGTTGATTTAAATTGACCAATACGTCATGTCTTGTCAAAGACTGTGGATGGTGGTGAGTTAACGACTACTTTAAATAAGTTCAAATAGATCGAGTTTGATCATTTTTGAACGAAAATCTAAACGTTTAATGACTAAAATTGATCGATGTGAATAATATTGTGTCTTGTACTCTCTATATAACATTTGTTTTTGATATATTCGTGCTTTTACTTTCCTCTCAAAAAAGTTCCATTTGGCTCTGTCTAAAAACAATACTTTCATCATATCTCTATACTATCAGACCCAAATTCTATAGTTAGATTTATTTTAGAAAATTAGGAAATTTTGTCTGATGTTAGGCAATGATACAAGGTTATTTTAACAAATCTTTAGTACAATATGAGAAGACATTTTAATCACAAATCATTAACTTCGATCGAGTTTACAATCAGCAGAATACCACAACCATCCGATGTCCTAGCGAGTTGATTAATAAGGGCTTGGAATGTGAATAAATGTCTTATTATTTGATTTATATAACATTTGTGGACAAGCGAAAAATCGGTATTAGACTAGTCATGGTCACCCACAACCACCTTGATGACTTGAAGTACTAAGGGTCTGGGATCGTTGTCAATATTTGACGAAAAGTTCCATGGCCCATACGTTACATGGAGTTTGTTTGTTTTTTTATGTGGTTGATTATCTAGTATATGGCCACAGATTACAAAAGATTTCCCCATTGACATTAATGTTAATTCTCGTCTCTTTCACCGACTCTAACTTTTCCTCAAATTTTCGTTGGGTAGAACGCTTTCTGCCACAGATGGAACAACATGTGTCAAACTCTTGCACAAAAGCTTGAAGGAGGTTCACCATGAAAAAATTGAGATACACAAGCTGGAAGAAGAGACAGGTAAACATACAATTCCCGGCCCTACATTTCAACGTAACCAACCTCACAACTCTTGTATACTTCCGCCCCAAAATCATTAAAATATTCACCAAAACCAGGGGCCTATTTCACGAAATTTTAACTAAGATAAGATCCCAATTTTAGTAATTTGATTGCATAATATTAGATTGATTTTAGTGCTTAGCCAATCGAAATTGAAGTATCTACTAAAATTGGATTTTATCTTAAGTTAAAATTTCGTGAAACAGGGCCCTGGCTCTTTGGTGATCCGTGTCCACAACTGGCCAAGTTAAGTAAGAGTTGCGCCTCTTCCCGCAATAAATCCCATAATTCCTGCATTATTATAAACAAACATGAATCGTGACGACGAATAGGGATTAATTAAAAACATAGATATTGCCTATGAAGAGAAAATTTTCCAATAGAAAATTAAGAGTGTTGGATATTGAACTGAAAATGCAAGCTAAGAGATCTTCTGAAATGGCATACTTAAATTAATTTCATGGTTTTCGGCATCTTGTTTTAGGACTAGTTACCTCCCCTACACCTCGTTTATGATAATGTAAAAGACCGGACAATCTAGCCAATGACCTATTGTTTTCTGGGAGGAAGGGACTAATATTTGACAGATTAGATCTTACGTAATATATCTTTAACAAAACCAATTACATGAATCACAAATGCATTGGTTGATGGTAGTAATAGTAAAACGTGTCCATCCCGAAGTCAAGTGTGGTTTCGATCACAGACTTGAAATACGACATGAAGTAGGATTTATCGTGATTCTGCTCCGTGTCCCAAGATTTCCTCCGCGCAATTAAGACCTGTTGCGCAAACTGCAAGGTTATAGTTAATATGAATGCTGCACCCAAAATTGTATCAAATGTGAAAACTGAAATAATCTTACCACAACTGTGTTTTCTGCACATTTGACGATATTAAATTCTTTCTTTGGTAATATTGGTGATTGTGAATGATCTCTGTCATCTGTGGTTTTACTCAGTGGCTGGTTACGGGTGGCAACGGACGTTCCAGGTGGTTTTCGTTTGACGGTACCACGGGATTTACGATGGACGGTAGCCTTCCGGACCAACATAGACATAATGGCATTACTCTCATACTATCTTTTCTTTACCGTATTATTTCCTGTAAAATAAAGCAATAGCAGATTTATAGATACATTTCATATTCTATTCCACCAATCTGATTAAAACACAGATTTTATTTCGTTTCGGGTTTTCATAGTTCAAAATGTCATGCTAATTTTGTTCACTACGCCAGGTGGAGGCCATTGAAAAAAAAAAAAAAAAAATGAAATATAGTAGACCTACTGTATTTTATTCAGATTGCTATATCATATAAAAAGAGAGATTGCCAGGAAAAGAAACATACGCCCACAGCAGCTAAGTCGGTCGGACAGTCAGTTATAATGAAAACATTTACAACACGCTAAAATTTTGTGGCCATAACACTGTTTATAAATAAAGCTCAACAAACTTTTTGAAGGTGATCAAGAATCATAACTCTGGCAGAAATTATCGGTAATCAGTGACAATCAATAGTGTTCTCATGGCCTTAAACACTTTGTATAAATTTAAAGTCAATCAGATATCAACTTTATCATCTAGAGCGTCTACAAGATTTTTCAAAGTGATCAAGTGCCATAACTCTGACAGTAATTATCGGAAATTGTTAAAAATCAATGGGATTAAACATCAATGTAAAGACGGGGGGCGGCGAGAATGTATGCACATATTTATGTTTTTTTGCGTTGTGGACTATTTAAGCTTGATAAATCAGTATTGTTTAATTCAACATGAAATAACAAGAAACTGTAAGATGCTTTAACTATAAAGAACAAAAAATGGCACACTCATTATAAAAATAATTGATAGGATTATTTTAAATCGATGCAACGCGGTCGGTAAAAGGAAGCGTTTAGAAGAAGCCGCTTTGCATGTTATATAAGACATTTAATACAATTTATTAATCGAAACAAAGACAGAAAAAAAATGCAAAGTTGCAAATTTATCAAGACCGTGACGTAAACGAAAGTATATTATAGATTAATACAGCGCTTTAATCATAACCTTGTAAAAATGAAGATGCACATAATGCACAATTATATTAACTAACTGCTATTTTTTTTTTGTCCATTTTCTCGTGATTGATGCGGGTTTTTTTTCGTTTGCAAAATGTAAATCAAATAATATGATGGCAATGAATAAATAAATGAATGAATGAAATGGAATTAACATCCTGCTTTTCTGCATCCACTCGGCTAATGTAAACGGGTATACGCCATACACTGTGTGACGAGGCTCCTTTAAAATATGCCCGTCTTCCATTAGCCCAGGTTAGGTGCAGAAGAGTAGGACGTTAAACCCCATTTAATTTCATTTTCATGTCCTTTTAAATACACTCCAATGTGTACACGGGAACTAGAATTTCAGTGCCACCCGAACGACTAGACACCGTTCCTTGCCAAACACCCTGGCAAAGGGAAACCACAGCGTATAATCCCATAAATCTTCCAGAACTGCTTGGCTCGGTGAGTGTGACTTAGGTTCCTCACCTTACAGATTCATTTCAAGAGAAAAAAATAACTGTTTTGCTAAAATAAGAAAGTTCCATAATATCAAGGGAAAATAAATAACTATTTTGCTAAAACAAGAAAGTTCCATAATATGCAATATATAGTCAATTGTCTTTAAATGTCGTTAAGGAGCGTTATGGTGTCGACAAGACTTTGGACCTTTATTTAAGTCACGTGATGCGTTACGATACGATTGGTCCCTATTATTGAGTCCACGATGTGGTACGTGCAGATACGTTCAGATACGCTTCGATACGATCCACACAATTGCTACGACTGGTTGCAATATTTAATCAGACCTGATAGGATTCCAATCGTAGCGCGAATCGTAATAATGGGAACCGAGCAATTATAGGCAAAAATCCAAACCTGTGTTTTCGTTTCTTCACCTCATTCCACATGTCCTATCAATCGGAGTTATACTAATAGCCGGGTTTTCTAAGACAATTTGTAACACAGAAATTTAGGTATTGAAAACAGTCCAAATTAGCATAAGCTAGAAATGGTAGTAAAGTATTAACGTATTTAACATGACTACAAATGCCACGTGAAAACCAAACCCGATTCTTTTTGATCCAAACGGCCGTGAACACGTGTATTATTTGTTAGGCCTGAGTTGTTAATGTAGGCGTTAATAAAGTTACAATATACACATAATTTACTGATACTTACTTATTTATTTAGATGTTTTATTTTATTTATTGGATATGTTTATAATTCTATATCATAAAAGGATTGAGAGATCATTTCATAGCCATTTTGTTACAATATTATAAACATTTGAAACATTTAATAGATTTTCATTTCAGCTTTCAGGCACTATTCACATGACCCCTTTCAGACCTTGGATCCCCAGTATCTCTGAAGGTTCTTAACTTCAGTTCTTGGCATTTCATTGGAACCTTCTGTGTTATATTTTCCGATGATTTTCCCTTGGCAGCTTTTCTGACATATCTCAAAAATAATTTGACGCGCCCTTTTGTCTACTCTTGAACGTTTTTTTTTTCTTGCCAACTAATCAGACATTTCGTGTTGTCCCTCACACGCTGTTTTATTGTTCAACCTTCGGTGTTTTGTACTTCATTGACAAGTTTTCTTTCTCCCTACAACTAAAGGGTCATTAATGTAGTAATGCCTTTATGAGCCATGTCTACTCAAAACAAACTAGGTCATTTCGGGGCTAACACATGGTCCATTTTTATTTCAATAAGGCGCTTGCGAGTAGGGTTATTTAGCAGGGAGAGGGCGGGGGTTGGCAAGGCGATCCTACTGCTTGTCACGTACAACCGGGGAATCAAAACCACTTCAGTTGACTCAATATGACTCAATACGAGACCTTATGATAAAACACGGACGCGCTAACCATTCGTACAACTTTGGTTCGAAACCACGACAGACCTTATAATACAGCGCACACGTGCTAACCAGTGGGCCATCAAACCCCCCAGAAAAACAATAAATATCAGTTCAAGTGAATGGACCCACGGGATTGGGGCGGGCAGTCATAGGCATCAATTGCGCTGATGGAGGTTAGCAACGTAACATTAACATAATGTCCTTCTGAATCGGTTCAAATGTTCGAAGTATTTCTTTAATAGAGGGTTACTATGACAATAAATTTAAACAATAATATCCACACAATAACAAAATTCCATTGTCTAGGGTACATTATTATTTTAAAGAAAGTAATCGCCTGGAGCAAGTTTCCTCGATTCAACAACAATCCCAATTATTTTTAAAAACTATCAATAAATCTCATAACACTTCATTAGAATCAGATCTGCTACATGCTTTATTAGGAAATGATCTTATCTTGGCTTGTGTTTTATTCCCTTATTTATATTCACGGATTTACGCCCTTGAGCGTCGGCATTATCATACGTCCATATTTTATGTTGTCCTTTCGTCAGTTTGTCTTTCACATATCTTGTTAGAAACTAAAGAAATGAAAAAAGCCTAATTTCAATAATTACCCCATGCGTTATCACCCTTTGTTATGTTAAGAATCGTATTGATTTTTTTCAATAATCACCTTCAAAATTATACCATATTGTTACGAAATCTTGTTAGCACTTCCAAATCCGCAATAATCAAACCTAAACATTTATTTGCTGTATATTATCCTATTGAACCGAAGTCCAATATAGATTTGTTTTTAAAGATTTGAGATAATAACTTCCTGAGTTAATTCCCTTTGTTATATTGTAACCACCTTAGATATCAAATGAAATGAAATGGGGGTTAACGTCCTACTGTTCTGCTCCTAACTGGGCTAATGAAGACGGGCATACGCCATGATACAGTGTGCTATGGGGGGAATTTTGCCAGGACAGCGGCACTACGACCTACTCTCATATCGAATTCCAACTGTCAAGGGATATTTTACGTGCACGCTAATGTGTACACGGGACCTCGGTGTTTCGTTCCATCCGAATGACAAGACAGCTGTTCTTGTCAGGCTCGCCGTCCTACATCACTGACAAGGGGGAACCACGCTGGAAAATCAGGATGATCTCTCTCGGCCAATGAAGGGATCGAACATCCGACCTCCAGGCTAGCGCGACAGCGTCTTACCCACTTAGCCATCGTTATCCTCACCACCTTAGATACTCCAATAAAACACCGTAATATTATTGCATGAATGAATTGATAAATAGATGAAAACAACGAAATATTTGCGGAAACAAATGGATTATGGTGGTTAACAACACTAAGATACATGACAAGAACAGACTTCGGAGTAAAATAGAATTTGTGTTTGAAATTTAAGTAAGCACAAGTTCAAGTTAAAAGGCAATCTAATTAAAACACGGATCCTATTTCGTTTCGTTCTTATTGTTCAAAATTTCGTTTTACTTGTGAAAGTATAAAAAACGAAACGAAAGATAGATCTGTATTTTAAGTAGATTGGTTAAAAGTGGATATACTAGGGGGGGGGAGAGAGAGAGAGAGAGAGAGAGAGAGAGAGAGAGAGAGAGAGAGAGAGAGAGAGAGAGAGAGAGGGGGAGGGAGGGAGGGAGGGAGGGAGGGAGGGAGGGAGAGAGAGAGAGAGAGAGAGAGAGAGAGAGAGAGAGACTAACATATGGTTTCAATTTTATTTTAATAATTCGCTTGCGCGTGATATACTAGGAGATATACAAGATAATAGTATGGGATCACTCTCATTTGGTCATAGTATATTTCATTCTTACCTTTTCAAATGACAATCTGTGAGAATCTGAGCTGCATAAGTTAAATAGATTGTGGGACTATCGCCACCCGAATTGCCATTTGGAAATAAATCGACTGGCGTGAACATTTAATTTCCACGAACAACATGTCATGGACAAAATAACGTTTTTTCTTTAGGCCAACGCAGCTCACCTTCGTGGTTTTACATGAATGTAGCGCAAGAAAATTATAGTCTTTCAATTTCTGATAGTCAAGGACTCTAAGAGGCGGTTACACTAAGAAGAAAGATGGGGATTAACATCTAATCGACACAAACTAGGTCATTTTGGGACTAACAAAAGTTAACATGCTCGTGTGGGTCTTAATCAGTAGGCTGAAACCGTTGAACACACATGGTTGAGTAGGCGACTCTACTCATTGTCAATTACAACTGTAGGATCGAAACCATGTCAAATGACCCAATGACAGACCTAATGATCTAAAGTGCACGCATTGGACCACTCGATCAGACCTTATCAGGTATGTATATTTGTGGAATTTATAAGTAATGAATCATCTCAAAAAGACCGAAGTAAAATACGGAAAATCTGTCACGAAAATACAAATGAATACGGTTATCTATCTTCATTAAGGGAGATTGTATTCTATTCTATTTCTAAGGCTAATATATAGGATATCACCCAGGATTAGACCACTGCAGCTAAACAAGTCAAGATTAATGAGCAGAAGCAAGCGACGTCATTACATGTTGGAACTCATTGTATCCTAACGTTAATCTCATAGTAATGATGATAATAATTGACATTTCTCATTAATATATTTTACGTATTAGACTGTCATAATACACAATTAATATGTTATTAGATATATGCTGACACTGTATGTCAACCACCGTTAAACAATATTATTTAAAGCCAGACCTTAATACCCCTGTCAGACCTGAGTGACGTTCTTACTGTGCTGCTACGGTGACGAAAAATGGTCTCAGAGCGCGTCAACATCACCATAAGCGTGATAAAGGCGTGATAGAAACGCCAGATGCTCATCAATGATTGCCAAGTCGCGGCGTTTGTTATGAGTATGTTCAACGCAAACGCCAAGGTTATGCGATTGTAATTTCTGCATGACATTTTCTCGCGTTGTGGTCACGTTTGATGGCGACCCTGCGCTATTTCTCGTTATAAATAGCTACTTGAAATTTAAAAAACCCTTAAAGCTTTTGAACAACATGACAAAGTACTTTCGTTTTTTAAATAAGTCCTTTTCGGAAAGAAATAAGAAGAAGTTTTTAACACGCACATGTATTCCTGAAAAACATGAAATAAAACTTTTGTGGCCTAAAAGCTAACCCTCAAAGTTAATCTTTTCGTATTTTATTAATATCATAAGACAAACACGATAAAAGCTCTTTACTTGAAATATAAAATGTTTTATAACATAAAAGCCAAGAGTACTTAACCATTTAAGCATTCTCCTAAAAAACAGTATCACAAACGTTAGAAGAATAGCATAAAATCCCCAAATTAAAGTTCTTACAGTACTATGGTAATGACATAGCAACGTTTAAGTTTATTAATGGGCAAAACCGATATGAACTCTTAATTTAATAAATAAATGAATATATAAGAGGTAATTTAATAATTCGGTCTCCGCCCACTACAACAACCTGGAGATGGTTAATGGAAGAGAATAGTCTGAATTTGACGTAAAATCTAACAGTTTTGTATAAGAAGAATATATATTTCAAAGATATGACTTTCCCTAATTTGAAAACTAAATTTGATAACGGTACTCTGAGATATAGCATCCATCCATTAGCAGACACAAAACATATATTTATAATCATATTTATTATTCGTATGCGTTTCTCATGAGTGTTATATTCCCATGTGTGCCTATTTTTAATAAAACGGATTCTGTGGTTTGCTTATAGCTTATTATAGTGTGGGCCACTACATTTAACATTTGGGAGGAAACCGGATGACCAAGAGAAAACCAACTAGTCTGGGCAGGCGATTCTACTCCTTAGGATCAAAACCACGTCACTTGACTAAAGGGTAGATCTAATTCGAACAGGATAGACCATTCGCTGCCCCTTTTTCTATAGGGAAACTGTCATAATAAACTGAAGTTATGAAGAAAAAAAACTCATAAACATTGTGTTTTCGCTAGAAAGAAGTCTGAAGACAGGTTTATTAATTGTTACTTAGGATGATGGGGTTATATATTTTTATTATGGATAAAACCGGTCATTAATCATTATTTGTTATTAATGAAAATATTATCACTCATGCCAAGATCTCTAGTACTATTAGTCTTTTTCTAGTTGCTTCATCCTTTAATGTATCACCTGTTTTGTTTTTGTCCGGTAGGTGTCATGTCTATTCCTGCGGTTAATATAACAATGTAATGTACTTTAAACAGTGGAACTATAAGCTAAAAATATAATACAATTCATATGTATTTTAACTTGAAATAGAGTTTAACGTTTTATATTTCTACTCCATCTGGGCTACCGAAGACGGGCCTGTTTGCTATGAGGGTAACGTTCCAAATTCCAAATGTCAAGGGTTTCTTTATTTGCACGTCAAAGTTTACACGGGAACTCGGATTTTCGTCCACACCGAGACCCGTCCTGCTCCACTAACAGGGGAAAATAACACCGGAAAAATCCCGAGGATGTAATGTACTTTAAATGAAATAAACTGTGGAAATATGTGTTAAATAATATTCATATGGATATATTCACTTGGGATTCACGGGTAGTTTCCGCGAACTCAGTTGATGTGCATTCTTAAAGCGTCTAACTTTATCGCATTGGTTATTTGATGAATATGGGGGATTGGATGGCTGAATGGTTAGCACGTGCGCACTGTAACATAAGGTCCGTTATTAAGTCAACTAGCTTGGTTTCGATTCCCCGGTTGTACGTGACAAGGGGGAAAGGTTGTCTGTCCAACCACGTGCGTTTTCTCTGGATCATGCGGATTCCTCCCACTGGTAAATATCCCCATGAACAAGTGAATTATTGAAAGGAAATTGAACCATATGTTAGTCCCGAAATGACTCAGTTTGTGTCGAGTGGACGCTAAACCCCATTTATCTCTCTCTATATATATATATGATGACTCCGGTCAATGCCAAACTGTTAACGCCACGGTCACATCTGGAATAGGTTAAAGTGATTCCCCGGACCTTGGTTTTTAATCCCCATTCGAACGATTGAGTTGGGAAGGGGAGATCACGCTGGGCAATTCCGAGGAACTATCGCATCCAACACCGGGATCGAACTCGGTACTCCGGTGGATAATGAAACAACATAATATCTTAATTAGCCACCGCGGCTCAAGGCATTTATAAAGCTACGAAAGTATCAAATCAAGACATTTGTTTCCGGAACAATTCGTAAGTGACCACAGAACGATTCAGACACCAGCATTTCATAAAATAGTCATGATTTGAAAGTCATTTTAATCTTTGTTAAATGGGAAGCGTTATGACAAAGAAGGAGCGAAAAAGGAGAATAATCTGTGTTTCGCTCCTAAGCGTTACATTTTCAAAACAAATGGTTCATATTTCTAGAAATAAATAAGGAATAAAATATCTCTCGTATTAGGTAATGTACTATCTGATATCTTCTGATGAAGTATCACGATTATTTTACAAATTCAGGACCGTTTCATTCGTTCACCGAGATATGAAGTCAGGGCACCAATAAAGACGTTATGCCACCATAGTATTATTGTTTTTTGTTTTTTTTTAAAATTATGACTTCATTTATTAGGATACCTTTCGAAATTCGAGGAAATAAACCAACCAAAAGAATATAAGACTCTTGTTACATAAGCCAATTAGTTTAGTTTATCGATGTACAAAACAGCATCAAGGAAACGTAATCGAATTCAACTTATGTCTGCTTATTTGCCGAAAGGAAATGGATATGTCAAAATGGTCAAATATTACATAAATTGTCCAAGCGAACCCATTTAAAGGTTGCCATGGTGACCTTTTTATAATTTACACTATGTCTGTTGCAATTGAAGATAGAAACGATCTAGTCAGTGTTCTCATCAAGAGACATTATTGCACATCCATATGGGAACCACTAACATTTCTCCAAAGTTCGTTAATAATTTTCCGCTTCCATTGACGGCAGCAGAATTCATAACCGTTAGTTTTTTGTGGATTATTTGGTGAGGTTTTTTTTAATGAATTACTCTAATTTCTCTTTTACAGTTCCAATTCACTAAATATCGCAGGCTAGCGATGAAATCGAGAGTTGATTATGGCCTTGGCATATTGATTTATGTCTAATTGATAATTTAGATAACATTTCAGGTCTAAAGAAAGACCGGTAGTGGGCAGAGTTATTATATGTTTAATATTTTATTTATTTACTTCCAATATATTTGTTTCTTCTAAAATGTAGTGCTATTGAACGACCTACTTCTCTGCGCCAATCGAGGTAATGCAAACGTCATACACGAGCACAGCGGCGTCTCTGCCTGCTCTTCGTCGAATTTAAACTGTCAATGTTTCTTTAACGTGCACAGAAGCTAGGCTGTTCGTACCTTGCCAGGATCTCCGTTCTACAGCAGTGACATGGAGAAACCATTGGAATCCAACATGGGATTTTCTGGTTAGTGCGGAAACCTACAACAGAGCTTCTTGAGCAACATCCCACTTGGGATTCTTCGGTGGGTTATGTTCATTCACGTGTAAAATAAAAATAATATACTTAAACGCATTTTAACTGGAGGTTTAGCAGACCTTTTGTGCTCCATACCATGGCTGCATACAATGTAGCGGAACGGCGGCTACTTTGGCGACAACATTTACTTCCCGTTTTATGGACGAAATTGAGACCAAAAAACGAAAATTCTACCGGATAAACTGTGGCTGTATAAAAATACTATCCTTATATTAAAAGTTTGACAAACATGCATTATGGTGCCTTTAAATATCTTTGCTTCTACATTGCACTCGTTGAAAATAATTTACTTATTTGATTAAAATAAATCACACACCAAAACATCTTGACAAAACATCAAAATTAATGACCACTAATTGCAACTGCTACCTGGTAGTGTTATTCGATCGAAATCATCTGCTTGTAAATTGTCATATACACAGATCTAAGTATGAAATCCCATAGACTGTCTGTGGGTCCCCGGATGTCTTAACCTGCTGCTGAATGAATGATCGCAGGTTGTCTAACAACAAATCCAGACCTTTTGTTTCATCTATCACCGATGAGCTCACATATAGTTTCAGGTAGAACTGAATACCCCAAGAAACACGAGCGCCAAAGATGGCTTTATCAATCATCGGTAGATTTGGTTTGAGGAAATATCTAGATTTGTCAATGTTAGGGCAAAGCAAATGCATTTTTAACAAAATACCTAAAAGTTAACACTCCTAAAAATTTCTGTTGAAGTAGTAATTAGATAATGCCGGACTTTTCACCCCTGAGTGGGGACTGCTAAACTGCCCCCGTGAAAACTTTATGGTTTAGAAGGAGCAAATTGTCAAAATTTAAACAAAGATGAATAAGTATTATACTTTGCTAATTTGGGTGAAATTAAATTAACTTTAGAAGCACCTTCAAGGTAACTTACTTTGCTTTGAGCACCAAGTAACATTATCCATCAAATAGGTCTAGATTCACCTCTTTGGGTTGCCCGGTCTTGGCATTATCCATGCGACACTTACACAATTTAGGTGAAATGCACCAAACGATTCAGAAGTGAAAAATTTTAAAAATTAACGGGCGGACGACGCGAAGGGGTCATGACTTAACAAAAGCTCCACTGTAGTCAAGGATGAGTACGGTGTTGTGTTGTACTTTTTCAATTCGACAATGCTGATGATGGTCTGAATGCCTTTGCCAGTCTGGAAACACTGACTAAGCGCTATTTCATTAGATTACAGAATAAACTCTGGCGAAGACCTTTGCCCTAATATATAAGGAATTGGCGGGGAAAAGACGAGATGACGGCTAATGATGATGTTTATAGACAATATAACCCTGATAACCTCTTTTGCCTTCTTCATAATATCAGAAGAGAAAGTAGGCGGAAATACCAGCGTCTTGTAGCCGCCATAATTCTCATTTAGTTCAAGTAGACACGATAGGTTTGTGGGTAATGGTACTGGTTTGTCTGAATCGTCTGAATAATGACTAGTAAATAACTTATGTCCTGTTACACCTCAACAACCACACTAATGTCTACCATTAACTTCCGACAAATACCAACAGATTTTCGACCAACCAATGTGGATGTGTAACATGGCATTTAAAGGGGGTGGATAATCCTAATCCCTTTCTTTGTAAATGAACTAAATGTGTGTTTGTTAGTGTGGTGCGTTTGGCCTAGCCAAAGAACTCACAGAAAAAAAGCACACGCTTGCATTTGCTAAATACACTTTTGATGTTATACTTGAAATGGACTCTTAATAAATTGTTATTCACTGAATAGTTCTTGAGTCTGAAAAAAAATATTATCTAAGAGGCTTTACTTTTTCTGATTGGACGAATTACCTTTTCGTGTGAAATGCACAGAAAACAAAACAAAAATTGTATGCAGAAATATAAATGTTGCTTTGGATATTGAAGAAATAAATTCAGAATGAGACCTTGATGAATACAAAACATATCATAATGCCAATTAACATTTTTTATTTTTGGCTCAAAGAAATAATACTCCGAACATGTTGACTTTATTTTAGTACTTAGTACATCATTGTGTTAGGCAAAACATAATTCGATATTTTTTCATTCTTCTCAACTTCATTGAAATCTCGTTAATATTTAATACGAGAAATACTTAATACATGTTTTCCGCCCCAGGGCCAACAACTTCTATTTCTGGTAAATAAAACGTCTAGCTATTTATGTTCGAACTTCTAAAAATAAATGCGCATGTGTCATATTGGGGATAATCAGTTTTAAATTATTCTTTTAATACCATCAGATATCGTTTGAAGAATCTTCAATAATATATAAAACATAAGCAACGGGTTTAATGGTTTTATTCTTGGATAAACTTTTAATTAGTCTGAGGACAGCGGTAATTTATTATGTAATCTAATGGCGTCATTTTTGAAAATATATACCTTGTTAACCCTTACTATTATTCCCAAGCATTAATTAGTCTATGGATAGAATTGATTTTAGTATGTCATTTTACTTATGTGGGCCTATTTATTGAAAATGACTAAGTCGGGTTATTTTGTAAAATTTATACTCGGGCATTAATTAATCTTTGGGTAGTGTTTCATTGATTGTGTCATTTTGACTTATTAAAGATACATTATGCGAGGTTGGAAAAAGAGCTGTCAGTTCTCACTATAATAGTTAAACACTCAACCGAGAATTTAGCGATTGAAATTTCGGTCAATACGATAAAAAAAACATAGTCTCGATCATCCATTTCATGATTAGATCATAAATGAAAGTTAAGCAGCAAATTGAATCCCAATCCAGTAAATATCGCAGGCAAGCGATGGCATCAAGAGTTGATTAAGTTGATTAATGTCTAATTAATAATTTAGGTAACATTTCAGGCCTAAAGAAAGGCCTGCAATAGGCAGATTTAGCGCTTGCATTATGCATGTTTAAGGGGCGTCATTTTTTAAAATTTATCCTTGATTAACCTTATGGTTGTACCCACCACAGCATTAAGCAGGACGTTGAAGTTTTCAAATATTGAAGGAGCTAAATCTCATTTCCTCGTTGACTGATTTTAAAATTTTTGATTGTGTATTTAATACAGGATATATTAAGGAATCTCATATTTTCAAGGTAAGAAAACAACATCAATATTGATTGAAA
This sequence comes from Patella ulyssiponensis, assembly GCA_963678685.1. Classification (NCBI taxonomy): domain Eukaryota; kingdom Metazoa; phylum Mollusca; class Gastropoda; family Patellidae; genus Patella; species Patella ulyssiponensis. Next base: position 46,415,638 of record OY783225.1, on the reverse strand, counting down.
TGTCGAAGACTCAGGATAATGTTGAGATACCGTGTTACGCCCTTTAATACGACACTGAACAACGACTTGAGGCCATGAATAATATCGTTATATTTTATGTATAGCAGAATAACATATCTTCGCGTACGGTAGAGTCAGTACCACGGTAAATAACAGCGGAAACTTATTTTCTACGACCTGGAGAAATTACCCATTGCGTAGACGTTCAAGAGATAGAACAATCTCTTAAGTACAACAAGGACATTTTATGAGACCAAGAATCGTGCTGAGTATACATATCGTCTTTTACTGGCAATTTTGAGTAACAGTAAGAAAAACCCCCAGAAAAAATCATTGATAAAGTTTATGGCCGAAATCTCCTCTGCCTCTGTTTTCCTTATCCATCATTCTGCACAGAGAGAGCTGTCTAATTTGAGAATATATCTCTGGCCTGAATGACAGGCATTTTGTTTTTTGTTTTTTTTAAACAGAATACTATTTTGTAAAGTAGCTTTTATCTGGTTTACATCTTTCATACCAAAAAAGATATAACAAACATTTTCTACTTTATTAAATGGAAGCACATTATAAACACGCTTCTAAATTATATTATTCGTTTGCTAATTGTATGGTTTAACGTCCACTTTGATCAATAAGCCATATCGCAATTAAGGCGAATCATATGCTGTGTGGTCAATTTTATAATAATAACATTAATTTATCTGTCATCTGTTATTCAAATTGAAATAGATAACACGTGTATAGTCTACAGACATCTACATGCAATTATCTAGAAGAAGAAGTCGCTGTCATTTAGAGAGAGGGAGTGTGTGTGTGAGAGAGAGGGAGAGGGAGAGAGAGGGAGAGAGAGAGGGGGTTTTACGTCCACTCGACACAAACTATGTCACTACAGGACTAACATATGGTTCAAGTTTATTTCAACAATTCACTTGAGCGTAGGGGCGTTTAGCAAAGGGGGGAAACTGGAGGACCCGGAGAAAACCCACAAGGTTGGACAGGTGATTCTTATCCTTGTCACGTGCAAGCGGAGAATCGAAACAACGTCTGCACTATGTAATATTAAAACGGCTTTAATCCGCAGTGCTTTTGTAAACAGTAGAATAGCATAGTTTTGGTTATATATAGTTACTGACAATTACTTTGGTTTAAAAGGCCAATCTCGATTATATTTATTGGAGAATAATACTGCTTAATTTTGTGTTAAAATCCCTTAAAGCGAGAATTTCATATTTTTTAAGGATGTCAAAACATAATTATGTCAAAGGCTTTTGCTTAATAGGTTGTCAACTCACTATTATATTAGGCATAGATGATCATAGGTATCATTCTCACACCGCAAATAATAAGACAATTACCTCCCATGTTTTTCTATCTTCCATGTGAATAGCTATCTTCGTACGTTTGAATTTCAGGTTTAAAATGATATTTTTGCCAATTTGATGTTGTTATCTTACCGTGCTTCCCATATTTAAGACAGTGACAATTTTAATACTTGACACACGAATCGCGCTCCAGAATGCTTTCGAGTGCCATTTGTAATGAAGTGATTGGATCAACAAGGCGGAAGACTACCGAAGTAGACTGGATAAACAGACGTCAAAGACTGCCATTAAATTGCCGAACATAACTGATTAGAAAATTACAGTAAAAACATAAACGATTGAATGCAAAGCAGTTTATATACATTTATATTATATTATTATACATGTATGCGTTACGACCCACTTGTGTCCATTTCTAGGTGCCAAGAGTTTTTTCATTCAGGTTGTGCATTTTTTAAATATTATATAATGAAATAATATAATGCAATAAGAATAGTTCATATTTGATGATATGGAAATTCAAAATTCAACTTACCCCCAAATCCATCCGCATTAGCGTATATAGTCATAAATAAGGCAAACACTCAGCAAACATGTGAAGTTCCAATCAACAAGTGCTGTCTGATCTTAACTTCTAAAGGCGTGATATATATGTAGTCAGTTTAGACAATGCGTTGAAAGATTATTGCGGATTGCAGAAACAACTATTCAGGGATATCCTCGTCCTAAAATAGGAATACTGCCGTCAATTAAAAACTAGTTGTGCTTTATACACAGAGCTGACAATACAAATGGAGTGCTAGACTCCATCGTCGCACATAAGTACACTATTGATCATTGCAATGGGGGATGAAATTATCAGACTGGCAATGATATAAACTGTCACTGGGCTGCATTTGTACTGTTAATAGTCTATTAGCAGTGAATTGATTGATTGGTTGATTTATTGTATCGAAATTTAAAATTCAACTTCTCCAAAACAATCCCGCTAACTTTGCGTGCATGTAGTTCTAAAGTAGCAACCAGCAAGTGCTCCCGGTCGCAAAAGCTGGTAAAAATGCATTACCTCATAACGTAACCTATTTCAAGTCTTTTTGTAACTTCAAAGGGGCCACAGTGTCTAAGTAAGTAAGACGCTGACCCGCTAACCTGAAAGTCGCGAGTTCGATCCATGTATTGGCGGAGAATGTTCATCGGCATTTTCTGGCTTGGTGTCCTCTTGTCATTAGTGCAGGGTATAGGGACAAAAACCGAGGTCCCGTGTATACATAGGTGTGCACGTAATAGATCCCTTGACACATGGAATTCGATATAACGAGTAGGCCATAATGCTACAGCCCGGGCAAAATTTCCCCAACGGCATGGCGTATGCCCGTCTTCATTAGCCCAGTCGGAGCAGAACAGTAGGACGTTAAACTCCATCTAGCTTCATCAACTCTCTAAGGTAATAAGACAATATACCAAAAAATCGAAATGGATGTGACATATCTTGATCTCTTTGCGTCAAATCATCGGAATGTTAAAACTAAAACAATTTAAAGGTTAAGAAAGTCGATGCGAAAAAGACATAGCTTTAATTAAATGTAACTATAGCTGTAACTGTCAAGACGGACATTACATATGCCATATGAAATTTTGTTCAGACAGTTTTCGTCCTACCCCATCGCCCCACCCGAACAAGAGACTGTTCTTGCTAGTCTCCCTATCCTGTACCACTGACAAGTGAAAACCAACACCGGGACCGAACCCCGGACCTCCTGATTAACGAGCCTAAGTCACCGAGTATTATAAATGTTAATACATGTGGCTGCACAATTTGTAATAAGAGTGACATGTTCTATCATGTGTTTGTTAACTTCGAATAACAATGATAAAACACGAACATTTGACTAACATTTATAATCTAAGACCGTATTAACAGCCTAAAATAAAAACACAAAACTAAACACTGTGATGGATCAGTCTTTGATTGTAGTCTCCCTTACTGTTGCTACTAATTGATACGCTTTTAATACTTTTCGTGAAGAAGAAAATAATCAAATGTTGATCTATCATATATACAAACACTGTACTCTTAAACATTTTCCATTTGATGCCTTTCTTGTATAATCCCTTGGGCCCAATTTATTTTCCGTCTGTTTAATCGGGTGGTCAGTACATTAACCAATTAACGAACAAATGAATGGTGCCAAGGGCCTTTTTAAGGTTTTTTGGCGAAGCACAGTTTTGTTGTTCCTTGAAAATTTCTAGAATTTGACTTCCGATAACCCGTTTATACTTCTATAACCAAAATATAACTGTCAGTATCACTAACAGTCCAAAGAAACATCCACAGGCAAACAAACCTACATTGTCACCTGTACCTGACCATGTTTTGCTATGTAATATTCGTGTTGGGAATAACACATCAACAATACAAAACTTGTTCCGTGGTCATAATGAAAGATAAGGCTTTATATACAATCTTGCCAGATTTACGGGGCTACGTGGCACTTTTTCAAAGGACGGATTTCAGATTGATTTCCAAAGCACAATGCCTGTAGGCAGGTAAAATTGGCCCCTCATGATGCTCTGTTTACATAATTTTCGAATGAATTGAGGACGAAGTTATGGTGTTCTAAACAGTAATGTTGCCCCAATCATGTAGCGAACGAAGGTATGGTGTCCTAAAAAGGAATGGTGCCCTAATCACATAACGAACGAAGGTATGGTGTTTTAAAGGAGCCCTAAACAAAAACGAACGAAGGTATGGTATCCTAACAACATAATGACCAGGGATGAGGTGCCCCAATCACTTAACCAATGAACTAAAGAATGGTGTATAACCACATAACGACCTTTCGTAAATAAAAGTAACTAGAAACAAATTAAAACATCTTTATTGTTTGCTACTTTGTTAGGCATTAAAGTCTTCTTCGAGTTTGTATAATAGTAATTGCAGGAGGACCTCACTACACGCAAGGGCCCTAGGCCTATAATGGTACAGGCTTCCCTCAAAAATAAAACAAAAGCAAACAAGGATTTAAAAGAAAGACGCAATATGTGGTCGACTCCTAGATGTCTCATTGATGGCGATAGTTTGTCAGTTAACTTCGTGAGGTAGAACGTCAAAAAGTCAACATTAATAAGGGCGATAATCCGAGTAGAATTTAGGGAAACCCCCAATAAATAAAGTGAAGTGGGCAAGCGGTAAGATGATTTCTACTGCAACAGAAACAGCGAACATATTGCCACTCGAAGATATACAATTAACCCCGATGAACCGCCAGTGAAATAACTTGGTAAACACAACATTGTTCGTATTTATAGACGAATTTTATCTAATAAGACACCAGACAAAGGAGCCCCTTGATGTTACTCACAACAACTCAAATTGACTAAACGAACCGTTTCCTGAATACCTTTAACTCTTAGCGTTTTAGAGTTGTCAATAAAAAGGAATCTGCCAATCACTGTAGATTGTTGACGTATTGGTTTATTAGAAATTCAATATTCTTTATGTTAGACTTTCTAGTTTATTATAATACAACAGGTCATATTACACTAGTGACATTTTCACCTATACCAATTGTTTAGAGTTGTATACGACAAAAGATTATTGAGTATTATAAATTGACGGCATGTTATTGGTCCCCGCCTGTCTTCGATTCCATTGTATGTCGAAAATAGATTTCTGCTGTTAGTGCCTACTGATCCAAGACCTAAGCAATGAACGATGTTGACGGCTAACAGAAGCTTCGTTTGATCATGTTGATATCAATCAAAGTCTAATTATCGACTTATTGACAACTGAGTCAATGGAGGGGTCTCATATTAAGAAGCGTCTTAAATTTTAGTTAGTCTTCATCAGATATTTTATAAGAAACCTAATTCTTCCTAGCAGTAATCAGATATTTTATAAGAGACCTAATGCTCCCTAGCCTTAATCTAAAGGGTTAATTTCACGCACAGTAGACATCAGTGCTAAGGAATCATCGGCACCACACAGTTAGTTAATTATATAGAATACGTTATATAAGTTCTGTGTCTGTGGCACCAAACCTGGTATACTTGAAATCCAACTTTAGAGGAAGGCAGTAATTGACAAACGTACTCTAGTAGGAATCTAATTTACCCCGTCCATTAATACACGCGTTAATAAGTTAATATGATTGGACAAGATACCCAAGTGACAAGTCCAGGGGTACAAGGGTTTACAGGGTTCATGTCCCAAATAAATTCCCCCAGAAACAAAAATGGTTCTCATGTGAGTCGATGTGACCATGAATTATTTTTTCTATTTCGTCAACATGTCTTTAAGGGGCAAATGTCTGTACACGTGTTAATTTGAAGCAGAACTAGTACTTATTTATCTTAATACCTATCAATAACAATTGTCAGTCCACGCCCCACCACACCCATCCCATCCCATCTCATAATTAATCATCGCAAAGATTAAAAACATTGGAGGGATTTAGTCGTTTTAGTCCACCTAATGAAACATGGAAGACAGGAATGGCTTTTATCCTCAATGAGCATTTAAGATGATTTAGGTTACTAGCTAGAGCATATCTACGAACAGTTGTTTTATAATGAAAAGACACGCCCAAACGAATAAAAGACACCACCAGTAAGACAACGCAGTGCTGGCCCCTGGATCCATTCACTGGTTTGATATTAATTGTTGTTTTATTGCTTGCAATATCTATGTAATATGTGTCCTTTTCTTTGCCGGTTTGTCTTTTTCTTTTAGTAGTGTGTGTGTGTCGAGTCCGCATGCTTATCTTTTTAGTTTTGTTTGGATGCAGTAAGGCCCTCCTGAACCACAGGCACTTGAAGGGATGATTGTGTCCTGAATTTACGACATAGAGGCCGTATACTATCCAAATTGTGTATTGTATCTTCTGCCATTTTTTTTTTATCTCAATAATTTTAGCTGTTTGCATCATAAATTGTCTTGATTTGGTCTCCGTATATCACTCTATGTACAAATATTTATGGTATGTTTTGCAATTGACATTTATGCAATGCCATTTGGCTTGACAGTCCCCACTGCAGATGATGAAAGTATGTTTCATATGTTCGCTAACCTTTTATATTTTGTCTCTTCAGTAAAACATGAAAAAAAACACAAATGCTTGCTAAAAAGTTTCATTTACAAAACAAATAATTTCAAAGATGAAAAGGCATCTACCAATTAAGTTATGAATGAAATGAAATGGGGTTTAGCGTCCTACTGTTCAATTCGGTATAACAATAGGTTAGAAGGCGTAGTAAGAAATAGCTTAACGTCCACGAACTATATACATGTATCAACATATCAAGAAGGGCCCCACCATATTTGCATAGTCTTAACCTGTCTTGTTCCTTTATGTTTTTTAAACTCAAAATTCTACTACAAAATAGTAGATGCGACTAAAAGGCTTTCTTTAGGTGTATAGAAGGGGCTCGCGGTGGCTAAGACATTGGATCGCCAGCCTGGACGTCAGGTATTCGATCCTGCATTGGCCGAGAAAGTTCATCCCCCTTTTCCGGCGTAGTTTCCATGTGCCATATATGTAGGACAGGGGGGCTGACAGGGACAGTTGTCGAGTCGTTCGGATGGGACGAACGAAAAGGCAAGGTCCCGTGTACACATTGGTGTGCGCGTAAAAGATCCATTGAATTCGATATAAGAGTGGGTCGTAGTGCCGCTGTCTGGGCAAAATTTCCTTCAAAGCATACATCAAATTTTGGGCGACGGCAATATACCAAATAGGATATATACAGTGATCGACTTTAGTAGTTTACATATACAATATTTTGATCGAAGTATACTGGATTTGCTTTGGATAAAAATATAGTTCCATTATCGTTACAACATACTGCCATCAATCAGTCATTGTGAAACCACCATTAAAATCCACTTCCCTATCTATTAAAAAAAACTAGACTAATACCGCTATTATACTGTCGTGTCAAAAAACTATGGATGAAACAGGACGAAAATAATTTCTATACAGCTTAACCCAGCTTAATTGAATTATACAAAAATCACACTGCTAAAAGAAGCCGCAATTATCTGTTTTACTAAATATGTACGGATTAAATAAGATGGGAATTGATTTTTTAAAAAGCTGTATGAATAACCGCTGGTAAAAAGCCATTTCCGGTTCTTTACAAGTTAAGGAAATTAAAACTCGACGCAAAACAAGGCATTATTTTTTGTATTGCTACAGATTGTATGGATGTCTTTATTTATAACAAATAAAGTGCAGACTATAACAGTATAGTCACTCCGTCCTATATTATCACCACAACAGCTGAAACAAATATTGGTCTGGTCAAATTAGTGTCCATTCTATATGGTGATTAATTGTCTCGCTGTTCGTGCATACAGTTCAAGCAAAGGTCTCAATTCACGATGCATTGTACATAAAAAAAAACTTTCTGCATGGATCTTGACACTGTATATAGAATGGACGCTACTTGGAAGCGCATATAATTTTGCCTGCAGTGGTTGAAACTATACTATTCAAAAAAAGTAGGGGATATTTGATTTTGGGGGCATAATACTAAAATATGCAAATGACTACGAAAAAAGTCACTATAGAACCTAACAGAAGAAACATTTCCAGTTACATGTGACGCCCAAACGCACCAATAGCTACCGCATGGAATGCAGGTGATGCTTGGGATCATCATGGGGGTCCAACCCTGACTGCACGACTCTGGCTTTGAATGTTACAGTCATTGTGACATTGAATTCCAGGGTGGAAACATCAGTTTAATTGTTTTAGTGACCAGAAAACAAGTTTTGATATGCGTCGGCTTACCCAAAATGAAAGGTTACGTGCCTTGGCATGCTACAGATCGGCACAACACGGGCGGTTGTGGCGCGGACGATGAATGTCTCTCAGTCTGTCATAAGCAGGCTATGGTCCAGATACCGTGATACACAATCTGTACAGGACAGACCACGCTCAGGTCGACCAAGGGCGACAACTCAAGCCCAGGATCGATTTATCCGTACCTTGGCCTTGAAAAATCGTGTCATCACAGCAAATCAGATCAGCGCTCGTCTTCAAACAGACACTGGTGTGAGAGTGAGTGGCCAGACGATTCGGAATCGACTGCATAGGGGTCACCTTCGGGCCCGACGTCCTCGCGTGATCCTTTGTTTGAGAGATCATCACATTCAGGCAGGCATCGTTGGTGTAGGGATCGTCAACACTGGGATAATCGACGCTGGAGCAATGTGATGTTTTCAGATGAGTCAAGGTTCACTATTGATTTTTTGGACAGACGTGGGAGGGTGTGGCGTCGTCGAAACGAGCGCTTCCAAGACGTTAACGTCATCAGACCTGATCGATTTGGGGGTGGTTCTGTTATTGTGTGGGGAGGCATCACTGTCGCTGGAAGAACGGCTTTACATGTTGTTGCAGAGCGTGTTACAGGCCAGTACTAACGGGACAACATCTTGGCAGTCCATGTTGTGCCGTTCGCACGACGTCATGGCCGCCGTTTCATCTTCCAGGATGACAACGCAAGATGTCACAGGGCCAGGATCGTTACAGGTCACCTCCAACAACAGAACATCACTACATTACCTTGGCAAGCACTGAGTCCCGACCTCTCCCCCATCGAGCATGTCTGGGACATGCTTGGACAGAGGTTACGTCAACGTCAACAATGTCCTGCCAATGTCCAAGAACTTGCTGCTGCGTTGCAACAGGAATGGGACAATCTGGCCCAAAATGACCTTAGACGTCCCATTAGGAGTATGCCACGTCGGATCAATGCTTGTTTGGCAAACAGAGGAGGATTTGCCCGTTACTGACTTTGTTGTGATGCTGTGGTAACTTTGCTGTTTGACCCCGGGTATCATTTTACCCTTATAATGGTCAGTCTGTGCCTTACTTAGTCTAACGATCATTTGGAATAAATCGATGAATGTGAACTTCATTTCATTTTGTCATTTGTTTCTTCGTCAGTTTCATTAGGTGACTTTAATAACACTTAAAAATCAAATATCCCCTACTTTTTTGAATAGTATATAATAGCTTTCCTTGAACTTATGTTTAGGGGGATCCGTCCTTTGCTAATACAATATATATGTTATATACAGACGCGTGTATTGGGCATGTCTATAAACGATGGGTAATTCCATGTGTATAGGTCCGGGGGATTATATTACAAATTTAGTGCGTTTCTATACTACTGCCTATCTGTTCTTAAACGCAGTCGTTTTGTGGCTTTTTAATTTTTTTAGCAATTGGACACATAAAAAAATTAACACAGTAATATGGAAGAACAATCGTTGGTTTATTATACACAAGCATGACGTTTCGATAAATATCCTCTTTTTGTTATCAAGCACAAAATAACAAACCAGTTAATGTTGTCCAAAATATAGGTGTTAGTTATATTTGTTCAGTGTGTTTCTCCGTGACCGGTCTTATGCTCTGGGCTTCAACTCCATATTGCATATCTTTCTGTTCTGAATTGGTTATGGTTTCTGTGTGCCAGTACTTCTCCTCCAGTCCTTGGCAAGCTATCAGAAGTGATAATATTCTTTTAAAAGAGTTTTGGATTGGCAAGATGTTGCATTTAAAACCACAGCCAACGTCTTATTTATTGTTTGAAATTATTTCATCAATCCTTTATATTGTTCCGTATTCTTTAATACCATACTCGAACATAAGCAGCAATAAATATTGTTCGGGTTGTCATGGCATAAAAATTCCATAGACTTTCAAAGCTGATTTTAAACAAAATGTTACCATTTTTATTATAAAGAGTTTTTACAACGCTTGAGAAATAACCTTTCTTAATCTAAAATCCCATTATGAGTTATGATATTGACAGTTAAAAACTGTTAAGATCAACACAATACGGTTCTTGGTCAATAAATTTATAAAAGTGTAAACAACATCATAAAAAATATAAAGTTTCTTTAAAGATCATTAGATTGTGTATCTTAATTTTTTTTAAGGACAATAACACTTGCACAGATTGGTACGATACATGAGATAATAAAGATCATCGATACTGATTTATTGACGAGCGCCAGCTAATGCTCATCATGACACTTGTCTATTGGTAAGTGCAGGAGAACCGTACTACACCCAAATAAAACCTATAAGACAAACCTACGGACAAGAAACTTAAAGTGCACCGACATTGCAAGCAATGAACAACAAACGTATATTATTATGTCAAATCTATGAATAGCTTCAATGAATTGAAATACAAATTCACAATCAAATAGTGGGAAACTTAGATATAGGCACAATAAAGACGTCATATACATGAAGCGATCGGTTTTGACGGTGATCGTCTGCCCAATTCAGTAATTGCGTTTCTTGATGGGAGTTGACGTCATGAATTAGTGCGGCCCCACAAATTAACAATAATAAGGGGATTTATTGTTGTGAATTTTACGGATCCATTGTTCCCGCTCCAGTTCTTTCATATGGTTTAGCATAAGTTCCGATTAATAAATCCCAGTCGTATTACAAAACAGTATTACGCCACTCAAATTTCAATTGATGAAGATTAGATGTTTACGCTATGATTTTAATGTGAATAATCGTTATATTGTTTCGCCATACTCATAAATATATGTCTCTTTCAGATTCGGTCTGATTACCAAAGGGAAATTACTTCATAAACATGAATTGCAGAATGTAGGCCTAATAACAATGATCAATTGTTGGACAATACTCATTCCAAAGCATAAAACGTGAAAGATATTTCGATTTAATGTGTTTTTGGAAAGTGTTTGCATTCTTTGTGGTCAAGCCAAGTTGGTATTGTACGATATGGATATCTGGCTCCACAATAATTATACTGAGTGGCAAAAGTCAGACAATATCGAATTACGGTCCCCTATGGTAAAGTGGAGGCTTCACTTGAAAACAAATCCGAAAGTTTTCTGCCCACGGGACATTCTTTCCGGGAGTCGTGTGTCCTGTCCGCGCAACTGCTACTGTCCATCTTGTACATCTTTCGTTTTTAAACAGTCACTGTCTTCACTATCTCTTTCGGAGCAGGACGTTAAACCCAATTTCATTTCATTAAACAGTGTACAAATTTAGCGCAGTCGCCATTTTGCATTACACAAGAAGGAAGGAGCATCGGTGTTTAGTCTAACCCAAAACCTCTAGACTGCTTTGCCGTTGCTGTGTTATAATTAGCGGCATTATCTCAACGCTGCTTCAATTAAAATAGTATTTTAGTGTACCATTATGTTTTTTCGTGTTAATTACAATTAATTTATTCTGGACTCATAATTTGACTCTTCCTGATCATTACAAATATCATTCGTTCAGATCAAAATAGAGTTTAATGGATCGAAAGTTCAAAAACGTATTCCCACGAGGAACATCTTTAAACTGCCGGTTAACTTTTCTCGTCAAATCGCCTCAGTAAATAAATGTCTTAAAGAAACCTAATTCAAAGTCTAATAAACACTTTCTAATAAAAGTTTTATCGGAAACAAATTCAGGTTGCCTAATGCATGTCAAGTGTTAATTGTTATTAGACCCTTCATCTGGTTTGAGTCAATCCACGTCGTCTTGTCTTAGTTCTTTTTATAACTTTAGCTTCCCATCGATCTTGGTTTGCATGAGTTTATAGTTGATAGGGTAGCTAAAAGTAAACCGGAAAGGCTTAAAAGCATTCAACTGTTGTCTGTATCGACTGTTACACAAGGATTAACATTGTTACATCGCACATGTCTTTTTGCATCAATAATTTTCACAGTGAGTCAAACTTGTTTCAGTCGCAAATCCTTCATAATAGGAGATTTTTACACAACGGATCGAAGGCTTTAACTGTTGGCAATTGTAATGTACATGTTGTATGTATTACTATAGAATTTATATTATCACCAATCAATTTGATCAAATTATACTGAATTGTTTTCATTTGATCTTTTTGTATACGATATTTACAAAAGATAGTTTTGGGGACTTGGATAGGGGTTGCGATGCGTTTTAGATAATAAGACCAGTATTTTGGTTCGATCGCAGCTTTGTAAGTCACAGCGAGTTTCGAGGCCTTTTCCCCTGCTAAAGACTACCGTGCAAATGGTCATTATTGAAATAAAGGTATACAATAGTGTTTGTCTGATTGGAATGCACGTTTACCCCCCCCCCCTCGCACGCACACAGACCCTCACGTGTATGGTATCTTAGAAGACATACATCGGGTAAGAAACCCAGACTTATTAATTTGAGGAAACAAAATTGTAAAATATCGTTTTTCAAATCTTGCCTATAAATAAGGTCCTTCAGGCGAACGAAGAAAACTAAATCCAATACCACAGACGATTAATAAAAACGATCTGTTTCGCCTGTGGAATTACTGGAAAAACATCAATAATAAATAAGGTGTCTAATTCTTTCCTGATCTATAAATCCAGTTTTATGGCCCTAAGATTTTCGTAAATGTTGTCAGCTGTCATGGTAACAGATACAATTTCAATTTGCGAATGGTCGTCATATCGGATTGTATTAAATCCTTTTCAACACTGTTATACATTTACTTACGAGTTCTTGGTGTTTGGTTGTTTTCATTAAAGGACAATGTTGGTGTCAGTCATTATCAAATATGTGATAGAAGTGGTTAAACACGTTCCAAATATAATTTTAACACAGATATCATTGCTACGATAGATGCGTTATGCAGATTTCAAGAAAGGGAAGTGACTAATGTAAAAGGAACACACGAGTTATCCCTCTATATAACTGACGAGTGATAACAGTAACAAGGGGCGAATTTCTGCTCCCTAATTACTCGAAGACGAAACGCTGTTATTTGAGACAGTGGGAGGATATTTGACAATTTAACAAAAAAATAATAATTGACTGTTACTAGATAAGAGAAAATGATTTTATTAAAAACATTGACTGCCACAAGATAAGAGAAAATGTTTTATTACAAACATTGACTGTCACTAGATAAGAGAAAATGTTTTATTAAGTATAGAATGAATAGAATGTACCGACTACTTCTGTTTGGAACATGTTTAACCAGTTCTGTCACATATGTAATAATAACCGACACCAATATTGCCCTTTAATAAAGTGGTATTTATTGTATAACGCGTTTAGCTTGATAGGATTTAGACTTTGACAAGTTGTTGCAGAGGATGGTGGCTCTCGATGAATCCTCGTTGATAGCGGAGGAGAGAATTCTTGGTGTATGTCTGCTGTGTCGGCGTAAAATAAAAGTTACTGTAAATGCAACGCCTTCGGCAGAAGAACATACGGGGTACTTTACTGAGCATGCCATTTTTAAACTTAAGGACGCCATGTTTAACGGTTTGGTGACGTAAATAATGTCTTTAATAAAGGATAGTATAAACACGGGTTCAACTACACTTTATGTATCGTTTTCTAGAATTTAAAGTCAGATGGACTATTCCCTTTTAGGAACATTAGGTATAATCCCTCAGATCTTGAAAATCCGTTTTTCCACCTCATGCTCTGTCATGTCTATTCTCCATCTTTTCAGGGTATTGAAATTAGACCCAAGGACCCAGATGCGCCGTACCACAATTGCTTTCCACCCAAAGAGCGATTTCAATGATAAAATGTCTCTATTGTTTCACCATACTCACTTGCCCCGAGAGACTTGGGGATATTACTTCTAAGATATGAATTGCACAATTTAATAACTGTGATCAATAATGTATTATTCATAAGAATACAGCGTTCTATGCAAGTGGTCCGAGTCAATATGTTGTCGAGTTCACGCCAAGACAGTTAAATAAGTATATACCTGGGGGTACGTTGATGTCTTCCATATTATAGATCGTCGTGTTTCCAGATGAAACGATAAAACAATATGCCTACTTTATATGTCTTACCTATTTATATTTATCCTCATTTTTTCAAAATGAAAAATATCCATTATTTCTTATTTTTCGAAATTTTAGCTTGGTTTAGTTATTAATTAATGAAAACATTCGTCTGTCGCTTTACTGAATTTTTGTACTAGTGCATGGGTGTTTTTGTTTTAGGTTTAATGCACTGGAAGCTACATTGTTGGAACGCCATTAGTGCTCTTTTTAATCCCATGGATTACTTCCCTTGTTTGTGGGCACTTACCTCATTTCATGTGACGTATTATGGCGTCGCTCAATCCAAACCTCCCTTTACATTGTTAAAGGCATAGACATACCAATAATAACTCCCGAATGTTCCGAAAACCCCTTAACCGTTCAATCAGGAAATAACAACCACTCCCTGTGTTAAGCTGACAGACAATAATTGATACCCAGATATTTTGCCCAGTACTTGTTTGTATGTGGGCATTTTTTGGGGAATTCAGTATTTTTCTAGTAAGATTGAGCGTCTCTGCTTTCCATCTATACCGAATTTTTATTGGAAATAACTACCATAATAATAATAATAATACATAGTTGGCGGGGGGGGGGGGGGCGTATCTTTAAATAATAATGATTATTATCGGTCGATGTTCAATATACATTAGTAAAGGCGCTGTTTGGGGGTTTTCTAATTCGCTCTATAGCCTCGGTACAATGTGTATAATGTGTATACAATCCGAATTCAAAGTCAATATATTCCCAATACATATTGTCAAATACAAGTTCTGTTGGAAACGAATACGCATTCAAAACCCAGCTTAGGCATGGGACTCAAGGGCTTCCAGATGAGAGTTTCACGGTAATCGATCTAGCGGAGCAAGGGCGGAGGCTAAGCTATCCTTCAACCTTCTCTGTGAAGCTCCACTCAATCCGGTGATTTCACCCGTTATAATAGTTCCCCACATGTCATATCCGCGAATTGTATGCCATTCGGAGCTGAATAGATTTCGTATGTGATCAGATATTATGTAATTATTCTTGTATTACAGAACGTTTGTGATCTCAAGAGGATATGAAATAATCTTTTCGTCGCGTTTGGGTCCCGCGATTTTAGTCAGGCCCAGAATCCCGCTCTGGTTAAGCTGGGCTGTGTACGCACAGCAATGAATGGAAATGAAATGGGGTTTAACGTCCTACTGTTCTGGTCCGACTGGGTCAATGAATATGGGCATATTCTATAAAATGTGCCGTGGGCGCAATTTTGCGAGGACAGCAGTGCTGCAGCTTACTCTTATATCGAATCCCAACTGCCACCCGAACGACTATACCCTGTCTTTTGCCAAGCCCTCTGTCCTGCACCGCTGACATGGAGGAACCACGCCAGAAAAAACCCGATTTACTTTCTTGGCCAACACGGGAACTCAAAGTTAGCGAGCAGACGTCCTACTCACTGAGGCAACGTGGCCCCCGAATACGGATAGTATAATGCATGTTAATTGTTATGTTTAAATCAATCTGCGTTGTCTTGTCTTAGTTCTTTTTATAACTTTAGCTTCCCATCGATCTTGGTTTGCATGAGTTTATAGTTGATAGGGTAGCTAAAAGTAAACCGGAAAGGCTTAAAAGCATTCAACTGTTGTCTGTATCGACTGTTACACAAGGATTAACATTGTTACATCGCACATGTCTTTTTGCATCAATAATTTTCACAGTGAGTCAAACTTGTTTCAGTCGCAAATCTTTCATAACAGGAGATTTTTACACAACAGATCGAAGGCTTTAACTGTTGGCAATTGTAATTGTACATGATGTATTATTATAAAATGATGTTTTTATCATCAATATTGGATCAATTTAAATAGTGTTGTGCGTTTAAATTGTCTTGACTGCTTTCATAATCACAAACGTTACAATATTATAGCATACAAGTTATACTGTACGTCTACAATTAGAGGTGAGGTCTAAGAGCTATGGTCCATGGGTGAACAGGTGTCATTAGGGTTTGGGCATGAGCTAGGGTTTAGGAATATCCTAAACCTAACCTACATTCTCGTTAACAATCACACGTGCCCTAACCCTATTTACATCTCGTAAATTTGCAATAGACCTTAGCGTTTGGTCTTTACCTCAATTAGATTCACTTGAGAACAGATACGAAGCTGGTTGACCGACATTTTGATTCCCAAATCGACGATTGCAATCGAAAACAGTATTCTTCGAGAATTTTAAGCAGTATTTATTCTGTTTCCATTTAACAGAATGGGCAATATTCTTTTAGTATTTGTATGAATGATGTAACACGGATTAAAAGTACATTAAACATAGTATACTTATTTTTTCAATATGGCAGCCTCTCGGGACATAGATATATTCTCAAAATAGATATAGCTCCTGAGTACAACTTGAATACCAAACTAGTTAAAATACAGATCCTATTTCGTTTCGTTTTTTATGGTTCAACATTTCCTTTAACTTGTCTTTACTACACTAGGATCTGGAAGAGCTGCTATAGAACCCGCGTTCTGATTGATGTGAGGGATTAGCCAATGAAACGGTATGTTATGACGATTTCTTGGAGTGCTTACGCGGAACTGTGTGTATCCCAGTAGAAACACCAACGCGGATTAGTTAATCAAAATTCGGGCGTCATAGGGCCAATAACCGCTCGTATAACCCGTGATGTGACCTCCCACTTCATGTAGTTTGAGATTACAATATGCTATTTTCCCTTCCATATTCATATCTATTCGTGTTAAAATATAACACAGTAACATCGTATATATCTGAAACATTTATTTTTATTTTGATAATATACTATTCAAAAAAGTAGGGGATATTTGATTTTTAAGTGTTATTAAAGTCACCTAATGAAACTGACGAAGAAACAAATGACAAAATGAAATGAAGTTCACATTCATCGATTTATTCCAAATGATCGTTAGACTAAGTAAGGCACAGACTGACCATTATAAGGGTAAAATGATACCCGGGGTCAAACAGCAAAGTTACCACAGCATCACAAAGTTACCTCCTCTGTTTGCCAAACACGCATTGATCCGACGTGGCATACTCCCAATGAGACGTCTAAGGTCATTTTGGTCCAGATTGTCCCATTCCTGTTGCAACGCAGCAGCAAGTTCTTGGACATTGGCAGGACATTGGCTTGAGTTGTCGCCCTCGTGCAAATCTTGGGTTGGACCCCATGATGATCCCAAGCATCACCTGCATTCCATGCGGTAGCTATTGGTGCGTTTCGGCGTCACGTGTAACTGGAAATGTTTCTTCTGTTAGGTTCTATAGTGACTTTTTTCGTAGTCATTTGCATATTTTAGTATTATGCCCCCAAAATCAAATATCCCCTACTTTTTTTGAATAGTATAGTTTCACCGGCTACCACAAATAAAAAATATTAAAAAAAGTTTTATCAAACAAGTACCAGGAATTCGCTACGACGTCATCGCGGCCATCTTGGAATTGTGGCGTCATATCAAAAATCGAATTCCTACAATCGATGCACAGTTATCAAAGAAATAATGCATGCCAAGTTGTAGGTCGATCGTACTTAAATCAGAATCTTTCGATGAGTATCGCCTCAAGAACAACCAGATCAAGATGGGCAGGGCTTAGGAATCAGTACCTGGTTTTAAAATTGCGATATGTAATTGTACCTATTGACCTGGTACTATTAAAATACTTTGAAATCCACCAATATTCTTCAAACTGGAAAACACGCCTCCGTATTTCTAAAACAGTTCAATATTGTAAGTGGAGTTACTGCGGGCGAAACACAATGTTTTTAAACGGTTATTACACAATAGACCTTATGTGCTTTTCTTTCATGTGAGTCATGTCGATCATAATAACGATTCTTTATAATCGCTGAACTAATAGTCTAACTATCAATTATGAAATTTGTATGTCTCATTTTTGTATGAAACCTACGATGGTTTTATCGATATCTTTCGAAAGAGGCGTATTTGAAAATCTAAGCGGTTTAGTTAATGACTCATAAAGATAGACTTAAAGTTGCTTGGTCAACATAATGCAGAGATTAAACTTCCTGGGTTATCTTTCCAGGTTTAATTTATATCAAATATGGTGTCATGGATTCTCGTTAAAAGCTCGTTTAGGTGGTTAATTTTAATATGGTTACAGCATGGTGTTTTGGATGATTATTTTGTGATCAAATTGCGCTATCAAAATGATGTTTTGACATTTATGTAATGTCCATCCATCATTAAGGACATGAACTGCCTGTAATACCCAACGATGTATTTGTAGGTCGAATAGTGTGCTGTGTTCGATGGTTAAGTGCAATAAATTCCAGAAAGGATGTTGATTTCACAAACTACTGTATCGCGATTTACCCATTACAACAAATCCCCTTGGATAATACATTATGGAATTTAAATTAGGTTTTTTATTTGGCGAATATGTTTTTCACGTTTGATGATCCTTAAAACATTATTTGTCTTTTAAAAACGGGAGAAAAAAGAAAAAAAACTCACCCACTCAAAAAAACATTTAATGATACTACTTTTGAAAACCTCAACCAAACGGCAATCAGAGGGGCTTAATGGGCATTCAAGGGTGTTAATCATTGCTTAATAGAAATCCACGCTATTTTTGTGGTAAATTTATCACTTTGCTTTGTTAAGAATAATGAGTTACTTTGTTATAAATAATGGGTTTCATATTACTTATCAACACGTGAAAAAACATATATTATTATCTGCCTTCGGTCTTAATTTGCCTACCTTATATTGAACAGAAAATGATACCCTTATCACCAGTTATTATGCACCATCTTCATATTAAATCCATTTTCGATTTAATCCATCAGTCGAAAATAAATTGGTCTTTGATTTTTTGATTCAGCCAGTGTCAAGTTATCCAAATAATCGATAGCTGTATGTCTATAGAATAATTCAAATCGAGTGTTATAGCAAAACAGAACAGGTCTGGAAAATTCATGTTATAAAGGTCTCGCTAGCCCCTTTAAATTAAATTACGTTCTCTTTTAGGTTATATGTTGAAATATCGTGGGACTTTGTCAACCCGAATGACATTACATAAACGTGACTTCAGTAGCGCTCAACCTTATATATGATATAATACGTTATTAAAGATAAATAAACAGTACCAACCGCCATGTTTATATTCTTAACATATAACGTCACGTGATTTATTCATTATTCAAGTCTCGTTTGCTGAAAGCAGGAAGAGCCCGGGTCCTCTGGTTTCCTGCCATGGATAAAGACCCCTGTGCGCAAGCGAATTACTGGAATAATATTAAACCATATGTTAGTCTCTCTCTCTCTCTCTCTCTCTCTCTCTCTCTGTCTCTCTCTCGTTCGTCAATTTAATCACGTCAGTTGTCAACAAGTCGGTAATTAGACCTTGATTGATATCAAAATGGTCAAACGAATCTTCTGTTAGCCGTCAACATCGTTCATAGCTTAGGTCTTGGACCAGTAGCCACTAGCAGAAAAATCTATTACAGAGATTTCATGTCGTTAGCGACGTGTGAAGACCAATATCATAATATCAATTTATAATACTCAATAATCTTTTGTCGTATACAACTCTAAACAATTGGTATAGGTGAAAATGTCACTCGTGTAATATG
Source organism: Patella ulyssiponensis (assembly GCA_963678685.1). Taxonomy (NCBI): domain Eukaryota; kingdom Metazoa; phylum Mollusca; class Gastropoda; family Patellidae; genus Patella; species Patella ulyssiponensis. The sequence continues at coordinate 46,395,891 of OY783225.1, read as the reverse complement.
ACCTGTTGAATTATAATAAACTAGAAAGTCTAACATAAAGAATATTGAATTTCTAATAAACCAATACGTCAACAATCTATAGTGATTGGCAGATTTCCTTAATAACCAACGACTCGCCAGGTTGCAACTAACAGTTAAGAGCTAAATGTTATCACGAATCGGTTTGTTTAGCCAATTTAAATTGTGATTTAGAATGACGCACTCAAAGTACAGTTTTTGTCCTATCAAATACTATCTGAATGATACCTCCCCCACTCACTTTGATCCTTGCCGCTTTGAGGGGGCTGTGAAATTCGAGCGATCAGAGGAAAGGCTTTCGACCAGAATTACCACGGTTTGAATCCGGGACTCAGTCAGAGGAATAGGGGAAAGACAAATCCAATATCGCCAGGGGGTCTAAAATTTCATTTATCAGGGGTGGCGTCTTTATGAAGAGAACGCATGTATAATTCTACTTGTGCAAAGACAAATAAATTTTCTGTTACAGATATTAATTATTTCATGAGGTCACTTCATTTTGACATTATTGGTGTGTGTTATATTCTAATTTGTCTTCAAGTTCAGCTTTCAATAGATGATCAATTGGATTCTACAGTAAGAGCTTTTACAGATCTCAATTTATGACGTCTAAATCACAATCACTCTTTATAGGATGCTAAATATAATGTGAGATTACAAATGATGGTTGAATCACTTTTAATTGATTATCCTGCAAACGACACTTCATTTCTCCAATTAAAACTTTCTAGGTTTCATTTTAGACATACACATAATGGCAGACATACTCGAAAATATATGAATATGTTACAGTCGATTACATATGGGTATTTATACGATTTCTACCATGACATTAAAGTGTTATTAAAACCATGAAGTCGCATTTTTACTTCTCTGACATTGCTTTGAATTACTGTTTCTGAAATATGACTGAAAGAATTATTAACAGATAAATAGACAGCCTACGTTGGCGAGGGAATGGTCTATCCCAAGTGGCAGCTTTCTACGTTTCCTCCCACATGGGGTTTAACGTTCCACTTGTCTGCTTCATCCAGGCTATTGGTGGCCGCCATACGCCGTGAAGTGTGCCATGGCGGCACTACGGCTAATTCTTATTTCGAATCCAAACTGTTTGGGGTTCTTTGACGTGTACGCCAATTGTCCCACTACACCACTAACAAAGGGGGGAGCGGAAAATCCCGAGTAACTCCCACCCCTCCAAACAAAAACTGCCAAAGAGGTTTATTGAAATAATTATACCGCATGGTTGTATGTAAATGACCTGGTTTGTACTGATGCTCCGCAATATTATTGATTATGAACTATTGGCTCAATCTTGGCTAGTGCCACGGTGACTCAGTGAGTAAGACAATGTCTCGCTAACCGAAAGGTTCCATGTTCCATCCTGGTGTTGGCCGAGAATGTTCATCTGGACTGTAATATTTGGGTTCTCATTGTCAGTTGTGCTGCAAGACAGAGGGCCTAACAAGGGAAAACGTATTGTTCGGGGGGTGGCGAAAAACCGAGGTCCCATGTACATATTAGCATGCACGCACAAGAACCCTTGGCGATTGGAATTCGACACAAGAGTAAGCCAAAACTTCCCTCATAGCACACTGTATGACGTATGCCCGTCTTTATTAGCTCGGTCGGAGTAGAACAGCAGGTCTTTAAATCCTATTTAATTTCATTTTCAAAAACCGCTGACAAGAGTCATTAAGTGATTAAATACATATTTCATAATAGATGCCTCTATTATACCTTTTTATACACAATATAGTCACTGATTGCTTCTTCTTTAAAAACTGATATAATGATATATTGAAACTATTGTTAGTCTAATGATACGAGTTCCTGAGCTCAGGTATTTAAAGCCCCCTGTGATAATGCTAAGCAACAGATTGTATCGGTTAGTAACCTCTGTAGCTCTTTCTTTTCAAAGTATGTCTCTTCATTGTCCTTTGGTGCACTGAATATCACGATAAATCAATTCACCGCGTGCTTATACTATGTATATTTACGATTTCAAGACGTATAATTTGGTGCAAGAAATCACAATTTAAAAAATTGGATTGCAGCAACATGGTGTTATTTGAATTGCAAAACCAAATTTAAATACACCCTGTAAAGCATCAATCAGTACGATACCTTACTTCTGTTCTCAGGATTCTCAATTTATATCTTATAAAATTATAGCCCTAACATCATATGGAATAATATCTTCCTGTTTTCACATTCTGGGAAGAAGCATGAAAAAAACATTCCTTAAAGAGGCATTGTAACTTTTGGAGTTCTACTCCAGTCGGTAAAAGCATAATTTTGGTTTGGATGAAGAACGGGAAGATCCACCAATCCATGGCTGTATCGCAGACGTTTTAAGATTTCGTATTTATAGCCACTGGTGATTTTCAATGATAAGTTCATCAATAGCTGTTAACAATACCAAAATAAAATTCGACTGCTTCCTGAATTGTTCGCAGTTAGCTGTATCTATGGTTATTTTAATTAGATGCTTCCGTGGTTATTCTAATTAGCAATATCTATATATGTTGTTATTTTAATTAGCTCTATATATGATCATTTCACTTAGCTGTATCTGTGGTCATTTTAATTGCATCCGTATTATTTTACTTAGCTGTATTTGTGGTTATTTTAATTAGCTGTATCCGAGGTCATTTCAATTAGCTGTATCCGTGGTCTTTTAATTAGCTGTATCTGTGGGACAATAACACTCTTGCTGGCTTGACTGCTCCAGAAAATAAATAATAACAGCCTTATTCTAAGTATTAGATGTTTAAGTGTCCTACTTGTTGTGTAAATTATCCATTAAATCCTATTTTACTTGTCCAGAGGATTCGAAAATATTTTTAAATCCAAGTTACATTTGAAAAGGTTTACGTTAGGCTTTTCAAACCATTAAGTTGAATTTTTCCATTTTTTTAAATTGGGTGTGTTAAGATGAAATCTGTATCGTCAATTAATTGGAATATTGTAAAATAGTTCAATTTGTTGACCAGAATAAAGATTGGGGCATATTTTCAGTTACAACAAGAGTGGTATCGAGCCTTTAAATAGCTGTATCTGTGGTCATATTAGTTAGCTGTATCCGTGGTCTTTTAATTAGCTGTATCTGTGGTCCTGCATCCGTGTTATTTTAATTAGCTGCATCCGTGTTATTTTAATTAACTGCATCCGTGTTATTTTAATTAGTTGTATCTGTGGTTATTTCATTTAGCTGTAGTTGTGTTTATCTTAATTATCTGGTCATTTTGATTATCTGTATCGATGGTCATTTTTAGTATGATATTTTATGCACTTTCTTGTTCAGGGTCTAACACCAGTCCTCTTTGAATAACCTGACATTTATGTCTGGTATAGATTTTAATACCCAGGCCCACACGCATTTTCTCTGGCGGATATTTTTATTTTCAAAATCACTATGGCATTTATTTTCAATATCATTGATTTCTTTTTGTAGTCTAATTAAATGATGACACTCAACATAAGCAGGATATTTGCTTGCAATCAAAACAATAACAGGAAGGGTTGCGCGTAAAACAAAACAACTTTGATTATATGTAGGCAGTGGGAATATATAAAAAGAAATAATTGTATAGATGTCGTCTGTACTCTGGCATATCGTGACAAATAATAATTCTAACGCCAGGTTTATATATTCTATATATGGTAGGCTGTTCCTCGGTTAAATCTATACTCAAAATTAAAGCGATTAACACTATATAAATTATTTTATAGGTATATCAGCTATGCATGCATGTGGGAGTCCTGACTAACAGCGTGGGTTCTGCATACCGACGGCTAAAAGATGTGGTTATCATTTTGCAACTTGTCAAATAGCCTGTACATTTGTTGTAATATCACATCTCTGTGTGCAATACAGCAAATCATTGGCATGCGTGAACGGGGTATGCAGAGGGGAACGACGGTAATTGGAATCCACATCAATAGGGAATCTAATCCAAGAGTGGAATTAGAATTAGTTTGGGTTTTTTTTGCATTATCGCAAGTTAAATCGTTAACAAGCTGCACTACTTAATTAGAATAAAAAGGGTTCATTTCATCTCCCTCTTCTCTCCCTCTCTCTCTCTCCCTCTCTCTCTCTCTCTATCTTTTGGGCATATACCATTAAAAAGATGTTCTCGGGCCCCACCATACCTATGCACGCCACTGAAGCAACAAAGCAAATAAACGGAAACGTAATAGACATTTGATTTTCATCACATGACGGGACAGTAAGACGATTATTTGATTTGGGTATAATAAATGTGTAAATGTTTTGAACCAAAACATATTCAGATTATTTATACTTCAGAAACCCCAAACTAGGAAACCGACATAGGCATATTTTGTCTGCTCCCCGATCTCCCATTCATTTATAGTGGATAAGGAGAAGGGACGAATGGTTAGCACGAGCGCGCGGTATCATAAGGTCTGTCATTGAGTTAACTGGTTGTGTACGTGACAAGGAGCAGGGTTGCCTGTCCAACCTCGTGGGTTTTCTCCGGTTTCCTCCAACTGCTAAAGACCCCTACGCGCAAGCGAATTGTTGAAATAAATTGAACCGTGTATTAGTCACGAAATGACCTAGTTTGTGTCGAGTGGGCGTTAAACCCCATTCCCCCCCCCCCTCTTAGTAAATAATAATAATAATGAATATTTATATTCCTTCCAAACAGTATGCTCATGGCGCAAACTAACTGACTTGGTAACTTTGAACATTGGATCGATTGTAATGATTTCCGATTTTAAATTTTAATGAATATACAAAATAAGTCTAGAATAAAATGGCTGAATCTGAATGTTTCAGTTCTTTGTAAGTTTGAATTAAGATAAATGAGTGAAAATGTCCTGGTCTTGTCTGTTGAAATGTGATTAATTGATGAATGATAACATCCCGTCTCAAGGCCATCATTACAGATTGACCATACGGTAAATGTTGGTTGCCAGTAACCAGTGTCGGATTTAAATGAAGATGGCACCCAATAGGCTGCTCCGCCTAACCCAATCCCCTGTCCTCTAGAATAATGCCCCCGCCAGACTGGTGTCCATGATGCGTTGCTGCACAAGGTCGTCGTCAAACATGAACACAACGCGAGAAAATGCACCAAATGGTTGCAAACTTGAAAAAAGACCCGTTCCCACATCTTTCCCAGTCAGATTGCAGAATCTTGGCGATTGTTTTAAACATGCCCAAAACAAATGGGGTGACTCAGCAATCACGATATCTGGCGTTTCCGCCACGCGTTTACCACGCTTATGGCGATTTCGACGCGCTTTGAGACCATTTTCCATCTCGGCACCGGTCTGACGGGGCTATAGAGGAAGATAAAAGTGTTTTGAGTACAGCCAAGAATGATCAAGGATGTTTAAAACAATAGTGTGTGTGCGTGCAGGTAAGAAATTCCAGCGGCAGTGTCAACAATATTATACACCTTGACCGGAGACCACCTAGATGTTGAGGCCCAACGTAAATCAGACACTGTCAGTAATCATACAGGGGTAAAATTGTTTTAATGCAGTTATACCAGTTTGCTGTATACACCATGGACAATTACAAGGCATGGATCGTTGAGAATTGACCCCCTGTCTATAGCGAGGAGGAGTGTAACGCGTGCCGGTATCGTGGTTTCAATCCCTCCTTTGTAGAGTCACCCATATAACTTCTTCGGTTCGTTCTTTGCTCAGCGACGATTTTTAATAATTAGTCTCGTATCTCAAAAAGCGCGCAACATGTGTCAGATTTATATCCAGAACTGTTCACGAATTAATCACAAAATGGCATAGTTTGCCTTTTGAGGACGCATCCATCCCACTCAGTTCATCTTTGAACTTCGACGAACACATACTTTCAACGAGGTTTTCAATATTGTTTATTCATTTTTTGCAAAGGTTTTATTTTCTGTAAAACAATGTCAGGTTTTAACTATGAACTATTGTTATACCACCGCCGACAAGAGTTATTAACTGATTAAAAATACATATTGCGATATTTCATAGTGGAGACCTCTATTATACGTTTTTATAAAACACAATATAGTCACTGATTGCTTCTCCTTTAAAAACTGATATAATGACAATATAGTTAGTTTTCTGATAAGGCTTCTCAGTTCAGGTGTTTAAATAAAGATACTGATGATAATGATACCGGTTGTTGAGTTCAGACGTTTTTTGCATGTTGCTTCAACTAAGAGAATTCAACAGAAAGTTATCGTGGAAAGAGACGACAATTGATATAAATGGATGTGAACCTATGAAGAGATGTGGACACAGTATAACTGATAATGGCTGATATTAATCTCATAGGATAATTAATACCACAAAGACTATAATATTATCTAAACTACTGCAATTCTCTTTTCTCCTATTAAGGCACTGGCTCGCAAGCCTGGGGGTCGGGTGTTCGATCCCTGCACTGGCCGAGAAAGTTCATCTCGATTTTCCGGCGTGGTTTCCCCTTGTCAGTGATACAGTACGGAGGGCCTGGCAAGGACAGCTGTCTAGTCGTTCGGATGGGACGAACAACCGAGGTCCCATGTACACATTGGCGTGCACGTAAAAGATCCCTTGGCAGTTGGAATTCGATAAGAGTAGGCCGTAGCGCCGCTGCCCGTGGCAAAATTTTCCTCATAGCACACTGTATGGCATATGCCCGTCTTTCATTAGCCCAAGTTAGGTGCAGAAAAGTAGGACGTTAAACTTCATTTCATTTCATTTCTTTTCTTCAAATCAAGACGAACATAAAGCCTAGCTCACAATCCGCCGTACGTGATTTGACAGGGGTCGTAGGATTTTGTAGCTTGCAGACCAGCAGAACGTCTCTGCGACCAGTCTGCGATCTTCTGCTGTGCCGAAGCCACGCAAGTGACACGTAAGACTCCCGCACGGTTTACTGGGGGATTTTGAAAACTTGCTTCCAACGAAATACACGAGAACCACGGATTTACGTCCAACACGAACCACTGGACACACCTTCTTACTTCTTACCTCAAAACTGGGACCTCCTGATTAATAAACTGTATTTAACGTCAGTTACCTGTATTTAACGTCAGTTTTAACCTGGACTAGTTAGAGGGCATAGCAAAGGACAGTGTATAGTCGTTCGGGTGAGACGATTTAAGAGTAGGCCGTAGTGCCACTGTTCTGAAAAAAATGTCCTTCATAGCAAATTGTATGGCGCATAATTGTCTGCAATATCCCAATTAGCAGATGTATAGGATGCAGTGCGCAAGTGCTAACCATTCGGCCACCCAAACCCCCAACAGTTCAAAAATAGATGAGGGAAATATATACATGTATTAAACATTTCACCCAAATTACTTTATTCTTGCCGAAGTTATGACGGTTTGAAGATGTAGCGTGGATCAATATTAATCGTAGTAGAGGTACTTGACAACCTCGGTTAGCCATTTTAACGTAAGGTTTTTAAATCTCGCAATGTCTAGAGAGTTGAGTATAGGCCTTTCGTGTGATAATTTCTGTAACATTTGAAACCAAGACCTGCACTGGGCAGATTTAGCTCGTACATAATATATCTTTAATTAGAACCACGTAACATAATTTTTGAACTCAAACCCTTGGTTCTGACTCATAGTCACCACAGATGATTACAAAATGACAAATGACCAGCAGAGGTCAGTTTGACAAAGGTCAGATATTTTTGATTATCCTGACCGTGATAATTAGATAAGTCGAGCATGTTGATGGTGTAGACAATTTATGATTATGATAAATCCAATATATCTGGGTAATATCGATATTGATCAAGTCTACAATAATGGTTGGTGCTAATGACTCGCTAATTATTATATTTTCTTTTATAATATTGTTTATGTGAGAAAAACCTGATTAATTATGGGTTGAAAGCTCCTATACAACCCTCTGTTCTAACGTCAGGTGTTGTAAGGTGGTGAAATGGGGTTTAACGTCCTACTCTTCTGCACCTAACCTGGGCTAATGGAAGTGTTAGGTGACCGAGTGGTTAAATACAAGTTGTGTTATTGAGTGAAGTGGCTTGTTTCGATTCCCCTCTTAGGCGTAGGGTCGCCTGTCCAACCTCGTGGGGTATCTCTGGGCCCTCCGATTTCATCCCACTGCTAATCCCGAAATCACCTAGTTCGTGTCGAGTGGACGTTAAACCCCGTTTCCATGTTCCTTTACTCTAATGCCAAGCAACAGCACACAGCTCTGTGAAACTACATGGAATCTCAACATCCAGTTGTCAGATGGAGTTTTCGGCTTGCAATCACAATTTAACAGGATAAACACGACAATAACTCTTGTGCGTTGTTCATTTGTTGGTTGCTTGCGTGTGTAGTTTTTTTTTACGCGATTAATAAAATTATACCGCTAATTTCTACATTCTAATTACAAATGGTATCGAATAGCCGCCGAGTCTATCGGGGGATTTAGGTTTCCTCTTGTCAGTGGTGCAGGACGGAGGAACAGCTTTTAGTCATTTGAATGGATAGCACACTCGTCCGGGCGGCTGAGATAAGCAAGACGTTAAACCCAATATTATTTCATTTTTATATCAGGTTGCCAAATGAGAAAATGTTTATTATCGTAACAACGGTAGCAATGACAATCGAGACTACACAGTTATTGCACTGGCCATAACTCGGCTCAGAATAGGCCAATTTGACTGAGATTTTCAACAAATTCTCTTTTCATTTTTTTAAACTATAATAGCAAAAACCGACAGTTCTTGATATAATCTTAAAAATTCCCCTTTTAGTTATTGCAAGACGAATTGCGAAGGTTTGAAGAAATACTCCCATATACAGGTAGGCTATGTTGACTGGCTTTCCATCTATAGACAGATTGGTGTTTGTCTTTGCGATGGTATGGTAAAGTTTGGAATTAACAGGCAGGAATTAAACGAAACGAAATATTAATAATATTCGTAAAAAAATACATAGACAGTTTTAACAGATCCCTGGTTGTACGTGACAAGGAGCTTGTGTCAAGTGGACGTTTAACCCATCTCTCTCTCTCTCTCTCTTACTTGTGGTAGAAGCCAACTTATTTAAAAAGGTCAAAGATATGACAAGCACCTTTACATTGCATCAACAAACCATGCGTATCGGTGACAAGTCTCTTAATTTTCGAACATTTCAATGAGTTAGTGCCATATTTTCTCCATCGTGACAAGGAGCTTGTGTCAAGTGGACGTTTAACCCATCTCTCTCTCTCTCTCTCTTACTTGTGGTAGAAGCCAACTTATTTAAAAAGGTCAAAGATATGACAAGCACCTTTACATTGCATCAACAAACCATGCGTATCGGTGACAAGTCTCTTAATTTTCGAACATTTCAATGAGTTAGTGCCATATTTTCTCCATCGTAATTGTATATAATGACTGATACAATATGAAACTTTTTATTACGCCTGTCTTGCTGTTGTCTTTTTTTCGTGTCTTTTGTTAAAGTTAAATTATGCGACACTTCCGCGTTGATAATGATACATTGGCAGAATGGCAGCTATCAGTTAACCACATTAATCTAATTTAATCTACTTTTCAATTTCTATAATTACTGACAAGTGTCGTGACGAGGTAGGACATGCTTTTGAAAAAAATTGCCATTATACTGGATGCTTGATTAGAAAAACAAAATGCTACTTACTCTTACATCTTCTAAGTCAGCTTATGATCCGTAATCAGACCAAATTGTCTTTTATGTCAAGACCCACAAAGTTCATATCAAATGTTTATGTAAAAGTCAATAGCTATCTTTTCACTAGATTTAATGAAAATAATTAACATCCATGCCAGGTCTACTTAGAAATGATTATAGACAACGGGCTGATCTGCAAAAATAACATCGATATTGAAAGTCTAATGACAAAACTCATGTCTCTCTCACTATTATTAATGAACTTTTCAATTTGTGCCGTCAATACGTTAAGCTTCTCGTTAGGTGGATGTCAATTTTCTTTTAGATAAATCCAGCTTATATACCAGGTACGCCCGTCTCATTTCATTAATTGGGAATTGAGTTGAATTTGGTACATAATCACGAATTTGAAACAAAACACGTCATCGTGTTCAGTCGTCTTGTTAGATTTTTTTTCCTTTTGTAAATGTTCAGTCTAGTTTCAGTTTAGCGTCATGGAACATCGCATTGAGAGCAGTACTTCTCATTCAAACTTTTCCAATCACTTCTGAGTTATTTTACTATTGACCACCTTTAAAGAAGTCACGACTCGTTACGTCCTCCACGAATGAGGTATTTCGTCGAGAAGCAGACGACGCAACTGTTGACAAGCTTATTTCCCGCCTTCCTTGAGAGAAGAGTGACAGGCCGTGATTCGATAATGTCGTTTGGTCGTTACAGTTAATCAATAAAAGATCCAATCAATTTGTAACCTCTTCCCGTATACATGGTGTTTGGGTTTCAATCAATTCAAAAAACGATTCTCTTTTGATGGTGACATTTTGTTATTTTCTAAGGAAACGATATCGATTATCTTAAGTAACTTTGACATACAGATGAATGGCTATTAGCTTATACTATTTTATAAGCGTGTGTAATAGTATCGGATTTTATGACATTAATCCGGAATCAGCGGATTACTACCTCTAAGCATGAACAGAAATTAAAGTTCAAATCATGGTACAATTAATGAAAAATGGGTGGATAGATTGAGCAAAGTCGATCTTGTTAAAATAACATTTTTGATAGGTCACAGGAAGAGTGAAATGGGGTGTAACATCCACTCCACACAAACTAAGCCATTTCGCGACTAACACGCTTGGAATCGAAACCACGCCAATTGATTCAATGATAGACCTTATGATCTCAATCGCACTTGACCCCCACCTCAACCCTTTAGAGAGGTAAATCACCTATACATAAAATACAATAAAATTACAACAAGTTAAAAAAATCAACCACCGTTGTTTCTTCATTCATGAGTTTCCTAGATTTAAGACAACTGGATATTAAATCTGATTTTAAAAAAAACAGGCTGAAACAACATAGATCTAACGCATTTTATCCAAAATGTTAAAATGAACAGAAATCAATCACCATCCTCCCCAATGATTAATAAAATAAACCCAACAATAAATGGTATAATCAAGATGGTCAGTTGGTCATCATGATGTTGTCTACGCTAGAGTTAGCAATGGAGAATTTTCAGAAAATGGTACATCATTCTTCATCTTGTTTAGAGCGAAGCCACGTTTAAGAAGTAGGGGTGTGGCACAGGTTTACGTCACACGACCTTTAAACTTTACCAGTCCCTGCAAGGCTGCAAGACTGTTAATTTGTAGAATTTTACTACACCAAATACTTTGAAAATTGAAGCGACGCATGTGATCACTGGTCACCTCACACTGATGTAGTATCGTATACCACCAGACAGTAGAGTGAGTGTTTCCAGACACCCGAAATAAAATAACACCCAGGTGGAGGTATATCCGAACGTACATGGATTTCATGTAGGAGATAACCACATGCTTTACGGTTATGGGGTCATTGAATATTCACTATTGGTATACAACGATACTGGAATTATCTTTATGAATGGTTAGCACGTGCGCGCTGTATCATAAAGCCCGTCATTGAGTCACTTGGCGTGATTTCGAATCTTGGTTGTACATGACAAGGAGCACGGTCGCCTGTCCAACCTCATGGGTTTTCTTTGCGTTCTCCGGTTCCTCCCACTGCTACAGACCCCTATGCGCATGCAAATTAATGAAACAAAATTTAAAAAAAACATATGTTAGTTGTGTCGAGTGGACCTTTAGCCCATTTCTCTCTATCTCTTTAACCATTTGAATAAAGTTGGTATTTTAATTTCACCCTTTACCGACAATAGAATTAGTTCCCCCTAAGCATAAAACAAACTCCATTAACCACCTTATTATACATGTACATGTAATTACCAAGCTACCGCGGTTATCCAGGGGCTTTGTGTGGTATTAGTGGGCATCTTTTCCGTTTTGCTCTCCCCGTGGCTGAAATTACAACGACAGGTTAATTCGTTTATACAATTTAATTCTTTAAGCAGCGAGGCACAAATGTTCCTCTTTTTTTTAATAAAGTATAGCTTTTGGTGACTGCTCTGACAGAGTGGGTGAAATCTAATGAATAGAACACATTTCAGAAACAGGATAGAATTTGGTAGATATTTTGACAATAGAAAGGACACAACCAGTGCTTTTACCAATTTATCAGCTGTTTATATAAATATAAACCTATCACTCAGTCACTTTGAGTGCCTGAGATATGATAGAAATGGTTCCACTACGGATGTCTTCCGTTGTGGCGTTTCCTACAGAGTTCCTTTGCGCAAGTTTTTTTAGTCAAATGACTACAAAAAGTTAACTGACTTACAGCTCCCTTTAATTTACACATAAACTAACCCAAAACTGTACTGCACATGGCTTAACATCTAATAAATCAATTGCCATTGGAAAAAAGGTGAAGCCTTACCGCATAATTATATGATTTGATGAAACCCAACTGCTACGCGAAATTTCAACTGGCCGGTGTCATGGCGGCTTGCGTAATACGTGATTACAAGTGTAATACAAGAAACATCGCTATGCAAATGCAAAATGCATTACCACAAAGAAAAACTGTTCGGTAACTACTTTAGTGGTCCAGTCTTCACTATTTGTGATAGAATTACTTATTCCAATACAAACTGTAATGATATCGGTTGACGATTGTGCGTTTGGACCTATTTGAACTTGCGTAAGTAGTCTTAGACTGTACCAATTGTAACGTTAAATGTGACTCCAGTAATTAATTAAAGATACAATATGGTCGAAGAGACCAAAGTATTACATTTGAACAAATCATTGAAAAACCTTATTATTATTTGGTTGGATGGGTAAATATCCAAATACGATCTGCTCTTGGCATGTCATGGATTTCCATGATCATAATATTATATAATCAGTTGAATAACACGGTCATGATTTTCTTTGAGTTTCAGTAGAAGACTGTTTCAGATTTGATCGGGATAGGGTAATTCGCTCCATATCATTTGGTCTTTGATTATACAATTATTCCTCACGTTTTGTTTAACGGTTTTTGTAAACACGCTCAGACAAATATTTGCTTCACGTATTTCAACCTTTCCCCCCTCTATAAATGACAAACTGACTGAATGTTTGACAATTAATTTGATGTGTCTGGCAGACATGATGCAGAACGAATTTATTGATAATTGTTACCGTGTTGTTCTTGCCTAAAACATAAAATGTGCGTTCATATACAGAACTCGCTAGCCTACAGAATTGAAACCCATCGTTCTTCAATATTAACGTCCCTTCGTTAGCCGGGGTTTGTATGTATAAGGTACATAGTAGATCGGGGCGTACATGTGTATGAAGAAACTGACAATGCACATAAAGGTCACAAGGCTAGAATTCATAACGCTGTCCAAATAATTCGAAATACACCATAGTCTGAAATTTCAATTCCTTTCCCAGTGGCACTGTGACTATATAGCTGATTGGTAATCAGAAGGGGTGGGGGCATTTAAGCTCTGTTTCTATCACTGATCAATATCGATTTTGTTGGCGGTGGTGAGGAAGGCGGTCGTAAAGGGGGACTTACATGCCGAGGGCTCATCTTTAAAAAATAATTACATACACCTTCAATTAATAATATGCCTTAATATGTGTCAGGAATATTTCAAAAAGGCCCAAAACAATGTTGAATCGTTTGGACGTCCTTCAAATGGGAATCAAATCGACAAACATCAAAATAGTGCAAGATTGACATTTTGCGCTTCGTAACCATAATACAGTATGTTAGTTAGTCACCGAGAGTCCTCGAAACATGTTCAATATTTATGTCTTTATTACAGTAAAAGAAAATCAACTTTAAATCATATTCTTGAAATAGAGATTGAGATAAAAACCTAATTTATATGTATATTATATATATGTCGGATACAATATCAATGCTTTAGTGATACACGTAGTTTCGGCATAATGTACAATTTAATGTATAGCAATTGCACATACACCCACATCTTGAAATCTGTATTGGCCGAAATAAGACATTCTATAACAAAACTGTTATGCAGTCTGCTTCGTCGACAATCTTCGTTTCATAGACTAAAATGGCGAAAGTGAGAAGCTCAAGCTAGCGAATAAGCATTCGGGTGATGTAGATTTATATGCGGTGGATAATTTGTTGACAGCAGAATGACTTCCCACTGATGTTTAATGTAACTTATGGCTTTCAATGGCACTCCCTATTGTCTAAATCAAGATCACTTATTCAGGTCGACGAAATAGACATTAAGTTAGTGTTTCGGGGATAAGGAGGGGGGGGGGCGACTATAGAGGTAATCTTGGTTCCGTTGGGACTATTGTATGAAAATATTATATTCCAGAACAAAGGAATCAGATACGTCTGAGACTAATATTCGTTTCCCCTAATTTGTTTCTTGAAGAACAGTAGATCGTCTGTTTATAACACTTTTGTCTTTTCTCATTTTCAATCCTCTTCAACATATTTATCAAATGTCTGAATCTTTGTCGCACGGATTTAACATTGAAGTTACCAGGTAGGAAATTACTAGTCTGAAACCTGATGTTTGAATATTGGATTATTTCCCTTGTATACATTTTCTCTTAAAGAGGTTTATTTGGTCAACATGGGAAGTTAACTCTAAGCTCAAAAATAGTCACAAGAATATTCGTCATAATAATAAGTTAAGAAATTATGACATTCTAGAGATAAAATGACATCCGATTTACCAACAGAGTTTGATTTTGTAGTTTTGGGAACAGGTCTGTAGAAAATATATCCATTATTTATCATAATGCAATGCACTTTTGTAGGAAAATGATCGAGACAGGTCAAGTGTCAAGACTGCAGCTTTGTAAGAGCAGACGATGACTGTTATTGTAATTTTGAATTTGTTTTGGCCGAAGAATAGTTCCATAACATTACTGCGAGTCTTGAGTTGAAATGTAAAATATCTTGTTCTTTTTCGCCATAGGTGTAAGACCTACAAGACAGCTAGAAAAATTGTTAGATCTTCCCTGCCTCGCTAGTGATATAAGTTATAAGTATCATTCTTCGAGTACTTAATACTTATATATTCTGATAAAATAATATATTGATTTACCGATCCTGTGAACTAATTACAGAAACTGCAAATTTACACTACGGTATCTTTATATTATTAGGCTATTTGGTATGTGTACGTATGTAGTAGGCCTACCTATCAAATTCAATTTGAATTTACATTATTGTACTTTCCTATCAAACGGTTTTATCTTAGGTCTACCAGAATCCATCCTAGCTGCAGCCGTTTCTAGAATTGGTTATAAAGTGCTTCATTTGGACAGGTACTACGGTCTACATTATTATTATTAAGTAACAGTAACAGTATTATTGCCATTTACACCTCTTCTATATCTATTTCAAAACAGTAGAAAATTTGAAATTCTTTGAGAAGGTTACTAGTGGGATCATTTTTCAGTCGCAGCCTAGAAAAGAGTAACCCAATTTGCCGTGAAATATGAATGTACCATATTACATGTAGAGAGGCATAAGATCCATTATTGAGGTCTGTCTTTTTTTGTATAAAGTTGTTGTTTTAGATATTCTAATTAAAGAAGAAAATATTGATTTATTTATTCTGCAATTATAATCAGTATGTTCAGACTGACGAGTTAAATGAATTTTTTTTTATATTTTCAGAAACGATCATTACAGCGATCAATGGGCTTCATTCAATCTTCGAGCTTTTGAAAGGTTTGCAGAGGTAGGCGTTTGAAAAAAATAGTAATTCTTTGAATGTGCTCTATCAATGTGAATATGGTGTTTAGTAGCTGATCAAATGTACAAGTTATATGTTTTATTTTACAGAATAAAGAAAGGAAAACTGAACAAGAAAAGGATTATGGTGATAAGATAGAAGAATCTGAAACTTTGGTTCGTATTCCAACAGCCGATTCATTGGTGGAAAATATTAGAGTAAAATATTACATTCCGTAAGTATGATGATTATTTAAACCCAGATCAGATGATTTTAGTTACAAAAAATGTGACAAAATAGTGATTTTTTTTCTTTCATAATTTAAAAATAGATCTTGGCTTTTAGTCTCAAAACATTATGGGAAATAGGGTCAGACAATCTTTCTCATTGCTGAACATGTCATCAGTATGCCAAACGATGGAAATTCTTTCAGTCATCGAAATTGGGATTTTTTCTAATACTGCACAAAATATGGTAAAATGCTGTAGGTAAGATTGAGCAGTATTTCTTGTTATTTTTTTCATGGTTAAAAATTAAACATGTTTTGAACCACTAATAAAGTACATTATATTGCTTTCTTGATTGCCCCTGAATCTGTGACACTGTATATTAAATCTAATTTCATTCCTGTTCATTTTGCATTGTGACATAGTAATCATTTCAATAGTTTAAACTATTTTATTATTTCTGTCTTTAATCAGGGAACACCAAGAATGTATGATGTTAGTAGAGGATATGAACAAATTGTTGGCTCCAAAAGAAGATGATAAAAACACAGAGACCGGTATCAATGATGATACTGGTAATGAAATAGCTAGACCCGATGAAACACAACAAACGGTTGAAACAGATGGTTCTCTAGTAGGAATAAGTGATAGTCAGGAATCAACTAAATCGGTTGATACACCAATCACAACAACAGGTGATACTACTCGAAACACTGCAACACAAGATAATCTTCAGAACCCCCAAACTACAGATAATGCAACAACTACAGATAATGCAACAACAACAGAAAATTCAACAACAGCACATAATGCAGGGGCAAATGGTACATCAGAAATATCAACAAATCATACACAAAACTCAACAACAGATGGTTCAGGGACCGAAGAAACAATCACAAAAAGTGATCAGTCTGTACGGAAAAAGAAGAAAATTTGGACAAAAGGAGAACTACAGGATAGTTGGAGAGCTTTTAATATAGATTTGGCTCCAAAGGTACAGAGACTTTTTGTTCAAATAACCCTAAAATGATGACTTAATGTGTACACAACTGCAAAAAAACCCCCCAAAAAACGGAAACTTGAACATGGTTTAGGCTTCTAGAACATGCTTCAGAAAACCAATATTGTTTCAACTAGAACAACAGATTAGTTGAGATTTCTCGGATCTTGTAAAAGTAATGAAAGTTTTGTGTAAACGACACTATATTAAATTCAATGGTATTTTATTCTCACTTCCATTAAACCATTACAATACGCGTGTTCTCGCTTCGATGTGCAGAAGACTTGTGCACGCTTTACCATGACAACTAAATCTACAGCTGCACATACATACACACGTCTCATTACTATTCATATATACAAATATCATGAATATTCATGACTTATCTCTGTGTTTCTTGTATTTATTTCAGTTATTGTACAGTTCGGGTAAAATGGTAGAATTATTGATATCATCTGATGTAGCTAAATATTGTGAATTTAGAACAGTTAGTCGAGTCTTAACACAACATAATCAATTTATTGAAAAGGTAAACAAAACAAGAAGATTTATTAAAAACTTAATATAGTAGATTTTGTAATGGAAAAGCAGTATTAGGTTGTGCACTGAGCCCAAGGTCTAGGTCGATAACTAACTTACACATTAGATTTTTTGTTTGTGTAAGAAGTTAAATGAATGAATGAAAATAGGAGGATACAATACACAAGATTATCACAGGCACTTTATCACTCAAATCGTATTACCAATTTATCTGTAACAGGTATCAATACATTATTCTGCATGTCATATATTGTTGTTGACACAGCAGATTGGAGAGGGGTCGATAACCTGGGTCCATAACCTGAATATAGCCAGTTTATGTCTCTGTTTAAGTACGATGCATACAAATTAGATCATTCCAATGCCAGGTTTTTGAAATACAATTTTAAGAAATGTATACCAATGAATGTGTATTGTGCCAATTTGCTGATTTTAGGAGGTTTTCAACACTTTTTTTATACACCCATATGTCATATATTATCATCGCCCCCACCTGTCACTCGACCCGTCAGGTGTCCACGCTCTGGAGGCTTAACAATTAAGATCATGAGAAGAATCCTATTGATTTTCAATGATTTCCGATAATTACTTCCAGATTTATGGTCCCTGATATTTAATGTTTTGTGTACTAAATGTTAGTATAAGGCAGAACTAGAAGGCAAACAATTAAATCTGACTGCTGGGACGACCTCGCTATTGTGGGCGTATATAGTTAAGATATAAATATAGCTTCACAATAACATTGCCATTGATCTCCTATGTTTAAATCTATAGATACCATGTTCTAGAGCAGATGTATTTAGTAGTAAAGATGTATCAATGTTAGATAAAAGGAAATTGATGAAGTTTTTAGAATGGTGTGCTGGCTATCATAAAAACCCGGAAGAATATGAGGGTGAGTGATTATTGTTTACTAGGAGCCAATTATCTCATTTTACAAGTATGACAGTGCAAAATAATCATGTCCCATCTTTAACTGTGTAAGTATTATAATTATCACAATAATAATGTTGCCCTTACCTTTTTAGATGTACCCAAGCAGAGTTGTTTTTTCTTGGACTTCACACTAGCCTCTGTCAATGGCTCATTTTACTGTGCACTAATAGTGAGATAAGGATTATCTTTATGTGCCTTTGTTATTTCTGATCTATTTTCTTTTACAGAATATAAAAATCAAACATTTCTTGAGGTACTCAAATCCCGAAAACTTTCAGAAAAGTTACAAAATATTATTTCTAATGCTATTGCTATGGTAACTAAAGATACTTCAACGGAAGAGGTATGTTGTTATAGATAAGATATATTTTGAATTTACTATAACTATATCTGCATGTACGTGGTACCAGTATTTTGAGTGAAGAATGGATTTTGTACGGGGACCTCACCATAAAGTATGTTTTATGGATTTAAGTCAAGCTTCAGGATAGTGGGCGATGCTATCCTGGGTGGGTAATATCATTATATGGGAAATAATCACTGGTTTCTTGTTGAAACATGCTTTTAGAGTAAAACCAGTGATTGTTTCTCATAAAAGTTGTGTTCTGTGAATGTGTTTCACAATCGCTAAATGCCTCTTAAACATTGGATGATTGATAATGATCAGTGAACTCTGAACTTAGTGAAGGACTGTCTTATAACTTTTGAATTGGAAATTGATTTGAGGATTACTCAAATTACATAATGGAATATAAAAAAATATACCGTATTCGAAAAGCTAAAATAAATTGTCATTTTAAGTGGATTTTATATTTTTTAAGGGTTTAAAAAAGACACAAGTATTTTTACAGTCAGTAGGACGTTATGGAAACACACCATTTTTATTTCCTTTATATGGATCTGGTGAATTACCACAGGCTTTCTGCAGGTTAGTAAATTTTAGCAAAATATTTTCTTGTTCAATAAAATAGGTTTTATTAGAAATATGTCTTGCTGTATGTATGAAAATATAAATTACTAACTTTATCTCCTTATTTCAGTGCGAATGGCTGTATGTAAAGAAATTGTAGAATATATCTTTACAAATAGCAGGACATGATTCTTAAATTCAATCTGCTTATATTGGCTCTAATTAACAGTTGAATTTATGTATTTTCTTTTTTATTTTCAAAATATAAATATTGAATTATTTGGGTTTTTTTAGATTATGTGCTGTATTTGGTGGAATATATTGTTTACAGATGACAGCAGATGCTTTAATAATAAACAAAGATAATAAGTAAGTTAGGATTAAAATAAACTAAAGATTAGAAATTAACCATTATATATCAAAGTCTCTAATTAACTAGTTAACTAAGAAATTGTGAAAGTTGCATATCCAAAAGGAACTTCAGTCCAAAAATAGTATTTATGAAAATGTCATACTGCAGACGATATATAAAGAATCAAACAAGCCAGCATCACCTGAAACCAAGCCCAACCTGATTAAAGTACAGATCTTATTTCGTTTCATTTTTATAGTTCAAAATTTCATTTTACTTGTCTTTACTACACTAGAATCTTGAAGAGTTGTTATCATTGACATGTTCTGGATGATGTGAGTGATCAGTCAATGAAACAGTCTGTTTACAGTGAGTTCTTGATCTTTTGATACACGGAACTGTGGGTAAACCACTAGAAACGTCAATGCTGATTGATTAATCAATATCTGATGTCATAGTGTCAAAAGTCGTCCATATGACCTCTGACGCGTCCTTCCAGTACAACATGTCAGATCTTCATGTAGTGTAGACTATCGAAAGTATTAAAAAAAACAAAAAAACGAAATATAGATGTGTATTTTAATCAGATTGATCCAAACCATGACATCATTTAGTGCTGATTAAATATTAAAGCCAGAATTTCATATTTTTAAATTGTATTTTTAAAATGTATTAATAAAGCCTTAAAATAGATGGTATCTGTAAACAGTCTTATTAATCCTATATTTCACTATTGCAAGTTGAGAAATTGGCAGAAAGGTCATTTTCAACTGCAAATTCAAATGTTTGAAGATAGCTATTGGCATTTGGGGGGGGGGGGGAATAGAAAAACAAGGGAGGTAATTGTGTTATTATTTCTGGTATGATCGTATAACAGTGAGTTGACAACCTATTGAGCAAAAGACTTAGATATATGAAATTCTAGCTTTAAATAATCATAGGATAACAATTTAGCTTGTAGAAATGCGATATTATCAGACAAATGTAGGTCTCTTTATATCACTGTATAGGGAGACAAATATCACAGAAATTAATATAATTACTGTAATATCCTCTTATATAGATGTGAAGCCATAATTACAAGTGAAGGACAGAGAATAAGCTGCAAGTAAGTAGAAATAGGCCTGTCTTGACAATGTAGCTCTAAGTTGTCAATAATGTTCTGTTATATACACTCTAATTAAAATTGCACCAACAACTATGTTTTGTTTGTACTAGACTCTATTTTTGTGCAGGGACATTTCTTTATATTTAATTGTGTTTAGACAAATGTATGGTGGCCCATGGTCGCAATAGCGTTTTTTTTGTATTTCATTTAAAAAAATGAATAATATTAGAAAAAAAAAATTTCTTTTTTTTTTGTTTTGAAAAATAAATAAAAAACTTTTTAAAATTTAAAATAAAAAATCTTTTTTTTTCAAAATTTAAAATAATAGAAAAAATTTTTTTCAAAATTTAAAATTAAAAAAAAAAAATTTAAAATTTAAAATAATTTTTTTTTTTTTTAAAGTCAAATTAATTTTTTTTTTAAATTTAACAAAAAAAAATTTTTTTTTTAAAAATTAAATCTAAAAAAAAAATCTTTTTAAAAATTTAAAATAAAAAAAAATCTATACCGTCGTGGCCCATCGTCGCAATAGTGTCTTGAGTATCCAGACATAGTATATAACTATCATTAGACAAGAGAGACTAGAAACATTGTGGCCCATTGTTGCAGTAGTATCTCGATTATCATGTGTGGGATCTATGAAGAAGGTATAGACTCGAGCGACAAGAAACGAGCCTGTAGTTATCTTACATCATCATGTGAGTGATGGAACTTTGGCAAGGTTATGTTCACCTGACGATGTCCACGAAGGCTATTATGCTCTATTTTGTCTTTGAAATTGATATTGTGTGCCACTGCACTTTCGCACCTCTCACGATGACCTCCGGGAGAGCAGGGATTTCACAAATCTAAAGCTAAAATCACTAAACATTGACTTTTACTAAAATCAAAGTGAAATTTTGTAAGTTTCACGAAGATCGATTTTAGCTAAAATTTAAATTTAATTTTAATCGATAATCTGAACAACAGACACATCTTACATGCAGAGCCTTATATATAGTTATGAGGCCCTGCCTACATGTACCCGTGGAGACGTTACACAGGTCATGAGGTCAACCCACTACATTTTGTAAACAAACAAACGAACGTAAAATATGGCTTCAACGAACAGAAAACCTGTGTCGTATCAAGGCTGTCAATGTCAGTGGGATAACTAACACTCATAATATATCCCCCGATATATAATATATCCCCCGATGAAATGTGATTTTAACAGAATTAGCAAGTTGTATAGGACATTTGGCACGCGAAGAACGCGAGGCCTATCTCATATCTGTCGATCACAATTATGCCGTGTGGAAGAAAAACCTGTGTTTACACCAATAATCTCTTGGTTTATATATAATATTTAAATAATGAAAATCCTCGTGTTGTTGTTATTCGACAAGAATATATTGGTGAAACGCTGTTTTTTCTTCGACGGCATAATTGCGACAGATAGGCCTAGCGTTCCTCGCTAATTCTTTTAAAATCCCATTTTCTTCGGGGGATTTATTACTCAATGAGTGTTATTCCGCTGACAGTGACAGCTTTGATACGACGCAGATTTTCTGTTCGTTTAAGCAATATTTTACGTTCGTGTGTTTGTGTACAAGCTGTTCCAGTACAAAATTTAGTTTGTTGACCTCATGACCTGTGACCTGTGTCACTTCTCCGTAGACAGGGCCTTATATCTACAATCTACATAAGGCTCTGCATATTGGGCGGGCCTGTCGTTCAGATTGTCGATCATCTTGTGTGGGATCTCAAACTGATCCCGCAGTGAATATTCG
Source organism: Patella ulyssiponensis (assembly GCA_963678685.1). NCBI lineage: Eukaryota > Metazoa > Mollusca > Gastropoda > Patellidae > Patella > Patella ulyssiponensis. Next base: position 46,373,290 of record OY783225.1, on the reverse strand, counting down.
CTTGGCCGCTACAATCACTGATAAGCATGACATCGACGAGGCTTAATAAGTACGGCATATTAACTTTTTTACTCCGACAAATTAAATTCTCAAACATTTTTTTGAGGTAAAAGAAAAATAAATAAAGACGTTTGAAGTATTTGAAGTTAAAAAATATTTCCTATTTAGTGTAAATGGATATTAAAATGAGTAAAATGCATCATTTTGCCCGAAGCAGTTAGGTGTTAAGTAAACATTGCACGAGCAGTTGAGCCAATGACTGGCGCGGTGAGCAGTCAACGCACGTGCTATGGACACTTATCTGTTACAGAGATAATTCGTAAGTAATTCTCTGTGAAACAGATTGGTGGGATCTATGATGGACATAGACTCGAGCGACAACGAACAAGTCTATAGTTACCTCACAACAAAGTGAAATTTTATTAATTTTATAAGTTTCGATCACGAAGATCGATTCTAACTTAAAATTCAGTTTTCATAGATTTTATTTAAAATTACTTGTGCCTTGATGCGAGGTAACTATAGACTTCCAACCATCCAATCAGACTATTGCAGCTGCATTCACAAATAATAATCGATGTCAGAAGAAGTGTCGCACAAAGTAGTGTGGATCCAGTCAAAATGTTTTAATCCATAGTCAACTCAGTACAAATTCGTGGTATTCAATTAAAAGAAAAGTAAAAGTAGTGTTTTATTAGGGCTCGGTGACAGTTAGGGAAGCAAAACTAGAAATGCCCGAAAAAAATTAAGGTTTCCAGACAGTGGCGCCGAGTCCAAGAAGTGGGGCTGAATTTGTATGGACCCCAACAAAAATTTGGAATATCTGACGACCGCAAACGCGTCTTACTGCTCTTCCAGTCGGTAAAATTAGTGTTTTATTAGATTTAGGGCACTTTAATTTGCCAAGTTTATGAAACAATTTTTTTTACTTTACCCGTCTGCCCGAAAAGTCAGCTTGCCCCCCTGGCTCGTACGCCTATGGGCCTCATGTCTATATATAAGGCACTACATGAAGGATGGGTCTGTTGTTCAGATTATCGATTAAAATTAAATTTAAATCTTATAGTTAAAATCGATCTTCGTTAAACTTATAAAATTTAAAATTTCACTTCTTTTTTAGTAAAAGTCAATGTTTAGTGATTTCAGTTTTGTGAAATCCTGCTCTCCCTGAGGTCGTCGTTAGAGGTGCGAAAGTGCAATGGCACACAATATCAATTTCAAAGATATCGTCAGGTGAACATAAACATGCCAAAGTTCCGTCACTCACATGTTGATGTAAGATAACTACAAGCTCGCTTCTTGTCGCTCGAGTCTATACCTTCTTCATAGATCCCACACATGATAATCGAGATACTACTGCAACAATGGGCCACAATGTTTCTAGTCTCGCTTGTCTAATGACAGTTGTATACTGGGTCTGGATACTCTGGACACTATTGCGACGATGGGCCACGACGGTATAGATTTTTTTTTATTTTAAATTTTTAGAAAGATTTTTTTTTTAGATTTAATTTTTTAAAAAAAAAAAATTTTTAAATTTAAAAAAAAAAATTATTTGACTTTTAAAAAAAAAAAAAATTTAAATTTTAAAATTTATTTTTTTGATTTTAAATTTTAAAAAAAATTTTTTTATTATTTTAAATTTTTAAAAAAAAAGATTTTTTATTATTTTAAATTTAGAAAAAAAAATTTTATTTTAAATTTTAAAAAGTTTTTTATTTATTTTGTAAAACAAAAAAAAAAGAAACTTTTTTTTTCTAATATTTTTCATTTTTTTACATGAAATAAAAAAAACGCTATTGCGACCATGGGCCACCATACAAATGTGCAGATTATGATTAGTTGATGTCAAATTAACCACCAATCAAAACCTGTCAAACACAAAATTCCACAAAATATTCTGAAAGACTTTCAATATCAAGACTAGTGATGGTTTGAATCTAGATAAAATGTATTATTACGCTGGTGGCACAGAATCAGAATACAAATTTCATAAACATGTCTTTAGATGTTAATACTCTGACTAAATGAGTACATGTAATGAACTGTCTTCATTAGCCCACCCAGTGCAGAAAACTAGGATGTTAAACCTCATTTCATTGGGGGGTTGGGACGGCCTAGTGGTCTTGAGTATGACGTAGAGGCATCTTCTCAACCTCGTGGGTTTACTCCAGGGTTTCATTGGGATGTAGGGATGGCCTAGTGGTCTTTAGTATGTGGCTTTGACGTAGAGTTTAGTAAACTTTACTCCGGTTACTCCCACAGGAAAGACTCCAGTGCGTGTGTTAAGATAATAAAAATGAAAATAGTACGACTTGTTATAATACCTCGGTGGAGGTGGACTTAAAACACCAATAACAACAAACCATTTCATGATATCTTTATGTTGATTTTATATTGTTTGATAATTTATATGTACATATGTTTTACCTTGTAAGATAGTTTTACTTATATATGGATTGTTTATCAATACTGATTGTAATTATAATATATTGTATAGATGGTTGATCATGGGTTCATCCTATTCACCTAAGCAATATATTACAACAGACAATAAAAGGTAAGCCTATTGTATTATTATCATTGTTATAAAGATTACCCCTATAGAAATATCTCTAGTTTGGTATAGCAAGAATATTTTGACACTCACTCATCTAATATCTCTAATTTGGTATAGCAAGAATATATATTGTACACTCACTCATCTAAAACGTTAAATGTTTTGTGAGTCGAACAACATTTTATAATGGATGACAAGTAGACGAAGGAATTTAATACAGATTGTGTATGATTTTGTATGAGAGTAAAGGATCAGCTTGTATTGGATGAATAGTTTGATTTATTGAAATATTAACTGGTTTATGATTATATTTTCAGACAGCTTTCAAGATGTATTCTATTCACAGACAAAAGTCTTTTACATTCCGAATCTCAGGAGGTTAGTTACAATTCTATATAGTTCCTTTACTCATTTAGAGTTTGCTTATAGATCCACTGAACACTTTAACCCACATGGTTTACATCATTTTCTCTTGGATATAAACCTGTACACTTTTTCCCATTTGCTCATTCATATTCACAAACATATTATATAACCATATGAGGTTTTCTTGATATTCTCTAACATTTTTACCCCTACTCTTCCTCGGATGAACTCAAGCATGCTCATGAACACAGTATTATGGTATAGGGTTTACTTGGATGTGAAGTCCTAAGGATGATTTATTCTCCACTATGCATAACCATGAAGCAAAGCTTTACTTAAGAAGCTAAGCTAAGGTAGACTAAGCAAGCAGAAAAATTCTGTCAATTGTAGTGAGCAAAGCTGACCTAAACTGGTCTTGCCAAGTTGTTAGATGGATCAATGGTCTTGTTGCTGTTTGGCTGCATTGTTTTGAGCTTTGCTCGAAAATTGATCTGCGAACATGTTTCAACACTAAAACTTTTGCCACAAAGTTAGGCTTTAAGGCGCTTGAAGGTCTTCAAAGAAAATTCCTTGCTTCAATTAGCTGAGTATTAATCTGCCTTTACTCTTTTCACATTTATTTATGCATGCTCACATTATTAATCGTTGGGTTTTGAGGCGCTTTAAGGTTTGAGAAGAAAATTACTCTCTTCACTTAGGGGAGTATTAATCCGCCTGAACGCTTTTCAGATTTATTCATGTATTCTCATAAACTCATTACTAATCCATGTCTGAACTAAATTCACATTGCTATCATTTGTTTCAGTTGAATTGTAAAAAGTCTTCTTAATGTATGATGGATTTGTTGAATATTTCAGTTATCGTTGCTATGGGTACCTCCAAGTGATCATAATAAACATCCGATCACAGTATTAGAATTACCCCAGTCAGCTATGGTATGTCCTAAAGATTTATGTAAGTATATCACAATATGTAATTCTACATTCTCTTCTTTATGTTTCAGCTGGAAATAAAATCATTGAAATGTCAACTGGATAGATTAAACATACATTATGCAAGAGCTAAATCTGCCTGTTGTAGGTCTTTCTTTAGGCCTTAAATGTTATCTAAATTATTTAATAAACATTAATTAACTGATCCAAGCCATAATCAACACTCGATGGCATAGGATTTCTCCGATTTTGAATATATTAGAATGGGTTCAACCATATCTTGATTAATTTAAAAATGGATGAGCGAGACTTGGCTTCAAACAACCAGTAAGGTATTTTCAGTTATCACACACCTCTTGTCAAACCTTCTAAGGCTAATGTCTTCGCTCACAATGGAGTAATTTGGATGAAATTTTCTAATTATTCATTTTACATTATCTATTTTCGAACTATTACAACAAGAATGGCCAACTCTTTATTAAACTCTTCTAATGTATCTTTAAGAATAAATTTCTGAACAATAATACAATTTTGAGTAAAAATGTAGTACATGTATTTTGAAATCATGATGGGTTTTTTTCATATTTTAGTAGTTCCCAATTTGAGAATATTTTCCAGGAGACATTGTTTTAATTGTAATGTTTATGTATTTGTTCTAGATATTGTTCATCTAACAATGGAGGGATCTGGTGATCCAGAAGCAGATTTCTCTCCCTTTGTTAGTCAGTATTTATCAACAGACGGGCAAACACAAAATGACGGTATGTGCGATATTTATCTTGACCTTTTGATGTAATTTTCCATTTATTTATTGTAGAACTCTAGGAAAGGTTGAGAAATTAGATTTGTAATAGATCTGCCATTTTGATATCTGCCATATATTGTGTGTATCTGTGATCGCTTGTTAAAAGTGGAAATATGTTTTCTCTTATAAGTGCAACTGATTCAGACCTATCTGCAGATTTTTTGCACGAGAACTTTTGTGATCAACCCACTTAAAAAAAATATCTTGTTTTCGTAGATGACATAAATTTTTGTAGATGTCCGAATATTTTTAGATTTTTTAAATGGATTTTTTATGAAGAGTTATAGTTTTTATTAGATGAGTTAGATCAAGAGTTAGATCAAGGGTACAACAAGCCAGATTGTATTTTTCAAATGTCAAGAGTTTGTACTATTCTAATGTAAAGACTGTTTTAATATGTATTTAAAAATACATTATGAATGATTAGATAAAGAGCTGACATTTCTCACTATAATAGTTAAAAACTAGATAATGTAAAGGCAATTTGCTGAAAATTTTGGTCAAATTGATCCACTCTGAACCAAGATTTTAACAATTGAAGTTTTGGCCTAGCATCAATCATTATGACTAAAGTCGATACAATAAAAAACATAAGTCTCAATTATCCATTTCATGATTAAATCATCAATGTAAGTTGAGCAGCAAATCGCATCCTAATCCAGTAAATATTGTAGGCTAGCGTTGACATCAAGAGTTTATTATGGTCTGGATATGTTAATTAATGTCTATAATTTATTATGTGACCCATGGTAAATAATAAACAGTTTTTTTCGATTATGAACAAACTAGTTAACTTTGGTTATTATAAACTTACCTGTGTGTTTGAAATCAGCTCCCGTTAAATAAAATCCATTGCACAGCTAAATATCCCAACGAATAAAAACAGTTCTCTCTTGAATTAGATTTTATTTGACGATATATTATTTTATGTACAGAACCTTGTGAGAAGCCTAGTATATTGTGGTCCGGGTATTTTAGTCAACCAGTTTATAGAGTAAATGAGAAGACATGTGATGTACCTAGTAATATATTTATATTAGATGGTCCTAGTTCCGATATCCATATGGATGACCCAGTATTACAGGTATTTACCACTTTTATCCTCCACAGCTGTATATGGTTCTGACGAATGTGATGGGTTTTTATTATTAAATACACATCATTGACTTGATAATCTTGATTTGCTCAATTTATTGCCCCTCCCTATGGGCTATGATAGTACTGCGGATGAGACTTACCTATGTGCAAAAGTGAGAGGGAGAATTTTGCCCAGTCAGCCTACTCATCTTCTAAGATCGCTTTTATGTGCAGCACCAACTTATGTGTGGTAGAACCTTTCCTTGTCCGCTCCTCATGCCCCCCACTCTCGCAAATAAAGAGAGAATCCAGATTGAAAAAAAAAACCAAAGAGTTTTCGCAGCCCCTTGATATTGAGAACAGTACTAGTGTTGCCATGTTGTTCGGATGGAACATTTTAGTATTAATGTATATCAATTTTATTGACTGTTGTATGAAGAGAAGTTGGAAACACCAGTAATTGGTTCAAGTGGCGTGATTTCGATCCAAATTTTGTACATGGCTTTTCTCCGGATTGTTTGATTCCCCCCCCACCCCAATGCAAATGCGCATGCAAATTGTTGCAATAAAATTGTACTATATGTTACATTAAACCCCAATCCTTGTTCAGACACAATATAGCATCTTTAAATTAAAATGTGACAACAAGAGTTAGTCTTTCTTTAAACAGTCTAGAACCTTTTATTAATTGCATTTATGTATCTGAAATTAATATGTGGTTATTGCAGGCCAAAGAGATATTTAAGCATATTTGTCCGGATGAAGACTTTTTACCGAAACCGCCTCATCCAGATGACATTATTTATGTAGATGAAACAGAGGCTACAGCTGGGGAGGGGGAATCCTGGGTAGGAGAAAAGGAAGAGGGAAAAGATGACCAAAAGAATGGAACTAGTCAGAAAGCAGAACAAGCAGAAACAGAGAGTGAAGAGACAAAACAAACTCCCCAAAAAACCCTCAAGGAAACAACACATGACTCTGACTTGCAAAGTGATCAAAATAATGTTTCTGCCAATAAACAATAATTATAAAGTACAGTATTCAATGCCGTAACCATCTTTGTGCTTAACTCATTGTTTAGTTTGGTGCCAAACCTTGGAAGGTCTGTTGCATTGAATATTCTGTGTGGTTGCTGCGGCAGTTATATGTACCTTGAAGTATAATTATATTTGTTCCTTATTTACACATTGATTTTTGCAGCAGGATGGTTATTACTGGAATAACTTAAAATACCTTGAAATTAATAATTGTCGACTGGCTTAACAATATAAAGATCTTAATCCAGTAGAACTGGATATATGTATATATAGGATACTATATGTTTTTATACGCCCACATTTTCATGTGGACGAATATTGTCGTTGTCCCTGTCCGTCCACAATTTGTTTGTGGACACTCTACAGGTCATAATTCTTATCTGATCTTGACGAAGCTTGAAATATAGGTTTATCTCCAAAAGATCTCGGTTCTTTTCGATACTGACATGTATCACATCGAAACTTCATGGATTATTACCCCTGATTGTACGAAAAATCACGTTTTTAGTTTGTGGACACTTTAGAGGTCACTATTTTAATCTGATTTTGATGAAGCTTGAAATGCATGTTTATAACCCAAAGATGTAAATCACATTTTTAGCTTGTGGTCCCTCTAGAGTTCGCAATTATTATCCAATTTAAAAAAGCATTCGAGTGTATCACCGTTACACCGTGATTTTGATCGAATTTGAATTTCTTGCAAATCGGACCTGAACTGTTGGACAAAATGGACGCCCCGCGTACGCAGATAGTGTAAACATCTGGTATATTAAGGTTGTGAACCCTCTAGAGGTCACAATTTTGAAACGATTTGTGATGAAATATGAAATACATGTTTATAACCCAAAGATCTTGGTTCCTTTCAATATTCACACATATAGGATGGCAACTTCCTGAATTATGGCCCTTGATTGTACGAAAAATCGCTGCTTTTTTTTTGAGCTTGTTCTCTGTCCATCTCTTGCAAAATGTTGCATTTCTTGCATGGCAACTGCTTCTTATTTATACTGTTGAAATATTATATAATTACACAATGTATAAATTATGTATAGGAGGAGGGGTTACTGAACGGTATAAGGCATGCGCTTTAGATCATAAGGTCTGCCATTGAGTCAAGAGATGAGTGGTTTCTATCTCTCAAATATATGTGACAAGTAGTAGGTCGCTTGTCTAACCTTGTGGGTCTTCTCCAGATCCTCTGGGGTTACTCCCACTTCAAAAGACCCCTAAGTGCAAGCAAATTATTGGGAAAATGACCTAAATTATGTTGACTGGATGATAAACCAAATTCTCTAAATCAATTATACATTAAGTACAGGAGTGTAAATAATGATTGTAGTTGCACCTGACCAATTGTTACCTGAATTGTAAAGTCTGCCTGCGTACATATGAAATTTAAGCGCCAAAATATAGAGGAATGGCGTATGTACATAGTCTCAAAATTTCAGCTCGAAATATTGAGACGTTTGAGTCCTTTGGATGTGAATGTCAAAACCGCTTATCCAAACAGTAACCCTTTTAAGATTTGGGGTGAAATTTTTCATTGAGTGCCATTCCTTTAAAGGTGTATACAGCACAGGGCCCATGTGCTGTACTTGATAACAAAAGGTAAATTTCACCTACACCTGTCAACTTTTCCAGATGAAGACTGGTAGGTTTAAGTTGTTTGGAAACCTATTACATATATTGAGTTAGTTGCAGGTCCCTAAGGTTGAGGATTTTATAGGTTTTTAACACAAAATTAATTCACCAATATATAATTGGGGATTGCCCTTTAAGAAGACCCCGAAAAAGACATTATATAATGATAACAAACAACTGATTTTTATTAAAATGTTAGTTAGAATTTATAAACTATGAAAAGTTATATTGATGACCAGATAATTTAATTCCAGTAGAACTGGATATCGCTGTATATTCATGATCTATTTAAAGATACATTATGGGAGATTGGATAACAAATTGGCAGTTCTCATTATAATAGTTAAAAACTGGATAATGTAAAGGCCATTTGCTGAAAATTTCAGTTATTTTTTGATCCACTCTCAACCGAGATTTAAGATTGAATTTTCACTAAGAACTGAGAATTAAACGATTTAAATTTCCACCTAGCCTCAATTATTGTCTCGATTATCCATTTATTGATTTAATTTTGAATGGAAACTATGCAGTAAATCAGGTAGCGATGCCATCGAGAGTTTATTATGGTCTGAATAAGTTCATTAATGTCTGATTGATAATTTAGATAACATGTCAGGCCTATAAAAAGAAAGACCTGCAATCACATGTACATATACATAGGTAAGAAGGGCGTTCCTGTCCATATATGTACCTGTGCCTGCAATAGGCAGATTTAGCTCTTGCATAAGGTATGTTAAATATTTTTATCTTATAATACGGTACCTTCGTTATTCACCATGGTGTAAATAATTTATGAAATACAAAACATAGTTCAGACTGGAAACTCAGTTCTTTGTGATATATTGTAGAACATGTCATGTCTATTGAAAGATTATTACATCTGATATATTGAGCTTATTAATTAATAAAACTATCAAAAACATGAATAAAGGCAGTTTATTGTAAATGAGAAATGAGAAAAAGATAACAAGCATCGAACAGATTCAAACACTAAAGAAGTCTGAGAACACACCGATTTTTTGTAATCAGTTTTTGGTTGGGGCTCTAAGGGTTTGTTTACAAGAAAGATAGGTTGCCAGGCAACGAAACATATGCCCACAGCAGCTAAATCATCCGGGCAGTCAACAAGAGTTTTTGCATATTTTTACTTTTTTTCGATAATGAAACATTTATATTACACTAAAATCTGATTAAGAGTAACAACTCATATAGTAATTATCAGAAAATCATTAGAATTTGTTTGGTTTTTATAAAGTTCTGGCCCATGCTAACATTCAGTACAGTATACAAAACGTCTAATATCATGGATTTAGCTGTTCAGTTATCAAAATTCAATGAAAATTAATCAGATAAAAAGTTTGGACTCTAGAGCGTCACAAGATTTTTCAAAGTGATCGAGGGAGATAACTTTGGCAGTTATTATGGGAAATCACAGAAAATCAATTAGGCTTCTTCGTCTCATAACCTTAAACACTGTGTATCAATTTAAAGTCAGTCGGATATTAACTTTGACCTCTAGCGCGTCCACAAGATTTTTTGAAGTGATCAAGGGCCATAACTGAGGCAGTAATTATCAGAAATCTCTGAAAATCAATAGCATTCTTCTCTTCATGACCTTAAACGCTGTGTATAAATTTAAAGTCAATTGGATATTAACTCTGGCCTCTAGAGTATCCACAAGATTTTTCAAAGTGATCAAGGGCCATAACTCTCGGAGTAATTATCGGAAATCTCTGAAAATCAATTGGATTCTACGTCTCATGACCTTAAACACTCTGTATAAATTTAAAGTCAATCGGATATCAACTTTGTTCTCTAGACCATCCACAAGATTTTTCAAAGTGATCAAGGGCCATAACTCTGGCAGTAATTATCGCAAATCGCTGAAAATCAATAGGCTTCTTTCTCTCATGACTTTAAATACTGTGTATAAATTTAAAGTTAATCGGATATTAACTTTAGCCTCTACAGCGTTCAGAAGATTTTTCAAAGTGATCAAGGGTCATAACTCTGGCAGTAATAATCGGAAATCGCTGAAAATCAATAGGCTTCTTTGTCTCATGACTTTAAATACTGTGTATAAATTTAAAGTCAATCAGATATTAACTTTAGTCTCTAGAGCGTTCACAAGATTTTTCAAAGTGATCAAGGGTCATAACTCTGGCAATAATTATCAGATATTGCTGAAAATCAATAGGCTTCTTCGTCTCATGACCTTAAACAATGTGTATAAATTTAAAGGTAATCGGATATTAACTTTAGCTTCTAGTGTGTTCGGGGGCGACGGCAATATACGTCCACATTTCTATGTGGGCGTATAAAAAGGGCTAACCCTTTTTGGCGAGCCAGCTCATCTAAAGGATTTATAGAATAACAGTATTTATGAGAGAAGTAGGCCAGCTCGCATTTCAGGAACATATTTCATAGCTCAAACCCGGGTCGACACGTGCGCAGTGATGGTTTAATTTATGACCCTGTTTAAACGGGTAATCTCAGATGAGGTAAAATAGCCCAGTTTATATAAAGAGTACAGTTAGCATGCTCGGGTATAAAGGATGGTCCACATTTCAGTGCAATCCCGTTCCACATAAACAGGCTCTAAGCCTAGCACAACGTCTATATTTTTTTCGGTTGTTATAGTAACGAGCAATTTAAGGCAACCAGCGATACTGTCTGGGTACTTGTAAATCAAGGCGCCACGAGTCTTTGTGTGCAGACAAGTATTTGGCAGGCGACATTTCAGTCTCCACGTTTTCATGTGTTTGGAACCCGGCATATTGTTGCACCATAAGATAGTTTACAGGGACCGAATCCCTAATATTTGGCACCTAGAAATTGACATAAACAGATTTACATTCAATTTCAAATCAGATGTGTTCGGCGAAATACGCCAGAAGTCTCAACCAATTGGGAATCTCTAGCGTCTGGTTAGTCCAATCTAGTAGACCTATTTATTGCAGATGCTCTCCAGATAAGAAAATGCCGTCACTGTTTGACATGACTTGTGGAATTTGTCTAGCCTCGTTCTTCGGGTCCCTTGTTACAAATGGCGCCGAAGCGCATTATGGTGCACGATTCGTGTACCAATGGTAAAATGTTAATGTAATCTTAAGTAGTGGATATCAAAAGCCTACCTTTTCCCGGTAAGATCACAACATCAATGTTAATTTACATTGACCAATATTTCGTGTTTTCAATGTCGAAGACTTTGGATGGTAGAGATTTGTAGCTAATTTAACTTGTGAGATAGCTTGCTGTCGACGTTACGGATTGATTGCGGATCAACGTGCAATTCTTTATAAAAGCTGTTTTGTATTTGGCAACTCATCACGTAGGCTTCGAAGTTGACCAGGACTCCATTTATTACTCTACTTCGAATACCAGCTACTATCCAATTCATTAGTTGCGTAAATGTGCGTTCGTTCGTTTTTGCATTTTAATGAACGTCAACTTCCACCAACGGCGATATCATAATCAAGGTAAATGTGTGATATTTCGCGAGTTTTTATATATGTTAAAACTACCACAGTGCATGAGTAAAGAACTTCGTAAGAAATTAATTAACTGTTCGTCAATAACAGCAACCACTTTCGACCGACAATTGCTTTTACATTCTACCCATTATTACTGGCTGTCCAATTCTTTAGTTACGTATATGTGCGACGTTTCGCGAGTTTTGATGTTTGTAAGAACTATCTTATTGTATGGTTGAAGAACTTCGTAGGATATTAATCAACTCTTGGTGAATAACAGCAACCACTAAAAACCGACAACTGCGTTCATATTCTAACCATTATTGCAGGTTTCATCTTGAGAATGTCTCAAGTGTTATCAACAAATTCATTATCTGAAATTCTCAACATACAGACCATCCAGATCTGTTAAAATTAAAATTTCCGTTCCTGGAGATATACAGAGAGTATCATAAAAACAGAGTACTTGAAAGGCAAATTTGTGCCTTTATTAAAAAGACACAGTGAAGAGTAGTGAGTAGTGTAAGCGCTTTGATAATAATATAATCATAAAAATGTAATTCATGGAAACTCATCTCCTTGATTATCTGTTACAGAGCCAGCGATATTTTTTCTTTTTGCTATTCCAAACCTTAGTGTCGGATTAAGAACCACAGATGCTCTAAGCACCTAGACGTTTTTGGTGCCCCCCCCCCCCTATATATTTAACATACTAGGCTACCTGTCTACAGTTAACTCCGCTTGAAAAAGACACTGAGCTAGTTGACCGACATTATTTAAAGTCCTAAATCGACGATTTTAGCCGAAAAGACAAAGCATACTTTGAGATGTATTTATTAAGCTTCCATTTAATGGAATGGAATGGGCTTATTTAGTCTGTGTGTGTGAGCTAGATGTGAAACGGCGTACAACCGCATTACAAAACAATAATAATATACTCTGTTTTTTTGGATATGGCGGTCATTCAGGACAGAGATGTATTCTCGAAATATGAAGTAGATGGATCTCATTGTGCAGAATGATGTATTTAATCCAAAATATAAACAATAATAAACCATAAACAACCGCCAAACACGTGATTACAGTTTCGTTTTTACGCCCACATTTTCATGTGAACGTATTGTGCTGTCGCCCTTGTTTGACCGTCCGTTCGGACGCCCGTACGTCCTTTCACAATTTGTTTGTGGATACTCTACATGTCACAATTTTTATCCGATTTTAACTAAACTTGAAACACAAGTGTGTCTCCCAAATATCTGGCCCCTGATTGTACGAGAAACCAAGTTTTTAGCTTGTAGACACTCTGATTTTGATGAAACTTGAAATATATGTTTATAACCCAAGATCTTGGTTCCTTTCGATAATTGCGCATATTGATCGTAACTTCCCGAATTATGACCCCAGATTGTACGAAAAATCACGTTTTTAGCTTGTGGTCGCTCTATTATCAGATTTAAGAAAAACATTTTGATATATCACTGCTATACCGCAATGATGGTTGAGTTTGAATTTCGTGAAAATCGGGCCAAAACTGCCGAACAAAAAGATCGCCTCTTGAAAGCAAATTTTTAATAGTGTAAACATATGGTATCGTAGATCAAACTTGTGTACCTTCTAATCCTGGAATATCGCTCTCATTTTATGCCTTTAAATACACTTAGGGCAGGATACATGTTTTGCATTTCTTGTGTGGAATATTGCGTATTATATTTTGTGGTTACTTGTATCGTTATATACTATTCAAAAAAAGTAGGGGATATTTGATTTTGGGGGCATAATACTAAAATATGCTAATGACTACGAAAAAAGTCACTATAGAACCTAACAGAAGAAACATTTCCAGTTACATGTGACGCCCAAACGCACCAATAGCTACCGCATGGAATGCAGGTGATGCTTGGGATCATCATGGGGGTCCAACCCAAGATTTGCACGACTCTGACTTTGAATGTTACAGTCATTGTGGCATTGAATTCCAGGGTGGAAACATCAGTTTAATTGTTTTAGTGACCAGAAAACAAATTTTGATATGTGTCGGCTTACCCAAAATGAAAGTTTACGTGCCCTTGGCATGCTACAGATCGGCACAACACAGGCGGTTATGGCGCGGACGATGAATGTTTCTCAGTCTGTCATAAGCAGGCTATGGTCCAGATACCGTGCTACACAATCTGTACAGGACAGACCACGCTCAGGTCGACCAAGGGCGACAACTCAAGCCCAGGATCGATTTATCCGTACCTTGGCCTTGAGAAATCGTGTCATCACAGCAAATCAGATCAGCGCTCGTCTTCAAACAGACACTGGTGTGAGAGTGAGTGGCCAGACGATTCGGAATCGACTGCATAGGGGTCACCTTCGCGCCCGACGTCCTCGCGTGATCCCTTGTTTGAGAGATCATCACATTCAGGCAAGACGTCGTTGGTGTAGGGATCGTCAACACTGGGATAGTCGACGCTAGAGCAATGTGATGTTTTCAGATGAGTCAAGGTTCACTGTTGATTTTTTGGACAGACGTAGGAGGGTGTGGCGTCGTCGAAACGAGCGCTTCCAAGACGTTAACGTCATCAGACATGATCGATTTGGGGTGGTTCTGTTATGGTGTGGGGAGGCATCACTGTTGCTGGAAGAACGGCTTTACATGTTGTTGCAGGGCGTGTTACAGGCCAGAACTACCGGGACAACATCTTGGCAGTCCATGTTGTGCCGTTCGCATGACGTCATGGCCGCCGTTTCATCTTCCAGGATGACAACGCAAGATGTCATAGGGCCAGGATCGTTACAGGTTACCTCCAACAACAGAACATCACCACATGACCTTGGCCAGCACTGAGTCCCGACCTCTCCCCCATCGAGCATGTCTGGGACATGCTTGGACAGAAGTTACGTCAACGTCAACAACGTCCTGACAATGTCCAAGAACTTGCTGCTGCGTTGCAACAGGAATGGGACAATCTGGACCAAAATGACCTTAGACGTCTCGTTAGGAGTATGCCACGTCGGATCAATGCTTGTTTGGCAAACAGAGGAGGATTTACCCGTTACTGACTTTGTTGTGACGCTGTGGTAACTTTGCTGTTTGACCCCGGGTATTATTTTACCCTTATAATGGTCAGTCTGTGCCTTACTTAGTCTAACGATCATTTGGAATAAATCGATGAATGTGAACTTCATTTCATTTTGTCATTTGTTTCTTCGTCAGTTTCATTAGGTGACTTTAATAACACTTAAAAATCAAATATCCCCTACTTTTTTTGAATAGTATATTTTATAATAATAGGCTATGCTTACATTCATATTTCTTGTAACATATAGCAGATCTTGACTCATGCTGACATTACACAGTGGTTTCTCTCGGGGTTATATTCCTGATTGTGTCACTACAGGCCCGGGACTGTGGACGCTTACGGCTAGCCCCCCGGATCCATTCACTTTATTTGAATTGTTCGTTTGTTTGTGATTTCTCCGTATTGTGTATTGCCCATATATTTGTTTGTTTTTGTGGTTTTTTTTGTAAATTATGTGTGGTGCTAAATGGGACCACAAAGGAGGCTTTTGCGCTAGACATATGAATATTCAAACATATATAAGAGGGGTTGTGATTTCAATTTGTCAATCTAGAATTTTTCTCTTGTTAGTCTGAACGTTTTAATTTCTTCTGGGGTTTCAAAATCGCTCTTAGTCTTTTCTATTGCCATGACAATGAGATAAAAAAAAAACCGTAATGATTTGGTTGGTTGAAGTGAATTGAGACCGGATTGTCTTCTTTTTGTCTCCCCTATGTATTATTTGTCAGATTGTTGACATGAAATTAGATAAATTATGTTTGAACAGCTGCATGAAAGTTGGTGTAATATTGGGAATTGTGTGCCAGATGTTTTGTTATGAAACTGGTCGAATATGTTTATGATTTTGCATGTTTGGCGTCAAGGATGGCCACGAGGTTTGGTTTTAACTTTGAAGTTGCTGTATTCACGGGCAGGAATCGTAGAAAAACGCGTTTGCGGTCGTCCAATTTTCCAAAATTGTCTTGGGGGCGGGGCTATACGGTAAGCTCCGCACCCCCTAACTTTCGGACAATCTGACTTTTCGGGCAGACGGATAAAGTGAAAAATCAAGTTCCCAAATTCTGATAAAACACAAATTTTACTTTACTGAATTGAGTATGGACTAAAACATTTAGTCTGGGGCTACTCTACTTCGTGCGACAATTTTCGGGCAACGGTATTTTTTTGTATATGCAGCTGCAACAGTCTGATTGGGTGGTGGGAATTCGGGTGGGATTTCAGTTTCAAAACCATTGGTTACTTTGGAGTTGCTTGACTCAATGGCTAGAATAGCAGAAAAACGCATTTGCGGTGGTTAAATTTTCAAAATATTTCTCCGGGAGGGCGAGGCCCCCATAGCCCGCGAAGGTTGGCTGGTTGTTTGAGATTCAGGTCAGCAACCCAAGTTAGGCTATATTTGACCACATAGAAGTTGCTGTATTTACGGGCTGGAATAGCAGGAAAACGCGTTTGCGACTGTTAAATTTTCCCCGACAGTCTCAGTGGACTATAAACGGTTGATTGGAATTCGAATCAGTCGTCGTAATTAGCTTATATCAGACAAGTTTGAAGTTGCTGTATTCACGGACAGGAAAAGCAGAAAAACACGTTTGCCGCCGTCCATTTTTCCAAAATTGTCTTGGCCGGGGTGGGGTGCTACACGGTAAGCTCCGCTCTCGCAGAAGACCGGCATTGCCGTTTGTAACCCGTAAATATTTTCGGGTATTTCGGATTCCCCCCCCCCCTAATTGTCATCGACCCGGTGCGCCTATGCTTTCCTAAGATGGTGTGCCCAGGAACTCTTAAATCTTTGATTTTGCGAATAAAAACGTTGGTGTCTTTAAAGTAGGATGCGTGTTGGAATGCTAGGGATAATAAGAAATGGTCTATATATTGCGATACATTGTAAGATTGGCTGCCACAGTCTGATATTATTGGGCGTCCCTTGGGTAATTTATTAGGTATAAACCATTCTGTTTCTGGATTTTTTTTATGTAAACAGATGTTGTCGGCAGTCAAATTTATCGGACAGATAATCATATTGTTTTGCTGTTATGAATTTCGTGTCTTGCAATTCATATAAGATGTTGTTTATGGTATCCTTAAAGATGGATTGATCGAATTCAGTGTAATGTTTAGGATTACTTAATTGTTTTTCTGTCTCTGCTTTATTATGACACAACACAGGCCTTTGTGGCTTTTCTGAATTATTATGTTTTTGTCTTTTTTGAGTGTGTTTAATGCTGTTTTAGTTGCCCGGTTGAGATTTGGTTTTTGTGAAGGGATAATATTTCTGTGTTGATTTGGCCGAGGGTATTTAAAGTGCTGGTGATAATGAATTGTTTGGTGTTTCTGTGAATAATTTCTTACCCCTGTCCAAATTGTAGTAATCTTGGTGTCACGTGGCGCTCTTCTCATTTCCAGGTTTATTCAAACGTGAAAAATGCCATTTCCATTTGCATTATATATTCAGACCTAACTTAACACAATATATATTTTTTGACCTTTGAATTACAGATGGCATGTCTGCAAGTAGCCCCAAACGATAAACCAATTATTACGCAACTTGCCTTTACAATTTATATTCATTGCTTTGGAATATGATATATGTTTGCTTTAACGCCACAGCCTAAGTATTTACATACTATTCAAGAGGTTTTTGCTTTTGGTTATTACCATACGCTATCCACAATCATGTTTCAATTAGAATATATTGTAGAATTTACGCATCATGGTGGTTTAACGGCGAAGTGTCACGCGGATCCGTGTTCTCTTTGGCGGTTTCCAGTAAACAAGCAGGAGCGTTAAATGAAGCTTAGTATTAAAAAATGTACTTATAACACTTTGAACTTTGCTAGATGTGCGTTTGTAATAATGATGTTATGTGTTTCCTGACATCCGTATGCTCTTTCTTGTATTATTATTCTATATGTACAAGAGATCTCGCGATTTTCGGAACTACTCGGAAGAATATAAAACACAATCTTTGTAAGTTCACAATGTGTTTCGCAAGGGCGTTCATGTATACATCTGAACACCACAAAAATTGATACTTTCTGCGATACGTGTAGAGGTGAAGCAAATCAGTCATGAGTTTATTAAGTTGAACATTTCTGGTGTAAATAAATATCACCCCTGTATACAAAGTCCGGCGATTAAAAAAATAAAATCCAATTCGGCAAAATCGAATAAGGCCGCAAATGAACAAATGAACCTGACACACAAGAAAACATGCTACAACATAAATGCCAAATCCAAATATTTTGTTATCGACCAGCTAATGTCATTAAACACTAGTGCTCCTTTAAGAGTTATCCAATATGGTATGAATATATTGTTTGCTACAAGGACGCAGCAAATGGCATGGTAACGCAGTCTTATTAAAAAGACCCTTGTCATTTAATCAAATATTCTTTATTAATTTTACCGGATCAACAAATTGAAATCATCTTAAAATGTATTCTTATCGGGTGATTCTTTTAGCGATGGATAATCATTTAATCAAAATCCACATGTACGTCCATGGTTCGTCAGTTTACTTATATTTTTCTCTATTCGGGTTCGGGACTAGAGCTTTAGGCGGATTTGGGAAAATGTGTAGGGACACAGTGTGTTTGATCTAATAGGCTACTTTAGCCTTTTGACGCCGTGAGACACGGTACTTGTTTATAATAAAATCAAGTACGAACAAGCCAAACCATTGGACAAAATTCAAAGTCCTAAAAAATGGTAAAGGCAAAATAGTGTAATCAGCAAATGGACTGTTCATCGTATACAAAATACACGACAAACAGTGGTAAAAAGTGCCCGTAACAGCAAGCTTACCATTATCGAACTGGTAGGAGAAGAGAGTGTGAGTATTCGATTGAACCTAATGTGATTTTGTTATTTCAAACCTGTATATTCTCAAAATAAATACATGTCTCTTTTCGGGTCATTAACAATTCAAATGTTTAGAAATCTTCGCGCTCAATGAATTGTAAATTTAACATAACAATGTCACTTCCCGATTGAAAGATTGTGAGATCTCGCTTGTATGATGTACATCATGTTTTATGCCAATACAAATAATTCTAGAATTAATTTTTTTAATCACAACTAACATCCGAACGGATCATCGGATTCAGCTCCTAAGCAAACCACTGAACCAATGGCGTATTCAATCACTCACAGTTTTATTCAAGATACACAATTCTGTATTCTGTATACAAAACTTTCCAACGTTAAATTTACACGATTTATCATCAGAGGGAATTGCGTTAATGGCAATATTTACAATGAAATGCCAAATCATTCTGGTGCCGTGACAAGAAGTCGTATGAGCAGATTGTTGGATCTATCTGTCGTACTGCACTTGTGCATAATGACTGATGATGATCCCTATAACGGTATACAGTATGACACCACACACTATTGCAGCAATGCAAAAGTTTTTAGCCATCTGACCATTTGATCTGGCTTTAGAGATATTCATATTATCTGAAGCATTGGTCGACTGAAACGATAAGAAATGAAAAGATATCAAAAAGCTTTTAAGAAATAATTGAATACAGTGTGAATGCAAGAGTTCAACAAACATGATATATATGTGGTCTATTTGAATAAATAAGAAGTGGTATCAGGCACTCTAACAGAGTAAAAACCCACTAGTACTTGGTGGTAATATGTTAATGACCACCAGTAGTTATATATGTTATCTAAATCCAGCATGTATTATTTGATATAGATTACGAACTTGTCAAATCAGTGAGAAGCGATATTATGTGTCTACCAGGGAAATCATTGGCGAATAGATAATTCATATTCTCTATTGTGTGTTTAGTAAATTGAGCTGATTCAAATTGAGCTTTACCCTACATCGTTAGTGTTTAGGATATGTAACCCGAAAGTCGATTCAAGGTACCTTGAATCGGGCTCTGCAGTCAGTTTAAATATATTTATACCCTACTTTTGTTTTCTTATTGAATGTTGTATACATTTCGGTACAGTCAAATGTAATAACATCTCTAAATAGGCACTAATCTGGCGTACCTTAACGAAAAGAATACTCTGGCTTGCAGTTGAAAGTGAATTTATTCAATCAATCATAATGCGTACAATCAGACTTCAAAGAAGTAGTTAGATCTTCGATTCACAGATCTACAAGTAGTCTGGACAAACCCAAAGAAAAACCACAACGAAATAAATATCAACTTTTAATTAGATTTTCATTTCGTCCTGTTATTTTAATATCATTATAGCTAGGTGCTATGTTGCGCCTGAAATAACAAAACTAGTTTCTTAGTAAGTATAGACTCCACACATTCTGATAAAACCCAAGTCGGTTATCCATAGATTAACCTAGTTATATAGTGACGTTTATATACCCTTGTTATAATGGCCTGTAACAGTATTAATAAATGACACTTAAGATTTAATAAGCTTAGAGAAGTATATACATCCTTCCTATAATTGCAGTTTGAGAGTTCAGTTATAAAAGTTTGTTTAATTAACACAATCTGTTTTTATCCACATGTCACGTCTTGTTTATTTAATTCAGATATTGAAACTAAAATTTACTTAAGAAAATAATAGTCGTGTAATTGTAATTTGACATTAATGTTGCTGTGTAAGACACCGGAATGATCTTAAGAAAGAAACCATAACTAATAATGGTCCGAACGGTATCTTTTGCAGAATCCACGCCGATGGCGTTCATTTTGAAAAAAAAAAACACTATTAAATCTCTGTAAGATATTGTTCAGGTTTTTAATAAGCATCCACGGAAAGTGACTTGACACTTATTACTAGTTCCTTCGTTGGTAGGGTTTTACGTTCGCTTACACCTTTGGTGATATCACAGACAATTTTATTATTAAAGTGGAACCCCTTTATATAGGTATACAGCTGGCCCAAGAAGAGAGGGTGCAGTGGATAAAGCTAACCAATGTCCATTAAACCCCATGGGCCCATTCATATATATTTGATATTTTTAAGTGGGTATGGTCGGTATTCGTGTCACAGAGCCCTGATAACTTGCTCTGGCTATTCAGGGGTAAAGTTAGAAGCCATATTTTTGCATAGTTCGTACTCCGGCTGAATTCTATCAGTAGTCCTGGCCCAACGATAATAATTACATCGTATGTTTTGATTATGTTACCTATGCTTAAAACCTAATGGAATAGAGAACGACTGTAGCGCGAACTAAAATTAATAAACTACTTACCCCGATAGCATAGATGATGGCTACCAGACCAAAGGGCCAGAAACAACATAATGTAAGTATAGACAATCCCAAATAATTTGGTGGTCTTATAAAAACAACACTGCTTGATACTGGTTCATCTAGCTGAAATAAAAGTCTCGACCATAATACTTCAAAACGATACTTAGTTATGTACAAATTGTGTGGGGCATCATTATAATAATAAGGCCCTTGTGTTTTCTTATTTTAAAAAGCATAGTCTCAAAAGGATCGAATGGACGTTAACAACCACCTCTCTCTCTCTCTCTCTCTCTCTCTCTCTCTCTCTCTTAAACCCCCAATGCACAACAATAAAGATTTTAATGTAATTAAAACGATTAAAATTTATATAAAAAAAAACATTTCCGCGGCCTCAATATTCATATTATGGATAGAAATGAAATATCGTTCATCTCTCGCCTAACATAAAAACAATATGTCGGCATGCAAGGAATCATAGGAAAAACGGCCACTTTATAGTGATCAAGTCCATTGGGAGTGCTGGATATGAATAATTCACGGACCATTGTTGTTATTATTGTGTATATAGGTTTACGTTTGCTTTTAGTAAGACATTATTTTTTAGAACAGATTTATTTATGTCTCTGTCCAGTGAGGAAGAAGGTATGTTGCCCGAAAGTCGTGTTCCTCCATAGAATTACTCCCATTTTAAATAAAAGACTGCATATTTTGTGCTATATTACTTGTGTAGTACATGTAGTTCGTTCTCATTTGAACGAATGGGAGAAAACGCATACAAGTTACTTTAAAGGATGACGCCGAAATTAGAAACCGAAACATCTACTTACAACAACATTTGCATTACGACCAACGTTACCATATATGGGTCTGGCCCCAGTTACTGGCAACGACAAGCTGCGAACGTTATTTCTTGCAGGAACACAAATGGATTGTTTTTTTAAAAGTGAAGTATCAGCATTGTCGGATGTTTGCTTAAAACACCCGTAATCTGTGGTAGGTACCCTATCTGTAGACTGGTCGTAACCGCCGGTTAGGTTGTCCGTGTCGCCATCTTGATTGTAGCCATAGTCATCGGTGTATTGGTGGGGTAAGTTACTTTCTGAAAGCAAAGCGGAGAAAATAATTGAAATAAAACAAGATAAAATAAATCGCTCACTAAGTAAGTATTTGTCTCTGCCTGAAAAATATATTGACATTTTGAATCAGCCATGGGCTATGCATATTTGATAAGCGGGTGCAGTCGTACTTAAAACCCAATTAAATGAAAATCGTTCAACGAGAATGCTTTTAATGATTCAAATTGATTCGTGGGAAGAAAAATTTAGACCCGAGGGCGTATTTATTTAATGGAAATAATATTGTAAATATGAAAATGTATTTTACGCATAAATAATAACACTGGTATCTGTTATTTTAAATGTCGCGGGAGAATCATAAAATAACTTGAAATGTACATATTTTGTAGCTTAAATGCAACGTAAAAGTTACTAATTAGTTAGAGATGTATTAATTTATGACACAGCGAGCATTTTATGATCAGTACTCGAATAGTGTATTCTATGGTTTCAGATGTCATTTATATTCAACACATAAAAAAAATATCCTCCTACAAGACATGCGAAAGGAATTAGTTATGGCTTATTCACAAACGACAAAACAATAACATAACGCGAAATATTGGCTAAGACTGTCGTTCAATTTGAATTGTTCACGTATTAGACAGAACATATATGATTAGAAATTACAGGATTTCTTTTAAGAATTGAATATAAATCACGTTATATGCATTTATGTTATACATTAATTCTGCTTTTAAACAGCCAGTGCGTTCTTGACATTCCCCATTCCCGTTCAATGCAGATCAAGAATTGAATATATATCGTTATATGCATTCATGTTATACATTAATTCTGCTTTTAAACACCCAGTGCGTTCTTGACACTTCCCATTCCCATTCAATGCAGATCGAGACATTAAAGTATAGTATTACAGTTGCCCTTTGTGTTTCATCAAGCTTTGAAAGAGAAGTGCCAGGATGGCCCCAGTCTCCATAAAAGGCCAGCCGAATCAGGCCTAAGTTGCTGTGCCTCCTGGACCTATCCGTGGACCCGCTTGATCTCTATACTCTACCTTATGCTTAGTAGATAATGGAGAGCAGCAGAAATTTCTGAAGAGAACGAAGACTCTCACCCACCTCACCCATGAGCGAAAATATGGTATAGTGGAACGGTTCAAGGTCGTTAACGTCCTCTATAATAAACTTTAAGGCCACGTACTGCTTATTGATGCTTGACCAACGTCACGTTGTAACACGTCCCTAGTAGGGTTGAAGTATAATAATTCCGTACATAGTACAGCAACTTCTTCGTAGTATACCCTTCTAATTGCAAAACGAGGGAAATTTTGAACAGACTCGAAGCTCTTGGAAATCCTTCCAATCCAAGCCAGTCCTCTCGCAAACAGTTTGAGTCTGTTTGACAACATTTTCAAGAACGCATTGAGGACTAGTTTCGTATGCCGGGGCTTTACATGCCGGTATCTATGGACGTGCATTTTTGTTTGGTTTTTTTTTTTAAAAAAACTGAAATTCAACTAACGAAACAGATCTTCAAAAACTACACTATCAAATATTCTCCCAATTTAAAGAAGCGATACAATTTTGCCCGGGCAGCATCGCTACGTCCTACTCTTATTCCGATTTTCAACTGTCAGGTGATCTTTAATGTTGAACACCGAAACTCGGTTTATCGTCCTATCCGAACGATTAGACGCGTGCTCTTGGCGAACAGTGGGATCGAACACGAAGACCCGTTGTTAGATAGCCAATGCCACATTCAAATAGCAACCATATGGCCAAAAATATAGAATATCAAGATTTTAGTAGTATACAGACAAAATATAAAGCTTTCCAGGAGACCGATACTGAATAATATGTGTGACGAAACACATATAAAGAAACCCAAGACGTCCCGGTGCCAGATTGGATGCAGAACAACATACATTTTCATGGAGCAGATTAGATTTTCATTAGCCCATAAATACGGAAAGTACTTCTTTTGACAACATAAGTGTTATATAACAAAATTAATCCCAGAGACGAGACAGTTAAACGATGCGAATGCTATAAGACCTGGGTCAGGTTCAATTTGTTTAATGTAAAGCTTTTCTATTACAGACATCACCATTTGTATGAACTGCTTCCCTGCTCAATCATATAATGTTTCCGATACCCTTTGCTAGCTAAACAGATGATTTGTTGGTCAGATTTTGATCACGTCTACTAAACAGTCCTGAGAAGTACAAAATGTGTGTAAGCTTTGTGAACTCTTCGGCAAGACAAGCGGCACTGAGTGTTCTAAATATATATACATACACTGCCTCATCCACATTACTTACAACAAAAATGTGCGAAACTTTGGGCTACAGTGAGGGTAATGATGCTTAAGATATAAACATTTGACCAATCAATCCGGAGATAAAATCATTGGTAACAACTGCAACGGAACTCTGGTCAATGGAATAGTATTAATTAAAATGTCCACCCACATTGGCTAGCACATTAAAGATTCCACGAAAACATGAAGCCGCCGCTTACCCACCAAACAGTTATTGCCTCCCACTGCACAAGATAACATAATAAATACAAATAGATACGTTTTATTCTCAAACTAATCTATCGACGAGACGTGGAACCCCGTTCCGCCATCCATTCCTTGAATATGCATCTTCGAATACTGAATATGTTTAAAAGGCCGATTCCTTATGGTTAAGTGGGTAATAGCCTGGAGGTCGGGTGTTCGATCCCTGTACTGGTCAAGAAAAAGCATCTAGATTTTCCGGCGTGGTTCCCCCTTGTCATTGATGCAGGACGGGGGGGGGGCTGACAAGTACAGCTGTATAGTCGTTCGGATGAGACGTAAACCAAGGTCCCATGTACACAATTGGCGTGCACGTAAAATATCCCCTAACATTTCGGATTCGATACAAGACTGTCCGGGCAAAATCAAAATTTCCTTCATTGCACACTGTATGGGGTATGTCATCCACATTAACCCAGTTCGGAGCAGAACAGTTGGACATTAAACCCCATATCATTACATTTCGTTTATGATTTGGGACAAATATGAATTATTAGAATAAAAATATTTTTTCAAGCGACAAGAAGAATGAATAACAATATATCCTTTAATCGAGAAACTATTTAATGGAAATAGAACATAAAGCAGCTCTATTTTATTGAAACTAAACGCATTCCCAGTTTCCGTGTCATAAAACCGTATTTTCTGCAACAGCGCTATTATCGAAGAAAACTCGTAAATAATTCAATTTAAGTCTTATTTAGTTACATCACATAGAGCTGTACTGGTTTAAAAACGGCAACCTAACACATCCTTAATGGTTCATGCAATCTGCAAAGCTTTTTGTTCGGGGCTATATATAACTCCATTTTCTTGCTTAACATAGCTTGTAAGTTGCAAATAATATGTCTTAAATTGTCTCAAAGAACGAAGAAAAATATAGAATTTTCAAAATTGCATCTAACAGTAATTGCGATAATTTTGTCCATAATTATACTTTCTATATTACATTACTATGAAGAAAATTGGATATAAAACTGATAATTGCATGCGTGGTCCTCTCCCAACAGTATTTCTACAGATAATTATATCGGGAAAATATTCTATCGGCGTAACGGTAGGTCACCGTCTCCGTGTTTAACATACTGAGCAGAGTTTAATATCGTTTATTATTCATATGCAGTCCGGCAGTGTCCATCATCACACATCAACACTTGCAACAATACTGGCAATATTTCAAAACAGACATCGTCAATGGCAAGGGAATAAATAACATTGATACGTAAGAATCGGCTGTGGTCAGTTTGTAAACTACAAATGTCTTAAAAATGTCTTATGAAAAGTGTAAAACGCTACGTATAGCGATTCCAGTGTGAAACTAAGTTAATATTTGGTCCAAAATTGTCAACAACATGGCCACCTCATTGGAACAACACCCTAGCAACCAAATTTAGACTGCACGTCCCGACTCTAATTAAAATGAACAAGGTATTCTTACTTTGGATTCATATTGATAATGTAGGCCACTTTTTTAATCGAACGTAAAGAGTAGCCGCATTTGTGGTTTGGCCATTGCAGAAACACTTGTTGTATGTTAGTATGAAGATGGAAGGATTCCAATTGAAGCTATCAAACTAAATAAAACTTTCAACCAGAATATAAAAGTAATTTTTATTATATTAAAAAAAATACCCACTCAGCTAAGTATCAAACATTCAAGAACTATCTATCTAAATAACAAGTACGAGCATTCTATGGACCAGGAACTGGATATGATATCACAACAGCCATATGTCATATCCATTGCTCTGCCAATGTATTTCCGTTTTTCGTGCACAAACATCAGAGAATGAGACCATTATAGAAGTATAATTGTAAAATGAAATCTCTCCCGGTTTAAGTTTTAAATACTATAATACTTAGGACCTCACACAATAACATTTGTGGAAAATTCGTTTTAGTTAATGATTCATTCATTCTGAAAATTCGGGTGACAAAGAAAATTTCGTGCAGACTCAGTCCCCCCCCCCCACATACTGAGATTTGCCCCCTATAAGTCACATCATAAAATAAACCAAAGCCCATCAATCGATGCACGGTTGTATCAAGAACAACGCATACCACGCTGAATGTCCATGCGTAGTTCCCAAGACCAACAGCAAGAACAAGAAGATTGGTTGTATTTGTGAATCAGTTCCTGGTCGAAAGACAGTGTATAAAGTATCCGCAGAATGTTTCACACCACCCAAGGCTACGACTCTTTGAAATTTTAAAACGTATATATCTCTGTGATGAATGAAAGATATATGACTCAAGGTATATACATGTACAATGTGTACACTCCAGATATAACATATTTGTATAATAAATCACGATCGGTGAAGATCTCCAAAGTTCTAATGTCTCTACTTAATATATCACTGACGACTACAGAACTCACACCAAAACTTGTTTCAGACCAGCTATTTTAGTCAATTTTCTATTGCATTATTAAAGACTGCAGAAATCGTTTTTGTTTGTCAAGACCCTGTAGTCTTCTTGAAATTATTGCATCGTAAAAGGCTGTAAGGTATACATGCCTGTATTCTATTTACAATTTGGTTTGAAAAAAAAATATCCATCCATTAAATATTATTGACTATAGAATAAGTTGATCAGAATGTCATTCTAGTTCATTATCGGCAACTTCTCTACAGTTTCTCTAAGATAATTTGCCTAAAGTAGATAACAGCTTCCACATTAAGTATCTGAAAGAGCGCTGAGGGATAACATATGCTGAAGAAATCTATAAAGTATGAATGTCACAACTGAATGTAATAATAATATATGAATGTAACAACTGCATGTAATAATAATAAATGTACCATGTATTGTTGCATGTAACATTAAATTTTAATGTCATCAATTGTTTTAAATGACTATTGTCATACAAAAAACGAACGAGAGAAATGTATGAATCATTAAGGCGATCTATTGGAAATAAATGTTCTGGGTGCAATGTATCAATGTCTTTAATGTAATGGAACGGTTAAAAACAAAATCACCATTCCAAACACGCAACACTCCAATGATGCTCACTAATAATATCGGCTTGCCAAGACGTGTTTTCTTGCAGCATGGTAATCTAGGTGACATAATACGCGACATTTAAAATTAGCTGTAGAAAAATCTTAAGCTGCCAATTGCAACGGAGTATCATACTGGTAGGGGATTAGTAGGCATCTCATGAAATATCTGACACCTCCCCCCCCCCATTTCTTTGAGAGATTTCCTCTTTGCAAACCTGCCATACACGACAAACTAAGCATACATTATGGAAGAGCTAAATCTGCCAAGTGCAGGTATTTCTTCAAACCAGAAATGTTATATAAACTATTAGACATTTATCAACACAACAAGACCATAATCAACTCGCGATTTCATCTGATAGGACCGATTTTCATTAAATATGAATCCGTTGTGCCGTTCAACAGCCGTTGATGATTAACCGCAAAAATTGGATAATCGAGGCTAGTGTTAAACGAGTATTTCTCGGTTCAGGTTAGAGTAATTTGAAATATTCAGCATATTCTCGTTACATTATCTGTCTTTTATCTATTATATCGAGAAGTGTCAGCTCTTTATCTAAATACACATGTCCAGCTGTGACTAAATAAGACACATGCTGTACGTCCCTAATCAGATGATTTGTTTAGAGTAGGCCTATAATCGTCGTATACTTTCTACTGACGTCTACGAATGTGCTACAGAATAGAACACTATACTGGACAAAATAAAATAAAGCATTCTATGTACTGATGAATGCGGCCAGGGTTGACATTCTTCATATTGACGGACCTTAAAAATGTTGTACAGAACAGGACACATCTAGTGTTGAAAATTCAACGAATGGGGTTTAACGTCCTACTGGACTAATGTTGCCCCGACAACGGAGCTACGACCTACTCTTATGTCGAATTTCAAATGATAGGGGATCTTTTACAGCTGTCGGAAAATCCTAATGAATTACAGGATAGCTAGCCAGCGTCTTTCTCACTTAACTGTGACTGCATATAAACAACAGACCAGAAGTTCGGATATCAGGAAGAACGACTGCTGACAATGGATGTGTGGATAGTCGTTGGAATAGTATTAAAAATGAATAACGTCTGTACACATTGGGATGCACGTTAAATGATCGGCCAAATATTTTAGCAAGGTTGCTAGAATTTTTGGTCTGTAAATAAGTAGCGTTGTATTAATTAATATCTTTGGCTAATTATTAGATTCATAAATTGTATAGAAGTCATATTGTCTCACTGGCACTTCAATCAAAATAAGTGAATGTTTGATAAGTTGATACACAAAAAGAGTTATAATTTGGTAAGCATTCAATTCTTGGTTGATAACACGTGTGACACTTCTGGTGTAAGCTTCGACTATCCATATAAGGGTGGTATTCGAAGTCATTAGGCTAATAATATTAACTAATCGTTATAATTAATTACATCATATTGGATAGATTAGATAATTGAAAGTCTATAACCCAAAGCTACAAGACCATTATATCTTTGGGCATTCGTCAGACAGCCGTTTGCATTCCAGAAGGAAAAGATGTGGCAATCTCTATCAGCAGACTTGTCATTTAGAGAATGACTTTATTGTAATCTATTATACCATATAGAGCTTCATATATAAAATGTAGAAACGAATTGTTGCATTGTTATTTCTGGTAAGACAACAATGTCTTAACTACTGGTAAGACATACGTCTAACTACTGAGATTATAAGCAGCAATTACACAGCGTAAAAAGAAAACCAAAGGAGACAAGTGAAATTACTAGACGATCGTGCATGGGTCATACGTAGGATGTGGCGACCGGTTTTTAGTACCTGAGCTGCTATCTACATCCGACAGGGGACCCATAGTACTACATATTATACTATCTGGCGCTGGGCAACATGACTAAATATAAATGTGTGTTGGCCTCAAAAAGTCGCGTACGAGTACGGTATTTTAATTGTTTGACTGTTTTCGTGTGTGAAATGGGTTTATTTAACGTTCGCTTCGACCGAAGTGAGATCTCAGACAGTTTTGACTTTGCATGAAAGATCCCTTTTATGTGCATCGTTTTTGATGCATTGCAAAGATTCTGGAAGTATTGGATAAATATTTCCAATAAAAGTGTATCAAATTTGGAAATGCAGAGACACGAAATCCTACCAGAACGATACTGGATTCCCTGAAAATCACCCAGGGGAGCGTTCGGTCAAACAAATGCAGGTATCCTAACTGGCAACATTTCCGCTTGAGAGACACGAGGAGCGCTTGGAATGTGTTAATCGAATGGCTAGCGCTTGTGAAAACAAACTATATTGGCACAAAAATCCTCGCAAACGGCAAAACTAAGCGACACTGAATCCACTCCGTGTCATAAACCGGACTCTCTTCAATGTTATTATCAACAAAAACTGTTCAATGTTACATGTATTATCAACATAGCGCTGTACTGGTTTAAAAACGACAACCTAATGCATCCTTAATGGTTCATGCGACGATTTTTTATTTATAACTACATTTCCTTGCTTAACATAGCTTGTAGACTGAAAATAATATCTTTTATTAAGAAAAACAGAATTTTCAATTGAATGTAACAGTAATTAGGATAATTTACCCAGCATTATAGTTCCTGTTGATACTACAAATAGGATTGTTAATAAGATCTGATAATTGCACGCTTGTTCATCTCCTAACAGTATGTCTATAGAAAATTATATCAGAAACAAGTTCGAGCTTACTATGGACCAGGAACAGACCTAGTTAGAACAGAGGTGAGGAAGAACGGTATTTTCATATTGCAGCTATTTAGGGACTAATAGGAACCGTCAACGGACATCATCCGATCAGAGGCCGTTCCTGAAGGAACTAGCTGACCATGATGTTTGAGATTATGGTACATAGAGTTCACCCTCATTCGGGTACATATAGTTATAAAATATTTTAACCCGAATTAACGGAACCGTAGGCCTTTTCGAAGAGCGTCACCCTAAGAAGAAGAACACAATGAATAGGGTTAAGCGACCAGTTCCTGGTACAAAAATTTAGCCATGGCCGAAGCACTTTTCATTTATGGGGTATGGCTTTTCATCTCAGACGAACGCTAAACATTACCATTGCAAGTGGCGGAATTGCCTGGGGGTGGTTGAGCGCTCCCTTAGAAAACTTTTGTAAATTACCAGCGAAATACGCAATTTAGAGTATGTCCTGAATGCAATGAACAGAAATACTGACATCTTAGCATTGGTCACGGAAAATGGAACTTGAACATGTTCTGCTCCTGATGCTAAGTGTATACGTTAATTTTCTAATTTAAAAATATATAGAATACCTTACTTTGACTTCGTTCTACCCATATTGTGCCGGAACAAGGTTTTAGAAAGAGAGTATTTTTTGGGTCTTAGGTCCACCAATAAATTCAGGGATAATAATTTGTACACCTGCCTTTTTATAAAAGATAAGCTTCCATTGCACTTGTGATCAATATCAACCATGTTTTCGATGGCGGACGCAGGGTATTTGGTGTGGGTGGATGGGTCCGAGAAACATAGGGATGTCAATGGCGATTTTAGTGGACCTAAATATAACACCCAGCCTCATCAGTTATATCACCTTAAAGATACATTAATTAAGAGTTTAATAAAGAGTTGGCTATTCGTGCTATAATAAATCAAAAATAGATGATTAGAAAAGAAAGGGTTGAAAAATTCAATCAAATTACTTTATTCTGAACGGAGTTGGAAGTTTGGATTAGAAATAGGCATCAACTGTGTCTGCACCATCTGCGAGAACTGCCGATCGTTTGATTGACAGACGATAAATCAACCTACATTTTCTCGATTATTAAAGTTACATTATGGGAGATAAGATAAAGAGATGACAGTTCTCACTATAATAGTTAAAAACTAGATAGTGTAAAGGAAGTTTGCTGAAAATTTCAATTAAATTGATCCACTATTAGCCGAGAAAAAAGCGTTTGAAATATTCACATAGCCTCATTAATATAAACAGCATAGTCTCGATTATCCACTTGATTGATTTAATTATCAACGGCCATTAAGCGGCATATAGGATTTTAATCCGCAAACATCGAAGGCTAGCCTTGACATCAAGAGTATATTTTGGTCTGGATATGTTAATTATGTCTAATTTATTATTTAGATAACATTTCAGGCCTAAAGAAAGACCTGTAATAAGCAGATTTTGCTCTTGCATAATGGCTATTTTAAGTAACATTCTTGATGGCAATCGTACTCTCGATTGGCAGGCTTTTCATCAGCAGTTACCGGTGGTGACGTCAGCGACTCACGATAAACGTTAGCTTGGCCAACCATTTATTGATTTAATTTTAAATGGACGACTGTTTTAAATCCAATCTGTGTCCAAGCCATCCGAGGGTCTACAAAGTTGATTTTGGCTTGTCATGCAAATAAATGTCAAATTAATATTTTCTATAGCATCTGCATCTTGCATAATGTATGTTTAACCAACAAAAAAATGAGATTTAAAGGTTGCATAACAAATGAATCTTTCATACTGTTATTTAGAGGATCCGCAAATATCTAGTTACTACTCGAAGCGAAATTACAAAATAAACTCAATGTATTTTACGGCTCATCTAAAAATACCATGTGTTTTATGTCATAATATCAATTTTCCCTCCTACTTTTATCTCAGTCTTTCTTTAAACCGATCGCAATCTATACTTCTAGAATTAAACAGGGGTTATTGACGCAAGTCTTTGTGAAGAATAATAACTCCTTTTTAATGATATCTAGGAAAGAACCATAATTGTCACATCTTTTTATTACATATAATCATGTGGTTGCATGCATGAACCTCGTCAAGATCAGAATACCATCTCATTTAATGAAGTTCATCTTAAATTTCTTGAAAATGTCACCTTGCTATTTGTCTGATAGTTATAAAAGTACCACGAGAAACTGAATAATGCGCTTCGTCTGTGCATGAATCTGGCAGCAATTACTACAAAATAACCTTTGAACGAACAAAAGGAAGTTTTTGAGCATATGACTCAATCGTGACCATTAGGTTAAGGATAAGGTCTTCTAAGGTTTCAAAGGTGACCTCTGTAGTTATTAAGGCCCGTGAGCATGCAAGTCATGGACTAGAGCATATGTACCCGCTTCTTCTAATCCCTGGTGGGTACCATGAGGAAGATTTAGTTTGCTAACCAGGAAGCCCGTGTTCGGTCGTGGTCCAAGAAAAATATTCCGTTTGCACACTGTGTGGTGTATACCATCTTCATTAGCCCAGTCCTCGCTTGAGTGTAGTTAATAAAGCCTGTGATCTATGCAAGTCATGGGTTCGAACACTAAGTGACCAGTTTAGTGTCTAATGGGACGTTAGAGAATATATACCCACCTCCTTTAATTTCAGGCGGGTGCTCAGCGAGCAAGGCGTTGGTTCGCTAACCAGAAAGCCCGCTGTCCGATCCTGGGGTTGGTCAAGAAAGTTCATCGGGAAATTCCGACGTGGTTCGTACTTGTCGGTGGAGCAGGAAGGAGGGCCTGCCGGGGAACATCGTATAGTCGTTCGGATGGTACGAAAAACCCGTGTACATAATCCTTGCCAGTTGTAATTCGAAATACGAGTAGCCCATAGTGCCGCTGTCTGGGCAAAATATTCCTCATTGCACACTGTAATAGGGAAACCTTCTTCGTTAGCCCAGTCGGAGTAGAACAGTAGGACGTTGTGTTGTACTCCGTTCCATTTCCTTTTCTAATCCCAGGCATAGAGACACTTTTTTCTATCCAGTAGAAACTATCTATCTAGGGATTCTTTTATCTCTACAAAATAAATCTTCGTTTAGCTATCGAGAAACGCCATCACTAATTTAATTCAAACCAATACAGTTTCCCATATGCTGTCGTAATTTCTTATAACAATAAACAATCACAGAGGCGATGAGAACGTCTCAATAATTCAAGACATTGCACTCGTATCTAGAAATTAGTACGGTGTGCCTTGGATGTTTTACCCCTACAGATTATTGCGGACGAAACATCTGACGACCGACATATTAATTTGGTTAGAACAGACCTTTAGGAATTACTTAGATTTATAACATATTTATCATGTGGAATAGACTGTGTGTAAGCGATATGTCAAAGCGAATTTTTTTTATATACTTTATGTAGCTATATTGTTATTAATTTATAAGTACAAACCACATCTATATATTGCACGGAGTGAAAGGACAATATTCGTGTCAGTCATTATCACATGTGATAGAACTGGTTAAATACGTTCCGAGCACGTCACTAGAAAAGAGAAAAATAGAAAAATACCGTGCATTACCATGTTTTTAAGTATAGAATGAATAAAAAAGAGACAGTGTACAGGCTATTTCTATTTTTCTCGTTTTCACGTAACTAGTGACATTCAATTTATTTTTTGAATTATCAAACATCCTCCCACAGACTAATATAACAACCTTTGGTTTCGAAGGAATTATTAGTGAGCAGAAATTCACCCGTGTTTCTGTTATAACTCGTCAGTTATATAGAGGGATAACCCATGTTTTCCCTTTCCTATCGTCACTTCCCTTTCTTGAAAGATTCACAACGCATCTATATACATGATATATGTGTTAAAATTATATTTGGACGGTGTTTAACCAGTTCTATCACACATATATATATGATAATGAGTGACATCAATATTGTCCTCTAAAACAGAAAATTTTATGGCTATCTACAAATTTACTGAATCTTCATCAGATCAAAAACAACATTTGAAAGCACTAATTTGTAGATAGAAGTCGCCAACTAAATGTTATGTGTATTTAAAGACCATTTACACCACGTAAGTTCCTATACAAAACTGAATATTTGATCAGAACTACTGTAAGCTTATAAATATGTATAACATTGGCATTAAGACGCTCATCATTGTATACTTACCATTTGTAAAAAGTGTAGCTTTTCTTTGGTCGTTTGGCATATTTTGCATTTGACCTTTATCGAACAAGCGACTGATATTTGTGTATTAATTTAACAAAGCAAAAACAAGATTTCTGATCACATACTGAGGATGTGTTTTCAGTACAGGTAACCAGATAAAGTTCGTTAAAAGGTTTTGAACAATTAATAAAGACTACAAAGGTTATACTCAATTATATATAATGCTTTGAGAGAAAATGGCAGACTAAAACCATGTTTTCATTTGAATTTATTATATTTTAAAGACAGCAGGTGTCTGTCATGTATTTCGTTTATAATTCCAAGAGAAAATTGAAACATTAATCTTTGTTTATTGACTAATCAAATGATTGATCAAACTGTCAAACCAGATAGTTTACAGAGTTGTTTCCGGTTATCTTTAAACGGAACACGATTGATTGAATTGAGATAAATAATTTCTGGAGCGTGCTGATAAGATTATGTAACTCCGCAGTGATTAACGTATGTACATTAATAGGCCAAATGCAGCACGTCAATTTCTGTAGAAAGTTTACTTGAATAAAACCATTTGTTTCAGAAAATAAGAATAAGTTTTAATGAAGCATGTACTGATTAAATTGATGGGTTGTTGATCGCGATTCTTTGACAGTGGGTGATGTCACGGGCTAGCGAACCGCAAAGAATATTACAAAATTATAGGATCGAAATGAAATGAAATGGGGTTTAACGTCCCACTGCTCTGACACGACTGGGCTGATAAAGATGGGAATACGCCATGCAGTGTGATGTGAGGGAAATTTTGCCCGGACAGCGGAACTACGGCCTACTCTTATATCAAATTGCAACTGCCAAGGGATTTTTTTACATGCACCACTTTGTGTACACGGGACCTCGTTTTTTCTTGCCATCCAAACGACTAAACGTGTAATGTATTCTCCGGTGGTTTGGCACTACTGGTCATCGAAAGTAGATTGGTACTTGTTGTATGTAGTCGAGTCCTGATCAGATTAATTTTATTCCAACCAAAATGTACCTCCTATGAAGTCCGGGTTATTGATATAACAAAAATAAACCGAGGTTTGGTTCCCCCACACACCGTGACAGTTTCGTGATCGAATTTTCTGTCAACTGTCACTTAAGAAGACGATCTGTCAGTGCCAGGATTACAAGGACAAATTGTTTTCGAAATGATCTTTATACGTCGGAAATCAACGGATATGGAATATAGTTTTAATATAACCATTTCTGTATATTTTTTTTCAATTTTATCAATATTGATATGTAAGAGATGATCTAGTAACTTTAGAGTTCACTACATTAGTTAACCATACGAGTAGTTTATTTATAATATATTATTATCTGATCTAAGTTTCATTAAATATCTGATTAATGATATATAGAGAGTAATTCGTTATTGATCGATGTTACTTATTTTTAACTTGAGGAATGGGAAAACACGTCATGACAACTAGAAGTACTAAACCAGGAAGAAAATTCAGAATTATCTAAACAGTATTCTAACAATGTCATGACAGTGATATCCGTCTCATTATTTAACACCTTAGTGATTGCAAGAAAAAAAGAATATCATTTGTATGACAACTGTACTTTTAGAGAGCATGTACAGTTTTACCAATACTTGGCATCGGAGAAAATTCCTCATCCATAATTATCTATTTTAAGACGAAACGCATTTATTGCTGTAAAAATTGTCTTGCCTCCAAGCTAGTTAACGCATCTAAAGTACGGATGATCTTTCATAAACCAACAGCGAAAGTATCACAAAACCAGAGAATAATTCCAGTTAAGGCAAAGTAGATTAAATAACGTTGATATTCGTCAGATTAGAAAAAAAAATACAATCTAAAATGTTATAAAGCCGCAGATATTCATCAGCAATGAAAAAAACTATATAATCTTAAATTTAAGATGTTTTTGTGTTATTTATCAACAAAAGATATATTTCTGACTCTTTAGAAATCAGTGTAAAGAATCAAAACACAGATTGTCCATCCCAAGAAAATTTTGGAATATTTGACAACCGCAAACGCATTTTCCTGCTATTTCACCCGGTAAAATTAGTCCTTAGATACTAGGCATTTTGTCAAGTAGGTGAAATATCTTTTTTTCATTTCACCCGTCTGCCCATAAAGTCAGGTTGCCCGAGAGTTAGGCGGGGGGGGGGGGGAGGGCTGGCAGCTGTGTGAGTCATTATTAGGCACTGCACCATTCCGAGGGCGCCTCAAATATAACGACATAATTGGCGAGGCGCCCATAAACCACATAATTGGCGAGGCGGCAATAAACCAAGTGACATTGTTTAGGCGCCCCGCCAATCTCGTCCTTAATTTGGCACCCAACCAGTGTCACTCGGCTTTATTGGCGCCTCGCCAATTCTGATATGGGCACGTTGGTCGTTTGCTTCTCATTGCGTCCAATGGAAAGGGTGCCTTCTGTGCCCATTGGGGGAGTCGATTTTTTCCGCAATCGGCAAAGGACGTCACCGCCCTCCCGTTATCTAGGGGCCTGATAATAAACTAATAATGGTTGTACTATCCCTTTAAACCTATCTTATGCCGTTCACTGTATAGGCCCTACCTGGACTTTACCTTTACCCTATCTTACAGCAGTTTCATAAACAATAACAAACTTTCACTTTCATCTGATCTTTGAACTCTTATATTCATTGTCACTGGATGCTCAGCTACTGGACAGTTCTTTTTAACACCATCAGTGACTATCACTCATCGTCTCCTTGGATACTTTTCCTAACAAACCCAACTTCCTGGGTTACAGGTGAAACATTCAAAATCAGTCTAACTCAGGATTTTGATTGTGTCGGATGGTTGTTAATAAGTTGTTTCAGTTTGTGAAGATACTTTTGGGTCAAGTCTTCATTGATCGAATTAAGGTATGTGTATTTGAATATCATTGGTATTGTCTGGGGGTGTGGTGAATGTGAGATGTGTAAATTAGTTATTTCATATATTATTCTTTACAAACACAGTAAAATACATTTATACATAGTCTGTCACATTTGAAAAGGTTTACGTTAACCTTTTCAAATCATGTAGTTGAATTTTTCCAATTTTTTAAATTAGGTGTGTTACGATGAAATTTGTATCATCAATTTATTTGAATATTTTAAAATAATACAATTTGTTGACCAAAATAAAGATTGGGACATATTATTCAATTACAACAAGAGTGTTATTAGGGCTTTAAGCAATAAGCATTATCATAATTTAGTAATTAAACATACATTATGCAAGAGCAAAAACTGACTTTTGTCGGTCTTCCTTTGGGCCCCAGATGTCATAGAAATTATAAATCAGATCTTTATTTAAACAACAAGCCCAAAATGAACCCTGTAGACCCACGGATGGCTTGGATTGGGCTCGGATTAAAACAGGATTTCGTCGACTGATTTAATCACTATGGCGTCATGGGTGGGGTTTCTCCGTGACGTTGACGTCATCATACTTCCGGAAATTATTCATAAAAGACAGTGATGACCGAGGCTATACACAAGCTTCACTAGATACCGTTTAAACATTACTTGATGATCGAGACTATGTAGGTGGAGTTAACGCCTGTCAATCAACAATCGGCCATAGTGGGAAAAGGGTGTCGATGAAGTTAACTACCATTTCTAGTGAAAAATTATAGTGGTAACAACTTTGTTCAGGATAAAGTAATTTGACTGAAATTTTCAATATATTCTTGTTTCAACATCTATTTTTGAACTTTTATTGCAAGAATAGCTAACTCCTTGTCAAAATCTCCCATAATGCATCTTTAAGTTTAGATTTAATTTTTGCATAAAAAATCATATAATCATTTGTTTATACAGGAAATCTTCTAGCTGTTAGTGTCAATGTTATAGTTATGGTAGGCCTAGTGATCTTTAAAACCCCTTTCGGGGTATGTTATTTTATATAAGTATTATCTTTAAATAATTAGAGATACAATAGAAATCATTACTGTAAAGATATGAGTACGGTATAGAATTAAATATATAGTCTTATGATATAATACAGTGTAATGTTTCATCTATTTTAAATGTCATTGATATTAATTCTATGTATGTATATATTTTTACAGTGTTTTTTATAATAAAGATTTAAACAGCCTCATCTTCTGGTTATATTAGACCCGGTTACAATAGACTATTGTAAGATTGGTGAGTTGTTATCAGTAACTTAGATACTAGTCCTAACATCCTGTTTCACCTGCTCATTTTGTCCTGTGACTCTTTCTTGGATGCACCAATTTCAGTTTTAGCACCGATTTTACTAACCCAGGTAGGTTTATAGTTGTTTAACTTGACTTGACATTATTAAATATGACAATTCCTTTCTGATTTAAATACTATTTGAATCTGGTATAAATTACAAAAAAAATAATACAATAAAAATACATAACTTAAGTTATGTTTCAAACTGTATGTCTAATTTGGTGTTTGTTTTATCTTTTAGTGTTTCACTCTTTTGTAAATTTGTGGTTTTCCTGATCTTATAGTTTGTTTTTCTTCATATACTAAGAGCAACTTTTTCATGGTACGTTTCTTATAATCTTATATAATTCATTATTATATGTACTACGTACGTGTATAATAATCCTAAATCTGTTATTACCTGTAATAGGCAATATATCTCTATTTTATAAAATTAGTTTATAGTCATTATAAACTATATGTATTCCTCATAGTGGTGGTGTTAACTTTTCTCCCTTTTGTGTGACTTTTCATAGATGCATTGTTTCCAATTCGTGTCTCCATAGACCAAGATAGCAATCTGCTTCCATAGAAATTGTTCAATTCACCCGGATTTAATTATGTACATGTCCATTTAAATTTCGCTCATTGTAAACTATACGGTGTCATGTGACCAGTTTATCCAATGAGCATTTGTTAGTAGAGGAGCTCAACTAAATAATATTGAGTGGGTCTGAAGGGCACGAGGTTGGTATGCCATATTTTAACCTCAAAGGTATTTTTACGATCTTATTTTCCCGTTATTATAATCAGTGGTTTATTATTTAATTAAGTATAATGATGCATTATATAATTATATATCGTAGAATGTGTATGTCAATAACTCCTTTCCATACTGCAGACTTATAATACATTCTGTATCTGTATGTTTGAACTCTGATGAAACACGGTAAATTAAAGGGGTAGTGACACTTACTGTATTGTTATATTCTTACCACGGATAGGTCAAGTGTTTACTTGATATGGTGTTGATCGAATGAATATTTCTTTTTAGGGTTCTATTGAATGGTTGTTACAGTAGTTGGGTTGCTTCTGTATCCCCTTACTAAGGGTAAGAAGTTTACATTAGTCAATTATGGATATGTATAATGTAGATGAAGGATAAGTTGTGAATAAATTGTATTGAGTAAATCTGTATATGTTTTTAAAACATTTTTATTAAATTAATGTATTTGTGTTTTTCAGAGATAGTTGTCTCTGTAGATTCCTATAATAAACGTATTAGATATTATTGGTGTTTCTTATGGTGACATTTGTATATAAACTAATTTCCTTCTTTTTATTATTTCAGTACCCTTTTGTTCTTTTGTATACAATCCTGTCGTGTATAAATAAACTGTTTTCTGCTGTTCCTGTTGTTTGGAAAGGTGGAAGTCTGTCCGTTGATCCTGCTGCACAAAGGTAGACACTTTTTTCCATAGTTATATAAGGGTTTATTCTCTATGGTATTGCATATTTAGTAGTATGAAGGTGCCAGTATGAGACAGTTAATTTATCAGCTATGTTTATTATTATAATTATGGGAATATGTTGAATTTTGTGAAAGTATAGGTTGGTGGTTTGAACTGGGAAACGATTTAACCTTTATATCAATTGGTAATAATTAGAAACCCCTCTTATAGGGTATGCAATATTAGGTTTATAGTTAAGGGCGTTGCCATGTCTTACATATGGTGACTTTGCAATTAGTTTTATTTTTCAAACTCTACTCCACATAAATTTGGTATGATCTATAAATGGACATCTAAAGTTGTGAAACAGGCCATAGTTTTGAGCAACCACCCCAGAAGACTAAGATGCTGAAACTACAATTCATTTCGTTGTCAATACTGTAGTAAACTTGCCCAGTCGCCCCTGTGACAGTTATGGACTTGGCCAATTTAGAAAGTAGACTTGAACAATGCACGTGCTTTTGATTTTGAGAAGTTACCCCTTGACTCATTTGCATTTCCTGGGCATCGTAGGCCGATGATCGATGGATGCATCCCAGTTACAGGTCTAGCACATTTTTTCAACAATACTAAAGTAACAAAATTCTAATTTTCCTAGTTGCATTATTATTTGGAGTGAACAGTGTTTTGATTTCGTTTTTATACGCCCACATTGAAATGTGGTCGTATATTGTCGTCGGTCCGTCCGTTCGTCCGGCCGGCGTCCACAAGCAAAAGGCTAAAGTTAATATCCGATTGACGTTAAATTTATACACAGTGTTTAAGGTCATGAGACGAAGAAGCCTATTGTTTTTCAGCGATTTCCGATAATAACTACCAGAGTTATGGCCCTTGATCACTTCAAAAAATCTTGTGGACGCTCTAGAGGCCAAAGTTAATATCCGATTGGCTTTAAATTTATACACAGTGTTTAAGGTCATAAAATCAAGAAGCCTATTGATTTTCAGCGATTTCTGATAATTAGTGCCAGAGTTATGGCCCTTGATCACTTCAAAAAATCTTGTGGACACTCTAAAAGCCAAAGTTAATATCCGATTGGCTTTATATTTATACACAGTGTTTAAGGTCATAAGACAAAGAAGCCTATTAATTTTCAGCGATTTCTGATAATTAGTGCCAGAGTTATGGCCCTTGATCACTTCAAAAAATCTTGTGTACGCTCTAAAAGCCAAAGTTAATATCCGATTGACTTTAAATTTATACACAGTGTTTAAGGTCATAAGACAAAGAAGCCTATTGCTTTTCGGCGATTTCCGATAATTAGTGCCAGAGTTATTGCCCTTGATCACTTCAAAAAATCTTGTGGATGCTCTAAAAGCCAAAGTTAACATCCGATTGACTTCAAATTTATACACAGTGTTTAAGGTCATAAGACGAAGAAGCCTATTGATTTTCAGCGATTTCCGATAATTAGTGCCAGAGTTATGGCCCTTGATCACTTCAAAAAATCTTGTGGACGCTCGAAAAGCCAAAGTTAATATCCGATTGACTTTAAATTTATACACTGTCTTTAAGGTCATAAGACAAAGAAGCCTATTGATTTTCAGCCATTTCCGATAATTAGTGCCAGAGTTATGGCCCTTGATCACTTCGAAAAAATCTAGAGGCCAAAGTT
The DNA here is from genome assembly GCA_963678685.1 of Patella ulyssiponensis. Classification (NCBI taxonomy): domain Eukaryota; kingdom Metazoa; phylum Mollusca; class Gastropoda; family Patellidae; genus Patella; species Patella ulyssiponensis. The sequence goes on along the minus strand of OY783225.1, from coordinate 46,331,264 downwards.
AATATCCGATTGACTTTAAATTCATACAGAGTGTTTAAGGTCATAAGATGAAGAATCCTATTGATTTTCAGCAATTTCCGATAATTAGTGCCAGAGTTATGGCCCTTGATCCCATCAAAAAATCTTGTATATGCTGTAGATGCCAAAGTTGATGTCCGATTGACTTCAAATTTATACACAGTGTTTAAGGTCATGAGACAAAGAAGACTATTGATTTTCAGCGATTTCTGATAATCAGTGCCAGAGTTGTGGCCCTTGATCACTTCAAAAAATCTTGTGGATGCTCTAGAGGACAAAGTTAATATCTGATTGACTTTAAATTTATACACACTGTTTAAGGTCATGAGACGAAGAAGCCTATTGATTTTCAGCGATCTCTGATAATTATTGCCAGAGTTATGGCCCTTGATCACATCAAAAAATCTTGTGGAAGCTCTAGAGGCCAAAGTTAATATCCGATTGACTTTAAATTTACACCAACTGTTTAAGGTGATGAGACGAAGAAGCCTGCCGATTTTCAGCGATTTCAAATAATTACTTCCAGAGTTTTCTCTGGATGCTATAGATGACAAACTTATCATCCGATTGACTGCAGATTGATACGCAGTATTTTGATTTTCAATGAATTTTGATAACTGAACAGCTAAATCCATGATGTTAAATATTTCCTATACTAATTGTTAGCGTGGGGTAAAACTTTATAAAAAGCAAACAAATTCTAATGATTTTCAGATAATTACATAATGAGTTATTACTCTTAATCAGACTTTAGTGTATTACAAATGTTTCATTACTAAAAAAAGTAAAAATATGCGACAACCCTTGTTGACTGCCCGGACGATTTAGCTGCTGTGGGCGTATGTTTCGTTGCCTGGCAACCTATCTTTTTATAAGCCTTACTATTTAATTTGTTACAGTTGAAAGATATTTTAGAGCTTTCAGAGAAGTAAATGGAATTTATCATGAATAAGGTTATGACATTTAAAAAGATCCAGTTGCTATGTAATGATAGTAAGTGTTGCATTTCTTATAGAATTCTATGTCCCCTAAACTTTTGAACAAACTGTTTTCCATTTAAATCTACTGTAGTGGTTTTAATGAGAAATAATTTATCAAGAGTTTCTCATGAATTGTGGTTGCTTACAGTTACAAAAAATTTAAGGACAAGGTAAAGTGACACCATCTTGCTTCAAACTAGTCTGGACACCAACAAGGCTGAACATGTTATTTTCTATCACAGAATAGTGACCCTTGGATACCGCACACAAATTGGTGACCTATTCAGCTAGCAACCTGTTTGTTGGCAACCTATTCAGAATAAAGACGAGTCGCTCAAACTCATCTATTTTTATCAAGCAATAAAATTCAACGTTACCTCTATCAAATGAAAGTCAAATATATTATTTTTTGTCCCCCGCCTTTCGAAGAAAGTTGGGGGACTATTAAAATGGGTTCGTCCGTCTGTCTGTCTGTCTGTCCTTCTGTCTGTCTGTCCGTCACACTTTTTGGGACACAATAACTCTCTTCCTAATTGAGCAATGTTTAAACTTGGTGTATGTGTTTATTAGTTCAATGCCTTGATGGAGTTCGAAGATGAGAATTTTCTGCTTAGGGTAAGCAGAGATAAGCAATTTGATTGGTTGATGCTTTGGGACACGATAACTTTAATTCTAATTAAGTGAGAGTGATGAAACTTGGTGTATAGTTTCATTACAGTAATACCTTGACTAAGTTCGATAATGAGCATTTTCTGCTCAGGGTAAGCAGAGCGATACATAATTTGATTGGTTGAGACTTTGGAACACAATAACTCTCCTTCTAATTGAGTTAAAAAGTTCAAACTTGGTGTATATGCTTATTAGGTCAATGTCTTGATGGAGTTCGAAGATGAGCATTTTCCGCTTAGGGTAAGCAGAGATAAGCAATTTGATTGGTTGATGCTTTGGGACACGATAACTTTAGTTCTAATTAAGTGAGAGTGATGAAACTTGGTGTATAGTTTCATTACAGTAATACCTTGACTAAGTTTGATAATGAGCATTTTCTGCTCAGGGTAAGCAGAGCGATATGCAATTTGATTGGTCGAGACTTTGGAACACAATAACTCTCCTTCTAATTGAGTTAAAATGTTCAAAATTGGTGCGTATGCTTATTAGGTCAATGTCTTGATGGAGTTCGAAGATGAGCATTTTCTGCTTAGGGTAGGCAGAGATAAGCAATTTGATTGGTTGATACTTTGGGACAAGATAACTTAGGTTCATCTTGATTGATGATTTTTATGCCAATACAATGACTGCATTCTCATTCAGTAATGGATTCGACAGTAGCAGTGTATAGAAACGATTGACTCGTACACGAGGGCCCTTTCCCTTGGCCAGAGGGGCCCTTTTGTCAAGCGTGGGGGCCCTTTTGTCTGCCTTTAGGGTCCCCTTAACTAGGGTACATTTTCATTTTTCTTGTCGGTTTTAGCATTTTTATACGCCCACATTTTCATGTGGACGTATTATGTCGTCGCCCCTGTCCGTCCGTCCGTCCGTCCGTCCGTCCGTCCGTCCGTCCGTCTGTCCGTCCGTCCGTCCGTCCACAATTTGTTTGTGGACTCTCTACAGGTCACAATTCTTATCTGATTTTGACGAAACTTGAAATATAGGTTTATCCCCATAAGATCTCGGTTCCTTTCGATATTGGCATGTATCGGATTGGAACTTCGTGGATTATGGCCCCTGATTGTACGAAATATCATGTTTTTAGCTTGTGGACCCTATAGAGGTCACAATTTTGAACCGATTGTGATGAAACTTGACATGCATGTTTATAACCCCAAAATCTTGGTTCCTTTCGATATTTGCGGCCATCGGATTGTAACTTCCTGAATTATGGCCCCTGATTGTCCGAAAAATCGCCCTTTTTAGCTTGTGGTCCCTCTGGAGGTCAAAATTATTATCCGATTTAAAAAACCGTTCGATTATATCACCGTTACATGGTAATGAAGGTTGAGTTCAAATTTCGTGAAAATCGGACCAAAATTGACAAACAAAATGGCCGCCGTTTGTACGCGAATAGTGTGAAAATATGTTATATCAAGGTTGTGGACCCTATAGAGGTCACAATTTTGAACCGATTTTGATGAAACTTGACATGTATGTTTATAACCCAAAGATCTTGGTTCCTTTCGATATTTGCACCCATCGGATCGTAACTTCCTGAATTATGGCCCCTGATTGTCCGAAAAATTGCCCTTTTTAGCTTGTGGTCCCTCTGGAGGTCAAAATTATTATCCGATTTAAAAAACCGTTTGATTATATCACCGGTACATGGTAATGAAGGCTCTCTTCGAATTTCGTGAAAATCAAACCAAAATTGACGGACAAAATGGCCGCCGTTTGTACGCGAATAGTGTGAAAATATGTTATATCAAGGTTGTGGACCCTATAGAGGTCACAATTTTGAACCGATTTTGATGAAACTTGACATGCATGTTTATAACCCGAAGATCTTGGTTCCTTTCGATATTTGCGCTCATTGATTCGTAACTTCCTGAATTATGGCCCCTGATTGTACGAAAAATCACCCTTTTTAGCTTGTGGTCCCACTGGTGGTCAAAATTATTATCCGATTTAAAAAAACGTTTGATTATATCACCGTTACATGGTAATAAAGTTTAAGGTAAAATTTTGTGAAAATCGGACCAAAATTGACAGACAAAATGGCCGCCGTTTGTACGCGATTAGTGTGAAAATACGTTATATTAAGGTTGTGGACCCTATACAGGTCACATTTTTGAACCGATTTTGATGAAACTTGACATGCATGTTTATAACCCAAAGATCTTGGTTCCTTTCGATATTTGTGCATATCGGATTGTAACTTCCTGAATTATGGCCCCTGATTGTACGAAAAATGCCCTTTTTTTTTTAGCTTTTGGCCCCTCTGGGGTCAGAATTATTATCCCATTTACCCACTTAGCAACATGATCCCCAGTCGAATTTGAAGCCTACTGAAATGAACCTTTATAACCCAAAGATCTTAATTCATTTCGATATTTGCACATAGGAAAAATCACTTTCGGTATTGCTTGTTCTCTATCCATCTCTCGAAAATGTGGGCGTATCCTGCCTGGCAGTGCCAGCCTATCTTTCTTTATAAAACACCTTTGGATGACACTTCGTGTACAGTTTGTTTGCTCGATACGTTTGAAAAAAATAAATGTGCGATTAATTAATATTTGTCGTCTGTTTATTTTGGGATTTCGGCGGGGGACATCAGCCTCACTGTTGGCTTGTTATCCATTCCTTTAGCTCAGAATAGAGGTGTAATTTCGCATTATCTTCCAAAATTCTGGAAACCCAACTCCATATATTCCGTAAGATAATTTAATAGGCTTTCCAAATATTATTAGTATAAGTTGGCACAGTCAAAATTCGGACTACCATACAAAATTGTGATAATCGAACTAAATATATTATAAAAGGTAATTGAATAAGCTTTCCAAATATTATTAGTAAAAGTTAGCACAATCTTTTTAAAGGGGCACGCACTCAATCTGAACATAGCCAATCTTTCAATATTCTAAATGTAAAGATAGACCCGTATTTTTTTCAAATTCCAAATTTGGATCATCGTGCAAAACTCTGAGCATTCAACTATATATATTCTGAAAGGTAATTGAATATGCATTTTAGATATTATTAGTAAAAGTTGGCACAATCATATTAAAGGGGTGCACCCTCATCCTAAACATTGCCAATTTTACAATATTTAATAGTGAAAGAATGGTAATATTCACTCAAAATTCGGACCATTGTACAAAATTCTGAGCACCCAGCTATATATATTCTGAATGGTTATTGAATAAGCTTTCCAAATATTATTAGTTAAAGATGGCACAATCATCATATTAAAGGGGTGCGCTCTCATCCTAAACATTGCTAATTTATCAATATTTTAAAGAGAAAGAACGGTAATATTCCGAGTCAAAATTCTGAGAAACCAGCTATATATATTAAAGATAATTGAATAAACTTTCTAAATATTAGTAAAAGTTGGCAAACCTCATATTAAAGGGGTGCGCTCTCATCCTAAAGTCACCAATTTTTATACGCCCACATGAAAATGTGGGCGTATATTGTCGTCGCCCCTGTTCGTCCGTCCGTCCACAATTGTTGGTGAACAGTCTACAGGTCACAATTTTTATCCGATTTCAATGAAGCTTAAAATATAGGTTTATCACCCTAAGATCTCGGTTCCTTTTGATATTGGCATGTATCGGACCGTAACTTCATGGTTTATGGCCCCTGATTGTACGAAAAATCACGTTTTTTAGCTTGTGAACAGTGTAGAGGTCACAATTTTGAACCAATTTGGATGAAACTTGAAATGCATGTTTATGACCCAAAGATCTTGGTTCCTGTCGATATTTGCGCGCATCGGATTGTAACTTCCTGAATTATGGCCCCTGATTGTCCGAAAAATCGCCCTTTTTAGCTTGTGGTCCCTCTGGAGGTCAAAATTGTTATCCGATTTAAAAAAACGTTTGATTATATCACCGTTCCATGGTTATGAAGGTTGAGTTTGAATTTCGTGAAAATCGGACCAAAATTGAAAGACAAAATGGCCGCCGTTTGTACGCGAATGGTGTGAAAATATGTTATATCAAGGTTGTGGACCTTATAGAGGTCACAATTTTGAACCGATTTTGATTAAAATTGACATGTATGTTTATAACCCAAAGATCTTGGATCCTTTCGATATTTGCGCCCATCGGATCGTAACTTCCTGAATTATGGCCCCTGATTGTCCGAAAAATCGCCCTTTTTAGCTTGTGGTTCCTCTGGAGGTCAAAATTGTTATCCGATTTAAAAAAATGTTTGATTATATCACCGTTCCATTGTTATGAAGATTGAGTTCGAAGTTCATGAAAATCGGACCAAAATTGACGGACAAAATGGCCGCCGTTTGTACGCGAATGGTGTGAAAATATGTTATATCAAGGTTGTGGACCTTAGAGGTCACAATTTTGAACCGATTTCGATGAAACGTGACATGCATGTTTATAATCCAAAGATCTTGGTTCCTTTCGATATTTGCGCCCGTCGAATCATAACTTCCTGAATTATGTCCCCTGATTGTCCGAAAAATCGCTTTTGTTAGCTTGTGGTCTCCTCTGGAGGTCAAAATTATTATCCGATTTAAAAAACCGTTTGATTATATCACGGTTTCATGGTAATGAAGAGAGAATTTTAATTTTGTGAAAATCGGACCAGAGTTGACGGATAAAATGGCCGCCGTCTGTACGCGAATTGTGTAAGAATATGTTATATCAAGGTTGTGGACCCTATAGAGGTCACAATTTTGAACTGATTTTGATGAAACTTGAAATACATGTTTATAACCCAATGATCTTGGTTCCATTGCATATTTGCCCATATCGGATCGTAACTTCCTGAATCATGGCCCCTGATTGTACGAAAAATCACCCTTTTTAGCTTGTGGTCCCTCTGGAGGTCACAATTATCTGATTTAAAAAAACGTTTGATTATATCACAGTAACACCGTAGTTATGGGTGAGTTTGAATGATGATTTTCTGATGATTACTTAAAATGCAACAACTCTTGTTGACTGCCCGGACGATTTGGCTGCTGTGTGGGCGTATGTTTCGTTGCCTGGCAACCTATTTTTCAATATTTTTAAGTGAAAGAACTGTAATATTCAGAGTCACAATTCTGACCATCGTACAAAATTCTGATCATCAAGCTATATATATTCTGAAAGGTAATTGAATAAGCTTTCGAAATATAATTAGTAAACGTTGGCACAATCATATTAAAGGGGAGCACTCTCAACCTGAACATAGCCAATTTTTCTATATTCTGAATGTAAAGATAGACCGGTACTTTTTTTCAAAGTCCGAATTCGATTCATCGTACAAAATCCTGAGCATCCAGCTATATATATTCTAATAGGTGATTGAATAAGCTTTCTAAATATTATTAGTAAAAGTTTGTACAATCATATTAAAGGGTGTGCTCTCATCCTAAACGTTGCCAATTCTTCAATATTTTAAAGTGAAAGAACGGTAATATTCTGAGTCAAAATTCGGACCATCATACAAAGTTCTGAGCATCCAGCTCTATATATATGTTGAAAAAATTACGTTGAAAAAAGAAATAAACACGTGTTTATGGTTAACGTTTTCAGTTCTCTTGAACCTCTTCAGACTATTTTGATATATAATGTAATAAGACAATGACGTTAGGTCAGAGCAAAGATACGAAACAGGAAGAAATATCAGATCAATTAAATACAATTCCACATAGTAAGATATTATAAAATACAACATCTTACATTATTAATATTCAGTAATCCAATTTTCCGATTGAAGGAGTATGGCGGTATATTAGTGTCAAAATTCTAACATGCTATCGTCTAATTTCTTACTTCTATTCATGTAATTTCTAACCTCCATTCATGTAACTTCTAACTTCCATTCATGTAATTTCTAAATAATTGTCCCGATCAGGTGCGCAATCACCCAATTGAGCACGCAGTAGGGACACCAAACGTCTTCATAATGATGGTTGCAAGGCAGAAATGTATAAATTCTAAATTCGTTGATATTGATGCTAAACATGTAAAGCATCTATTAAAAGATATTTTTCGCCTCAATAATAGAAATAAGATGAAACAGAATTGATATTTACACTGAACAAATAAAGAAGTTGAATTATACATTGTCTTAATTGAGAAATTACATGAATGGAAGTTAGAAGTTACATGAATGGAGGTTAGAAATTACATAATAGAAGTAAGAAATTAGACGACAGCATGATAGAATTTTGACACTAATATACCGCCAAAAAGGAGGGCATATATTTTTTAATAAAATTCATTTCTTTACCTTCTAATAAATGACTATTTTTAGAATTTTTCTTGAAAAGAGGGAAAACCTTGAATACGCCATGTCCGCATTTATCCAAATTGGTACTGACTTGGATTGTTCTATTTTCCGGGTGCCCAATTTGTGAGCGATGGAGATACATTCTAATATTTAGTTGGTCATCAGTTTTCCCACTATATTTTTCCTTAAGCCTAGCTTATGTCGCTCTACGACGCGACAAAACTGACGGCGACTAACGGCAACTGACAGCTTATGTCGCTATGACTGAATTTATTCACGACGTAAGTGCACTCATGTCGCTTGCGACTAGAGACAACTAGTTTTCTTCAGTCGTAGGATTAGACTCGGAGAATATGGTATATCAAGGTTGTGAACCCTATAGAGGTCACAATTTCAATTCGATTTTATGAAACTTGAAATACATGTTTATAAGCTAAAGATCTTGGTTCCTTTCGATATTTGCGCACATCGGATTGTAACTTCCTGAATTCTGGCCTCTGAATATACGAAAAATCGCCTTTATTCTCTTGTTGTCCGTCTGGAAGTCACAATTATTACCGGATTTAAAAAAACGTTTGATTATATCCGTTACGCTGTAATGAATTTTCGGACAAAATGGCTTCCGCTAATACGGGAATAGTGTAAAAATATGAAATATCAAGGTTGTGGATCCTCGAGAGGCCACAATTTTAATCCGATTTTGATGAAATTTGAAATGTAAGGATAACCCAAACATCGCGGTTCCTTTCAATATTCGGGCACATTGGAACATAGCCTCCTGAATTATGGCCCCTGATTGTATGAAAAATCATGTTTTTTATTACCTTGTGGACCCTATGGATATCACAATTTTATTCTGAATTAAAAAAACGTTATATCCCCGTTAATTAAACAGCTAAATCCATAATATTAAATGTTTCGTATACTAAACGTTAGCATGGGGCAGAGCTTTATAAAAACCAGACAAATTCTAAAGATTTTCTGATTAGTTAAATATGCGACAACTCTTGTTGACTGTCTCAGTGGACGATTAAGCTGCTGTGTGGGCGTATGTTTCGTTGCCAGGCAACCTATTGTAAATATTCAAGATTTTGAGGCGGAACGATACAATGTTTGAGAGGTTGGTTACGTTGAAATGTAGGGCCGAAAATAGCATGTTTAGTTTCTCTACTTCCAGCTGGGGATCACGTGGCTAAGTGGTTAAGACGCTGGCTCGCTAGCCTGGAGGTCGGCTGTTCGATCCCTGCCTTGGCCGAGAAAGTTCATCCAGATTTTTCGCTGTGGTTTCTTCTTGTCAGTGATGCAGGACCTTAAATTACAACTGTCTAGTCCTTCTGATGGAACAAAAAACGGAGATACAGTGTACAAATTGGCGTGCACTTAAAACATCCCTAGGCCGTAGGAATTTGATATAAGAGTAGGCCGTAGCGCCGCTGCCCCGGCAAAAATTTCCCTCTGTAGAACACTGCATGGCGTATGCCCGTCTTCATTAGCCCCGTTTAGGAGCAAAACAGTAGGACGTTAGACCCCATTTCATTTCTTCTTCCTTACATGCTTCATACATGCTTTTGGGCAAGAGTTTGCCACATGTTGCTTCATCTGTGGGTGAAAGCATACTACCCAACCATAATTTGGGTAAAAGTAAGAGTCAGTCTAAGAGACGAGAATTAACATTAAAGTTAACAGGGAAATCATTAGTGATCTGTGGCCATATTATAAGACATGACTTATTGATTTTGAGTAAAATCGACTATTGACATAATATAAACATATCGACATAGTTTATTTCGGCATAGGGTGAATTTAATGCATCAAGTCAACTTTATTAAGTCGATTTCTTGTAATATAACTCATAAAATTGACATATTTTTAGTCGATATATTGGAATATTATCTCAATAAGTAGTGAGCCATATACGCTTCCATACACTATTTCACTTTAATTCGTACATCCGTGTATTATCATGTAAACGAAAATTTCAGTTTCATCACTTCCTTGACCAATCGTATAGTGGCCATTCTACTAGCTCGACTTATCGGGTTGTGAAAGCGACAAGTCGCGGAACGACCAGTCAAAATAATTGTATTTTGTCGGGTTGTTAAGGCGACAACGGGACAAAATCAATGCAACAAACTAACCTGACAATCGTCGCCCTCATTATGTCGAAGTGTTGGCTAATTTTGTCGACTTGTCGCCTTTGACTTATTCAAAACCTGACACATACAAATAATCAATCTACTAATATCCCAACTCAAATCGCATCTGTTTTCCATCGTGTTTTCCCCTTGTCAGTGTACAAATTTGTGTGCACGTAAAAGATCCCTTGGAAGTTGGAATTCGATTTTAAATTAGGCCGTAGCACTGCTGCCCGGTCGAATTTTTCCCAATAGAACATTGTATAGCGTATGCCTGTCTTCATTAGCCCACCCATTTCATTTCATTTACAATCACGTTAATTACGAACTATATTTTATTAGAATTTATATACTTTTTATAAACAAAAATTACGTGCATGACATTGGACATTGGGGAAGCCATGCTGAACGCAGACTTTCTTGTTAGTGAACCAGTCAAACAGTTACTCCTAATTTTTGGCAAAAGTCAGGGTTATTTGAAATTGGGATGTGGCCAAGAAAAAGCTTCCCGTAAATGTAACTTGCCTATAGACATCCTGAGAGAAAAATTAAATTTTAATTTTTTTTTTATTGATGACCCGAGGCTATGTGAATATTTCAAACGGTTTTTACTCGGCTAATAGTGGACCAATTTGACTGAAATTTTCAGCAAATTACCTTTACACTATCTAGTTTTTAACTATTATAGTGAGAACTACCATCTCTTTATCTTATCTCCCATAATGTAACTTTAAACTAGTCTGGAATCCAACAAGGCTAAACATATTATTTCCTAACACAGAATATTGGCCCTTGTATACAAAAGTCTAAAATAAACTCTATTACCCCCAATACCCTATTTCAATACCCCTTTAATTCGTGCATCTGTGTGTTATAATGTAAACAAAAATTTCATTTTTTTATCCATTCCTTTAGCTCATAATTGGTAAGAATCGATTGGTAAAAATGGCAGGTGACGATGTCCTAAGCTGCCCTGGCTTGGTAAAAATGGCAGGTGACGGTATTCTAAGCTGCCCTGGCTTGGTAAAAATGGCGAGTGACGGTATTCTAAGCTGCCCTGGCTTGGTAAAAATGGCGAGTGACGATATCTTAAGCTGCCCTGGCTTGGTCAAAATGGCGGGTGATGGTATCCTAAGCTGCCCTGGCTTGGTAAAAATGGCGGGTGACGGTATTCTAAGCTGCCCTGGCTTGGTAAAAATGGCGAGTGACGATATCTTAAGCTGCCCTGGCTTGGTCAAAATGGCGGGTGATGGTATCCTAAGCTGCCCTGGCTTGGTAAAAATGGCGGGTGACGGTATTCTAAGCTGCCCTGGCTTGGTAAAAATGGTGAGTGACGATATCTTAAGCTGCCCTGGCTTGGTAAAAATGGCGGGTGATGGTATCCTAAGCTGCCCTGGCTTGGTAAAAATGGCGGGTGACGGTATTCTAAGCTGCCCTGGCTTGGTAAAAATGGTGAGTGACGATATCCTAGGATGGCGGGTGACGGTACCCTAAGCTGCCCTGGCTTGGTAAAAATGGCGGGTGACGGTATCCTAAGCTGCCCTGGCTTGGTAAAAATGGTGGGTGACGGTATCCTAAGCTGCGCTGGCTTGGTAAAAATGGCAGGTGACGGTATCCTAATCTGCCCTGGCTTGGTAAGAATGGCGAGTGATGATATCCTAAGCTGCTCTGGCTTCGTAAAAATGGCGGGTGACGGTATCCTAAGCTGCCCTGGCTTGGTTTAAGGTTTGATTGTGACGTTAGCTGTCCTGGCTTGGTAAAGGTTTTTATACGCCCACATTTTCATGTGGACGTATTATGTCGTCGCCCCTGTCCGTCCGGACGTCCGTCCGTCCGTCCACAATTGTTTGTGGACTCTCTACAGGTCACAATTCTTACCCGATTTTGACGAAACTTGAAATATATGTTTATCCCCAAAAGATCTCGGCTGCTTTCGATATTGGCATGTATCGGATCAAAACTTCATGGATTATGGCCCCTGATTGTACGAAAAATCACGTTTCTAGCTTGTGGACCCTATAGAGGTCACAATTTTGAACCGATTTTGATGAAACTTGACATGCATGTTTATAACCCAAAGATCTTGGTTCCTTTCGATATTTGCGCCTATCGGAACGTAATTTCCTGAATTATGGCCCCTGATTGTCCGAAAAATCACCTTTTTTAGCTTGTGGTACCTCTGGAGGTCACAATTATTATCCGATTTAAAAAACCGTTTGATTATATCACCGTTACACCCTAAGGAAGGTTGAGTTCGAATTTCGGGAAAATCGGACCAAAATTGCCATACAAAATGGCCGCCGTTTGTACGCGAATACTGTTAAAAAATGGTATATCAGTGTTGTGGACCCTGTAAAGGTCACAATTTTAATTCGATTTTGATGAAACTTGAAATTCATGGTTATAACCCAAAGATCTTGGTTCCTTTCGATATTTGCGCATATCGGATCGTAACTTCTTGAATTATGGCCCCTGATTATACGCAAAATCGCCTTTTTTTAGCTTGTGATCCCTCTGGAGGTTACAATTATTATCCGGTTTAAAAAAACGTTTGATTATATTACCGTTACACCGTAAGCAAGGTTGAGTTCGAATTTCGGGAAAATCGGACCAAAATTGCCATACAAAATGGCCGCCGTTTGTACACGATTACTGTTAAAAAATGGTATACCATGGTTGTGGACCCTGTATAGGTCACAATTTTAATTCGATTTTGATGAAACTTGAAATGCATGGTTATAACCCAAAGATCTTGGTTCCTTTCGTTATTTGCGCATATCGGATCGTAACTTCCTGAATTATGGCCCCTGATTGTCCGAAAAATCGCCTATGGTCCCTCTGTGGAGGTCACAGTTATTATCCGATTTAAAAAAACGTTTGACTCTATCACCATTACACCCTACGGAAGGTTGAGTTCGAATTTCGAGAAAATCGGACCATAATTGCCAGACAAAATGGCCGCCGTTTGTACACATTTCTAGGTTGTGTACCGTCACACCATAATCATTGTCAGCTTCGAATTTCATGAATATCAGACTGGAACTGACCAACAAAATGGCTGCTCCCAATACAGTATGAAATACAGGACTTAATGATGTAGGAAAAATCACTTTCGGTATTGCTTGTTCTCTATCCATCTCTCGAAAATGTGGGCGTATCCTGCCTGGCAGTGCCAGCCTATCTTTAACCTTAGCTGTTCTGGTTTCGTAAATATGGTCCATAGTATTCTACACTGTCATGGCTTGAAACAATAGGGACAGTACTTAAGCTTATCAGGCTTAAAACTATCCGGATTGTATCCTAAGCTGCCCTGATTTGGTAAAAATGGCGGGTGACCGTGTCCTAAGCTGCCCTGGCTTGGTAAAATGGTGGGTGACGGTATCCTAAGCTGCCCTGGCTTGGTAAAAGTGGCGGGTGACGGTAACCTGAGCTGTCCTAGCTTGGTAAAAATGGCGAGTGATGATATCCTAAGCTGCTCTGGCTTGGTAAAAATGGCGGGTGACGGTATCCTAAGCTGCCCTGGTTTGGTTAAAATGGCGGGTGACGGTATCCTGAGCTGCCCTGGCTTGGTAAAAATGGTGGGTGACTGTATCCTAAGCTGCCCTGGCTTGGTAAAAATGGCGAGTGATGATACCCTGAGCTGCTCTGGCTTGGTGTAAGGTTTGATTGTGACGTTAGCTGTCCTGGCTTGGTAAAGGTTTTTAACCTAAGCTGTTCTAGTTTTGTAAATATGGTCCATAGTATCCTACGCTGTCCTGGCTTGAACAATCGTGACAGTACTTAAGCTTATCAGGCTTAAAACTATCCGGATTGTATCCTAAGCTGCCCTGGCTTGGTAAAAATGGTGAGTGACGATATCCTAAGCTGCCCTGACTTGGTAAAAATGGCGGGTGACGGTGCCCTAAGCTGCCCTGGCTTGGTAAAAATGGCGGGTGATGGTATCCTAAGCTGCCCTGGCTTGGTAAAAATTGCGAGTGATAATATCCTAAGCTGCCCTGGCTTGGTAAAAATGGCGGATGACGGTATTCTAAGCTGCCCTGGCTTGGTAAAAATGGCGAGTGACGATTTCCTAAGCTGCCCTGGCTTGGTAAAAATGGTGGGTGATGGTATTCTAAGCTGCCCTGACTTGGTAAAAATGGCGGGTGACGGTATCCTAAGCTGCCCTGGCTTGGTAAAAATGGCGGGTGACGGTATCCTAAGCTGCCCTGGCTTGGTAAAAATGGCGGGTGACGGTATCCTAAGCTGCCCTGGCTTGGTAAAAATGGCGAGTGATGGTATCCTAAGCTGCTCTGGCTTGGTAAAAATGGCGAGTGACGATATCTTAAGCTGCCCTGGCTTGGTAAAAATGGTGAGTGACGATATCCTAAGCTGCCCTGACTTGGTAAAAATCGCGGGTGACGGTATCCTAAGCTGCCCTGGCTTGGAAAAAATTGCGAGTGACAATATCCTAAGCTGCCCTGGCTTGGTAAAAATGGCGGGTGACGGTATTCTAAGCTGCCCTGGCTTGGTAAAAATGGCGAGTGACGATTTCCTAAGCTGCCCTGGCTTGGTAAAAATGGCAGGTGATGGTATCCTAAGCTGCCCTGACTTGGTAAAAATGGCGTGTGACGGTATCCTAAGCTGCCCTGGCTTGGTAAAAATGGCGAGTGACGGTATCCTAAGCTGCCCTGGCTTGGTAAAAATGGCGAGTGATGGTATCCTAAGCTGCTCTGGCTTGGTGAAAATGGCGGGTGACGGTAGCCTAAGCTGCCCTGGCTTGGTAAAAATGGCGGGTGACGGTATCCTAAGCTGCCCTGGCTTGGTAAAAATGGCGGGTGACGGTATCCTAAGCTGCCCGAGGTTGGTAAAAATGGCGGGTGACGGTATCCTTAGAGGCCCTGGTCTGGTTAAAATGGCGGATGACGGTATCCTAAGCTGCCCTGTCTTAGTAAAAATGGCGAGTGATGACATCCTAAGCTGCTCTGGCTTGGTAAAAATGGCAGGTGACGGTATCCTAAGCTGCCCTGGCTTGGTGTAAGGTTTGATTGTGACGTTATCTGTCCTGGCTTGGTAAAGGTTTTTAACCTAAGCTGTTCTGGTTTCGTAAATATGGTCCATAGTATCCTACGCTGTCCTGGCTTGAAACAATCGTGACAGTACTTAAGCTTATCAGGCTTAAAACTATCCAGATTGTATTCAATCCCGAAAGTATCCTAAGCTGTTTTGGTTTGGTAAATATGGTCGATAGAATCTTAAGCTGCCCTGGCTTGAAACAATCCTGAAAGCATCATAATCTGTCAGGGCCTGAAACAATCCTGACAATATCTGAATGGCAACAAAATGGTCTGAAGGCAGGAGGTTAAATATCTCTTGTTCTGGTTTGGTAAATATGGTCGATAGAAACAATCCCAAAAGCATCATAATCTGTCCAGGCCTGAAACAATCCTGACAATATCTCAATGGCAACAAAATGGTCGTAAGGCAGGAGGTTAAATATCTCTTGTCCATTCACTATCCAAATTAGTCGAATGCTAAGCTTACCCTGAAATCGGTGAAAATATTCCTTGTTGCCGATTGTTTAGATTTGAAACTGGCCGAAGCTCCCTTAGCTGTTCTTGCTTGAAACATCCGGATAGTATCTAAAGCTGTCCAGGCTTGAAAGAAATGTTGACCACATGGCTACTTCACAATTGTTACCTCAAGTAGTCATTGCATAATAAAATGTCTTGTTGGTGTCCTGCCTAATGACTATAAGGGTGACGAAACAATTCTACAGTGTAAAAACTGTCAGAAACTCGAGCATATGGACGAGTTCGAATATAGTATATCAAGGTTGTGAACCGTATAGAGGTCACAATTTCAATTCGATTTTATGAAACCATAAATACATGTTTATAGGCTAAAGATCTTGGTTCCTTTCGATATTTGCGCATATCGGATTGTAACTTACTGAATTCTGGCCTCTGATTATACGAAAAATCGCCTTTATTCTCTTGTTGTCCGTCTGGAAGTCAATTATTACCGGATTTAAAAAAACGTTTGATTATATCCGTTACACTGTAATGAATTTTCGGACAAAATGGCTTCTGCTAATACGGGAATAGTGTAAAAATATGAAATATCAAGGTTGTGGATCCTTGAGAGGCCACAATTTTAATACGATTTTGATGAAATTTGAAATGTAAGGATAACCCAAACATCGCGGTTCCTTTCAATATTCAGGCACATTGGACCATAGCCTCCTGAATTATAGCCCCTGATTGTATGAAAAATCATGGGGTTTTTTTACCTTGTGGACCCTATGGAGATCACAATTTTATTCCGAATTAAAAAAACCTTATATCCCCGTTAATTGAACAGCTAAATCCATAATATTAAATGTTTCGTATACTAAATGTTAGCATGGGGCAGAACTTTATAAAAACCAGACAAATTCTAATGATTTTCTGATTAATTAAATATGCGACAACTCTTGTTGACTGTCCGGACGATATGGCGCCTGGTCAAAAATCAGAGAAGGCAGCCAAATGGACATTGTACAGTGATGAGTGGAAGAGACCCATAGAAATGCTTGATAAATTTGATTCCCTCTGAGTACAATGCTGAGGAGTTAATAGAACTCAAATTTAGAGCCTATGGCGCGGAGGACACCCATAGATTTAAGATTAGAGAAGGTAGCCAAATGAAAACCGAAACCACCCGTCCTTACTCGGTTCTCTTAAGGTAGCAAAGCGGTCGGAAGGTGGGGGATTGTCCAGACCGATCTCTCATCCAGTAACCGTGCACTCTTTCGTACGATCAAAGACTCGATGGAGACCGTGTAACTAGGCCGACCCCGAGATGGCGCCTGGTCACAAATCAGAGAAGGCAGCCAAATTGACATTGTACAGTGATGAGTGGAAGAGACCCATAGAAATGCTTGATAAATGGGATTCCCTCTGAGTACAATGCTGAGGAGTTAATGGAAGGTCTAAAACTCGGAGAAGGTAGCCAAATTGACATTGTACAGTGATGAACTAATGGAATATCCCAAACTTAGATGCTATGGCGTTAAAGAGACCCATAGAAATGCGTGATAAATGGGATTCCCTCTGAGTACAATGCTGAGGAGTTAATGGAAGGTCTAAAACTCGGAGAAGGTAGCCAAATTGACATTGTGCAGTGATGAGTGGAAGAGCCACATAGAAATACGTGATAAATGGCATTCCCTCTGAGTACAATGCTGAGGAGTTAATGGAAGGTCTAAAACTCGGAGAAGGTAGCCAAATTGACATTGTACAGTGATGAACTAATGGAATATCTCAAATTTAGATGCTATGGCGTTAAAGAGACCCATAGAAATGCGTGATAAATGGGATTCCCTCTGAGTACAATGCTGAGGAGTTAATGGAAGGTCTAAAACTCGGAGAAGGTAGCCAAATTGACATTGTACAGTGATGAGTGGAAGAGCCACATAGAAATGCATGATAAATGGCATTCCCTCTGAGTACAATGCTGAGGAGTTAATGGAAGGTCTAAAACTCGGAGAAGGTAGCCAAATTAACATTGTACAGTGAACTAATGGAATATCCCAAACTTAGAAGCTATGGCGTTAAAGAGACCCATAGAAATGCGTGATAAATGGGATTCCCTCTGAGTACAATGCTGAGGAGTTAATGGAAGGTCTAAAACTCGGAGAAGGTAGCCAAATTGACATTGTACAGTGATGAACTAATGGAATATCCCAAACTTAAATGCTATGGCGTTAAAGAGACCCATAGAAATGCGTGATAAATGGGATTCCCTCTGAGTACGATGCTGAGGAGTTAATGGAAGGTCTAAAACTCAGAGAAGGTAGCCAAATTGACATTGTACAGTGATGAGTGGAAGAGCCACATAGAAATGCGTGATAAATGGCATTCCCTCTGAGTACAATTCTGAGGAGTTAATGGAAGGTCTTAAACTCGGAGAAGGTAGCCAAATTGACATTGTACAGTGATGAACTAATGGAATATCCCAAACTTAGATGCTATGGCGTTAAAAGAGACCCATAGAAATGCGTGATAAATGGGATTCCCTCTGAGTACAATGCTGAGGAGTTAATAGAACTCAAACTTAGAGCCTATGGTGCAGAGGAGACGCATAGATTTAAGATTAGAGAAGGTAGTCAAATGAAAACCGAAACCACCCGTCCTTACTCGGTTCTCTCAAGGCAGCGAAGCGGTCGGAAGGTGGGGGATCGTCAAGCTCGATCTCTCATCCAGTAACCGCGCACTCTTTCGTACGATCCAAAACGCGATGGAGACCATGGAACTGGGCCGACCCCGGGATGGTGCCTGGTCACAGATCAGAGAAGGTAGCCAAATTGACATCGTACAGTAGTTGAGGAGCTAATGGAAGATCTCAAGCTGACCCGTAGATTTAAGATTAGAAGGTAACCAAATTAACATAGTCACTTGTGTAGACATACATCCCGGTGTAAAATCTGTCCGAAACTCGAGCATACGGAGAAGTTCTGCTCAGGCAAAGCTGCCTGTAGTTAAATCTCTGGACGATTTTTCAATGTAGGATTTGAATACCCGGAAATAGTGTGTAACAACATTGTACATTATTATAGGGGAAGTCCCATGCATTTCAAGGGACAAAATTTGAAGAATTTTCTGATTCGCCCGCCTCACATGAATAATAAAAGTTTGTATTTCTTTGTCATGGCATCATAAAATTTTTAGATTGTTATACAGGCCAAGCCTGTGGTCTTTCACAAAGAATTAACCAGTTTAGTTACTGACGTATATCGATATTTCTATTACATATTTCAGACGATGGTGCCATGGTAGTTGTTAGTATGCCAAGATACTGCCTGGTGTTATAAAAACAAAATGTTAAGGCGGCGAATGATCAATATGATGATTACCACGGGTATAGGACAAATACAGGGTAGGCATTAATACCAAACTTTAGTTATTTCTAAATTATCCCTAATATTTATAAATAATTCAAATTAAAGTCCATGTGGCATAGAATCATAAATTTTTGATTGTTATACAGGCCAAGGCAAGAGACTTTCACACAGAATTAATGGCAGTTGTTTTTTTGCTAATCAACATTTGTTTAAATAAAAGCTCTTCACCTATGACACGGGTCTACTGACATTCGTGAATGTCATCCTTCAACACCAATGAATTTGTTAATCGATGCGCATATTGAGTTTGGGAAAAGTGTTAACGCTAATATCAATTCATGTGTTTTTATTTTCAGATAAAGGAGACAAGGAGTTTATGGTATCATAGAGAGTTCCAGTTATCTTTGAAGACTTGTGATTGGCCATCCAGTTATCGCTAATAGTTAGTTTACAGTTCTTGGCCGGAAAGAAACGGGTTCGGTGTTAAATTCATTATAATTCACTCCCTAGAACATTTGGGCTTGTTTCATCATGTAGCTTAAACCGGTATCCTCACTAAAAGTCTATCAAATCACTTCTCTATGTAATGGTGTGTCCAAGACTTGTTAGCTTATGTTTCTTTACTGTAACATTTTGATAAAGATATTGATGGGGTTTGTTTGCAATTTTGATTTAACTATGGTTACATATCACCAACGGTCATCAATTTATCTAAATAAACTTGTTATTGCCAAACTAGTATTTTTCTAAAGGAGGTGCATTAAACTGGACCTACAAAATGGCACAAATTTGTTCTTTGTATCAGCAACAGCATAATTGTCTTGATCAAGCAACAGTTTTTCAATGTAGGATTTGAATACCCGGAAATGAATAATGTGACAGTATTGTACATTATTAAAGGGTGGTCCAAGCATTCACTAGGTATGCAAATCAAGGGACAACGTGTGAAGAATTTTCTGATTTATCACCTACCTCACATGAATAATGAAAGTTTGTATTTCTTTGGCACAACATAAAGTTTTAGGTAATTGTATAGGCGAAGGCAAGTCAGTCTTTCACGCTGAATTAACCAGTTTATTTACTTCCATATTTCAATTACATATTACAGACATATCTCCTGTTATGGGTCGGACGATGGCGGATGGTAGTTGTTCATTGGCTAAGCTACATTTTATTTTAAATAAACGATCTTCACCATATTACAATATTTTCGTCAAACTACATAGAATAATTTCCGTCCTATATATCAGACTAATGTGGCCATGGGATAGGTCTAGTTGATGTTGACGGTGATAGTTGTGGATGAGCAGGACACACAGCATATTATACATGGTGATATTAATGTACAGGCAATTGTTATGCAATTGGTGAGGTAAGCATTAATATCAATATTTTCATTAATACAAAATTTCAAACATTATGAGTTTTATTTAAAACATAAAATGTCGTATAATAAAATAAAACCAAGTACGAACAATCCAAACCATTAGACAGAATTCAAAGTCCTAAAAAAATGTTATAGGCAAAATAGTGTAATCAGCAAATGGACTGTTACCCGTGTACAAAATACACGACAAACAGTGGTATAATGTAACACGATGAACCGAATTAGTAATGGTTATTCATAGGAATTTCAGCGCGCTGTATCATGCGGCCTGCCATTGAGTCAACTGGTGTGGTTTCGAATCCCCGGTTGAACCATATGTTAATCCCGAAATACCTAAGTTGTGTCAATTGGACATTAACCGCCATTTCTCTCTCTCTCTCTTTCATAGGAATTTCACAGAAATTTCACGAATTGGGTTGGCTGATTTGGTTTTCGATGTTTTCCTTATTTTGAAACATTAGCAAAACACACATACTTGGTAATTACAACTTCTCTAGTTTGTCTTTGGCTATTGAAATGTGTCTGTTGGCATGCCAAAATACTGCCCGATGTTATAAAAAAAAATGTATAATTGTTGTACATTTTACAGGACAAACAATGTTAAGGCGCCGAATGATCAATATGATGATGATTACCGCGGATATAGGAGAAGACAGACAGGGTAGGTACCAAACTTTAATTATTTCTAAAATATTCCTACAATTTATAAATAATTCAAATTAAATTCCGTGTTATATACTTAATTATAAAATAATTTACTTTCAACAAATCATACTTAAGCTGCAAGCTGTGATTTTCTAGTCGCAAAACAATACAGCATGATGGTAGGAAACATCCGTTTGTAATTTTCGAAAACGTTTCAGATTTGCCGAAATATTTATCGTGTTGTACAGATGGGCAAATTTTCAACGATGTCCTTTTTTCAAACGATATTATTCATGTGGACAATTTAATTGAAATGGTTTACCTTTTTTCCAACAGTGATTTGGATGGATGTCAAGCGGTCGTTTATGGTTCCGGGAACTCGACTTGGAAATGGAAGTTGAATAGGGAAATTCTAGATTTAGCAATAACAGGTTTATGTGTGTATAAATTTTCTAAATTTTCATGGGTCCATCGAAAGGACATTTGGGCTTGTTTACTCCTGTAGTTTAAACCGATATTCTGACTAAAAGTCCATCAAATCATTGTTTGCTCATGTTTCTTTACTGTAAATTTTGATTCAAATATTGATGTGGTTTGTTTGCAATTTGGATTTTATTATTGTCTAAATAAGCTTGTTATTGCCAAACTAGTATTTTTCTAATCAAGTCATCTACAGAGGTCTTCTATTATTAGTTTTCATTTATATTATATGCATGATTGTTTATCTTTTATTTATATTATATACATGATTATGTTTATTTAGAATGTAAGGTCAATAGTGAGTAAACACTTCCAGTTGATCAGGGCACATGGAAAATCCTACCTCCCCCTTCCTAAATGGGAGTTAGGGTTGGGTAGCCGCTCTCAGCACCGACCATTGTCTACAGCTGTCCACTGTTATAATTTTTCATTCATATTATATGCATGATTGTTTATTTAAAATGTAAGGTCAGTAGTGAGTAAATACTTCTGGTTGATTTGAGCACTTTTGAAAATCCTACCACCTCCTTCGTAAATGGTAGTTAGAGTTAGGTAGCCGGCTTTCAATACTGACCACTGATGTCAGAAACGCCTACAAAGATCCGAATCCTTAATTTAGGGTAACATAATAGTTTCTATGACGGTTAGGTCAACATTCTAAATTTTTCATTGTCTTTACTTGGGATTCTTAATGAGGTAAAATTACAATTCTTTCGAAACTTTCGACCGAGCAACAGGATTTATAGGGGTAAAAAGATGTTACCTTTTCATATTTGTATTGTTTTCGAGGGGAGATTTTTATTAAGGTTTATTTCTGTAATTCTCTCATATTACTCAAATAATTACCTTAAAATATTATCTTTCAAGACTGTAGGCTTTTCTGACAGAATATTTGAATGTTTTTGGAAACAAAATATCCATTCAAAGCGCCATTATAAATAAACGTTTCATTTAGTTTTTATGCACCCATAGTTTCAGGCCAAAGGTTTAAATTCTTTTTTTTTTTTCGCGTTCAAAACTTAGAACATCATTTAACTTTATGTGATTTTACCTGAGGTCAAATAACGATTATTTCAAAATGTGACACACCAACATGATTTTGTGTTGGAGAAATGGAATGTTATGTCAGACGTATAAGATGTTTTAATTTATATTTGTATATACTATAATATGATATCAGTCACTAGAGATTGCCTACAAAGATTCACTGTTTATATTAATGTCAGTGTGTCAGGGTAAAATAATACTTTATAAGGACATAGAATGAAGTCGAAATTCAAATAATCCATCTGTTGAATAGATTATATTATTTCTTAATCAATTATTTACTTATAGATAAGAGATTATGATTTGTATTTCCCCAATTATTATACATTAAGTTATTTTTATAGGCCTATATTAAACAATAATTAGATATTTTCATATGCCCATATTTTATGTTACAGAGCAAAATTCTAAATTTTCCATTTTTCTAAACTTGGAATGTAAACCGTTATGGGAATTTGAATGGGGTCAATATTGATTCGAAATTTTCGACATACAAACATGAAGTGATGTGGGGGGAGGTGAGATGTATTATGTCTGTCCGTCCGTCATGCTACAGGTCCAAAATGTGAATTTTCCCTTTTCTCTAAACTTGAAACATACTTGTTTATGGTAATTTGAATGGGGCCAATTATTTTCGAAATTTTTGACATACAAATAATTTAAGGGGAAGGTGGTGGGGCGTTTATATTTTTGTTCTTTTTTTACCTTTACCCACATATTTTAAAATTGTTTAATGTGGGCCAACTGGTAAATTCATCAGTCGAAATAGATTATATTATTTCTTAATCAATTTTTTTTTATTGAAGTTGTAGGACTGATGTCTACTCTTATTATTGGTCAGTTACATTAAATGCATTATTATGTTTAATTACATAATGTAAGGTCAACCGTGAGTAAACACTTCCGGTTGATCAGAGTTAGGGTTGGGTAGCTGGCTCTCAACACTCTACCGCTGATGTCAGAAACGCCTACAAAGAACAGTAGGTTTAACTTCGGGTAACATAATACTTTATTAGGACGTTAGGTGAACATTCAAAATTTTTTCATTGTCTATACTTGAGACATAAAACCTTATGGGATTCTGAATGAGGTCAAATTACTATTCTTTCGAAACTTTCCACAGAGCAGCAGGATTTGATGTTACCTTTTCAGGGGGAGGTTTTGATTAAGGTTAATTATTTCTGTAATTCTCTTATATTACTTAAATAATTACCTTAGAATAATATCTTTGAAGACTGTAGGCTTTTCTGAGGTCAAATAACGATTATTTCAAAACTGGACATACCCATATTATTTTGTGTTGGAGAAATAGGATGTCATGTCAGACACATGTTTTAATTTATATTTGTATATACTTTAATATGATATCAGTCACTAGAGATTGCCTACAAAGATTCACTGTTTATATTAATGTCAGTGTGTTAGGGTAAAATAATACTTTATTATTCATCAGTTGAAATAAGGTTTATTTCTGTAATTCTCTTATATTACTCAAATAATTACCTTAAAATATTCTCTCTTGAAGACTGTAGGCTTGTCTGACAGAATATTTAATGTTTTTTGGAAACAAAATATTCACTCAATACGCCATTATAAATAAACAAATTTTAATGCAAAGGGAGGGATAAATATGTTTAAATCAAATATCCCATGATACTACTTATTATACATGTTGGAATCATTTAGTTATCATTTTAGGCCAAAGGTTAAAATTTAGAACATGAAAAAATTTGTGATTTTACATGAGGTCAAATAACGATTATTTCAAAATTGGACACACCAACATGATTTTGTGTTGTAGAAATGGGATGTTATGTCAGACGTATAAGATGTTTTAATTTATATTTGTATATATTATAATATGATATCAGTCACTAGAGATGACCTACAAAGATATTACAGCAATATCATTGGCATGTGACTTTTCTTTATTGTAATGATATCTCTTATGTTCAATTAATGCACATTATATTGGTTGCTTTACGGGAATTAGAATGGGTCAAAACTATTGAGAAATTTTCGACATACCAACATTACATGTAGTCGCGGGTGCTGGATGGATATGTTTCTGAGGGAAACTGCATTTCAAAGCTTTTAAAATAATGTTTAATATAGACCAACTGATAATTTATCAGTTAAGAGATGATATTATTGTTTCTTTAATCAATTAAATACTCATAGCTGTAGTAAAGAATCATTTACAAATAAAATATTTCACCAACGCTGTGGTTTGCATCTGATTGAGTGGCACTATAAACCTCAGAATGCCTCGTTCGGCATTTCTGTCCAAACGAGGTAAAAAAAAATGCCTCGTTGTCTGCAGTTCCAAAACGAGGTTTTTTAAATTGCCCTTCTTTTGGAACGAGGTATTTTGTTCAGAACGAGGCTTGGTAAAATGCCTCGTTTACTAAACGTGGTTTTTTCAAGATAGTTATTAGCGGTATATCGGCCAATTTGTAAAAATTAAAATTTATGTTATTTAATACGAAAATGAAACCAGTTTAAACTATATTATTATCAGAGAAATTGACAAGACAAGAATACACGCCATCGGTGGAGGTGTAAAACTATTGCAGACACATAACTACCTTGATTGATTTATTGCCCCAATCAGTATAGGTGTTAAGAAACAACTGTGGTGTTGTGACATTTTATTGGGGCAATCAATTAATCAAGGTATAGCTGTGTGTCTGCAATTGTTTTACACCTCCACTGATGGCGTGTATTCTTGTCTTGCCAATTTCTCTGATAATAATATAGTTTGAACTGGTTTTATTTTCGTATTAAATAACATAAATTTTAATTTTTACAAATTGGCCGATATACCGCTAATAACTATCTTGAAAAAACCACGTTTAGTAAACGAGGCATTTTACCAAGCCTCGTTCTGAACAAAATACCTCGTTCCCAAAAAAAGGGCAATTTAAAAAACCTCGTTTCAGAACTGCAGACAACGAGGCATTTTCTTTACCTCGTTTGGACAGAAATGCCGAACGAGGCATTCTGAGGTTTATAGTGTGGGGGAACATCAGCATTGTAATTTTGCTGTGAAAAAAACAAGCCCGTGGTAAATGAAAAATGAGCTTCAGAATAAGCTTCTGAAATCCATGTTCAGGGATATTCCAGCTGCAAAGTGTTTCATTTTATTCTACCCGAACTAGGAATATCTCCATATTGGCTCCCAAGATGCTGTAGGCAGTGTGCGCGCACTCTCTCATAGGGCCTGCCATTGAGTCAACTGGCGTGGTTTCGAATCCCGGGTTGTACGTGGCAAAGAGTAGGGTCGCCTGTCAACCTCGTGGGTTTTCTTCGGGTACTTCGGTTTCCTCCCACTGCTAAAGACCCCTGGGAAGAGTTTATTTCGTCTTAAATATTTAATATCATTCGTGCTCATCGTTTTCTGGTATGATCACAGCCTCAATATTGATTTAAATTGACAAAATGTTCGTGTTTTCAAGGTCGAAGACTTTGGATGATATTGAGTTAGAGGCTGAGCTACTTTAAGTTCGGGAGTGGGGATCACGTGGCTAAGTGGGTAAGGCGCTAGTTCGCTAGCCTGGAGGTCGGGTGTTTGATCCCTGCATTGGCCTAGAAAGCTAATCTCGATTTATCAGCGTGGTTTCCCTTTGCCAGTGATGCAGAACGGAGGGCCTGATGAGGACAACTGTCTAATCGTTCAGATGGGACAAAAAACCGAGATCCCATGTACACATTGGCGTGCACACAAAAGACCCCGTGGCAGTTGGAATTCGATATAAGAGCAGGCCGGAGCGCCGCTACCCGGGCAAATTTCCCCCGTAGCACACTATATGGCGTATGCCCGTCTTCCATTAGCCCAGGTTAGGCACAGAAGAGTAGGATGTCAAAACCATTTCATTTCAAGTTCGGGAGTAACAGTTGTCTTCAATACAAGGGACATTTCAGTATCAAGGCACACAAGACATGAGCAATTCACCATTCCATAGTGGAAGGCGTGGTCTTTACTATATAATAATAAGTCTTTACACTAAAATAGTAAATGGGTGCTGCGATGACCCAATGAGTAAGACGTTGGCTAACCAGTGCTATATTCACTCACACAAGATGCAAGAACATTCATTGCATATTCCTTTGTCATTACGCTTTAAACAGAGCTCCAAATTGGTACCAAATATTTCTATATTACTTCATGACTCACGATTTCATAATACCCAATTGGTCATTGCATTGCAGAATGTTGCATAAAAAGTAATTGCGTGACAAACGAGGCTATCTAAATGGATACAATACCTTAAATCACTGTCCAAAGTTTTAGAGAAGACCCCAGATTAAACGAAGCGCTTTCATGTTGCTGGCCGTTCTAACCAAAGAGTAAAGCAACTTCCAATTTTCCGATCATTTTGTAACCGAAATGCCACTCTATTCCGACCTGAATTCCAACCACCCGATCAGACTGTAGTAGCTGCATTCACAAATAATAATGATGCGCGAAAAATGTGACACAAAGTAGAGTGGCTCCAGACAAAATGTTTTAATTAATCGTCAATTTAGTAAAAAAAATTTTTTATAGATTTCGGGCACTTTAATTTTGCGAACCAGATGAATTATTATTTTGTTGTTTTTATTTTACCTGTATGCCCGAAAAGTTTTGGAAAAAAGGGTTTGCCCCTGAAAATGACGGAAAATTTCAATTTTAAAACTGATTTTGCGATATTGGCTTATTATGGTATTATAAACATTTGAAGGAAGAAATACGACTTTAACGTGCCTATAAATGCGACTTATTTTAATTTTTAAGATTATCACGCCATTATGGGCGCCCTATTCATTCGTGGGCCGTGGGCGCCTAACTAATCTCACTATCATTATATTATGGGCGCCCATGATCTCGTCATTATGGGCACAAACACCGGGATGAGGTACCCCACAAATCATACAGTTTGAATTTGATTATTTCGCCGTTTTGGGCGCCCAATTCATTTGTGGGCTCCTGACCAATATTACTAGCATTATATTATGTGGCCCATGGTCTCAACATTATGGGTGCACCTCTGGAATGAGGCACCACACAAATCATGCCGTTTTGGCCGCCCCGTTGATCATTACGCACTATGTGCAGCCCAACATTATAATAGTAAGTGCAGGAGGACAGCACTACACACAAACAAAAATCTACAAGATAAACCTGCGTACAAGACGTCAAACAATTTCAACCATAAGGGCGATAATCGGGATAGAATCTCGGAAAAAGCTTAAATAATAAGTGTAGTGAGCAAACAGGAGTAAAGCCTGACAACGTGAACATTCTGCAGTACTAAGGGCTAAAACTCTACTGTAATATATATAGTAAGTACAGGGTGACCACACTACACGCAAAACAAAAATTGTGGGCGCCTCTCCGGAATAAGGCAACCCGCAGATCAAGCCGTTTTGGAGCACCCAATTCATTCGTGAGCGCCTAACTAATCCCACTAGCATTATATTATGGGCACCCCTCCTCGATGAGGCACGCCACAGATCATGCAGTTTGAATTTTAATGATCATCACGCCGTTTTAAGCACCAAACTCAATCATGGGTGCCTAACCAATCTCGCTAGCATTATATTATGGGAACCCATGATCTCGTCATTATGGGCGCCCCTCCAGGATGAGGCACCCCTTAAATCATAACGTTTGAATTTAAAAATTTATCACGCCGTTTTGGGCACCCAATTCATTCGTGGACGCCTAGCCAATCTCACTAGCATTATATATGGGGGCCCATGATCTCGGAATTATGTGGTCCCCATAGGAATGAGGCACCCTACAAATCATGACGTTTAGGACGCCCAATTGATCAAGTCGTGTGTGCCAAACAAATCTGATTCGGCATTATGCACTATGTGCAGCCCAACATTATAAGGCGTCTGACCAATCATATCATTATGGGTCGCCCCTCTGGGATAAGGCACCCATACTGATCAAGGCATTTTTGGCGCACATAAGACAAAGTAACATTAGTTGGGCGCCAATCTCGTCGTGGGCACGCCCGAGCATATAAGATGAAAGGAAAGTATAGGTAAGCCTGGAAAAAGAAATTGAAATCTTTGAAAAGTTGAAAATCTTCATTCATTTATTGCCTCGCCTAGCCCAATTACAGTAATTTACAATGAATGTTTTTTTTTCAAAAATCCCCATTTTTTTCCACCAGGCTTACCTAAATTTCGTTTCATCTTATATGCCCGAGTTCGTAAATTTCAATAAAGTCGGGCAATTCGGTTAGAAGAGGGGGACGTATTTTTTAACAGCGTGTTGTGTCGCTCATACTGGTTCTAGTGAGGTAAGCAAGGTCTTATTTTCTCATCAAGATGTTCAGTTATATTGGTCAGGCGTTCACAGGGAATGACACGCGACCGTTTAGCAGTGAAAAGTTGCCCAGTAAAATTGACCGAACACAAGTTGGCCACCTATTCGGCTAGCGACCGATTCGACCGATCCAGCTGGCAACCTGTTCATTGGCAACCGAATAAAGACAACACAGTCGCCCAAACCTATCTATGTTTATCAACCAATAAAATCCAACGTTACCTCTATCAAAGGAAAGTAGAATATATATTATTTTTTATCCATTCCTTTAGCTCAGAATAGAGATGTAATTTCGCATTATCTTACAAAATTCTGTACATCCAACTCAATTTAAATGTCGAACAACATATTATAATGGATGACAAATAGACGAAGGAATTTAATACAGATTGTGTATGATTATGTATGAGAGTAAAGGATCAGCTTGTATTGGATGAATAGTTTGATTTATTGAAATATTAACTGGTTTATGATTATATTTTCAGACAGCTTTCAAGATGTATTCTATTCACAGACAAAAGTCTTTTACATTCCGAATCTCAGGAGGTTAGTTACAATTCTATATAGCTCCTTTACTCATTTAGAGTTTGCTTATATGGACACAGATCACCAAATATTCATGGGTAAACAAGGGCGAAAGTTATTTTTAGTCCTTCTCTCTCTCTCCCTTTTCCCCCTTTTGCATGGCGATTTTTGTTGAATTTTTGGTGTAGAATCGAAGAAAAGGGTTTGAAAATACATTTTCTGCCAGGTTTTGGTGAATATTCATGATTTTGAGGCGGAAGGATACAAGAGTTGTGAGGTTGGTTACGTTGAAAGGGAGGGCCGAAAATTGCAAGGTTAGCTGTCTCTACTTCCAGCTTGTCTATCTCAAGTTTTTCATGAAGAACCTCATACATGCTTTTGGGCAAGAGTTTGCCACATGTTGCTCCATCTGTGGCAGAAAGCGTTTTACCCAACGAATATTTGGGAAAAAGTTACAACCGGTCTAAGAGACGAGAATTAACATTAAAGTCAATGGGGCAATAATTAGTGATCTGTGGCCTGTCTGTGTATGACAAGGCTGTGACTGATATGCCTTAGTTTTGAAAATATGATGACTAATTTGTCAGAAAATATGTATAAAATAACTTGACTACAGAAAAACTAAAAAAAAATAAATTTAAAAAAAATTTTATCAAAGTTTTGGGAAAAATTGTGATTTTACTGCAAATTTTACAATTTTCAGTTTTTATTTCATTTCTAACAGTAATAAAAATATTTCAATGTCCAATTTTGGTGTATTCAGCCTCAGAAAGCACAGATAAAGTGAACAACATTGTAATTTCACCTAATTTTGTCTAAAAATCAGAAATATTCACAGAAAATCTCCAGATTCTCCCATTTCGGTGTAAAAATTAATGCTTTCATACCTACTCAAATGACTCAAAATTTCTAAAAATGCGCTTATTTTCATTGCTAATTTAACTTAGATGGGATCTATAAGTTTGTCAAGTTTAGAAATAGCTCCAGCTTTCCTACAGAAAATGGAAAATTGGCAACACTGAGTTAATAATATACAGCAGATGGGTTTGTACAAAATGTTCAAAACAGGGGTAGGCTCAATTTGGCCACTATTTTACCCAGAACAAGCATTTTTTTCTTCTTTGAAGCATTAAATTCTTGCATTTTCTTCATGTAGGAAGCAATATCCCAGTCTTTATAGACATTTTTCACCCCATCTTTATGTTTAGAGGGGCTATAAATGCCCCACCCCGCCCATTTTTATTAATGTGTTTTGAGAGATTTAATTGCACCTGTGTTGACAATTAAATGATAATAATTGGATTTTGTTGTTGAATTACAGATGGGAATGTTATTTTTCACCAATAAATGGTCATTTTGTACATTTCAAGGATTTCTGACCTTTTTTGTTCATAGTGAAACTTAGAACCTTGAGACCTGTCAGGCCAGTAAGACCACACCCTGATACAGAACTGGTGTAGATGTGTAAATGTCAGCTTAATGGTCAATATTTTCTTATCAAAATCTAGGATTTGTGGTGTTTGTTGCATTTATGTCACTTATAGAACAGTAAAATGTTAATTTTGCTCCTTTTCGGGCCTCTTTTATGTTGTCAACTATGTCATAACTACCTTTTTTACTTCATTTTTTAAGGCAATTGATGTAAAGGCCCAAACATCTTGCTTCAGTACAATAATTGCAATAAAGATTTGTATGATGCCTCTGAGGTTTGAGATGTTGAAAACATTAAACTATTACCAAATTTGTGAAAATTGTGTATTCTGTGACCCTTTTGTTAGAGAGGGGTGGACATAGGCCCAACATTCCTTTTTATTCTTTCAGCAAGGCCTATTTTAACCATAATTCATATTTATTGCACCTATTTTAGCTTCTATGTACATATATTAGCCAGGGATGGTAAAACATATCTGTTAGACAGATTCCTTTGGTAATGTTAGCTCTGCAACCAAAGATAAGATTGATTCAGTCATTGACATTTTTAGGGGGTGGGGTTACATGTTTCAGTACAGACCCCTATAATTACAATGAATGCAATTGATTTGTGATTTTTCTGTTTGCATATTGTCCAGGGTTTCCAAAAATATATTACTTGCCAGTCTGGTTATCTAAAAAAGTGGAAAATTATTGGTTTTTTGAAAGATGCTACCTGTAAATTTTGTACATTTTTCATGACATGGCAGTAAAAAAATATATTTTTGATAAAAATTTCAAATTATGAGCGTTTTCTATGTAGTTTGTTTGCAACTTGTCTAATTTTTTCACAGAGCTCATATACTGCCTCTATTAAAAAAGATTTTTTAAATTTTAGCACAAAAGGCCCAGGGACCCGAGATGCACCACTGTACTTAAAGCAGCATGTGTACTTAAAGGGCCATCATTTTTGCAGTTATTCTTTGATTTTGATTTCCTTTCACCAGCATGTTGCCAGAACATATGGGAAGCAAATACAAAAGGCCTTTTGGTGATATCCGAAGTTTCACCCCTATATAGGACACAGATCACCAAATATTCATGGGCCGTCACCCACGAAACAAGGGCGAAAGTTATTTTTAGTCCTTCTCTCTCTCTCCCTTTTCCCCCTTTTGCATGGCGATTTTTGTTGAATTTTTGGTGTAGAATCGAAGAAAAGGGTTTGAAAATACATTTTCTGCCAGGTTTTGGTGAATATTCATGATTTTGAGGCGGAAGGATACAAGAGTTGTGAGGTTGGTTACGTTGAAAGGGAGGGCCGAAAATTGCAAGGTTAGCTGTCTCTACTTCCAGCTTGTCTATCTCAAGTTTTTCATGAAGAACCTCATACATGCTTTTAGGCAAGAGTTTGCCACATGTTGCTCCATCTGTGGCAGAAAGCGTTTTACCCAACGAATATTTGGGAAAAAGTTACAACCGGTCTATATTGTCTGTGTATGACAAGGCTGTGACTGATATGCCTTAGTTTTGAAAATATGATGACTAATTTGTCAGAAAATATGTATAAAATAACTTGACTACAGAAAAACTAAAAAAAACTAAATTTAAAAAAAATTTTATCAAAGTTTTGGGAAAAATTGTGATTTTACTGCAAATTTTACAATTTTCAGTTTTTATTTCATTTCTAACAGTAATAAAAATATTTCAATGTCCAATTTTGGTGTATTCAGCCTCAGAAAGCACAGATAAAGTGAACAACATTGTAATTTCACCTAATTTTGTCTAAAAATCAGAAATATTCACAGAAAATCTCCAGATTCTCCCATTTCGGTGTAAAAATTAATGCTTTCATACCTACTCAAATGACTCAAAATTTCTAAAAATGCGCTTATTTTCATTGCTAATTTAACTTAGATGGGATCTATAAGTTTGTCAAGTTTAGAAATAGCTCCAGCTTTCCTACAGAAAATGGAAAATTGGCAACACTGAGTTAATAATATACAGCAGATGGGTTTGTACAAAATGTTCAAAACAGGGGTAGGCTCAATTTGGCCACTATTTTACCCAGAACAAGCATTTTTTTCTTCTTTGAAGCATTAAATTCTTGCATTTTCTTCATGTAGGAAGCAATATCCCAGTCTTTATAGACATTTTTCACCCCATCTTTATGTTTAGAGGGGCTATAAATGCCCCACCCCGCCCATTTTTATTAATGTGTTTTGAGAGATTTAATTGCACCTGTGTTGACAATTAAATGATAATAATTGGATTTTGTTGTTGAATTACAGATGGGAATGTTATTTTTCACCAATAAATGGTCATTTTGTACATTTCAAGGATTTCTGACCTTTTTTGTTCATAGTGAAACTTAGAACCTTGAGACCTGTCAGGCCAGTAAGACCACACCCTGATACAGAACTGGTGTAGATGTGTAAATGTCAGCTTAATGGTCAATATTTTCTTATCAAAATCTAGGATTTGTGGTGTTTGTTGCATTTATGTCACTTATAGAACAGTAAAATGTTAATTTTGCTCCTTTTCGGGCCTCTTTTATGTTGTCAACTATGTCATAACTACCTTTTTTACTTCATTTTTTAAGGCAATTGATGTAAAGGCCCAAACATCTTGCTTCAGTACAATAATTGCAATAAAGATTTGTATGATGCCTCTGAGGTTTGAGATGTTGAAAACATTAAACTATTACCAAATTTGTGAAAATTGTGTATTCTGTGACCCTTTTGTTAGAGAGGGGTGGACATAGGCCCAACATACCTTTTTATTCTTTCAGCAAGGCCTATTTTAACCATAATTCATATTTATTGCACCTATTTTAGCTTCTATGTACATATATTAGCCAGGGATGGTAAAACATATCTGTTAGACAGATTCCTTTGGTAATGTTAGCTCTGCAACCAAAGATAAGATTGATTCAGTCATTGACATTTTTAGGGGGTGGGGTTACATGTTTCAGTACAGACCCCTATAATTACAATGAATGCAATTGATTTGTGATTT
This sequence comes from Patella ulyssiponensis, assembly GCA_963678685.1. Classification (NCBI taxonomy): domain Eukaryota; kingdom Metazoa; phylum Mollusca; class Gastropoda; family Patellidae; genus Patella; species Patella ulyssiponensis. The sequence continues at coordinate 46,297,537 of OY783225.1, read as the reverse complement.
TTCTGTTTGCATATTGTCCAGGGTTTCCAAAAATATATTACTTGCCAGTCTGGTTATCTAAAAAAGTGGAAAATTATTGGTTTTTTGAAAGATGCTACCTGTAAATTTTGTACATTTTTCATGACATGGCAGTAAAAAAATATATTTTTGATAAAAATTTCAAATTATGAGCGTTTTCTATGTAGTTTGTTTGCAACTTGTCTAATTTTTTCACAGAGCTCATATACTGCCTCTATTAAAAAAGATTTTTTAAATTTTAGCACAAAAGGCCCAGGGACCCGAGATGCACCACTGTACTTAAAGCAGCATGTGTACTTAAAGGGCCATCATTTTTGCAGTTATTCTTTGATTTTGATTTCCTTTCACCAGCATGTTGCCAGAACATATGGGAAGCAAATACAAAAGGCCTTTTGGTGATATCCGAAGTTTCACCCCTAGTGTATGACAAGGCTGTGACTGATATGCCTTAGTTTTGAAAATATGATGACTAATTTGTCAGAAAATATGTATAAAATAACTTGACTACAGAAAAACTAAAAAAAACTAAATTTAAAAAAAATTTTATCAAAGTTTTGGGAAAAATTGTGATTTTACTGCAAATTTTACAATTTTCAGTTTTTATTTCATTTCTAACAGTAATAAAAATATTTCAATGTCCAATTTTGGTGTATTCAGCCTCAGAAAGCACAGATAAAGTGAACAACATTGTAATTTCACCTAATTTTGTCTAAAAATCAGAAATATTCACAGAAAATCTCCAGATTCTCCCATTTCGGTGTAAAAATTAATGCTTTCATACCTACTCAAATGACTCAAAATTTCTAAAAATGCGCTTATTTTCATTGCTAATTTAACTTAGATGGGATCTATAAGTTTGTCAAGTTTAGAAATAGCTCCAGCTTTCCTACAGAAAATGGAAAATTGGCAACACTGAGTTAATAATATACAGCAGATGGGTTTGTACAAAATGTTCAAAACAGGGGTAGGCTCAATTTGGCCACTATTTTACCCAGAACAAGCATTTTTTTCTTCTTTGAAGCATTAAATTCTTGCATTTTCTTCATGTAGGAAGCAATATCCCAGTCTTTATAGACATTTTTCACCCCATCTTTATGTTTAGAGGGGCTATAAATGCCCCACCCCGCCCATTTTTATTAATGTGTTTTGAGAGATTTAATTGCACCTGTGTTGACAATTAAATGATAATAATTGGATTTTGTTGTTGAATTACAGATGGGAATGTTATTTTTCACCAATAAATGGTCATTTTGTACATTTCAAGGATTTCTGACCTTTTTTGTTCATAGTGAAACTTAGAACCTTGAGACCTGTCAGGCCAGTAAGACCACACCCTGATACAGAACTGGTGTAGATGTGTAAATGTCAGCTTAATGGTCAATATTTTCTTATCAAAATCTAGGATTTGTGGTGTTTGTTGCATTTATGTCACTTATAGAACAGTAAAATGTTAATTTTGCTCCTTTTCGGGCCTCTTTTATGTTGTCAACTATGTCATAACTACCTTTTTTACTTCATTTTTTAAGGCAATTGATGTAAAGGCCCAAACATCTTGCTTCAGTACAATAATTGCAATAAAGATTTGTATGATGCCTCTGAGGTTTGAGATGTTGAAAACATTAAACTATTACCAAATTTGTGAAAATTGTGTATTCTGTGACCCTTTTGTTAGAGAGGGGTGGACATAGGCCCAACATACCTTTTTATTCTTTCAGCAAGGCCTATTTTAACCATAATTCATATTTATTGCACCTATTTTAGCTTCTATGTACATATATTAGCCAGGGATGGTAAAACATATCTGTTAGACAGATTCCTTTGGTAATGTTAGCTCTGCAACCAAAGATAAGATTGATTCAGTCATTGACATTTTTAGGGGGTGGGGTTACATGTTTCAGTACAGACCCCTATAATTACAATGAATGCAATTGATTTGTGATTTTTCTGTTTGCATATTGTCCAGGGTTTCCAAAAATATATTACTTGCCAGTCTGGTTATCTAAAAAAGTGGAAAATTATTGGTTTTTTGAAAGATGCTACCTGTAAATTTTGTACATTTTTCATGACATGGCAGTAAAAAAATATATTTTTGATAAAAATTTCAAATTATGAGCGTTTTCTATGTAGTTTGTTTGCAACTTGTCTAATTTTTTCACAGAGCTCATATACTGCCTCTATTAAAAAAGATTTTTTAAATTTTAGCACAAAAGGCCCAGGGACCCGAGATGCACCACTGTACTTAAAGCAGCATGTGTACTTAAAGGGCCATCATTTTTGCAGTTATTCTTTGATTTTGATTTCCTTTCACCAGCATGTTGCCAGAACATATGGGAAGCAAATACAAAAGGCCTTTTGGTGATATCCGAAGTTTCACCCCTATATAGGACACAGATCACCAAATATTCATGGGCCGTCACCCACGAAACAAGGGCGAAAGTTATTTTTAGTCCTTCTCTCTCTCTCCCTTTTCCCCCTTTTGCATGGCGATTTTTGTTGAATTTTTGGTGTAGAATCGAAGAAAAGGGTTTGAAAATACATTTTCTGCCAGGTTTTGGTGAATATTCATGATTTTGAGGCGGAAGGATACAAGAGTTGTGAGGTTGGTTACGTTGAAAGGGAGGGCCGAAAATTGCAAGGTTAGCTGTCTCTACTTCCAGCTTGTCTATCTCAAGTTTTTCATGAAGAACCTCATACATGCTTTTGGGCAAGAGTTTGCCACATGTTGCTCCATCTGTGGCAGAAAGCGTTTTACCCAACGAATATTTGGGAAAAAGTTACAACCGGTCTAAGAGACGAGAATTAACATTAAAGTCAATGGGGCAATAATTAGTGATCTGTGGCCATATAGATCCACTGAACACTTTAACCCACATGGTTTACATCATTTTCTCTTGGATATAAACCTGTACACTTTTTCCCATTTGCTCATTCATATTCACAAACATATTATATAACCATATGAGGTTTTCTTGATATTCTCTAACATTTTTACCCCTACTCTTCCTCGGATGAACTCTAGCATGCTCATGAACACAGTATTATGGTATAGGGTTTACTTGGATGTGAAGTCCTAAGGATGATTTATTCTCTGCTATGCATAACCGTGAAGCAAAGCTTTACTTAAGAACCTAAGCTAAGGTAGACTAAGCAAGCAGAAAAATTCTGTCAATTGTAGTGAGCAAAGCTGACCTAAACTGGTCTTGCCAAGTTGTTAGATGGATCAATGGTCTTGTTGCTGTTTGGCTGCATTGTTTTGAGCTTTGCTCGAAAATTGATCTGCGAGCATGTTTCAACATTAAAACTTTTGCCACAAAGTTAGGCTTTAAGGCGCTTGAAGGTCTTCAAAGAAAATTCCTTGCTTCAATTAGCTGAGTATATCTGCCTTTACTCTTTTCACATTTATTTACCGGTATGCATGCTCACATTATTAATCGTTGGGTTTTGAGGCGCTTTAAGGTTTGAGAAGAAAATTACTCTCTTCACTTAGTGGAGTATTAATCCGCCTGAACGCTTTTCAGATTTATTCATGTATTCTCATAAACTCATTACTAATCATATAAGGTTTACTTGAATATCTCGAAGATTTTGGCTGAGAGATCCATGTCTGAACTAAATTCACATTGCTATCATTTGTTTCAGTTGAATTGTGAAAAGTCTTCTTAATGTATGATGGATTTGTTGAATATTTCAGTTATCGTTGCTATGGGTACCTCCAAGTGATCATAATAAACATCCGATCACAGTATTAGAATTACCCCAGTCAGCTATGGTATGTCCTAAAGATTTATGTAAGTATATCACAATATGTAATTCTACATTCTCTTCTTTATGTTTCAGCTGGAAATAAAATCATTGAAATGTCAACTGGATAGATTAAACATACATTATGCAAGAGCTAAATCTGCCTGTTGTGGGTCTTTCTTTAGGCCTTAAATGTTATCTGAATTATTTAATAAACATTAATTAACTGATCCAAGCCATAATCAACTCTCGATGGCATAGGATTTCTCTGATTTTAAATATATTAGAATGGGTTCAACCATATCTTGATTAATTTAAAAATGGATGAGCGAGACTTGGCTTCAAACAACCAGTAAGGTATTTTCAGTTATCACACACCTCTTGTCAAACCTTCTAAGGCTAATGTCTTCGCTCACAATGGAGTAATTTGGATGAAATTTTCTAATTATTCATTTTACATTATCTATTTTCGAACTATTACAACAAGAATGGCCAACTCTTTATTAAACTCTTCTAATGTATCTTTAAGAATAAATTTCTGAACAATAATACAATTTTGAGTAAAAATGTAGTACATGTATTTTGAAATCATGATGGGTTTTTTTTTTCATATTTTTGTAGTTCCCAATGTGAGAATATTTCCCAGGAGACATTGTTTTAATTATAATGTTTATGTATTTGTTCTAGATATTGTTCATCTAACAATGGAGGGATCTGGTGATCCAGAAGCAGATTTCTCTCCCTTTGTTAGTCAGTATTTATCAACAGACGGGCAAACACAAAATGACGGTATGTGCAATATTTATCTTGATCTTTTGATGTAATTTTCCAATTATTTCTTTTAGAATCGAGGAAAGGTTGAGAAATTAGATTTGTAATAGATCTCCCATTTTGATATTTTTGATATCTGCCATATATTATGTGTATCTAGAGATAATTAAGCAGAGTGATTACGTGTTAAAAGTGGAAAATATGTTTTCTCTTATACGATTGATTCAGACGTATCTGCAGATTTTTTGCACAAGAACTTTTGTGATCAACCCACTTAAAAAAAATATCTTGTTTTTGTGGATGGCATAAATTTTTGTAGATGGCCAAGTACTTTTAGATTTTTTTAATGAATCTTTTATATTGAGTTATAGTTTTTATTACATAAGTAAGATCAAAGGCACAACAAGCCAGATTGTTTTCAAATGTCAAGAGTTTGTACTATTCTAATGTAAAGACTGTTTTAATATGTATTTAAAAATACATTATGGAAGATTAGATAAAGAGCTCACAGTTCTCACTATAATAGTTAAAAACTAGATAATGTAAAGGGAATTTGCTGAAAATTTTGGTCAAATTGATCCACTATGAACCAAGATTTTGAACTTTTGGCCTAGCATCAATCATTATGACTAAAGTCGATACAATAAAAAACATAAGTCTCAATTATCCATTTCATGATTAAATCATCAATGTAAGTTGAGCAGCAAATCGCATCCTAATCCAGTAAATATTGTTGGCTAGCGTTGACATCAAGAGTTTATTATGGTCTGGATATGTTAATTAATGTCTATAATTTATTATGTGACCCATGGTAAATAATAAACGGATTTTTTCGATTATGAACAAACTAGTTAACTTTGGTTATTATAAACTTACCTGTGTGTTTGAAATCAGCTCCCGTTAAATAAAATCCATTGCACAGCTAAATATCCCAACGAATAAAAACAGTTCTCTCTTGAATTAGATTTTATTTGACGATATATTATTTTATGTACAGAACCTTGTGAGAAGCCTAGTATATTGTGGTCCGGGTATTTTAGTCAACCAGTTTATAGAGTAAATGAGAAGACATGTGATGTACCTAGTAATATATTTATATTAGATGGTCCTAGTTCCGATATCCATATGGATGACCCAGTATTACAGGTATTTACCACTTTTTATCCTCCACAGCTGTATATGCTTCTGACGAACCTGATGGTTTTTTTTATTATTACATACACATTACTGACTTGATAATCTTGATTTGCTCAATTTATTGCCCCTCCCTATGGGCTATGATAGTACTGCAGATGAGACTTACCTATGTGCAAAAGTGAGAGACAGAATTTTGCTCAGTCAGCCTACTCATCTTCTAAGATCGCTTTTATGTGCAGAAACAATTTCCTTGTCCGCTCCTCATGCCCCCGCCCCCTTGCAAATAAAGTGAGAATCTAGATTGATATTGAGAACAGTACTAGTGTTGCCATGTTGTTCGGATGGAACATTTTAGTATTAATGTATATCAATGTTATTGACTGTTGGAAACACCAGTTCGTTTGCTCTTTAGATCATAAATTGGTTCAAGTGGCGTGATTTCGATCCCAATCTTGTACATGGCTTTTCTCCGGATTGTTTGATTCCCCCCCCCACCCCAATGCAAATGCGCATGCAAATTGTTGCAATAAAATTGTACTATATGTTACATTAAACCCCAATCCTTGTTCATACACAAAATACCATTTTTAAATCAAAATGTGACCAGAAGAGTTAGTCTTTCTTTAAACAGTCTAGAACCTTTTATTAATTGCATTTATGTATCTGAAATTAATATGTGGTTATTGCAGGCCAAAGAGATATTTAAGCATATTTGTCCGGATGAAGACTTTTTACCGAAACCGCCTCATCCAGATGACATTATTTATGTAGATGAAACAGAGGCTACAGCTGGGGAGGGGGAATCATGGGTAGGAGAAAAAGAAGAGGGAAAAGATGACCAAAAGAATGGAACTAGTCAGAAAGCAGAACAAGCAGAAACAGAGAGTGAAGAGACAAAAGAAACTCCCCAAAAAACCCTCCAGGAAACAACACATGACTCTGACTTGCAAAGTGATCAAAATAATGTTGCTGCCAATAAACAATAATTATAAAGTACAGTATTCAATGCCGTAACCATCTTTGTGCTTAACTCGTTGTTTAGTTTGGTGCCAAACCTTGGAAGGTCTGTTGCATTGAATATTCTGTGTGGTTGCTACGGCAATTATATGTACCTTGAAAGTATAATTATATTTGTTCTTTATTTACACGTTGATTTTTGAAGCAGGATGGTTATTACTGGAATAACTTAAAATACCTTGAAATTAATAATTGTTGACTGGCTCAATAATATAAAGATCTTAATCCAGTAGAAGTGGATATATGTATATATAGGATACTACATGTTTTTATACGCCCACATTTTCATAAGGACGAATATTGTCGTTGTCCCTGTCCGTCAACAATTTGTTTGTGGACCTCACAGGTCACAATTCTTTTCTGATCTTGACGAAGCTTAAAATATAGGTTTATCTCCAAAAGATCTCAGTTCTTTTCGATACTGACATGTATCACATCGAAACTTCATGGATTATTACCCCTGATTGTACGAAAAATCACGTTTTTAGCTTGTGGACACTTTAGAGGTCACAATTTTAATCTGATTTAGATGAAGCTTGAAATGCATGTTTATAACCCAAAGATGTAAATCACATTTTTAGCTTGTGGTCCCTCTCGAGTTCGCAATTATTATCCAATTTAAAAAAGCGTTCGAGTGTATCACCGTTATACCGTGATTTTGATCGATCTTGAATTTCTTGCAAATCGGACCTGAATTGTCTTACAAAATGGACGCCCCGCGTACGCAGATAGTGTAAACATCTGGCCCCGAGTTCACAAAGCATTCTCAGACTTAAGTTGAGAATTTACTCAAAATTGTTATCCCTATTTTAACTAAAATGCAGCCCGTTATAACAATTTTGTTGTTTTAATATATCACATACATGAATAAGAAACTATATGCAAAGTTTTGTGTTTCTGCATCAAAGATATTTCTCATAAACAGTGATTGAAAGTTGAGTAAATTGTCAACTTAAGTCTGAGAATGCTTTGTGAACTCGGGGCCTGGTATATTAAGGTTGTGAACCCTCTAGAGGTCACAATTTTGAAACGATTTGTGATGAAATATGAAATACATGTTTATAACCCAAAGATCTTGGTTCCTTTCAATATTCACGCATATAGGATGGCAACTTCCTGAATTATGGCCCTTGATTGTACGAAAAATCGCTGCTTTTTTTTTGAGCTTGTTCTCTGTCCATCTCTTGCAAAATGTGGCATTTCTTGCATGGCAACCGCTTCTTATTTATACTGTTAAAATATTATATAATTACACAATGTCTAAATCATGTATAGGAAGAGGGGTTAAGAACGGTATAAGGCATGCACTTTAGATCATAAGATCTGCCATTGAGTCAAGAGATGAGTGGTTTCTATCTCTCAAATATATGTGACAAGTAGTAGGTCGCTTGTCTAACCTTCTGGGTCTTCTCCAGATCCTCTGGGGTTACTCGCACTTCAAAAGACCCCTAAATGCAAGCAAATTATTGGGAAAATGACCTAAATTATGTTGACTGGGTGATAAACCAAATTCTCTAAATCAATTATACATTAAGTACAGAAGTGGAAATAATGATTGTAGTTGCACCTGACCAAATGTTACTTGAATTGTAAAGTCTGCCTGCGTACATATGAAATTTAAGCACCAAAATATAGAGGAATGGTGTATGTACATTGTCTCCAAATTTCAGCTCGAAATATTGAGACGTTTGAGTTGTTTGGATGTGAATGTCAAAACCACTTATCCGGACAGTAACCCTTTTAAGATTTGGGGTGAAATTTTTCATTGGGTGCCATTCCTTTAAAAGTGTATACAGCGCAGGGCCCATGTGCTGTACACATGGTACAAGGTAAATTTCACCTACACGGGTCAACTTTTCCAGATGAAGACTGTCAGGTTTAAGTTGTTTGGAAACCTATTACATATATTGAGTTCGATGCAGGTCCCTAAGGTTGAGGATTTTATGGGTTTTTAACACAAAATTAAGCAGTTTTATTCACCAAAATATAATTGGGGTTTGCCCTTTAAGAAGACTCCAAAAAAGACATTATAAAATGATAACAAACAACTGATTTTAGTCAAATGTTAGTTAAAATTTATAAACTATGAAAAGTTATATTGATGACCAGATAATTTAATTCCAGTAGAACTGGATAGCAATGTATAATCATGATCTATTTAAAGATACATTATGGGAGATTGGATAACAAGTTGGCACTTCTCACTATAATAGTTAAAAACTGGATAATGTAACGGCCATTTGCTGAAAATGTCAGTCATATTGATCCACTCGGAACCGAGATTTAAGATTGAATTTTAACTATGAACCGAGAATTAAACTCGATTATCCATTTATTGATTTAATTATGAATGGAAACTATGCAGTAAATCAGGTCATAATCCACTAATTATCGCGGGCAAGCGATGCCATCAAGAGTTTATTATGGTCTGAATAAGTTGATTAATGTCTGATTGATAATTTAGATAACATTTCAGGCCTATAAAAAGAAAGACCTGCTATCACATGTACCTATACTTAGGTAAGAAGGGCGTTCCTGTCCATATGTACCTGTGCCTGCAATAGGCAGATTTAGCTCTTGCATAATGTATGTTAAATATTTGTTATCTTATAATAGGGTACCTTCGTTATTCACCATCGTGTAATAAATTATGAAATACAAAACATAGTTCAGACTGGAAACTCTGTGATATATTGTAGAACATGTCATGTCTATTGAAAGATTATTACATCTGATGTATTGAGCTTATTATACAATAAAACTATCAAAAACATGAATAAAGGCAGTTTATTGTAAATGAGAAAAAGATAACAAGCATCGAACAGATTCGAACACTAAAGAAGTCTGAGAACACGCCGATTTTTTGTAATCAGTTTTGGGTTGGGACTCTAAGGGTTTGTTTACAAGAAAAGGGGCTAACCCTCGTTGGCGAGCTAGCTCATCTAAAGGATTTATAGAATAACAGTATTTATGAGGGAAGTAGGCCAGCTCGCATTTCAGAAACATATTTCATGGCTCAAACCCGGCAACCAGCGATACTGTCTTGGTAGGTGTAAATCAAGGCGCCACGAGTCTGTGTGCAGACAAGTATTTGGCAGGCGACATTTCAGTCTCCACGTTTTCATGTGTTTGGAACCCGGCATATTGTTACACCATAAGATAGTTAACAGGGACTGAATCCCTAATATTTGGCACCTAGAAATTGACATAAACAGATTTACATTCAATTTCAAATCAGATATGTTCGGCGAAATACGCCAGAAGTCTCAACCGAATGGGAATCTCTAGCGTCTGGTTAGTCCAATCTAGTAGGCCTATTTATTGCAGATGCTCTCCAGATAAGAAAATGCCGTCACTATTTGACATGACTTGTGGAATTTGTCTAGCCTCGTTCTTCGGGTCCCTAGTTACAAATGGCACCGAAGCGCATTATGGTGTACCAATGGTAAAATGTTTATGTAATCTTAAGTAGTGGATATCAAAAGCCCACCTTTTCGCGGTAAGATCACAACATCAATGTTAATTTAAATTGACAAATATTTCGTGTTTTCAATGTCGAAGACTTTGGATGATAGAGATTTGTAGCTACTTTAACTTGTGAGAGCTTGCTGTCGACGTAACGGATCGATTGCGGATCAACGTGCAATTCTTTATAAAAGCTGTTTGGTATTTGGCAACTCGTCACGTAGGCTTCGAAGTGGACCAGGACTCCATTTATTACTCTACTTCGAATACCAGCTACTATCCAATTCATTAGTTACGTAAATGTGCGTTCGTTCGTTTTTGCATTTTAATGAACGTCAACTTCCACCAACGGCGATATCATAATCAAGGTAAATGTGTGATATTTCGCGAGTTTTTATATATGTTAAAACTACCACAGTGCATGAGTAAAGAACTTCGTAAGATATTAATTAACTGTTCGTCAATAACAGCAACCACTTTCGACCGACAATTGCTTTTACATTCTACCCATTATTACTAGCTGTCCAATACTTTATTTACGTATATGTGCGACGTTTCGCGAGTTTTGATGTTTGTAAGAACTATCTTATTGTATGGTTGAAGAACTTCGTAGGATATTAGTCAACTCTTTGTGAATAACAGCAAACACTAAAAACCGACAACTGCGTTCATATTCTAACCATTATTGCAGGTTTCATCTTGAGAATGTCTCAAGTGTTTTCAACAAATTCAATATCTGAAATTTTCAACATACAAACCATCCAGATCTGTTAAAATTAAAATTTCCGTTCCTGGAGATATACAAAGAGTATCATAAAAACAGAGTACTTGAAAGGCAAATTTGTGCCTTTATTAAAAAGACACAGTGAAGAGTAGCGAGTAGTGTTAGCGCTTTGATAATAATATAATCATAAATGTAATTCATGGAAACTCATCTCCTTGATTATCTGTTACAGAGCCAGCGATATTTTTTCTTCTTGCTATTCCAAACCTTAGTGTCGGATTAAGAACCACAGATGCTCTAAGCACCTAGACGTTTTTGGTGCCCCCCCCCACTTATATATTTAACATACTAGGCTACCTGTCCACAGTTAACTCCGCTTGAAAAAGACACTGAGCTAGTTGACCGACATTTTTTAAAGTCCTAAATCGACGATTTTAGCCGAAAAGACAAAGCATACTTTGAGATGTATCTATTAAGCTTCCATTTCATGGAGGGGGGTTGGGATGGCCTAGTGGTCTAGAGTGCCGCGCTTCGACCTCTAGCTGGCCGGTCACCTCTGGCTTGCGGCTGTGGTTTCGAGCCCTGGTGTGAGCGTATGTGGCATGGAGATAGGGGCGCCTTCTCAACCTCGTAGGTTTCCTCCGGGCACTCCGGTTTCCTCCTACTGCTAAAGACCCCTATGCGCAAGCGAATTATTGAAATAAAAATTTAAAAAAAAACATGTTAGTCCCGAAATGACCTAGTTGTGTCGAGTGGACGTTAAACCCCATTTCTCTCTCTCTCTCCATTTAATGGAATGGAATGGGCTTATTTAGTCTGTGTGTGTGAGCCAGATGTGAAACGGCGTACAACCGCAATATAAAACAATAATCATGTACTATTTTTTGGGGATATGGCGGTCATTCAGGGCAGAGATGTATTCTCGAAGTATGAAGTAGATGGATCTCAGTGTGCAGAATGATGTATTTAATCCAAAATATAAACAATAATAAACCATAAACAACCGCCAAACACGTGATTACAGTTTTGTTTTTACGCCCACATTTTCTTGTGAACGTATTGTGCTGTCGCCCTTGTTTGACCGTCCGTTCGGATGCCCGGACGTCCGTTCACAATTTGTTTGTGGATACTCTACATGTCACAATTTTTATCCGATTTTAACTAAACTTGAAACATAAGTGTGTCTACCAAATATCCGGCCCCTGATTGTACGAGAAACCAAGTTTTTAGCTTGTAGACACTCTGATTTTGATGAAACTTGAAAAATGTTTATAACCCAAGATCTTGCTTCCTTTCGATATTTGCGCATATTGATCGTAACTTCCCGAATTATGACCCCAGATTGTACGAAAAATCACGTTTTTAGCTTGTGGTCCCTCTATTATCAGATTTAAGAAAAACATTTTGATATATCACTGCTATACCGCAATGATGGTTGAGTTTGAATTTCGTGAAAATCGGGCCAAAACTGCCGAACAAAAAGATCGCCTCTTGAAAGCAAATTTTTAATAGTGTAAACATATGGTATCGTAGGGCATACTTAGCACGATTTCTTCAGGATACATGTTTTGTATTTCTTGTGTGGGATATTGCGTATTATATTTTGTGGTTACTTGTATCGTTATATTTTATAATAATAGGCTATGCTTACATTCATATTTCTTGTAACATATAGCAGATCTTGACTCATGCTGACATTACACAGTGGTTTCTCTCGGGGTTATATTCCTGATTGTGTCACTACAGGCCCGGGACTGTGGACGCTTACGGCTAGCCCCCGGATCCATTCACTTTATTTGAATTGTTCGTTTGTTTGTGATTTCTCCGTATTGTGTATTGCCCATATATTTGTTTGTTTTTGTGGTTTTTTTTGTAAATTATGTGTGGTGCTAAATGGGACCACAAAGGAGGCTTTTGCGCTAGACATATGAATATTCAAACATATATAAGAGGGGTTGTGTTTTCAATTTGTCAATCTAGAATTTTTCTCTTGTTAGTCTGAACGTTTTAATTTATTCTGGGGTTTCAAAATCCCTCTTAGTCTTTTCTATTGCCATGACAATGAGATAAAAAAAAACGTAATGATTTGGTTGGTTGAAGTGAATTGAGACCGGATTGTCTTCTTTTTGTCTCCCCTATGTATTATTTGTCAGATTGTTGACATGAAATTAGATAAATTATGTTTGAACAGCTGCATGAAAGTTGGTGTAATATTGGGAATTGTGTGCCAGATGTTTTGTTATGAAACTGGTCGAATATGTTTATGATTTTGCATGTTTGGCGTCAAGGATGGCCACGAGGTTTGGTTTTAACTTTGAAGTTGCTGTATTCACGGGCAGGAATCGTAGAAAAACGCGTTTGCGGTCGTCCAATTTTCCAAAATTGTCTTGGGGGCGGGGCTATACGGTAAGCTCCGCACCCCCTAACTTTCGGACAATCTGACTTTTCGGGCAGACGGATAAAGTGAAAAATCAAGTTCCCAAATTCTGATAAAACACAAATTTTACTTTACTGAATTGAGTATGGACTAAAACATTTAGTCTGGGGCTACTCTACTTCGTGCGACAATTTTCGGGCAACGGTATTTTTTTGTATATGCAGCTGCAACAGTCTGATTGGGTGGTGGGAATTCGGGTGGGATTTCAGTTTCAAAACCATTGGTTACTTTGGAGTTGCTTGACTCAATGGCTAGAATAGCAGAAAAACGCATTTGCGGTGGTTAAATTTTCAAAATATTTCTCCGGGAGGGCGAGGCCCCCATAGCCCGCGAAGGTTGGCTGGTTGTTTGAGATTCAGGTCAGCAACCCAAGTTAGGCTATATTTGACCACATAGAAGTTGCTGTATTTACGGGCTGGAATAGCAGGAAAACGCGTTTGCGACTGTTAAATTTTCCCCGACAGTCTCAGTGGACTATAAACGGTTGATTGGAATTCGAATCAGTCGTCGTAATTAGCTTATATCAGACAAGTTTGAAGTTGCTGTATTCACGGACAGGAAAAGCAGAAAAACACGTTTGCCGCCGTCCATTTTTCCAAAATTGTCTTGGCCGGGGTGGGGTGCTACACGGTAAGCTCCGCTCTCGCAGAAGACCGGCATTGCCGTTTGTAACCCGTAAATATTTTCGGGTATTTCGGATTCTCCCCCCCCCCCTAATTGTCATCGACCCGGTGCGCCTATGCTTTCCTAAGATGGTGTGCCCAGGAACTCTTAAATCTTTGATTTTGCGAATAAAAACGTTGGTGTCTTTAAAGTAGGATGCGTGTTGGAATGCTAGGGATAATAAGAAATGGTCTATATATTGCGATACATTGTAAGATTGGCTGCCACAGTCTGATATTATTGGGCGTCCCTTGGGTAATTTATTAGGTATAAACCATTCTGTTTCTGGATTTTTTTTATGTAAACAGATGTTGTCGGCAGTCAAATTTATCGGACAGATAATCATATTGTTTTGCTGTTATGAATTTCGTGTCTTGCAATTCATATAAGATGTTGTTTATGGTATCCTTAAAGATGGATTGATCGAATTCAGTGTAATGTTTAGGATTACTTAATTGTTTTTCTGTCTCTGCTTTATTATGACACAACACAGGCCTTTGTGGCTTTTCTGAATTATTATGTTTTTGTCTTTTTTGAGTGTGTTTAATGCTGTTTTAGTTGCCCGGTTGAGATTTGGTTTTTGTGAAGGGATAATATTTCTGTGTTGATTTGGCCGAGGGTATTTAAAGTGCTGGTGATAATGAATTGTTTGGTGTTTCTGTGAATAATTTCTTACCCCTGTCCAAATTGTAGTAATCTTGGTGTCACGTGGCGCTCTTCTCATTTCCAGGTTTATTCAAACGTGAAAAATGCCATTTCCATTTGCATTATATATTCAGACCTAACTTAACACAATATATATTTTTTGACCTTTGAATTACAGATGGCATGTCTGCAAGTAGCCCCAAACGATAAACCAATTATTACGCAACTTGCCTTTACAATTTATATTCATTGCTTTGGAATATGATATATGTTTGCTTTAACGCCACAGCCTAAGTATTTACATACTATTCAAGAGGTTTTTGCTTTTGGTTATTACCATACGCTATCCACAATCATGTTTCAATTAGAATATATTGTAGAATTTACGCATCATGGTGGTTTAACGGCGAAGTGTCACGCGGATCCGTGTTCTCTTTGGCGGTTTCCAGTAAACAAGCAGGAGCGTTAAATGAAGCTTAGTATTAAAAAATGTACTTATAACACTTTGAACTTTGCTAGATGTGCGTTTGTAATAATGATGTTATGTGTTTCCTGACATCCGTATGCTCTTTCTTGTATTATTATCCTATACGTACAAGAGATCTCGCGATTTTCGGAACTACTTGGAAGAATATAAAACACAATCTTTGTAAGTTCACAATGTGTTTCGCAAGGGCGTTCATGTATACATCTGAACACCACAAAAATTGATACTTTCTGCGATACGTGTAGAGGTGAAGCAAATCAGTCATGAGTTTATTAAGTTGAACATTTCTGGTGTAAATAAATATCACCCCTGTATACAAAGTCCGGCGATTAAAAAAATAAAATCCAATTCGGCAAAATCGAATAAGGCCGCAAATGAACAAATGAACCTGACACACAAGAAAACATGCTACAACATAAATGCCAAATCCAAATATTTTGTTATCGACCAGCTAATGTCATTAAACACTAGTGCTCCTTTAAGAGTTATTCAATATGGTATGAATATATTGTTTGCTACAAGGACGCAGCAAATGGCATGGTAACACAGTCTTATTAAAAAGACCCTTGTCATTTAATCAAATATTCTTTATTAATTTTACCGGATCAACAAATTGAAATCATCTTAAAATGTATTCTTATCGGGTGATTCTTTTAGCGATGGATAATCATTTAATCAAAATCCACATGTACGTCCATGGTTCGTCAGTTTACTTATATTTTTCTCTATTCGGGTTCGGGACTAGAGCTTTAGGCGGATTTGGGAAAATGTGTAGGGACACAGTGTGTTTGATCTAATTGGCTACTTTAGCCTTTTGACGCCGTGAGACACGGTACTTGTTTATAATAAAATCAAGTACGAACAAGCCAAACCATTGGACAAAATTCAAAGTCCTAAAAAATGGTAAAGGCAAAATAGTGTAATCAGCAAATGGACTGTTCATCGTATACAAAATACACGACAAACAGTGGTAAAAAGTGCCCGTAACAGCAAGCTTACCATTATCGAACTGGTAGGAGAAGAGAGTGTGAGTATTCGATTGAACCTAATGTGATTTTGTTATTTCAAACCTGTATATTCTCAAAATAAATACATGTCTCTTTTCGGGTCATTAACAATTCAAATGTTTATAAATCTTCGCGCTCAATGAATTGTAAATTTAACATAACAATGTCACTTCCCGATTGAAAGATTGTGAGATCTCGCTTGTATGATGTACATCATGTTTTATGCCAATACAAATAATTCTAGAATTAATTTTTTTAATCACAACTAACATCCGAACGGATCATCGGATTCAGCTCCTAAGCAAACCACTGAACCAATGGCGTATTCAATCACTCACAGTTTTATTCAAGATACACAATTCTGTATTCTGTATACAAAACTTTCCAACGTTAAATTTACACGATTTATCATCAGAGGGAATTGCGTTCATGGCAATATTTACAATGAAATGCCAAATCATTCTGGTGCCGTGACAAGAAGTCGTATGAGCAGATTGTTGGATCTATCTGTCGTACTGCACTTGTGCATAATGACTGATGATGATCCCTATAACGGTATACAGTATGACACCACACACTATTGCAGCAATGCAAAAGTTTTTAGCCATCTGACCATTTGATCTGGCTTTAGAGATATTCATATTATCTGAAGCATTGGTCGACTGAAACGATAAGAAATGAAAAGATATCAAAAAGCTTTTAAGAAATAATTGAATACAGTGTGAATGCAAGAGTTCAACAAACATGATATATATGTGGTCTATTTGAATAAATAAGAAGTGGTATCAGGCACTCTAACAGAGTAAAAACCCACTAGTACTTGGTGGTAATATGTTAATGACCACCAGTAGTTATATATGTTATCTAAATCCAGCATGTATTATTTGATATAGATTACGAACTTGTCAAATCAGTGAGAAGCGATATTATGTGTCTACCAGGGAAATCATTGGCGAATAGATAATTCATATTCTCTATTGTGTGTTTAGTAAATTGAGCTGATTCAAATTGAGCTTTACCCTACATCGTTAGTGTTTAGGATATGTAACCCGAAAGTCGATTCAAGGTACCTTGAATCGGGCTCTGCAGTCAGTTTAAATATATTTATACCCTACTTTTGTTTTCTTATTGAATGTTGTATACATTTCGGTACAGTCAAATGTAATAACATCTCTAAATAGGCACTAATCTGGCGTACCTTAACGAAAAGAATACTCTGGCTTGCAGTTGAAAGTGAATTTATTCAATCAATCATAATGCGTACAATCAGACTTCAAAGAAGTAGTTAGATCTTCGATTCACAGATCTACAAGTAGTCTGGACAAACCCAAAGAAAAACCACAACGAAATAAATATCAACTTTTAATTAGATTTTCATTTCGTCCTGTTATTTTAATATCATTATAGCTAGGTGCTATGTTGCGCCTGAAATAACAACTAGTTTCTTCAGTAAATATAGACTCCACACATTTTGATAAAACCCAAGTCGGTTATCCATGGATTAACCTAATTATATAGTGACGTTTATATACCCTTGTTATAATGGCCTGTAACAGTATTAGTAAATGACACTTAAGATTTAATAAGCTTAGAGAAGTATATACATCCTTCCTATAATTACAGTTTGAGAGTTCAGTTATAAAAATTTGTTTAATTAACACAATCTGTTTTTATCCACATGTCACGTCTTGTTTATTTAATTCAGATATTGAAACTAAAATTTACTTAAGAAAATAATAGTCGTGTAACTGTAATTTGACATTAATGTTGCTGTGTAAGACACCGGAATGATCTTAAGAAAGAAACCATAACTAATAATGGTCCGAACGGTATCTTTTGCAGAATCCACGCCGATGGCGTTTATTTTGAAAAAAAAACCACTATTAAATCTCTGTAAGATATTGTTCAGGTTTTTAATAAGCATCCACGGAAAGTGACTTGACACTTATTACTAGTTCCTTCGTTGGTAGGGTTTTACGTTCGCTTACACCTTTGGTGATATCACAGACAATTTTATTATTAAAGTGGAACCCCTTTATATAGGTATACAGCTGGCCCAAGAAGAGAGGGTGCAGTCGATAAAGCTAACCAATGTCCATTAAACCCCATGGGCCCATTAATATATATTTGATATTTTTAAGTGGGTATGGTCGGTATTCGTGTCACAGAGCCCCGATAACTTGCTCTGGCTATTCAGGGGTAAAGTTAGAAGCCATATTTTTGCATAGTTCGTACTCCGGCTGAATTCTATCAGTAGTCCTGGCCCAACGATAATAATTACATCGTATGTTTTGATTATGTTACCTATGCTTAAAACCTAGTGGAATAGAGAACGATTGTAGCGCGAACTAAAATTAATAAACTACTTACCCCGATAGCATAGATGATGGCTACCAGACCAAAGGGCCAGAAACAACATAATGTAAGTATAGACAATCCCAAATAATTTGGTGGTCTTATAAAAACAACACTGCTTGATACTGGTTCATCTAGCTGAAATAAAAGTCTCGACCCTAATACTTCAAAACGATACTTAGTTATGTACAAATTGTGTGGGGCATCATTATAATAATAAGGCCCTTGTGTTTTCTTATTTTAAAAAGCATAGTCTCAAAAGGATCGAGTGGACGTTAACAACCACCTCTCTCTCTCTCTCTCTCTCTCTCTCTCTCTCTCTCTCTCTCTCTCTTAAACCCCCAATGCACAACAATAAAGATTTTAATGTAATTAAAACGATTAAAATTTATATAAAAAAAAAACATTTCCGCGGCCTCTATATTCATATGGATAGAAATGAAATATCGTTCATCTGTCGCCTAACAGAAAAACAGTATGTCGGCATGCAAGGAATCATAGGAAAAACGGCCACTTTATAGTGATCAAGTCCATTGGGAGTGCTGGATATGAATAATTCACGGACCATTGTTGTTATTATTAGAGACTTTTGGCAAGTGGCATTTTCCCTATCCGCATCACGTGTCCGTATCGTATACGTGACACGTTGCGCCAGAGTAGTTTTAGAGTTTTGGCAGATTCTTGCGTCGCGTACGTATGCGTCACTGAGCTGAGCTTATTTCTGCACAGCATGATGGCAGTATCTACCAAGATGGCCATCACTAGTCAAGTGGCTTGCCTACAATTTCTCGGAGTGCGTGAAGTCATTCGAGACAGTCGCTTAGCAATTAAACAAATTAATGTCGTATCTTATTAAAAAATATCTTTGACTTTGACTCGACAGCAATTTTTGGTTTCACTAATTTATCATTGACACCCCTTTACATTAGAATCACCTAAAGCTAGTGCGTAGATCAACCAGCGTGCAGACAGACAGGAAAAGTATGAAAATTCCAAGAAAAAACATCAAAAATAATGATTAAATTCTAGTCTTTATTATGATTAAATTCACATCAAATATACACCTTCGTGTTTTACGATACACATAGATTCATAAAAACGCTATGATACAACATTTCAGCGTCTAAAAAGACGACAATGTTATACGGACCATCTACCGTATGAAAGCTGTTTGATACGGGTTGTCGTATCCGTGTGCAGTATCACGTATGAGAAATACACACACATTGATGACGTCACACACAAAATTCATACGGATACGCGCTACGCACTAGCAATTTACGCTTGCCAAAAGTCTCTATTGTGTATATAGGTTTACGTTTGCTTTTAGTAAGACATTAATTTTTAGAACAGATTTATTTATGTCTCTGTCCAGTGAGGAAGAAGGTATGTTCCCCGAAAGTCGTGTTCCTCCATAGAATTACTCCCATTTTAAATAAAAGACTGCATATTTTGTGCTATATTACTTGTGTAGTACATGTAGTTCGTTCTCATTTGAACGCATGGGAGAAAACGCATACAAGTTACTTTAAGGGATGACGCCGAAATTAGAAACCGAAACATCTACTTACAACAACATTTGCATTACGACCAACGTTACCGTATATGGGTCTGGCCCCAGTTACTGGCAACGACAAGCTGCGAACGTTATTTCTTGCAGGAACACAAATGGATTGTTTTTTTAAAAGTGAAGTATCAGCATTGTCGGATGTTTGCTTAAAACACCCGTAATCTGTGGTAGGTACCCTATCTGTAGACTGGTCGTAACCGCCGGTTAGGTTGTCCGTGTCGCCATCTTGATTGTAGCCATAGTCATCGGTGTATTGGTGGGGTAAGTTACTTTCTGAAAGCAAAGCGGAGAAAATAATTGAATTAAAATAAGATAAAATAAATCGCTCACTAAGTAAGTATTTGTCTCTGCCTGAAAAATATATTGACATTTTGAATCAGCCATTGGCTATGCATATTTGATAAGCGGGTGCAGTCGTACTTAAAACCCAATTAAATGGAAATCGTTCAACGAGAATGCTTTTAATGATTCAAATTGAATCGTGGGAATTAAAATTTAGACCCGAGGGCGTATTTATTTAATGGAGATAATATTGTAAATATGAAAATGTATTTTACGCATAAATAATAACACTGGTATCTGTTATTTTAAATGTCACGGAAGAATCATAAAATAACTTGAAATGTACATTAGTAGCTTAAATGTACATGAAGTATAATAATTCCGTACATAGTACAGCAACTTCTTCGTAGTATATCCTTCTAATTGCAAAACGAGGAAAATTTTGAACAGACTCGAAGCTCTTGGAATTCCTTCTAATCCAAGCCAGTCCTCTCGCAAACAGTTTGAGTCTGTTTGACAACATTTTCAAGAACGCAGTGAGGACTAGTTTCGTATGCCGGGGCTTTACATGCCGGTATCTATGGATGTGCATTTTTGTTTGTTTTTTTTTTTAAAAAAGTTTTAACGAAGACTGAAATTCAACTAACGAAACAGATCTTCAAAAACTACACTATCAAATATTCTCCCAATTTAAAGAAGCGGTGCAATTTTGTCCGGGCAGCATCGCTACGTCCTACTCTTATTCCGATTTTCAACTGTCACGTGATCTTTAATGTTGAACACCGAAACTCGATTTATCGTCCTATCCGAACGATTAGACGCGTGCTCTTGGCCAACAGTGGGATCGAACGCGAAGACCCGTTGTTAGATAGCCAATGCCACATTCAAATAGCAACCATATGGCCTAAAATATAGAATATCAATATTTTAGTAGTATACAGACAAAATATAAAGCTTTCCAGGAGACCGATACTGAATAATATGTGTGACGAAACACATATAAAGAAATCCCAGACGTCCCGGTGCCAGATTGGATGCAGAACAACACACATTTTCATGGAGCAGATTAGATTTTCATTAGCCCATAAATACGGAAAGTACTTCTTTTGACAACATAAGTGTTATATAACAAAATTAATCCCAGAGACGAGACAGTTAAACGATGCGAATGCTATAAGACCTAGGTCAGGTTCAATTTGTTTAATGTAAAGCTTTTCTATTACAGACATCACCATTTGTATGAACTGCTTCCCTGCTCAATCATATAATGTTTCCGATACCCTTTGCTAGCTAAACAGATGATTTGTTGGTCAGATTTTGATCACGTCTACTAAACAGTCCTGAGAAAGACTAATGTCAAAACATTACAAAAGTACAAAATGTGTGTAAGCTTTGTGAACTCTTCGGCAAGACAAGCGGCACTGTGTGTTCTAAATATATATACATACACTGCCTCATCCACATTACTTACAACAAAAATGTGCGAAACTTTGGGCTACAGTAAGGGTAATGCTGCTTAACATATAAACATTTGACCAATCAATCCGGAGATAAAATCATTGGTAACAACTGCAACGGAACTCTGGTCAATGGAATAGTATTAATTAAAATGTCCACATTGGCTAGCACATTAAAGATTCCACGAAAACATGAAGCCGCCGCTTACCCACCAAACAATTATTGCCTCCACCTGCACAAGATAACATAATAAATACAAATAGATACGTTTTATTCTCAAACTAATCTATCGACGAGACGTGGAACCCCGTTCCGCCATCCTTGAATATGCATCTTCGAATACTGAATATGTTTAAAAGGCCGATTCCTTACTTTACGTTATCATTTTAGTGAGTTTTTGTTGACGATTTGGGGAGTAACGGTGATTAAGTGGGTAATAGCCTGGAGGTCGGGTGTTCGATCCCTGTACTGGTCAAGAAAAAGCATCTAGATTTTCCGTCGTTGATGTAGGACGAGGGGGGGGTGTGTGTGACAAGTACAGCTGTATAGTCGTTCGGATGAGACGTAAACCAAGGTCCCATGTACACAATTGGCGTGCACGTAAAATATCCCCTAACATTTCGGATTCGATACAAGAAAAGACTGTCCGGGCAAAATCAAAATTTCCTTCATTGCACACTGTATGGGGTATGTCATCCACATTAACCCAGTTCGGAGCAGAACAGTAGGACATTTAACCCCATATCATTACATTTCGTTTAAGATTTGGGACAAATATGAATTATTAGAATAAAAATATTTTTTTCAAGCGACAAGAAGAATGAATAACAATATATCCTTTAATCGAGAAACTATTTAATGGAAATAGAATATAAAACAGCTCTATTTTATTGAAACTAAACGCATTCCCAGTTTCCGTGTCATAAAACCGTATTTTCTGCAACAGCCCTATTATGGAAGAAAACTCGTAAATAATTCAATTTAAGTCTTATTTAGTTACATCACATAGAGCTGTACTGGTTTAAAAACGGCAACCTAACACATCCTTAATGGTTCATGCAATCTGCAAAGCTTTTTGTTCGGGGCTATATGTAACTCCATTTTCTTGCTTAACATAGCTTGTAAGTTGCAAATAATATGTCTTAAATTGTCTCAAAGAACGAAGAAAAATAGAATTTTCAAAACTGCATCTAACAGTAATTGCGATAATTTTGTCCATAATTATACTTTCTATATTACATTACTATGAAGAAAATTGGATATAAAACTGATAATTGCATGCGTGGTCCTCTCCCAACAGTATTTCTACAGATAATTATATCGGGAAAATATTCTATCGGCGTAACGGTAGGTCACCGTCTCCGTGTTTAACATACTGAGCAGAGTTTAATATCGTTTATTATTCATTTGCAGTCCGGCAGTGTCCATCATCACACATCAACAGTTGCAACAATACTGGCAATATTACAAAACAGACATCGTCAATGGCAAGGGAATAAATAACATCGATACATAAGAATCGGCTGTGGTCAGTTTGTAAACTACAAATGTCTTAAAAAAACAATTATAACACTTATGAAAAGTGTAAAACGCTACCTATAGCGATTCCAGTGTGAAACTAAGTTAATATTTGGTCCAAAATTGTCAACAACATGGCCACCTCATTGGAACAACACCCTAGCAACCAAATTTAGACTGCACGTCCAGGCTCTAATTAAAATGAACAAGGTATTCGTACTTTGGATTCATATTGATAATGTAGGCCACTTTTTTAATCGAACGTAAAGAGTAGCCGCATTTGTGGTTTGGCCATTGCAGAAACACTTGTTGTATGTTAGTATGAAGATGGAAGGATTCCAATTGAAGCTATCAAACTAAATAAAACTTTCAACCAGAATATAAAAGTAATTTTTATTATATTAAAAAAAATACCCACTCAGCTAAATATCAAACATTCAAGAACTATCTATCTAAATAACAAGTACGAACATTCTATGGACCAGGAACTGGATATGATATCACAACAGCCATATGACTCGTCATATCCATTGCTCTGCCAATGTATTTCCGTTTTTCGTGCACAAACATCAGAGAATGAGACCATTATAGAAGTATAATTGTAAAATGAAATCTCTCCCGGTTTAAGTTTTAAATACTATAATACTTAGGACCTCACACAATAACATTTGTGGAAAATTCGTTTTAGTTAATGATTCATTCATTCTGAAAATTCGGGTGACAAAGAAAATTTTCGTGCAAACAGACTCAGCCCCCCCCCCCCCCACATACTGAGATTTGCCCCCTATAAGTCACATCATAAAATAAATCAAAGTCCATCAATCGATGCACGGTTGTATCAAGAACAACGCATACCACGATGAATGTCCATGCGTAGTTCCCAAGACCAACAGCAAGAACAAGAAGATTGGTTGTATTTGTGAATCAGTTCCTGGTCGAAAGACAGTGTATAAAGTATCCGCAGAATGTTTCACACCACCCAAGGCTACGACTCTTGGAAATTTTAAAACGTATATACCTCTGTGATGAATGAAAGATATATGACTCAAGGTATATACATGTACAATGTGTACACACCAGATATAACATATGTGTATAATAAATCACGATCGGTGAAGATCTCCAAAGTTCTAATGTCTCTACTTAATATATCACTGGCGACTACAGAACTCACACCAAAACTTGTTTCAGACCAGCTATTTTAGTCAATTTTCTATTGCATTATTAAAGACTGAAGAAATCGTTTTTGTTTGTCAAGACCCTGTAGTCTTCTTGAAATTATTGCATCGTAAAAGACTGTAAGGTATACATGCCTGTATTCTATTTACAATTTGGTTTGAAAAAAAAAATATCCATCCATTAAAGATTATTGACTATAGAATAAGTTGATCAGAATGTCATTCTAGTTCATTATCGGCAACTTCTCTACAGTTTCTCTAAGATAATTTGCCTAAAGTAGATAACAGCTTCCACATTAAGTATCTGAAAGAGCGCTGAGGGATAACATATGCTGAAGAAATCTATAAAGTATGAATGTCACAACTGAATGTAATAATAATATATGAATGTAACAACTGCATGTAATAATAATAAATGTACCATGTATTGTTGCATGTAACATTAAATTTTAATGTCACCAATTGTTTTAAATGACTATTGTCATACAAGAAACGAACGAGAGAAATGTATGAATCATTAAGGCGATCTATTGGAAATAAATGTTCTGGGTGCAATGTATCAATGCCTTTAATGTAATGGAACGGTTAAAAACAAAATCACCATTCCAAACACGCAACACTCCAACGATGCTCACTAATAATATCGGCTTGCCAAGACGTGTTTTCTTGCAGCATGGTAATCTAGGTGACATAATACGCGACATTTAAAATTAGCTGTAGAAAAATCTTAAGCTGCCAATTGCAACGGAGTATCATACTGGCAGGGGCTTAGTAGGCATCTTATGAAATATCTGACACCCCCCCCCCCCTTCTTTGAGAGATTTCCTCTTTGCAAATCTGCCACACAGGACAAACTAAGCATACATTATGGAAGAGCTAAATCTGCCAAGTGCAGGTATTTCTTCAAACCAGAAATGTTATATAAACTATTAGACATTTATCAACACAACAAGACCATAATCAACTCGCGATTTCATCTGATAGGACCGATTTTCATTAAATATGAATCCGTTGTGCCGTTCAACAGCCGTTGATGATTAACCGCAAAAATTGGATAATCGAGGCTAGTGTTAAACGAGTATTTCTCGGTTCAGGTTAGAGTAATTTGAAATATTCAGCATATTCTCGTTACATTATCTGTCTTTTATCTATTATATCGAGAAGTGTCAGCTCTTTATCTAAATACACATGTCCAGCTGTGACTAAATAAGACACATGCTGTACGTCCCTAATCAGATGATTTGTTTAGAGTAGGCCTATAATCGTCGTATACTTTCTACTGACGTCTACGAATGTGCTACAGAATAGAACACTATACTGGACAAAATAAAATAAAGCATTCCATGTACTGATGAATGCGGCCAGGGTTGACATTCTTCATATTGACGACCCTTAAAAATGTTGTACAGGGCAGGACACATCTAGTGTTGAAAATTCAACGAATGGGGTTTAACGTCCTACTGGACTAATGAAGATGGGCATACGCCATAGTGTGTGCTATGAGGAAAATGTTGCCCCGACAACGGAGCTACGACCTACTCTTATGTCGAATTTCAAATGATAGGGGATCTTTTACAGCTGTCGGAAAATCCTAATGAATTACAGGATAGCTAGCCAGCGTCTTTCTCACTTAACTGTGACACTGCATATAAACAACAGACCAGAAGTTCGGATATCAGGAAGAACGACTGCTGACAATGGATGTGTGGATAGTCGTTGGAATAGTATTAAAAATGAATAACGTCTGTACACATTGGGATGCACGTTAAATGATCGGCCAAATATTTTAGCAAGGTTGCTAGAATTTTTGGTCTGTAAATAAGTAGCGTTGTATTAATTAATATCTTTGGCTAATTATTAGATTCATAAATTGTATAGAAGTCATATTGTCTCACAGGCACTTCAATCAAAATAAGTGAATGTTTGATAAGTTGATACACAAAAAGAGTTATAATTTGGTAAGCATTCAATTCCTGGTTGATAACACGTGTGACACTTCTGGTGTAAGCTTCGACTATCCATATAAGGGTGGTATTCGAAGTCATTAGGCTAATAATATTAACTAATCGTTATAATTAATTACATCATATTGGATAGATTAGATAACTGAAAGTCTATAATCCAAAGCTACAAGACCATTATATCTTTGGGCATTCGTCAGACAGCCGTGTGGCAATCTCTATCAGCAGACTTGTCATTTAGAGAATGACTTTATTGTAATCTATTATACCATATATTGCTTCATATATAAAATGTAGAAACGAATTGTTGCATTGTTATTTCTGGTAAGACAACAATGTCTTAACTACTGGTAAGACATACGTCTATCTACTGAGATTATAAGCAGCAATTACACGGCGTAAAAAGGAAACCAAAGGAGACAAGTGAAATTACTAGACGATCGTGCATGGGTCATACGTAGGATGTGGCGACCGGTTTTTAGTACCTGGGCTGCTATCTACATCCGACAGGGGACCCATAGTACTACATATTATACTATCTGGCGCTGGGCAACATGACTAAATATAAATGTGTGTTGGCCTCAAATAGTCGCGTACGAGTACGGTATTTTAATTGTTTGACTGTTTTCGTGTGTGAAATGGGTTTATTTAACGTTCGCTTCGACCGAAGTGAGATCTCAGACAGTTTTGACTTTGATTTTGCATGAAAGATCCCTTTTATGTGCATCGTTTTTGATGCATTGCAAAGATGCTGGAAGTATTGGATAAACATTTCCAATAAAAGTGTATCAAATTTGGAAATGCAGAGACACGAAATCCTACCAGAACGATACTGGATTCCCTGAAAATCACCCAGGTGAGCGTTCGGTCAAACAAATGCAGGTATCCTAACTGGCAACATTTCCGCTTGAGAGACACGAGGAGCGCTTAGAATGTGTTAATCGAATGGCTAGCGCTCGTGAAAACAAACTATATTGGCACAAAAATCCTCGCAAACGGCAAAACTAAGCGACACTGAATCCACTCCGTGTCATAAACCGGACTCTCTTCAATGTTATTATCAACAAAAACTCTTCAATGTTATTATCAACAAAAACTATACGGTAATTCAATTAAAGTCTCTTTTAGTTACATCGCATAGCGCTGTACTGGTTTAAAAACGACAACCTAATGCATCCTTAATGGTTCATGCGACGATTTCTATTTATAACTACATTTCCTTGCTTAACATAGCTTGTAGACTGAAAATAATATCTTTTATTAAGAAAAACAGAATTTTCAATTGAATGTAACAGTAATTAGGATAATTTACCCAGCATTATGGTTCCTGTTGATACTACAAATAATATTGTTAATAAGATCTGATAATTGCACGCTTGTTCATCTCCTAACAGTATGTCTATAGAAAATTATATCAGAAACAAGTTCGAGCTTACTATGGACCAGGAACAGACCAGAGGTGAGGAAGAACGGTATTTTCATATTGCAGCTATTTAGGGACTAATAGGAACCGTCAACGGACATCATCCGATCAGAGGCCGTTCCTAAAGGAACTAGCTGACCATGATGTTTGAGATTATGGTACATAGAGTTCACCCTCATTCGGGTACATATAGTTATAAAATATTTTAACCCGAATTAACGGAACCGTAGGCCTTTTCGAAGAGCGTCACCCTAAGAAGAAGAACACAATGAATAGGGTTAAGCGACCAGTTCCTGGTACAAAAATTTAGCCATGGCCGAAGCACTTTTCATTTATGGGGTATGGCTTTTCATCTCAGACGAACGCTAAACATTACCATTGCAAGTGGCGGAATTGCCTGGGGGTGGTTGAGCGCTCCCTTAGAAAACTTTTGTAAATTACCAGCGAAATACGCAATTTAGAGTATGTCCTGAATGCAATGAACAGAAATACTGACATCTTAGCATTGGTCACGGAAAATGGAACTTGAACATGTTCTGCTCCTGATGCTAAGTGTATACGTTAATTTTCTAATTTAAAAATATATAGAATACCTTACTTTGACTTCGTTCTACCCATATTGTGCCGTAACAAGGTTTTAGAAAGAGAGTATTTTTTGGGTCTTAGGTCCACCAATAAATTCAGGGATAATAATTTGTACACCTGCCTTTTTATAAAAGATAAGCTTCCATTGCACTTGTGATCAACCATGTTTTCGATGGCGGACGCAGGGTATTTGGTGTGGGTGGATGGGTCCGAGAAACATAGGGATGTCAATGGTGATTTTAGTGGACCTAAATATAACACCCAGCCTCATCAGCTATATCACCTTAAAGATACATTAATTAAGAGTTTAATAAAGAGTTGGCTATTCGTGCTATAATAAATCAAAAATAGATGATTAGAAAAGAAAGGGTTGAAAAATTCAATCAAATTACTTTATTCTGAACGGAGTTGGAAGTTTGGATTAGAAATAGGCATCAACTGTGTCTGCACCATCTGCGAGAACTGCCGATCGTTTGATTGACAGACGATAAATCAACCCACATTTTCTCGATTATTAAAGTTACATTATGGGAGATAAGATAAAGAGATGACAGTTCTCACTATAATAGTTAAAAACTAGAAAGTGTAAAGGTAGTTTGCTGAAAATTTCAGTCAAATTGATCCACTATTAGCCGAGAAAAAAGCGTTTGAAATATTCACATAGCCTCATTAATATAAACAGCATAGTCTCGATTATCCACTTGATTGATTTAATTATCAACGGCCATTAAGCGGCACGTAGGATTTTAATCCGCAAACATCGAAGGCTAGCCTTGACATCAAGAGTATATTATGGTCTGAATATGTTAATTATGTCTAATTGATTATTTAGATAACATTTCAGGCCTAAAGAAAGACCTGTAATAAGCAGATTTTGCTCTTGCATAATGGCTATTTTAAGTAACATTCTTGATGGCAATCGTACTCTCGATTGGCAGGCTTTTCATCAGCAGTTACCGGTGGTGACGTCAGCGACTCACGATAAACGTTAGCTTGGTCAACCATTTATTGATTTAATTTTAAATGGACGACTGTTTTAAATCCAATCTGTGTCCAAGCCATCCGAGGGTCTACAAAGTTGATTTTGGCTTGTCATGCAAATAAATGTCAAATTAATATTTTCTATAGCATCTGCATCTTGCATAATGTATGTTTAACCAACAAAAAAATGAGATTTAAAGGTTGCATAACAAATGAATCTTTCATACTGTTATTTAGAGGATCCGCAAATATCTAGTTACTACTCGAAGCGAAATTACAAAATAAACTCAATGTATTTTACGGCTCATCTAAAAATACCATGTGTTTTATGTCATAATATCAATTTTCCCTGCTACTTTTATCTCAGTCTTTCTTTAAACCGATCGCAATCTATACTTCTAGAATTAAACAGGGGTTATTGACGCAAGTCTTTGAGAAGAATAATAACTCCTTTTTAATGATATCTAGGAAAGAACCATAATTGTCACATCTTTTTATTACATATAATCATGTGGTTGCATGCATGAACCTCGTCAAGATCAGAATACCATCTCATTTAATGAAGTTCATCTTAAATTTCTTGAAAATGTCACCTTGCTATTTGTCTGATAGTTATAAAAGTATCACGAGAAACTGAATAATGTGTTTCGTCTGTGCATGAATCTGGCAGCAATTACTACAAAATAACCTCTGAACGAACAAAAGGAAGTTTTTGAGCATATGACTCAATCGTGACCATTAGGTTAAGGATAAGGTCTTCTAAGGTTTCAAAGGTGACCTCTGTAGTTATTAAGGCCCGTGAGCAGGCAAGTCATGGACTAGAGCATATGTACCCGCTTCTTCTAATCCCTGGTGGGTACCATGAGGAAGATTGAGTTTGCTAACCAGGAAGCCCGTGTTCGGTCGTGGTCCAAGCAAAATATTCCGTTTGCACACTGTGTGGTGTATACCATCTTCATTAGCCCAGTCCTCGCTTGAGTGTGGTTAATAAAGCCTGTGATCTATGCAAGTCATGGGTTCGAACACTAAGTGACCAGTTTAGTGTCTAATGGGACGTTAGAGAATATATACCCACCTCCTTTAATTTCAGGCGGGTGCTCAGCGAGCAAGGCGTTGGTTCGCTAACCAGAAAGCCCGCTGTTCGATCCTGGGGTTGGTCAAGAAAGTTCATCGGGAAATTCCGACGTGATTCGCACTTGTCGGTGGTGCAGGATGGAGGGCCTGTCGGGGAACATCGTATAGTCGTTCGGATGGTACGAAAAACCCGTGTACATAATCCTTGCCATTTGTAATTCGAAATACGAGTAGCCCATAGTGCCGCTGTCTGGGCAAAATATTCCTCATTGCACACTGTAATAGGGAAACCTTGTTCATTAGCCCAGTCGGAGTAGAACAGTAGGACGTTGTGTTGTACTCCGTTCCATTTCATTTTCTAATCCCAGGCATAGAGACACTTATTTCTATCCAGTAGAAACTATCTATCTAGGGATTCTTTTATCTCTACAAAATAAATCTTCGTTTAGCTATCGAGAAACGCCATCAATAATTTAATTCAAACCAATACAGTTTCCCATATGCTGTCGTAATTTCTTATAACAATAAACAATCACAGAGGCGATGAGAACGTCTCAATAATTCAAGACATTGCACTCGTATCTAGAAATTAGTACGGTGTGCCTTGGATGTTTTACCCCTACAGATTATTGCGGACGAAACATCTGACGACCGACATATTAATTTGGTTAGAACAGACCTTTAGGAATTACTTAGATTTATAACATATTTATCATGTGGAATAGACTGTGTGTATGCGATATCTCAAAGGGAATTTTTTTTATATACTTTATGTAGCGAATGTAGGAAAAAAAGTCACAGGAAAAAAAGTCACAGTAAAAAAAACACAGTAAAAAAAAACACAGGTAAAAAAAGTCACAACTTATATATATTGTATTGTAGAGTGAGTATATCTTTGATATTTTAAGTTATTTGTTATTTGCAAACACTATACAAACAGATTGGCTCTTTGATCAGTGCTGTGGTGAGTTGATCTGTTGTTGATGGTCCTCCTGAAGTCGATGACCTCCTGGCCTACTTCGACCGAACCTATATGTGAATGGTCCCTATCGGCAACGTAATGGTCAAGGTCTAACCCTCTCCATGAGAAGATTCCCCCCCCCCCGACATGTTCCCTCCTGAAGTTTGAAACGTACACGACGCAACCATGAACAGTGCCCCCTGTACCAACAACATATGCGAGGGATGGAACAACAAGTTTTACAATCTTGTCGGCCAACACCATCCATCCACCCATCCCACAGGCACTTAAAGGGATTAAAATAAAACTTCTTACTACTGCTTGACTATATATATATATAGTCAAGCAGTAGTAAGAAGTTTTATTTTAATCCCTTCAAGTGCCTGTGATCCATCCATCTGGAGAGTGGTGCCAGAAGGAATCAGAACAGTCCAGACTGTCGTCGAACAGGATGCCGTCGGAAATCAACCTGTCAGGAAGGTCAAAAAGAAGTTTGTAAAGATGCAGGCACAACTAGGAAATCTTTGCAGAGATCGTGTCAGCGGTGCCAAATCCATCTCAGAATTCTTACATGGAGTTGAATGGAGCATTAGAATTAACAAAGAGTATTGATGTGCTAGAATGTTGAATGAGCTAGAATGTGCTAAAATTAATGTCTGATATGCTGATATGCCATATGTGCTAATACATCAAATGTGCTATGATATCAAAATGTACCGTTAAATATGAATGTTATTGTTTATATTGTTATTGAATTTGAGATGTAATAAAAACTGTGACTTTTTTCCTTGTGTTTTTTTTACCTAGGCAAATTTGTGACTTTTTTACTGTGACTTTTTTTCCTGTGACTTTTTTTCCAATCACCTATGTAGCTATATTGTTATTAATTCATAAGTACAAACCACATCTATATATTGCACGGAGTGAAAGGACAATATTCGTGTCAGTCATTATATCACATATGTGATAGAACTGGTTAAATACGTTCCGAGCACGTCACTAGAAAAGAGAAAAATAGAAAAATACCGTGCATTACCATGTTTTTAAGTATAGAATGAATAAAAAAGATACAGTGTACAGGCTATTTCTATTTTTCTCGTTTTCACGTAACTAGTGACATTCAATTTATTTTTTGAATTATCAAACATCCTCCCACAGACTAATATAACAACCTTTGGTTTCGAAGGAATTATTAGTGAGCAGAAATTCACCCGTGTTTCTGTTATAACTCGTCAGTTATATAGAGGGATAACCCATGTTTTCCCTTTCCTATCGTCACTTCCCTTTCTTGAAAGATTCACAACGCATCTATATACATGATATATGTGTTAAAATTATATTTGGACGGTGTTTAACCAGTTCTATCACACATATATATATGATAATGAGTGACATCAATATTGTCCTCTAAAACAGAAAATTTTATGGCTATCTACAAATTTACTGAATCTTCATCAGATCAAAAACAACATTTGAAAGCACTAATTTGTAGATAGAAGTCGCCAACTAAATGTTATGTGTATTTAAAGACCATTTACACCACGTAAGTTCCTATACAAAACTGAATATTTGATCAGAACTACTGTAAGCTTATAAATATGTATAACATTGGCATTAAGACGCTCATCATTGTATACTTACCATTTGTAAAAAGTGTAGCTTTTCTTTGGTCGTTTGGCATATTTTGCATTTGACCTTTATCGAACAAGCGACTGATATTTGTGTATTAATTTAACAAAGCAAAAACAAGATTTCTGATCACATACTGAGGATGTGTTTTCAGTACAGGTAACCAGATAAAGTTCGTTAAAAGGTTTTGAACAATTAATAAAGACTACAAAGGTTATACTCAATTATATATAATGCTTTGAGAGAAAATGGCAGACTAAAACCATGTTTTCATTTGAATTTATTATATTTTAAAGACAGCAGGTGTCTGTCATGTATTTCGTTTATAATTCCAAGAGAAAATTGAAACATTAATCTTTGTTTATTGACTAATCAAATGATTGATCAAACTGTCAAACCAGATAGTTTACAGAGTTGTTTCCAGTTAGCTTTAAACGGAACACGATTGATTGAATTGACATAAATAATTTCTGGAGCGTGCTGATAAGATTATGTAACTCCGCAGTGATTAACGTATGTACATTAATAGGCCAAATGCAGCACGTCAATTTCTGTAGAAAGTTTACTTGAATAAAACCATTTGTTTCAGAAAATAAGAATAAGTTTTAATGAAGCATGTACTGATTAAATTGATGGGTTGTTGATCGCGATTCTTTGACAGTGGGTGATGTCACGGGCTAGCGAACCGCAAAGAATATTACAAAATTATAGGATCGAAATGAAATGAAATGGGGTTTAACGTCCCACTGCTCTGACACGACTGGGCTGATAAAGATGGGAATACGCCATGCAGTGTGATGTGAGGGAAATTTTGCCCGGACAGCGGAACTACGGCCTACTCTTATATCAAATTGCAACTGCCAAGGGATTTTTTTACATGCACCACTTTGTGTACACGGGACCTCGTTTTTTCTTGCCATCCAAACGACTAAACGTGTAATGTATTCTCCGGTGGTTTGGCACTACTGGTCATCGAAAGTAGATTGGTACTTGTTGTATGTAGTCGAGTCCTGATCAGATTAATTTTATTCCAACCAAAATGTACCTCCTATGAAGTCCGGGTTATTGATATAACAAAAATAAACCGAGGTTTGGTTCCCCCACACACCGTGACAGTTTCGTGATCGAATTTTCTGTCAACTGTCACTTAAGAAGACGATCTGTCAGTGCCAGGATTACAAGGACAAATTGTTTTCGAAATGATCTTTATACGTCGGAAATCAACGGATATGGAATATAGTTTTAATATAACCATTTCTGTATATTTTTTTTCAATTTTATCAATATTGATATGTAAGAGATGATCTAGTAACTTTAGAGTTCACTACATTAGTTAACCATACGAGTAGTTTATTTATAATATATTATTATCTGATCTAAGTTTCATTAAATATCTGATTAATGATATATAGAGAGTAATTCGTTATTGATCGATGTTACTTATTTTTAACTTGAGGAATGGGAAAACACGTCATGACAACTAGAAGTACTAAACCAGGAAGAAAATTCAGAATTATCTAAACAGTATTCTAACAATGTCATGACAGTGATATCCGTCTCATTATTTAACACCTTAGTGATTGCAAGAAAAAAAGAATATCATTTGTATGACAACTGTACTTTTAGAGAGCATGTACAGTTTTACCAATACTTGGCATCGGAGAAAATTCCTCATCCATAATTATCTATTTTAAGACGAAACGCATTTATTGCTGTAAAAATTGTCTTGCCTCCAAGCTAGTTAACGCATCTAAAGTACGGATGATCTTTCATAAACCAACAGCGAAAGTATCACAAAACCAGAGAATAATTCCAGTTAAGGCAAAGTAGATTAAATAACGTTGATATTCGTCAGATTAGAAAAAAAAATACAATCTAAAATGTTATAAAGCCGCAGATATTCATCAGCAATGAAAAAAACTATATAATCTTAAATTTAAGATGTTTTTGTGTTATTTATCAACAAAAGATATATTTCTGACTCTTTAGAAATCAGTGTAAAGAATCAAAACACAGATTGTCCATCCCAAGAAAATTTTGGAATATTTGACAACCGCAAACGCATTTTCCTGCTATTTCACCCGGTAAAATTAGTCCTTAGATACTAGGCATTTTGTCAAGTAGGTGAAATATCTTTTTTTCATTTCACCCGTCTGCCCATAAAGTCAGGTTGCCCGAGAGTTAGGCGGGGGGGGGGGGCTGGCAGCTGTGTGAGTCATTATTAGGCACTGCACCATTCCGAGGGCGCCTCAAATATAACGACATAATTGGCGAGGCGCCCATAAACCACATAATTGGCGAGGCGGCAATAAACCAAGTGACATTGTTTAGGCGCCCCGCCAATCTCGTCCTTAATTTGGCACCCAACCAGTGTCACTCGGCTTTATTGGCGCCTCGCCAATTCTGATATGGGCACGTTGGTCGTTTGCTTCTCATTGCGTCCAATGGAAAGGGTGCCTTCTGTGCCCATTGGGGGAGTCGATTTTTTCCGCAATCGGCAAAGGACGTCACCGCCCTCCCGTTATCTAGGGGCCTGATAATAAACTAATAATGGTTGTACTATCCCTTTAAACCTATCTTATGCCGTTCACTGTATAGGCCCTACCTGGACTTTACCTTTACCCTATCTTACAGCAGTTTCATAAACAATAACAAACTTTCACTTTCATCTGATCTTTGAACTCTTATATTCATTGTCACTGGATGCTCAGCTACTGGACAGTTCTTTTTAACACCATCAGTGACTATCACTCATCGTCTCCTTGGATACTTTTCCTAACAAACCCAACTTCCTGGGTTACAGGTGAAACATTCAAAATCAGTCTAACTCAGGATTTTGATTGTGTCGGATGGTTGTTAATAAGTTGTTTCAGTTTGTGAAGATACTTTTGGGTCAAGTCTTCATTGATCGAATTAAGGTATGTGTATTTGAATATCATTGGTATTGTCTGGGGGTGTGGTGAATGTGAGATGTGTAAATTAGTTATTTCATATATTATTCTTTACAAACACAGTAAAATACATTTATACATAGTCTGTCACATTTGAAAAGGTTTACGTTAACCTTTTCAAATCATGTAGTTGAATTTTTCCAATTTTTTAAATTAGGTGTGTTACGATGAAATTTGTATCATCAATTTATTTGAATATTTTAAAATAATACAATTTGTTGACCAAAATAAAGATTGGGACATATTATTCAATTACAACAAGAGTGTTATTAGGGCTTTAAGCAATAAGCATTATCATAATTTAGTAATTAAACATACATTATGCAAGAGCAAAAACTGACTTTTGTCGGTCTTCCTTTGGGCCCCAGATGTCATAGAAATTATAAATCAGATCTTTATTTAAACAACAAGCCCAAAATGAACCCTGTAGACCCACGGATGGCTTGGATTGGGCTCGGATTAAAACAGGATTTCGTCGACTGATTTAATCACTATGGCGTCACGGGTGGGGTTTCTCCGTGACGTTGACGTCATCATACTTCCGGAAATTATTCATAAAAGACAGTGATGACCGAGGCTATACACAAGCTTCACTAGATACCGTTTAAACATTACTTGATGATCGAGACTATGTAGGTGGAGTTAACGCCTGTCAATCAACAATCGGCCATAGTGGGAAAAGGGTGTCGATGAAGTTAACTACCATT
The DNA here is from genome assembly GCA_963678685.1 of Patella ulyssiponensis. Lineage (NCBI taxonomy): Eukaryota > Metazoa > Mollusca > Gastropoda > Patellidae > Patella > Patella ulyssiponensis. The sequence goes on along the minus strand of OY783225.1, from coordinate 46,260,792 downwards.
TCTAGTGAAAAATTATAGTGGTAACAACTTTGTTCAGGATAAAGTAATTTGACTGAAATTTTCAATATATTCTTGTTTCAACATCTATTTTTGAACTTTTATTGCAAGAATAGCTAACTCCTTGTCAAAATCTCCCATAATGTATCTTTAAGTTTAGATTTAATTTTTGCATAAAAAATCATATAATCATTTGTTTATACAGGAAATCTTCTAGCTGTTAGTGTCAATGTTATAGTTATGGTAGGCCTAGTGATCTTTAAAACCCCTTTCGGGGTATGTTATTTTATATAAGTATTATCTTTAAATAATTAGAGATACAATAGAAATCATTACTGTAAAGATATGAGTACGGTATAGAATTAAATATATAGTCTTATGATATAATACAGTGTAATGTTTCATCTATTTTAAATGTCATTGATATTAATTCTATGTATGTATATATTTTTACAGTGTTTTTTATAATAAAGATTTAAACAGCCTCATCTTCTGGTTATATTAGACCCGGTTACAATAGGCTATTGTAAGATTGGTGAGTTGTTATCAGTAACTTAGATACTAGTCCTAACATCCTGTTTCACCTGCTCATTTTGTCCTGTGACTCTTTCTTGGATGCACCAATTTCAGTTTTAGCACCGATTTTACTAACCCAGGTAGGTTTATAGTTGTTTAACTTGACTTGACATTATTAAATATGACAATTCCTTTCTGATTTAAATACTATTTGAATCTGGTATAAATTACAAAAAAAATAATACAATAAAAATACATAACTTATGTTTCAAACTGTATGTCTAATTTGGTGTTTGTTTTATCTTTCAGTGTTTCACTCTTTTGTAAATTTGTGGTTTTCCTGATCTTATAGTTTGTTTTTCTTCATATACTAAGAGCAACTTTTTCATGGTACGTTTCTTATAATCTTATATATTTCATTATTATATGTACTACGTACGTGTATAATAATCCTAAATCTGTTATTACCTGTAATAGGCAATATATCTCTATTTTATAAAATTAGTTTATAGTCATTATAAACTATATGTATTCCTCATAGTGGTGGTGTTAACTTTTCTCCCTTTTGTGTGACTTTTCATAGATGCATTGTTTCCAATTCGTGTCTCCATAGACCAAGATAGCAATCTGCTTCCATAGAAATTGTTCAATTCACCCGGATTTAATTATGTACATGTCCATTTAAATTTCGCTCATTGTAAACTATACGGTGTCATGTGACCAGTTTATCCAATGAGCATTTGTTAGTAGAGGAGCTCAACTAAATAATATTGAGTGGGTCTGAAGGGCACGAGGTTGGTACGCCATATTTTAACCTCAAAGGTATTTTTACGATCTTATTTTCCCGTTATTATAATCAGTGGTTTATTATTTAATTAAGTATAATGATGCATTATATAATTATATATCGTAGAATGTGTATGTCAATAACTCCTTTCCATACTGCATAAATTAAAGGGGTAGTGACACTTACTGTATTGTTATATTCTTACCACGGATAGGTCAAGTGTTTACTTGATATGGTGTTGATCGAATGAATATTTCTTTTTAGGGTTCTATTGAATGGTTGTTACAGTAGTTGGGTTGCTTCTGTATCCCCTTACTAAGGGTAAGAAGTTTACATTAGTCAATTATGGATATGTATAATGTAGATGAAGGATAAGTTGTGAATAAATTGTATTGAGTAAATCTGTATATGTTTTTAAAACATTTTTATTAAATTAATGTATTTGTGTTTTTCAGAGATAGTTGTCTCTGTAGATTCCTATAATAAACGTATTAGATATTATTGGTGTTTCTTATGGTGACATTTGTATATAAACTAATTTCCTTCTTTTTATTATTTCAGTACCCTTTTGTTCTTTTGTATACAATCCTGTCGTGTATAAATAAACTGTTTTCTGCTGTTCCTGTTGTTTGGAAAGGTGGAAGTCTGTCCGTTGATCCTGCTGCACAAAGGTAGACACTTTTTTCCATAGTTATATAAGGGTTTATTCTCTATGGTATTGCATATTTAGTAGTATGAAGGTGCCAGTATGAGACAGTTAATTTATCAGCTATGTTTATTATTATAATTATGGGAATATGTTGAATTTTGTGAAAGTATAGGTTGGTGGTTTGAACTGGGAAACGATTTAACCTTTATATCAATTGGTAATAATTAGAAACCCCTCTTATAGGGTATGCAATATTAGGTTTATAGTTAAGGGCGTTGCCATGTCTTACATATGGTGACTTTGCAATTAGTTTTATTTTTCAAACTCTACTCCACATAAATTTGGTATGATCTATAAATGGACATCTAAAGTTGTGAAACAGGCCATAGTTTTGAGCAACCACCCCAGAAGACTAAGATGCTGAAACTACAATTCATTTCGTTGTCAATACTGTAGTAAACTTGCCCAGTCGCCCCTGTGACAGTTATGGACTTGGCCAATTTAGAAAGTAGACTTGAACAATGCACGTGCTTTTGATTTTGAGAAGTTACCCCTTGACTCATTTGCATTTCCTGGGCATCGTAGGCCGATGATCGATGGATGCATCCCAGTTACAGGTCTAGCACATTTTTTCAACAATACTAAAGTAACAAAATTCTAATTTTCCTAGTTGCATTATTATTTGGAGTGAACAGTGTTTTGATTTCGTTTTTATACGCCCACATTGAAATGTGGTCGTATATTGTCGTCGGTCCGTCCGTTCGTCCGGCCGGCGTCCACAAGCAAAAGGCTAAAGTTAATATCCGATTGACGTTAAATTTATACACAGTGTTTAAGGTCATGAGACGAAGAAGCCTATTGTTTTTCAGCGATTTCCGATAATAACTACCAGAGTTATGGCCCTTGATCACTTCAAAAAATCTTGTGGACGCTCTAGAGGCCAAAGTTAATATCCGATTGGCTTTAAATTTATACACAGTGTTTAAGGTCATAAAATCAAGAAGCCTATTGATTTTCAGCGATTTCTGATAATTAGTGCCAGAGTTATGGCCCTTGATCACTTCAAAAAATCTTGTGGACACTCTAAAAGCCAAAGTTAATATCCGATTGGCTTTATATTTATACACAGTGTTTAAGGTCATAAGACAAAGAAGCCTATTGATTTTCAGCGATTTCTGATAATTAGTGCCAGAGTTATGGCCCTTGATCACTTCAAAAAATCTTGTGTACGCTCTAAAAGCCAAAGTTAATATCCGATTGACTTTAAATTTATACACAGTGTTTAAGGTCATAAGACAAAGAAGCCTATTGCTTTTCGGCGATTTCCGATAATTAGTGCCAGAGTTATTGCCCTTGATCACTTCAAAAAATCTTGTGGATGCTCTAAAAGCCAAAGTTAATATCCGATTGACTTTAAATTTATACACTGTGTTTAAGGTCATAAGACGAAGAAGCCTATTGATTTTCAGCGATTTCCGATAATTAGTGCCAGAGTTATGGCCCTTGATCACTTCAAAAAATCTTGTGGACGCTCGAAAAGCCAAAGTTAATATCCGATTGACTTTAAATTTATACACTGTGTTTAAGGTCATAAGACAAAGAAGCCTATTGATTTTCAGCCATTTCCGATAATTAGTGCCAGAGTTATGGCCCTTGATCACTTCGAAAAAATCTAGAGGCCAAAGTTAATATCCGATTGACTTTAAATTCATACAGAGTGTTTAAGGTCATAAGATGAAGAATCCTATTGATTTTCAGCAATTTCCGATAATTAGTGCCAGAGTTATGGCCCTTGATCCCATCAAAAAATCTTGTATATGCTGTAGATGCCAAAGTTGATGTCCGATTGACTTCAAATTTATACACAGTGTTTAAGGTCATGAGACAAAGAAGACTATTGATTTTCAGCGATTTCTGATAATCAGTGCCAGAGTTGTGGCCCTTGATCACTTCAAAAAATCTTGTGGATGCTCTAGAGGACAAAGTTAATATCTGATTGACTTTAAATTTATACACACTGTTTAAGGTCATGAGACGAAGAAGCCTATTGATTTTCAGCGATCTCTGATAATTATTGCCAGAGTTATGGCCCTTGATCACATCAAAAAATCTTGTGGAAGCTCTAGAGGCCAAAGTTAATATCCGATTGACTTTAAATTTACACCAACTGTTTAAGGTGATGAGACGAAGAAGCCTGCCGATTTTCAGCGATTTCAAATAATTACTTCCAGAGTTATCTCTGGACGCTATAGATGACAAACTTATCATCCGATTGACTGCAGATTGATACCCAGTATTTTGATTTTCAATGAATTTTGATAACTGAACAGCTAAATCCATGATGTTAAATATTTCCTATACTAATTGTTAGCGTGGGGTAAAACTTTATAAAAAGCAAACAAATTCTAATGATTTTCAGATAATTACATAATGAGTTATTACTCTTAATCAGACTTTAGTGTATTACAAATGTTTCATTACTAAAAAAAGTAAAAATATGCGACAACCCTTGTTGACTGCCCGGACGATTTAGCTGCTGTGGGCGTATGTTTCGTTGCCTGGCAACCTATCTTTTTATAAGCCTTACTATTTAATTTGTTACAGTTGAAAGATATTTTAGAGCTTTCAGAGAAGTAAATGGAATTTATCATGAATAAGGTTATGACATTTAAAAAGATCCAGTTGCTATGTAATGATAGTAAGTGTTGCATTTCTTATAGAATTCTATGTCCCCTAAACTTTTGAACAAACTGTTTTCCATTTAAATCTACTGTAGTGGTTTTAATGAGAAATAATTTATCAAGAGTTTCTCATGAATTGTGGTTGCTTACAGTTACAAAAAATTTAAGGACAAGGTAAAGTGACACCATCTTGCTTCAAACTAGTCTGGACACCAACAAGGCTGAACATGTTATTTTCTATCACAGAATAGTGACCCTTGGATACCGCACACAAATTGGTGACCTATTCAGCTAGCAACCTGTTTGTTGGCAACCTATTCAGAATAAAGACGAGTCGCTCAAACTCATCTATTTTTATCAAGCAATAAAATTCAACGTTACCTCTATCAAATGAAAGTCAAATATATTATTTTTTGTCCCCCGCCTTTCGAAGAAAGTTGGGGGACTATTAAAATGGGTTCGTCCGTCAGTCTGTCTGTCTGTCCTTCTGTCTGTCTGTCCGTCACACTTTTTGGGACACAATAACTCTCTTCCTAATTGAGCAATGTTTAAACTTGGTGTATGTGTTTATTAGTTCAATGCCTTGATGGAGTTCGAAGATGAGAATTTTCTGCTTAGGGTAAGCAGAGATAAGCAATTTGATTGGTTGATGCTTTGGGACACGATAACTTTAATTCTAATTAAGTGAGAGTGATGAAACTTGGTGTATAGTTTCATTACAGTAATACCTTGACTAAGTTCGATAATGAGCATTTTCTGCTCAGGGTAAGCAGAGCGATACATAATTTGATTGGTTGAGACTTTGGAACACAATAACTCTCCTTCTAATTGAGTTAAAATGTTCAAACTTGGTGTATATGCTTATTAGGTCAATGTCTTGATGGAGTTCGAAGATGAGCATTTTCCGCTTAGGGTAAGCAGAGATAAGCAATTTGATTGGTTGATGCTTTGGGACACGATAACTTTAGTTCTAATTAAGTGAGAGTGATGAAACTTGGTGTATAGTTTCATTACAGTAATACCTTGACTAAGTTTGATAATGAGCATTTTCTGCTCAGGGTAAGCAGAGCGATATGCAATTTGATTGGTCGAGACTTTGGAACACAATAACTCTCCTTCTAATTGAGTTAAAATGTTCAAAATTGGTGCGTATGCTTATTAGGTCAATGTCTTGATGGAGTTCGAAGATGAGCATTTTCTGCTTAGGGTAGGCAGAGATAAGCAATTTGATTGGTTGATACTTTGGGACAAGATAACTTAGGTTCATCTTGATTGATGATTTTTATGCCAATACAATGACTGCATTCTCATTCAGTAATGGATTCGACAGTAGCAGTGTATAGAAACGATTGACTCGTACACGAGGGCCCTTTCCCTTGGCCAGAGGGGCCCTTTTGTCAAGCGTGGGGGCCCTTTTGTCTGCCTTTAGGGTCCCCTTAACTAGGGTACATTTTCATTTTTCTTGTCGGTTTTAGCATTTTTCTTTATAAAACACCTTTGGATGACACTTCGTGTTCAGTTTGTTTGCTCGATACGTTTGAAAAAAATAAATGTGCGATTAATTAATATTTGTCGTCTGTTTATTTTGGGATTTCGGCGGGGGACATCAGCCTCACTGTTGGCTTGTTATCCATTCCTTTAGCTCAGAATAGAGGTGTAATTTCGCATTATCTTCCAAAATTCTGGAAACCCAACTCCATATATTCCGTAAGATAATTTAATAGGCTTTCCAAATATTATTAGTATAAGTTGGCACAGTCAAAATTCGGACTACCATACAAAATTGTGATAATCGAACTAAATATATTATAAAAGGTAATTGAATAAGCTTTCCAAATATTATTAGTAAAAGTTAGCACAATCTTTTTAAAGGGGCACGCACTCAATCTGAACATAGCCAATCTTTCAATATTCTAAATGTCAAGATAGACCCGTATTTTTTTCAAATTCCAAATTTGGATCATCGTGCAAAACTCTGAGCATTCAACTATATATATTCTGAAAGGTAATTGAATATGCATTTTAGATATTATTAGTAAAAGTTGGCACAATCATATTAAAGGGGTGCACCCTCATCCTAAACATCGCCAATTTTACAATATTTAATAGTGAAAGAATGGTAATATTCACTCAAAATTCGGACCATTGTACAAAATTCTGAGCACCCAGCTATATATATTCTGAATGGTTATTGAATAAGCTTTCCAAATATTATTAGTTAAAGATGGCACAATCATCATATTAAAGGGGTGCGCTCTCATCCTAAACATTGCTAATTTATCAATATTTTAAAGAGAAAGAACGGTAATATTCCGAGTCAAAATTCTGAGAAACCAGCTATATATATTAAAGATAATTGAATAAACTTTCTAAATATTAGTAAAAGTTGGCAAACCTCATATTAAAGGGGTGCGCTCTCATCCTAAAGTCACCAATTTTTATACGCCCACATGAAAATGTGGGCGTATATTGTCGTCGCCCCTGTTCGTCCGTCCGTCCACAATTGTTTGTGAACAGTCTACAGGTCACAATTTTTATCCGATTTCAATGAAACTTAAAATATAGGTTTATCACCGTAAGATCTCGGTTCCTTTTGATATTGGCATGTATCGGACCGTAACTTCATGGTTTATGGCCCCTGATTGTACGAAAAATCACGTTTTTTAGCTTGTGAACAGTGTAGAGGTCACAATTTTGAACCAATTTGGATGAAACTTGAAATGCATGTTTATGACCCAAAGATCTTGGTTCCTGTCGATATTTGCGCGCATCGGATTGTAACTTCCTGAATTATGGCCCCTGATTGTCCGAAAAATCGCCCTTTTTAGCTTGTGGTCCCTCTGGAGGTCAAAATTGTTATCCGATTTAAAAAAACGTTTGATTATATCACCGTTCCATGGTTATGAAGGTTGAGTTCGAATTTCGTGAAAATCGGACCAAAATTGAAAGACAAAATGGCCGCCGTTTGTACGCGAATGGTGTGAAAATATGTTATATCAAGGTTGTGGACCTTATAGAGGTCACAATTTTGAACCGATTTTGATTAAAATTGACATGCATGTTTATAACCCAAAGATCTTGGATCCTTTCGATATTTGCGCCCATCGGATCGTAACTTCCTGAATTATGGCCCCTGATTGTCCGAAAAATCGCCCTTTTTAGCTTGTGGTTCCTCTGGAGGTCAAAATTGTTATCCGATTTAAAAAAATGTTTGATTATATCACCGTTCCATTGTTATGAAGATTGAGTTCGAAGTTCATGAAAATCGGACCAAAATTGACGGACAAAATGGCCGCCGTTTGTACGCGAATGGTGTGAAAATATGTTATATCAAGGTTGTGGACCTTATAAAGGTCACAATTTTGAACCGATTTCGATGAAACGTGACATGCATGTTTATAATCCAAAGATCTTGGTTCCTTTCGATATTTGCGCCCGTCGAATCATAACTTCCTGAATTATGTCCCCTGATTGTCCGAAAAATCGCTTTTGTTAGCTTGTGGTCTCCTCTGGAGGTCAAAATTATTATCCGATTTAAAAAACCGTTTGATTATATCACGGTTTCATGGTAATGAAGAGAGAATTTTAATTTTGTGAAAATCGGACCAGAGTTGACGGATAAAATGGCCGCCGTCTGTACGCGAATTGTGTAAGAATATGTTATATCAAGGTTGTGGACCCTATAGAGGTCACAATTTTGAACTGATTTTGATGAAACTTGAAATACATGTTTATAACCCAATGATCTTGGTTCCATTGCATATTTGCCCATATCGGATCGTAACTTCCTGAATCATGGCCCCTGATTGTACGAAAAATCACCCTTTTTAGCTTGTGGTCCCTCTGGAGGTCACAATTATCTGATTTAAAAAAACGTTTGATTATATCACAGTAACACCGTAGTTATGGGTGAGTTTGAATGATGATTTTCTGATGATTACTTAAAATGCAACAACTCTTGTTGACTGCCCGGACGATTTGGCTGCTGTGTGGGCGTATGTTTCGTTGCCTGGCAACCTATTTTTCAATATTTTTAAGTGAAAGAACTGTAATATTCAGAGTCACAATTCTGACCATCGTACAAAATTCTGATCATCAAGCTATATATATTCTGAAAGGTAATTGAATAAGCTTTCGAAATATAATTAGTAAACGTTGGCACAATCATATTAAAGGGGAGCACTCTCAACCTGAACAAAGCCAATTTTTCTATATTCTGAATGTAAAGATAGACCGGTACTTTTTTTCAAAGTCCGAATTCGATTCATCGTACAAAATCCTGAGCATCCAGCTATATATATTCTAATAGGTGATTGAATAAGCTTTCTAAATATTATTAGTAAAAGTTTGTACAATCATATTAAAGGGTGTGCTCTCATCCTAAACGTTGCCAATTCTTCAATATTTTAAAGTGAAAGAACGGTAATATTCTGAGTCAAAATTCGGACCATCATACAAAGTTCTGAGCATCCAGCTCTATATATATGTTGAAAAAATTACGTTGAAAAAAGAAATAAACACGTGTTTATGGTTAACGTTTTCAGTTCTCTTGAACCTCTTCAGACTATTTTGATATATAATGTAATAAGACAATGACGTTAGGTCAGAGCAAAGATACGAAACAGGAAGAAATATCAGATCAATTAAATACAATTCCACATAGTAAGATATTATAAAATACAACATCTTACATTATTAATATTCAGTAATCCAATTTTCCGATTGAAGGAGTATGGCGGTATATTAGTGTCAAAATTCTAACATGCTATCGTCTAATTTCTTACTTCTATTCATGTAATTTCTAACCTCCATTCATGTAACTTCTAACTTCCATTCATTTAATTTCTAAATAATTGTCCCGATCAGGTGCGCAATCACCCAATTGAGCAGGCAGTAGGGACACCAAACGTCTTCATAATGATGGTTGCAAGGCAGAAATGTATAAATTCTAAATTCGTTGATATTGATGCTAAACATGTAAAGCATCTATTAAAAGATATTTTTCGCCTCAATAATAGAAATAAGATGAAACAGAATTGATATTTACACTGAACAAATAAAGAAGTTGAATTATACATTGTCTTAATTGAGAAATTACATGAATGGAAGTTAGAAGTTACATGAATGGAGGTTAGAAATTACATAATAGAAGTAAGAAATTAGACGATAGCATGATAGAATTTTGACACTAATATACCGCCAAAAAGGAGGGCATATATTTTTTAATAAAATTCATTTCTTTACTTTCTAATAAATGACTATTTTTAGAATTTTTCTTGAAAAGAGGGAAAACCTTGAATACGCCATGTCCGCATTTATCCAAATTGGTACTGACTTGGATTGTTCTATTTTCCGGGTGCCTAATTTGTGAGCGATGGAGATACATTCTAATATTTAGTTGGTCATCAGTTTTCCCACTATATTTTTCCTTAAGCCTAGCTTATGTCGCCCTACGACGCGACAAAACTGACGGCGACTAACGGCAACTGACAGCTTATGTCGCTATGACTGAATTTATCCACGACGTAAGTGCGCTCATGTCGCTTGCGACTAGAGACAACTAGTTTTCTTCAGTCGTAGGATTAGACTCGGAGAATATGGTATATCAAGGTTGTGAACCCTATAGAGGTCACAATATACGAAAAATCGCCTTTATTCTCTTGTTGTCCGTCTGGAAGTCACAATTATTACCGGATTTAAAAAAACGTTTGATTATATCCGTTACGCTGTAATGAATTTTCGGACAAAATGGCTTCCGCTAATACGGGAATAGTGTAAAAATATGAAATATCAAGGTTGTGGATCCTCGAGAGGCCACAATTTTAATCCGATTTTGATGAAATTTGAAATGTAAGGATAACCCAAACATCGCGGTTCCTTTCAATATTCGGGCACATTGGAACATAGCCTCCTGAATTATGGCCCCTGATTGTATGAAAAATCATGTTTTTTATTACCTTGTGGACCCTATGGATATCACAATTTTATTCTGAATTAAAAAACCGTCATATCCCCGTCAATTAAACAGCTAAATCCATAATATTAAATGTTTCGTATACTAAACGTTAGCATGGGGCAGAGCTTTATAAAAACCAGACAAATTCTAAAGATTTTCTGATTAGTTAAATATGCGACAACTCTTGTTGACTGTCTCAGTGGACGATTAAGCTGCTGTGTGGGCGTATGTTTCGTTGCCTGGCAACCTATTGTTAATATTCAAGATATTGAGGCGGAACGATACAATGTTTGAGAGGTTGGTTACGTTGAAATGTAGGGCCGAAAATAGCATGTTTAGTTTCTCTACTTCCAGCTGGGGATCACGTGGCTAAGTGGTTAAGACGCTGGCTCGCTAGCCTGGAGGTCGGCTGTTCGATCCCTGCCTTGGCCGAGAAAGTTCATCCAGATTTTTCGCTGTGGTTTCTTCTTGTCAGTGATGCAGGACCTTAAATTACAACTGTCTAGTCCTTCTGATGGAACAAAAAACGGAGATACAGTGTACAAATTGGCGTGCACTTAAAACATCCCTAGGCCGTAGGAATTTGATATAAGAGTAGGCCGTAGCGCCGCTGCCCGGGCAAAAATTTCCCTCTGTAGAACACTGCATGGCGTATGCCCGTCTTCATTAGCCCCGTTTAGGAGCAAAACAGTAGGACGTTAGACCCCATTTCATTTCTTCTTCCTTACATGCTTCATACATGCTTTTGGGCAAGAGTTTGCCACATGTTGCTTCATCTGTGGGTGAAAGCATACTACCCAACCATAATTTGGGTAAAAGTAAGAGTCAGTCTAAGAGACGAGAATTAACATTAAAGTTAACAGGGAAATCATTAGTGATCTGTGGCCATATTATAAGACATGACTTATTGATTTTGAGTAAAATCGACTATTGACATAATATAAACATATCGACATAGTTTATTTCGGCATAGGGTGAATTTAATGCATCAAGTCAACTTTATTAAGTCGATTTCTTGTAATATAACTCATAAAATTGACATATTTTTAGTCGATATATTGGAATATTATCTCAATAAGTAGTGAGCCATATACGCTTCCATACACTATTTCACTTTAATTCGTACATCCGTGTATTATCATGTAAACGAAAATTTCAGTTTCATCACTTCCTTGGCCAATCGTATAGTGGCCATTCTACTAGCTCGACTTATCGGGTTGTGAAAGCGACAAGTCGCGGAACGACCAGTCAAAATAATTGTATTTTGTCGGGTTGTTAAGCCGACAACGGGACAAAATCAATGCAACAAACTAACCTGACAATCGTCGCCCTCATTATGTCGAAGTGTTGGCTAATTTTGTCGACTTGTCGCCTTTGACTTATTCAAAACCTGACACATACAAATAATCAATCTACTAATATCCCAACTCAAATCGCATCTGTTTTCCATCGTGTTTTCCCCTTGTCAGTGTACAAATTTGTGTGCACGTAAAAGATCCCTTGGAAGTTGGAATTCGATTTTAAATTAGGCCGTAGCACTGCTGCCCGGTCGAATTTTTCCCAATAGCACATTGTATTGCGTATGCCTGTCTTCATTAGCCCACCCATTTCATTTCATTTATAATCACGTTAATTACGAACTATATTTTATTAGAATTTATATACTTTTTATAAACAAAAATTACGTGCATGACATTGGACATTGGGGAAGCCATGCTGAACGCAGACTTTCTTGTTAGTGAACCAGTCAAACAGTTACTCCTAATTTTTGGCAAAAGTCAGGGTGATTTGAAATTGGTATGTGGCCAAGAAAAAGCTTCCCGTAAATGTAACTTGCCTGTAGACATCCTGAGAGAAAAATTAAATTTTAATTTTTTTTTTATTGTAGCAAAGCTAGCATATCAGCATATAAAACTGACTCTCTTCGGAAATATAGATTCTTAACTTTATTGGTCGTTAGCTGCAAATTTAACCAAACGATCTTTTCAATCCCAAGTATGTAATGGTTCGGGGTAGCAAAACCAAACTTAATGCTGAATAAGTTCACCCTCTCCTCTACAAAATAAGGCCAACATGCTTAACCATGTATATAATATGGTTCAACCCACGACTTGGAAAGGTGGAAGTCTGTCCGTCGACCCTGCTAAACAAAGTCATTTAGTCATGTAAAGTTTATTCTATATGGTATTGTATATAGTATAAAAGTTCCAGTATTGTTCCTTCAAGACTCAGACAGTTTATTAGCTATGTTTATTTTTTATAATTATGGGAATTTGTCTTTGTTTTAAAGTGGCAGCAATGTTGAATTTCATGAATGTATAAGTTGGTGGTATGAAACAGAACAGTAAGACGCTAAACTACATTTCATTTCATTTTGTTATCAATACTGTAGTGAACTTACCCAGTCGCCCTTGTGTCAATAATGGACTGGGCCAGTTTTGATAGTAGACTGGAACAATGCACGTGCTTTTGATTTTGAAGTTACCCCTTGACCCATTTGCCTTTCCTGGGCATTGTAGGCCAAAGATGGGTATATCCTTGTTTCAGGTATAGCACATTTTTAGAACAATACTAAAGCAACAAAATTGTAATTTTCCTAGTTGTAAATCAGTGTTTTAAATTTTATTTATATATAAGCCTTACCATTTAATTTTTTTTCAGTTGAAAGATATTTTAGAGCTTTCAGAGTAATGAATGGAATCTTATCATGAATAGGTTATGGCATTTACAAAGATCTCGTTGCTATATAATAGTAAGTGTTGCATTTCTTGTAGAATTTTATATCCCCTAAACTTTAGAATCAACTGTCTTCCATTTAAAGTAGCTAAGTCTCGAACTCACTATCATCCAAAGTCTTCGACATTGAAAACACGAATTATTAGTCAATTTAAATCAACATTGATGTTGGGATCTTACAGGGAAATGATGGGCTGTGATATCCAATATTTAAGACGATCAACATTTTACTATTGGTACACGAATCTTGTACCATAATGCATTTCAGCATCACTAAGTAACGAGGGACTCGAAGAACGATGCTAGACATTCAACTTGTCACTCCAAACGACGAGAGCATGCGCAACAGTCTGGAATAACCAGTTTATATACATCCAGATTATATTATATGCGTTGCGACCCATTTGTGTCAGTTTCTATGTCCAAAATAATATTAGTGATTTAGCTCATTTAAATCGATTGTAGATTAGTGGCTTTTATGAGGAACCCTTGTTCTGAATTTGCTTGTATTAAGGAGCTTTTCATTAATTAACTATGATTTTATTTTGATGTTCACTCCATATTTCACGATTATATGAAATACTGGAACTATAAGTTATAATGGAGGAAATGTTTTGTGAAAAAAATCCAAATGGTTTGACAGAAATAATTTATCAGTTTCTCGTGAATTGTGGTTTCTTACAGTTACCATCTTGTTTTAAAATAGCATTATGCAAGAGCAAAATCTGCTTATTACAGGTCTTTCTTTAGGCCTGAGATGTTATCTAAATCAATTAGACATTAACATATCCAGACCATAATGAACTCTTAAAGTCAAGGCTAGCCTTCGATGTTGGTGGATTGAATTCCTATATGCCGCTTGATGGCCGTTGATAATTAAATCAAGTGGATAATCGAGACTATGCTGTTTATATTAATGATTTGAGTAATGATGACCCGAGGCTATGTGAATATTTCAAACGGTTTTTACTCGGCTAATAGTGGACCAATTTGACTGAAATTTTCAGCAAAATTACCTTTACACTATCTAGTTTTTAACTATTATAGTGAGAACTACCATCTCTTTATCTTATCTCCCATAATGTAACTTTAAACTAGTCTGGAATCCAACAAGGCTAAACATATTATTTCCTAACACAGAATATTGGCCCTTGTATACAAAAGTCTAAAATAAACTCTATTACCCCCAATACCCTATTTCAATACCCCTTTAATTCGTGCATCTGTGTGTTATAATGTAAACAAAAATTTCATTTTTTTATCCATTCCTTTAGCTCATAATTGGTAAGAATCGATTGGTAAAAATGGCAGGTGACGATGTCCTAAGCTGCCCTGGCTTGGTAAAAATGGCGGGTGACGGTATTCTAAGCTGCCCTGGCTTGGTAAAAATGGCGAGTGACGATATCTTAAGCTGCCCTGGCTTGGTCAAAATGGCGGGTGATGGTATCCTAAGCTGCCCTGGCTTGGTAAAAATGGCGGGTGACGGTATTCTAAGCTGCCCTGGCTTGGTAAAAATGGTGAGTGAGGTTATATCTTAAGCTGCCCTGGCTTGGTAAAAATGGCGGGTGATGGTATCCTAAGCTGCCCTGGCTTGGTAAAAATGGCGGGTGACGGTATTCTAAGCTGCCCTGGCTTGGTAAAAATGGTGAGTGACGATATCCTAGGATGGCGGGTGACGGTACCCTAAGCTGCCCTGGCTTGGTAAAAATGGCGGGTGACGGTATCCTAAGCTGCCCTGGCTTGGTAAAAATGGTGGGTGACGGTATCCTAAGCTGCGCTGGCTTGGTAAAAATGGCAGGTGACGGTATCCTAATCTGCCCTGGCTTGGTAAGAATGGCGAGTGATGATATCCTAAGCTGCTCTGGCTTCGTAAAAATGGCGGGTGACGGTATCCTAAGCTGCCCTGGCTTGGTTTAAGGTTTGATTGTGACGTTAGCTGTCCTGGCTTGGTAAAGGTTTTTAACCTTAGCTGTTCTGGTTTCGTAAATATGGTCCATAGTATTCTACACTGTCATGGCTTGAAACAATAGGGACAGTACTTAAGCTTATCAGGCTTAAAACTATCCGGATTGTATCCTAAGCTGCCCTGATTTGGTAAAAATGGCGGGTGACCGTGTCCTAAGCTGCCCTGGCTTGGTAAAATGGTGGGTGACGGTATCCTAAGCTGCCCTGGCTTGGTAAAAGTGGCGGGTGACGGTAACCTGAGCTGTCCTAGCTTGGTAAAAATGGCGAGTGATGATATCCTAAGCTGCTCTGGCTTGGTAAAAATGGCGGGTGACGGTATCCTAAGCTGCCCTGGTTTGGTTAAAATGGCGGGTGACGGTATCCTGAGCTGCCCTGGCTTGGTAAAAATGGTGGGTGACGGTATCCTAAGCTGCCCTGGCTTGGTAAAAATGGCGTGTGATGATATCCTGAGCTGCTCTGGCTTGGTGTAAGGTTTGATTGTGACGTTAGCTGTCCTGGCTTGGTAAAGGTTTTTAACCTAAGCTGTTCTGGTTTTGTAAATATGGTCCATAGTATCCTACGCTGTCCTGGCTTGAACAATCGTGACAGTACTTAAGCTTATCAGGCTTAAAACTATCCGGATTGTATCCTAAGCTGCCCTGGCTTGGTAAAAATGGTGAGTGACGATATTCTAAGCTGCCCTGACTTGGTAAAAATGGCGGGTGACGGTGCCCTAAGCTGCCCTGGCTTGGTAAAAATGGCGGGTGATGGTATCCTAAGCTGCCCTGGCTTGGTAAAAATTGCGAGTGATAATATCCTAAGCTGCCCTGGCTTGGTAAAAATGGCGGATGACGGTATTCTAAGCTGCCCTGGCTTGGTAAAAATGGCGGATGACGGTATTCTAAGCTGCCCTGGCTTGGTAAAAATGGCGAGTGACGATTTCCTAAGCTGCCCTGGCTTGGTAAAAATGGCGGGTGATGGTATCCTAAGCTGCCCTGACTTGGTAAAAATGGCGGGTGACGGTATCCTAAGCTGCCCTGGCTTGGTAAAAATGGCGGGTGACGGTATCCTAAGCTGCCCTGGCTTGGTAAAAATGGCGAGTGATGGTATCCTAAGCTGCCCTGGCTTGGTAAAAATGGCGAGTGATGGTATCCTAAGCTGCTCTGGCTTGGTAAAAATGGCGAGTGACGATATCTTAAGCTGCCCTGGCTTGGTAAAAATGGTGAGTGACGATATCCTAAGCTGCCCTGACTTGGTAAAAATCGCGGGTGACGGTATCCTAAGCTGCCCTGGCTTGGAAAAAATTGCGAGTGACAATATCCTAAGCTGCCCTGGCTTGGTAAAAATGGCGGGTGACGGTATTCTAAGCTGCCCTGGCTTGGTAAAAATGGCGAGTGACGATTTCCTAAGCTGCCCTGGCTTGGTAAAAATGGCAGGTGATGGTATCCTAAGCTGCCCTGACTTGGTAAAAATGGCGTGTGACGGTATCCTAAGCTGCCCTGGCTTGGTAAAAATGGCGAGTGACGGTATCCTAAGCTGCCCTGGCTTGGTAAAAATGGCGAGTGATGGTATCCTAAGCTGCTCTGGCTTGGTGAAAATGGCGGGTGACGGTAGCCTAAGCTGCCCTGGCTTGGTAAAAATGGCGGGTGACGGTATCCTAAGCTGCCCTGGCTTGATAAAAATGGCGGGTGACGGTATCCTAAGCTGCCCGAGGTTGGTAAAAATGGCGGGTGACGGTATCCTTAGAGGCCCTGGTCTGGTTAAAATGGCGGATGACGGTATCCTAAGCTGCCCTGTCTTGGTAAAAATGGCGAGTGATGACATCCTAAGCTGCTCTGGCTTGGTAAAAATGGCAGGTGACGGTATCCTAAGCTGCCCTGGCTTGGTGTAAGGTTTGATTGTGACGTTATCTGTCCTGGCTTGGTAAAGGTTTTTAACCTAAGCTGTTCTGGTTTCGTAAATATGGTCCATAGTATCCTACGCTGTCCTGGCTTGAAACAATCGTGACAGTACTTAAGCTTATCAGGCTTAAAACTATCCAGATTGTATTCAATCCCGAAAGTATCCTAAGCTGTTTTGGTTTGGTAAATATGGTCGATAGAATCTTAAGCTGCCCTGGCTTGAAACAATCCTGAAAGCATCATAATCTGTCAGGGCCTGAAACAATCCTGACAATATCTGAATGGCAACAAAATGGTCTGAAGGCAGGAGGTTAAATATCTCTTGTTCTGGTTTGGTAAATATGGTCGATAGAAACAATCCCAAAAGCATCATAATCTGTCCAGGCCTGAAACAATCCTGACAATATCTCAATGGCAACAAAATGGTCGTAAGGCAGGAGGTTAAATATCTCTTGTCCATTCACTATCCAAATTAGTCGAATGCTTAGCTTACCCTGAAATCGGTGAAAATATTCCTTGTTGCCGATTGTTTAGATTTGAAACTGGCCGAAGCTCCCTTAGCTGTTCTTGCTTGAAACATCCGGATAGTATCTAAAGCTGTCCAGGCTTGAAAGAAATGTTGACCACATGGCTACTTCACAATTGTTACCTCAAGTAGTCATTGCATAATAAAATGTCTTGTTGGTGTCCTGCCTAATGACTATAAGGGTGACGAAACAATTCTACAGTGTAAAAACTGTCAGAAACTCGAGCATACGGACGAGTTCGAATATAGTATATCAAGGTTGTGAACCGTATGGAGGTCACAATTTCAATTCGATTTTATGAAACCATAAATACATGTTTATAGGCTAAAGATCTTGGTTCCTTTCGATATTTGCGCATATCGGATTGTAACTTACTGAATTCTGGCCTCTGATTATACGAAAAATCGCCTTTATTCTCTTGTTGTCCGTCTGGAAGTCAATTATTACCGGATTTAAAAAAACGTTTGATTATATCCGTTACACTCTAATGAATTTTCGGACAAAATGGCTTCTGCTAATACGGGAATAGTGTAAAAATATGAAATATCAAGGTTGTGGATCCTTGAGAGGCCACAATTTTAATACGATTTTGATGAAATTTGAAATGTAAGGATAACCCAAACATCGCGGTTCCTTTCAATATTCAGGCACATTGGACCATAGCCTCCTGAATTATAGCCCCTGATTGTATGAAAAATCATGGGGTTTTTTTACCTTGTGGACCCTATGGAGATCACAATTTTATTCCGAATTAAAAAAACCTTATATCCCCGTTAATTGAACAGCTAAATCCATAATATTAAATGTTTCGTATACTAAATGTTAGCATGGGGCAGAACTTTATAAAAACCAGACAAATTCTAATGATTTTCTGATTAGTTAAATATGCGACAACTCTTGTTGACTGTCCGGACGATATGGCGCCTGGTCAAAAATCAGAGAAGGTAGCCAAATGGACATTGTACAGTGATGAGTGGAAGAGACCCATAGAAATGCTTGATAAATTTGATTCCCTCTGAGTACAATGCTGAGGAGTTAATAGAACTCAAATTTAGAGCCTATGGCGCGGAGGACACCCATAGATTTAAGATTAGAGAAGGTAGCCAAATGAAAACCGAAACCACCCGTCCTTACTCGGTTCTCTTAAGGTAGCAAAGCGGTCGGAAGGTGGGGGATTGTCCAGACCGATCTCTCATCCAGTAACCGTGCACTCTTTCGTACGATCAAAGACTCGATGGAGACCGTGTAACTAGGCCGACCCCGAGATGGCGCCTGGTCACAAATCAGAGAAGGCAGCCAAATTGACATTGTACAGTGATGAGTGGAAGAGACCCATAGAAATGCTTGATAAATGGGATTCCCTCTGAGTACAATGCTGAGGAGTTAATGGAAGGTCTAAAACTCGGAGAAGGTAGCCAAATTGACATTGTACAGTGATGAACTAATGGAATATCCCAAACTTAGATGCCATGGCGTTAAAGAGACCCATAGAAATGCGTGATAAATGGGATTCCCTCTGAGTACAATGCTGAGGAGTTAATGGAAGGTCTAAAACTCGGAGAAGGTAGCCAAATTGACATTGTGCAGTGATGAGTGGAAGAGCCACATAGAAATACGTGATAAATGGCATTCCCTCTGAGTACAATGCTGAGGAGTTAATGGAAGGTCTAAAACTCGGAGAAGGTAGCCAAATTGACATTGTACAGTGATGAACTAATGGAATATCTCAAATTTAGATGCTATGGCGTTAAAGAGACCCATAGAAATGCGTGATAAATGGGATTCCCTCTGAGTACAATGCTGAGGAGTTAATGGAAGGTCTAAAACTCGGAGAAGGTAGCCAAATTGACATTGTACAGTGATGAGTGGAAGAGCCACATAGAAATGCATGATAAATGGCATTCCCTCTGAGTACAATGCTGAGGAGTTAATGGAAGGTCTAAAACTCGGAGAAGGTAGCCAAATTAACATTGTACAGTGATGAACTAATGGAATATCCCAAACTTAGATGCTATGGCGTTAAAGAGACCCATAGAAATGCGTGATAAATGGGATTCCCTCTGAGTACAATGCTGAGGAGTTAATGGAAGGTCTAAAACTCGGAGAAGGTAGCCAAATTGACATTGTACAGTGATGAACTAATGGAATATCCCAAACTTAAATGCTATGGCGTTAAAGAGACCCATAGAAATGCGTGATAAATGGGATTCCCTCTGAGTACGATGCTGAGGAGTTAATGGAAGGTCTAAAACTCAGAGAAGGTAGCCAAATTGACATTGTACAGTGATGAGTGGAAGAGCCACATAGAAATGGGTGATAAATGGCATTCCCTCTGAGTACAATTCTGAGGAGTTAATGGAAGGTCTTAAACTCGGAGAAGGTAGCCAAATTGACATTGTACAGTGATGAACTAATGGAATATCCCAAACTTAGATGCTATGGCGTTAAAAGAGACCCATAGAAATGCGTGATAAATGGGATTCCCTCTGAGTACAATGCTGAGGAGTTAATAGAACTCAAACTTAGAGCCTATGGTGCAGAGGAGACCCATAGATTTAAGATTAGAGAAGGTAGTCAAATGAAAACCGAAACCACCCGTCCTTACTCGGTTCTCTCAAGGCAGCGAAGCGGTCGGAAGGTGGGGGATCGTCAAGCTCGATCTCTCATCCAGTAACCGCGCACTCTTTCGTACGATCCAAAACGCGATGGAGACCATGGAACTGGGCCGACCCCGGGATGGTGCCTGGTCACAGATCAGAGAAGGTAGCCAAATTGACATCGTACAGTAGTTGAGGAGCTAATGGAAGATCTCAAGCTGACCCGTAGATTTAAGATTAGAAGGTAACCAAATTAACATAGTCACTTGTGTAGACATACATCCCGGTGTAAAATCTGTCCGAAACTCGAGCATACGGAGAAGTTCTGCTCAGGCAAAGCTGCCTGTAGTTAAATCTCTGGACGATTTTTCAATGTAGGATTTGAATACCCGGAAATAGTGTGTAACAACATTGTACATTATTATAGGGGAAGTCCCATGCATTTCAAGGGACAAAATTTGAAGAATTTTCTGATTCGCCCGCCTCACATGAATAATAAAAGTTTGTATTTCTTTGTCATGGCATCATAAAATTTTTAGATTGTTATACAGGCCAAGCCTGTGGTCTTTCACAAAGAATTAACCAGTTTAGTTACTGACATATATCGATATTTCTATTACATATTTCAGACGATGGTGCCATGGTAGTTGTTAGCATGCCAAGATACTGCCTGGTGTTATAAAAACAAAATGTTAAGGCGGCGAATGATCAATATGATGATTACCACGGGTATAGGACAAATACAGGGTAGGCATTAATACCAAACTTTAGTTATTTCTAAATTATCCCTAATATTTATAAATAATTCAAATTAAAGTCCATGTGGCATAGAATCATAAATTTTTGATTGTTATACAGGCCAAGGCAAGAGACTTTCACACAGAATTAATGGCAGTTGTTTTTTTGCTAATCAACATTTGTTTAAATAAAAGCTCTTCACCTATGACACGGGTCTACTGACATTCGTGAATGTCATCCTTCAACACCAATGAATTTGTTAATCGATGCGCATATTGAGTTTGGGAAAAGTGTTAACGCTAATATCAATTCATGTGTTTTTATTTTCAGATAAAGGAGACAAGGAGTTTATGGTATCATAGAGAGTTCCAGTTATCTTTGAAGACTTGTGATTGGCCATCCAGTTATCGCTAATAGTTAGTTTACAGTTCTTGGCCGGAAAGAAACGGGTTCGGTGTTAAATTCATTATAATTCACTCCCTAGAACATTTGGGCTTGTTTCATCATGTAGCTTAAACCGGTATCCTCACTAAAAGTCTATCAAATCACTTCTCTATGTAATGGTGTGTCCAAGACTTGTTAGCTTATGTTTCTTTACTGTAACATTTTGATAAAGATATTGATGGGGTTTGTTTGCAATTTTGATTTAACTATGGTTACATATCACCAACGGTCATCAATTTATCTAAATAAACTTGTTATTGCCAAACTAGTATTTTTCTAAAGGAGGTGCATTAAACTGGACCTACAAAATGGCACAAATTTGTTCTTTGTATCAGCAACAGCATAATTGTCTTGATCAAGCAACAGTTTTTCAATGTAGGATTTGAATACCCGGAAATGAATAATGTGACAGTATTGTACATTATTAAAGGGTGGTCCAAGCATTCACTAGGTATGCAAATCAAGGGACAACGTGTGAAGAATTTTCTGATTTATCACCTACCTCACATGAATAATGAAAGTTTGTATTTCTTTGGCACAACATAAAGTTTTAGGTAATTGTATAGGCGAAGGCAAGTCAGTCTTTCACGCTGAATTAACCAGTTTATTTACTTCCATATTTCAATTACATATTACAGACATATCTCCTGTTATGGGTCGGACGATGGCGGATGGTAGTTGTTCATTGGCTAAGCTACATTTTATTTTAAATAAACGATCTTCACCATATTACAATATTTTCGTCAAACTACATAGAATAATTTCCGTCCTATATATCAGACTAATGTGGCCATGGGATAGGTCTAGTTGATGTTGACGGTGATAGTTGTGGATGAGCAGGACACACAGCATATTATACATGGTGATATTAATGTACAGGCAATTGTTATGCAATTGGTGAGGTAAGCATTAATATCAATATTTTCATTAATACAAAATTTCAAACATTATGAGTTTTATTTAAAACATAAAATGTCGTATAATAAAATAAAACCAAGTACGAACAATCCAAACCATTAGACAGAATTCAAAGTCCTAAAAAAATGTTATAGGCAAAATAGTGTAATCAGCAAATGGACTGTTACCCGTGTACAAAATACACGACAAACAGTGGTATAATGTAACACGATGAACCGAATTAGTAATGGTTATTCATAGGAATTTCAGCGCGCTGTATCATGCGGCCTGCCATTGAGTCAACTGGTGTGGTTTCGAATCCCCGGTTGAACCATATGTTAATCCCGAAATACCTAAGTTGTGTCAATTGGACATTAACCGCCATTTCTCTCTCTCTCTCTTTCATAGGAATTTCACAGAAATTTCACGAATTGGGTTGGCTGATTTGGTTTTCGATGTTTTCCTTATTTTGAAACATTAGCAAAACACACATACTTGGTAATTACAACTTCTCTAGTTTGTCTTTGGCTATTGAAATGTGTCTGTTGGCATGCCAAAATAATGCCCGATGTTATAAAAACAAAAATATAATAGTTGTACATTTTACAGGACAAACAATGTTAAGGCGCCGAATGATCAATATGATGATGATTACCGCGGATATAGGAGAAGACAGACAGGGTAGGTACCAAACTTTATTTCTAAAATATTCCTACAATTTATAAATAATTCAAATTAAATTCCGTGTTATATACTTAATTATAAAATAATTTACTTTCAACAAATCATACTTAAGCTGCAAGCTGTGATTTTCTAGTCGCAAAACAATACAGCATGATGGTAGGAAACATCCGTTTGTAATTTTCGAAAACGTTTCAGATTTGCCGAAATATTTATCGTGTTGTACAGATGGGCAAATTTTCAACTATGTCCTTTTTTCAAACGATATTATTCATGTGGACAATTTAATTGAAATGGTTTACCTTTTTTCCAACAGTGATTTGGATGGATGTCAAGCGGTTGTTTATGGTTCCGGGAACTCGACTTGGAAATGGAAGTTGAATAGGGAAATTCTAGATTTAGCAATAACAGGTTTATGTGTGTATAAATTTTCTAAATTTTCATGGGTCCATCGAAAGGACATTTGGGCTTGTTTACTCCTGTAGTTTAAACCGATATTCTGACTAAAAGTCCATCAAATCATTGTTTGCTCATGTTTCTTTACTGTAAATTTTGATTCAAATATTGATGTGGTTTGTTTGCAATTTGGATTTTATTATTGTCTAAATAAGCTTGTTATTGCCAAACTAGTATTTTTCTAATCAAGACATCTACAGAGGTCTTCTATTATTAGTTTTCATTTATATTATATGCATGATTGTTTATCTTTTATTTATATTATATACATGATTATGTTTATTTAGAATGTAAGGTCAATAGTGAGTAAACACTTCCAGTTGATCAGGGCACATGGAAAATCCTACCTCCCCCTTCCTAAATGGGAGTTAGGGTTGGGTAGCCGCTCTCAGCACCGACCATTGTCTACAGCTGTCCACTGTTATAATTTTTCATTCATATTATATGCATGATTGTTTATTTAAAATGTAAGGTCAGTAGTGAGTAAATACTTCTGGTTGATTTGAGCACTTTTGAAAATCCTACCACCTCCTTCGTAAATGGTAGTTAGAGTTAGGTAGCCGGCTTTCAATACTGACCACTGATGTCAGAAACGCCTACAAAGATCCGAATCCTTAATTTAGGGTAACGTAATAGTTTCTATGACGGTTAGGTCAACATTCAAAATTTTTCATTGTCTTTACTTGGGATTCTTAATGAGGTAAAATTACAATTCTTTCGAAACTTTCGACCGAGCAACAGGATTTATAGGGGTAAAAAGATGTTACCTTTTCATATTTGTATTGTTTTCGAGGGGAGATTTTTATTAAGGTTTATTTCTGTAATTCTCTCATATTACTCAAATAATTACCTTAAAATATTATCTTTCAAGACTGTAGGCTTTTCTGACAGAATATTTGAATGTTTTTGGAAACAAAATATCCATTCAAAGCGCCATTATAAATAAACGTTTCATTTAGTTTTTATGCACCCATAGTTTCAGGCCAAAGGTTTAAATTCTTTTTTTTTTTTCGCGTTCAAAACTTAGAACATCATTTAACTTTATGTGATTTTACCTGAGGTCAAATAACGATTATTTCAAAATGTGACACACCAACATGATTTTGTGTTGGAGAAATGGAATGTTATGTCAGACGTATAAGATGTTTTAATTTATATTTGTATATACTATAATATGATATCAGTCACTAGAGATTGCCTACAAAGATTCACTGTTTATATTAATGTCAGTGTGTCAGGGTAAAATAATACTTTATAAGGACATAGAATGAAGTCGAAATTCAAATAATCCATCTGTTGAATAGATTATATTATTTCTTAATCAATTATTTACTTATAGATAAGAGATTATGATTTGTATTTCCCCAATTATTATACATTAAGTTATTTTTATAGGCCTATATTAAACAATAATTAGATATTTTCATATGCCCATATTTTATGTTACAGAGCAAAATTCTAAATTTTCCATTTTTCTAAACTTGGAATGTAAACCGTTATGGGAATTTGAATGGGGTCAATATTGATTCGAAATTTTCGACATACAAACATGAAGTGATGTGGGGGGAGGTGAGATGTATTATGTCTGTCCGTCCGTCATGCTACAGGTCCAAAATGTGAATTTTCCCTTTTCTCTAAACTTGAAACATACTTGTTTATGGTAATTTGAATGGGGCCAATTATTTTCGAAATTTTCGACATACAAATAATTTAAGGGGAAGGTGGTGGGGCGTTTATATTTTTGTTCTTTTGTTACCTTTACCCACATATTTTAAAATATTGTTTAATGTGGGCCAACTGTTAAATTCATCAGTCGAAATAGATTATATTATTTCTTAATCAATTTTTTTTTAATGAAGTTGTAGGACTGATGTCTACTCTTATTATTGGTCAGTTACATTAAATGCATTATTATGTTTAATTACATAATGTAAGGTCAACCGTGAGTAAACACTTCCGGTTGATCAGAGTTAGGGTTGGGTAGCTGGCTCTCAACACTCTACCGCTGATGTCAGAAACGCCTACAAAGAACAGTAGGTTTAACTTCGGGTAACATAATACTTTATTAGGACGTTAGGTGAACATTCAAAAATTTTTTCATTGTCTATACTTGAGACATAAAACCTTATGGGATTCTGAATGAGGTCAAATTACTATTCTTTCGAAACTTTCGACAGAGCAACAAGATTTGTTTGGTAAAGAGATGTTACCTTTTCAAATTTGTATTGTTTTCGAGGGAAGGTTATGATTAAGGTTAATTATTTCTGTAATTCTCTTATATTACTTAAATAATAACCTTAGAATAATATCTTTGAAGACTGTAGGCTTTTCTGAGGTCAAATAACGATTATTTCAAAACTGGACATACCCATATTATTTTGTGGTGGAGAAATAGGATGTCATGTCAGACGTATAAGATATTTTAATTTATATTTGTATATACTTTAATATGATATCAGTCACTAGAGATTGCCTACAAAGATTCACTGTTTATATTAATGTCAGTGTGTCAGGGTAAAATAATACTTTATAAGGACATAGAATGTAAGTCGAAATTCAAATAATCCATCTGTTGAATAGATTGTATTATTTCTTAATCAATTATTTACCTATACATAAGAGATTATGATTTGTATTTCCCCAATTATTATACATTATTTAGTTGTTTTTATAGGCCTATATTAAACAATAATTAGATATTTTCATATGCCCATATTTTATATTACAGAACAAAATTCGAAATTTTCCATTTTTCTAAACTTGGAATGTAAACCGTTATGGGAATTTGAATGGGGTTAATATTGATTCGAAATTTTCGACATACAAACATGAAGTGATGTGGGGGGAGGGGAGATGTATTATGTCTGTCCGTCCGTCATGCTACAGGTCCAAAATGTAAATTTTCCCTTTTCTCTAAACTTGAAACATACTTGCTTATGGTAATTTGAATGGGGCCAATTATTTTCGAAATTTTTGACATACAAATAATTTAAGGGGAAGGTGGTGGGGCGTTTATATTTTTGTTCTTTTTTTACCTTTACCCACATATTTTAAAATATTGTTTAATGTGGGCCAACTGTTAAATTCATCAGTCGAAATAGATTATATTATTTCTTAATCAATTTTTTTTTAATGAAGTTGTAGGACTGATGTCTACTCTTATTATTGGTCAGTTACATTAAATGCATTATTATGTTTAATTACATAATGTAAGGTCAACCGTGAGTAAACACTTCCGGTTGATCAGAGTTAGGGTTGGGTAGCTGGCTCTCAACACTCTACCGCTGATGTCAGAAACGCCTACAAAGAACAGTAGGTTTAACTTCGGGTAACATAATACTTTATTAGGACGTTAGGTGAACATTCAAAATTTTTTCATTGTCTATACTTGAGACATAAAACCTTATGGGATTCTGAATGAGGTCAAATTACTTTTCTTTCAAAACTTTCCACAGAGCAGCAGGATTTGATGTTACCTTTTCAGGGGGAGGTTTTGATTAAGGTTAATTATTTCTGTAATTCTCTTATATTACTTAAATAATTACCTTAGAATAATATCTTTGAAGACTGTAGGCTTTTCTGAGGTCAAATAACGATTATTTCAAAACTGGACATACCCATATTATTTTGTGTTGGAGAAATAGGATGTCATGTCAGACACATGTTTTAATTTATATTTGTATATACTTTAATATGATATCAGTCACTAGAGATTGCCTACAAAGATGCACTGTTTATATTAATGTCAGTGTGTTAGGGTAAAATAATACTTTATTATTCATCAGTTGAAATAAGGTTTATTTCTGTAATTCTCTTATATTACTCAAATAATTACCTTAAAATATTCTCTCTTGAAGACTGTAGGCTTGTCTGACAGAATATTTAATGTTTTTTGGAAACAAAATATTCACTCAATACGCCATTATAAATAAACAAATTTTAATGCAAAGGGAGGGATAAATATGTTGCCTTCCCATATTTTAAATCAAATATCCCATGATACTACTTATTATACATGTTGGAATCATTTAGTTATCATTTTAGGCCAAAGGTTAAAATTTAGAACATGAAAAAATTTGTGATTTTACATGAGGTCAAATAACGATTATTTCAAAATTGGACACACCAACATGATTTTGTGTTGTAGAAATGGGATGTTATGTCAGACGTATAAGATGTTTTAATTTATATTTGTATATATTATAATATGATATCAGTCACTAGAGATGACCTACAAAGATATTACAGCAATATCATTGGCATGTGACTTTTCTTTATTGTAATGATATCTCTTATGTTCAATTAATGCACATTATATTGGTTGCTTTACGGGAATTAGAATGGGTCAAAACTATTGAGAAATTTTCGACATACCAACATTACATGTAGTCGCGGGTGCTGGATGGATATGTTTCTGAGGGAAACTGCATTTCAAAGCTTTTAAAATAATGTTTAATATAGACCAACTGATAATTTATCAGTTAAGAGATGATATTATTGTTTCTTTAATCAATTAAATACTCATAGCTGTAGTAAAGAATCATTTACAAATAAAATATTTCACCAACGCTGTGGTTTGCATCTGATTGAGTGGCACTATAAACCTCAGAATGCCTCGTTCGGCATTTCTGTCCAAACGAGGTAAAAAAAAATGCCTCGTTGTCTGCAGTTCCAAAACGAGGTTTTTTAAATTGCCCTTCTTTTGGAACGAGGTATTTTGTTCAGAACGAGGCTTGGTAAAATGCCTCGTTTACTAAACGTGGTTTTTTCAAGATAGTTATTAGCGGTATATCGGCCAATTTGTAAAAATTAAAATTTATGTTATTTAATACGAAAATGAAACCAGTTTAAACTATATTATTATCAGAGAAATTGACAAGACAAGAATACACGCCATCGGTGGAGGTGTAAAACTATTGCAGACACATAACTACCTTGATTGATTTATTGCCCCAATCAGTATAGGTGTTAAGAAACAACTGTGGTGTTGTGACATTTTATTGGGGCAATCAATTAATCAAGGTATAGCTGTGTGTCTGCAATTGTTTTACACCTCCACTGATGGCGTGTATTCTTGTCTTGCCAATTTCTCTGATAATAATATAGTTTGAACTGGTTTTATTTTCGTATTAAATAACATAAATTTTAATTTTTACAAATTGGCCGATATACCGCTAATAACTATCTTGAAAAAACCACGTTTAGTAAACGAGGCATTTTACCAAGCCTCGTTCTGAACAAAATACCTCGTTCCCAAAAAAAGGGCAATTTAAAAAACCTCGTTTCAGAACTGCAGACAACGAGGCATTTTCTTTACCTCGTTTGGACAGAAATGCCGAACGAGGCATTCTGAGGTTTATAGTGTGGGGGAACATCAGCATTGTAATTTTGCTGTGAAAAAAACAAGCCCGTGGTAAATGAAAAATGAGCTTCAGAATAAGCTTCTGAAATCCATGTTCAGGGATATTCCAGCTGCAAAGTGTTTCATTTTATTCTACCCGAACTAGGAATATCTCCATATTGGCTCCCAAGATGCTGTAGGCAGTGTGCGCGCACTCTCTCATAGGGCCTGCCATTGAGTCAACTGGCGTGGTTTCGAATCCCGGGTTGTACGTGGCAAAGAGTAGGGTCGCTTGTCAACCTCGTGGGTTTTCTTCGGGTACTTCGGTTTCCTCCCACTGCTAAAGACCCCTGGGAAGAGTTTATTTCGTCTTAAATATTTAATATCATTCGTGCTCATCGTTTTCTGGTATGATCACAGCCTCAATATTGATTTAAATTGACAAAATGTTCGTGTTTTCAAGGTCGAAGACTTTGGATGATATTGAGTTAGAGGCTGAGCTACTTTAAGTTCGGGAGTGGGGATCACGTGGCTAAGTGGGTAAGGCGCTAGTTCGCTAGCCTGGAGGTCGGGTGTTTGATCCCTGCATTGGCCTAGAAAGCTAATCTCGATTTATCAGCGTGGTTTCCCTTTGCCAGTGATGCAGAACGGAGGGCCTGATGAGGACAACTGTCTAATCGTTCAGATGGGACAAAAAACCGAGATCCCATGTACACATTGGCGTGCACACAAAAGACCCCGTGGCAGTTGGAATTCGATATAAGAGCAGGCCGGAGCGCCGCTACCCGGGCAAATTTCCCCCGTAGCACACTATATGGCGTATGCCCGTCTTCCATTAGCCCAGGTTAGGCACAGAAGAGTAGGATGTCAAAACCATTTCACTTCAAGTTCGGGAGTAACCGTTGTCTTCAATACAAGGGACATTTCAGTATCAAGGCACACAAGACATGAGCAATTCACCATTCCATAGTGGAAGGCGTGGTCTTTACTATATAATAATAAGTCTTTACACTAAAATAGTAAATGGGTGCTGCGATGACCCAATGAGTAAGACGTTGGCTAACCAGTGCTATATTCACTCACACAAGATGCAAGAACATTCATTGCATATTCCTTTGTCATTACGCTTTAAACAGAGCTCCAAATTGGTACCAAATATTTCTATATTACTTCATGACTCACGATTTCATAATACCCAATTGGTCATTGCATTGCAGAATGTTGCATAAAAAGTAATTGCGTGACAAACAAGGCTATCTAAATGGATACAATACCTTAAATCACTGTCCAAAGTTTTAGAGAAGACCCCAGATTAAACGAAGCGCTTTCATGTTGCTGGCCGTTCTAACCAAAGAGTAAAGCAACTTCCAATTTTCCGATCGTTTTGTAACCGAAATGCCACTCTATTCCGACCTGAATTCCAACCACCCGATCAGACTGTAGTAGCTGCATTCACAAATAATAATGATGCGCGAAAAATGTGACACAAAGTAGAGTGGCTCCAGACAAAATGTTTTAATTAATCGTCAATTTAGTAAAAAAAAATTTTTATAGATTTCGGGCACTTTAATTTTGCGAACCAGATGAATTATTATTTTGTTGTTTTTATTTTACCTGTATGCCCGAAAAGTTTTGGAAAAAAGGGTTTGCCCCTGAAAATGACGGAAAATTTCAATTTTAAAACTGATTTTGCGATATTGGCTTATTATGGTATTATAAACATTTGAAGGAAGAAATACGACTTTAACGTGCCTATAAATGCGACTTATTTTAATTTTTAAGATTATCACGCCATTATGGGCGCCCTATTCATTCGTGGGCCGTGGGCGCCTAACTAATCTCACTATCATTATATTATGGGCGCCCATGATCTCGTCATTATGGGCACAAACACCGGGATGAGGTACCCCACAAATCATACAGTTTGAATTTGATTATTTCGCCGTTTTGGGCGCCCAATTCATTTGTGGGCTCCTGACCAATATTACTAGCATTATATTATGTGGCCCATGGTCTCAACATTATGGGTGCACCTCTGGAATGAGGCACCACACAAATCATGCCGTTTTGGCCGCCCCGTTGATCATTACGCACTATGTGCAGCCCAACATTATAATAGTAAGTGCAGGAGGACAGCACTACACACAAACAAAAATCTACAAGATAAACCTGCGTACAAGACGTCAAACAATTTCAACCATAAGGGCGATAATCGGGATAGAATCTCGGAAAAAGCTTAAATAATAAGTGTAGTGAGCAAACAGGAGTAAAGCCTGACAACGTGAACATTCTGCAGTACTAAGGGCTAAAACTCTACTGTAATATATATAGTAAGTACAGGGTGACCACACTACACGCAAAACAAAAATTGTGGGCGCCTCTCCGGAATAAGGCAACCCGCAGATCAAGCCGTTTTGGAGCACCCAATTCATTCGTGAGCGCCTAACTAATCCCACTAGCATTATATTATGGGCACCCCTCCTCGATGAGGCACGCCACAGATCATGCAGTTTGAATTTTAATGATCATCACGCCGTTTTAAGCACCAAATTCAATCATGGGTGCCTAACCAATCTCGCTAGCATTATATTATGGGAACCCATGATCTCGTCATTATGGGCGCCCCTCCAGGATGAGGCACCCCTTAAATCATAACGTTTGAATTTAAAAATTTATCACGCCGTTTTGGGCACCCAATTCATTCGTGGACGCCTAGCCAATCTCACTAGCATTATATATGGGGGCCCATGATCTCGGAATTATGTGGTCCCCATAGGAATGAGGCACCCTACAAATCATGACGTTTAGGACGCCCAATTGATCAAGTCGTGTGTGCCAAACAAATCTGATTCGGCATTATGCACTATGTGCAGCCCAACATTATAAGGCGTCTGACCAATCATATCATTATGGGTCGCCCCTCTGGGATAAGGCACCCATACTGATCAAGGCATTTTTGGCGCACATAAGACAAAGTAACATTAGTTGGGCGCCAATCTCGTCGTGGGCACCCCCCGAGCATATAAGATGAAAGGAAAGTATAGGTAAGCCTGGAAAAAGAAATTGAAATCTTTGAAAAGTTGAAAATCTTCATTCATTTATTGCCTCGCCTAGCCCAATTACAGTAATTTACAATGAATGTTTTTTTTTCAAAAATCCCCATTTTTTTCCACCAGGCTTACCTAAATTTCATTTCATCTTATATGCCCGAGTTCGTAAATTTCAATAAAGTCGGGCAATTCGGTTAGAAGAGGGGGACGTATTTTTTAACAGCGTGTTGTGTCGCTCATACTGGTTCTAGCGAGGTAAGCAAGGTCTTATTTTCTCATCAAGATGTTCAGTTATATTGGTCAGGCGTTCACAGGGAATGACACGCGACCGTTTAGCAGTGAAAAGTTGCCCAGTAAAATTGACCGAACACAAGTTGGCCACCTATTCGGCTAGCGACCGATTCGACCGATCCAGCTGGCAACCTGTTCATTGGCAACCGAATAAAGACAACACAGTCGCCCAAACCTATCTATGTTTATCAACCAATAAAATCCAACGTTACCTCTATCAAAGGAAAGTAGAATATATATTATTTTTTATCCATTCCTTTAGCTCAGAATAGAGATGTAATTTCGCATTATCTTACAAAATTCTGTACATCCAACTCAATTTAAATGTCGAACAACATATTATAATGGATGACAAATAGACGAAGGAATTTAATACAGATTGTGTATGATTATGTATGAGAGTAAAGGATCAGCTTGTATTGGATGAATAGTTTGATTTATTGAAATATTAACTGGTTTATGATTATATTTTCAGACAGCTTTCAAGATGTATTCTATTCACAGACAAAAGTCTTTTACATTCCGAATCTCAGGAGGTTAGTTACAATTCTATATAGTTCCTTTACTCATTTAGAGTTTGCTTATAGATCCACTGAACACTTTAACCCACATGGTTTACATCATTTTCTCTTGGATATAAACCTGTACACTTTTTCCCATTTGCTCATTCATATTCACAAACATATTATATAACCATATGAGGTTTTCTTGATATTCTCTAACATTTTTACCCCTACTCTTCCTCGGATGAACTCAAGCATGCTCATGAACACAGTATTATGGTATAGGGTTTACTTGGATGTGAAGTCCTAAGGATGATTTATTCTCTGCTATGCATAACCGTGAAGCAAAGCTTTACTTAAGAACCTAAGCTAAGGTAGACTAAGCAAGCAGAAAAATTCTGTCAATTGTAGTGAGCAAAGCTGACCTAAACTGGTCTTGCCAAGTTGTTAGATGGATCAATGGTCTTGTTGCTGTTTGGCTGCATTGTTTTGAGCTTTGCTCGAAAATTGATCTGCGAGCATGTTTCAACATTAAAACTTTTGCCACAAAGTTAGGCTTTAAGGCGCTTGAAGGTCTTCAAAGAAAATTCCTTGCTTCAATTAGCTGAGTATATCTGCCTTTACTCTTTTCACATTTATTTATGCATGCTCACATTATTAATCGTTGGGTTTTGAGGCGCTTTAAGGTTTGAGAAGAAAATTACTCTCTTCACTTAGTGGAGTATTAATCCGCCTGAACGCTTTTCAGATTTATTCATGTATTCTCATAAACTCATTACTAATCATATAAGGTTTACTTGAATATCTCGAAGATTTTGGCTGAGAGATCCATGTCTGAACTAAATTCACATTGCTATCATTTGTTTCAGTTGAATTGTGAAAAGTCTTCTTAATGTATGATGGATTTGTTGAATATTTCAGTTATCGTTGCTATGGGTACCTCCAAGTGATCATAATAAACATCCGATCACAGTATTAGAATTTTCCCAGTCAGCTATGGTATGTCCTAAAGATTTATGTAAGTATATCACAATATGTAATTCTACATTCTCTTCTTTATGTTTCAGCTGGAAATAAAATCATTGAAATGTCAACTGGATAGATTAAACATACATTATGCAAGAGCTAAATCTGCCTGTTGTGGGTCTTTCTTTAGGCCTTAAATGTTATCTGAATTATTTAATAAACATTAATTAACTGATCCAAGCCATAATCAACTCTCGATGGCATAGGATTTCTCTGATTTTAAATATATTAGAATGGGTTCAACCATATCTTGATTAATTTAAAAATGGATGAGCGAGACTTGGCTTCAAACAACCAGTAAGGTATTTTCAGTTATCACACACCTCTTGTCAAACCTTCTAAGGCTAATGTCTTCGCTCACAATGGAGTAATTTGGATGAAATTTTCTAATTATTCATTTTACATTATCTATTTTCGAACTATTACAACAAGAATGGCCAACTCTTTATTAAACTCTTCTAATGTATCTTTAAGAATAAATTTCTGAACAATAATACAATTTTGAGTAAAAATGTAGTACATGTATTTTGAAATCATGATGGGTTTTTTTTTTCATATTTTAGTAGTTCCCAATGTGAGAATATTTCCCAGGAGACATTGTTTTAATTATAATGTTTATGTATTTGTTCTAGATATTGTTCATCTAACAATGGAGGGATCTGGTGATCCAGAAGCAGATTTCTCTCCCTTTGTTAGTCAGTATTTATCAACAGACGGGCAAACACAAAATGACGGTATGTGCAATATTTATCTTGATCTTTTGATGTAATTTTCCAATTATTTCTTTTAGAATCGAGGAAAGGTTGAGAAATTAGATTTGTAATAGATCTCCCATTTTGATATTTTTGATATCTGCCATATATTATGTGTATCTAGAGATAATTAAGCAGAGTGATTACGTGTTAAAAGTGGAAAATATGTTTTCTCTTATACGATTGATTCAGACGTATCTGCAGATTTTTTGCACAAGAACTTTTGTGATCAACCCACTTAAAAAAAATATC
This sequence comes from Patella ulyssiponensis, assembly GCA_963678685.1. NCBI lineage: Eukaryota > Metazoa > Mollusca > Gastropoda > Patellidae > Patella > Patella ulyssiponensis. The sequence continues at coordinate 46,226,070 of OY783225.1, read as the reverse complement.
TTGTTTTTGTAGATGGCATAAATTTTTGTAGATGGCCAAGTACTTTTAGATTTTTTTAATGAATCTTTGGTATTGAGTTATAGTTTTTATTACATAAGTAAGATCAAAGGCACAACAAGCCAGATTGTTTTCAAATGTCAAGAGTTTGTACTATTCTAATGTAAAGACTGTTTTAATATGTATTTAAAAATACAATATGGAAGATTAGATAAAGAGCTCACAGTTCTCACTATAATAGTTAAAAACTAGATAATGTAAAGGGAATTTGCTGAAAATTTTGGTCAAATTGATCCACTCTGAACCAAGATTTTAGCGATTGAACTTTTGGCCTAGCATCAATCATTATGACTAAAGTCGATACAATAAAAAACATAAGTCTCAATTATCCATTTCATGATTAAATCATCAATGTAAGTTGAGCAGCAAATCGCATCCTAATCCAGTAAATATTTTTGGTTAGCGTTGACATCAAGAGTTTATTATGGTCTGGATATGTTAATTAATGTCTATAATTTATTATGTGACCCATGGTAAATAATATACGGATTTTTTCGATTATGAACAAACTAGTTAACTTTGGTTATTATAAACTTACCTGTGTGTTTGAAATCAGCTCCCGTTAAATAAAATCCATTGCACAGCTAAATATCCCAACGAATAAAAACAGTTCTCTCTTGAATTAGATTTTATTTGACGATATATTATTTTATGTACAGAACCTTGTGAGAAGCCTAGTATATTGTGGTCCGGGTATTTTAGTCAACCAGTTTATAGAGTAAATGAGAAGACATGTGATGTACCTAGTAATATATTTATATTAGATGGTCCTAGTTCCGATATCCATATGGATGACCCAGTATTACAGGTATTTACCACTTTTTATCCTCCACAGCTGTATATGCTTCTGACGAACCTGATGGGTTTTTTTATTATTACATACACATTATTGACTTGATAATCTTGATTTGCTCAATTTATTGCCCCTCCCTATGGGCTATGATAGTACTGCAGATGAGACTTACCTATGTGCAAAAGTGAGAGACAGAATTTTGCTCAGTCAGCCTACTCATCTTCTAAGATCGCTTTTATGTGCAGAAACAATTTCCTTGTCCGCTCCTCATGCCCCCGCCCCCTTGCAAATAAAGTGAGAATCTAGATTGATATTGAGAACAGTACTAGTGTTGCCATGTTGTTCGGATGGAACATTTTAGTATTAATGTATATCAATGTTATTGACTGTTGGAAACACCAGTTCGTATGCTCTTTAGATCATAAAGTGGTTCAAGTGGCGTGATTTCGATCCCAATCTTGTACATGGCTTTTCTCCGGATTGTTTGATTCCCCCCCCCACCCCAATGCAAATGCGCATGCAAATTGTTGCAATAAAATTGTACTATATGTTACATTAAACCCCAATCCTTGTTCATACACAAAATAGAATCTTTAAATCAAAATGTGACCAGAAGAGTTAGTCTTTCTTTAAACAGTCTAGAACCTTTTATTAATTGCATTTATGTATCTGAAATTAATATGTGGTTATTGCAGGCCAAAGAGATATTTAAGCATATTTGTCCGGATGAAGACTTTTTACCGAAACCGCCTCATCCAGATGACATTATTTATGTAGATGAAACAGAGGCTACAGCTGGGGAGGGGGAATCATGGGTAGGAGAAAAAGAAGAGGGAAAAGATGACCAAAAGAATGGAACTAGTCAGAAAGCAGAACAAGCAGAAACAGAGAGTGAAGAGACAAAAGAAACTCCCCAAAAAACCCTCCAGGAAACAACACATGACTCTGACTTGCAAAGTGATCAAAATAATGTTGCTGCCAATAAACAATAATTATAAAGTACAGTATTCAATGCCGTAACCATCTTTGTGCTTAACTCGTTGTTTAGTTTGGTGCCAAACCTTGGAAGGTCTGTTGCATTGAATATTCTGTGTGGTTGCTACGGCAATTATATGTACCTTGAAAGTATAATTATATTTGTTCTTTATTTACACGTTGATTTTTGAAGCAGGATGGTTATTACTGGAATAACTTAAAATACCTTGAAATTAATAATTGTTGACTGGCTCAATAATATAAAGATCTTAATCCAGTAGAAGTGGATATATGTATATATAGGATACTACATGTTTTTATACGCCCACATTTTCATAAGGACGAATATTGTCGTTGTCCCTGTCCGTCAACAATTTGTTTGTGGACCTCACAGGTCACAATTCTTTTCTGATCTTGACGAAGCTTAAAATATAGGTTTATCTCCAAAAGATCTCAGTTCTTTTCGATACTGACATGTATCACATCGAAACTTAATGGATTATTACCCCTGATTGTACGAAAAATCACGTTTTTAGCTTGTGGACACTTTAGAGGTCACAATTTTAATCTGATTTAGATGAAGCTTGAAATGCATGTTTATAACCCAAAGATGTAAATCACATTTTTAGCTTGTGGTCCCTCTCGAGTTCGCAATTATTATCCAATTTAAAAAAGCGTTCGAGTGTATCACCGTTATACCGTGATTTTGATCGATCTTGAATTTCTTGCAAATCGGACCTGAATTGTCTTACAAAATGGACGCCCCGCGTACGCAGATAGTGTAAACATCTGGCCCCGAGTTCACAAAGCATTCTCAGACTTAAGTTGAGAATTTACTCAAAATTGTTATCCCTATTTTAACTAAAATGCAGCCCGTTATAACAATTTTGTTGTTTTAATATATCACATACATGAATAAGAAACTATGTGCAAAGTTTTGTGTTTCTGCATCAAAGATATTTCTCATAAACAGTGATTGAAAGTTGAGTAAATTCTCAACTTAAGTCTGAGAATGCTTTGTGAACTCGGGGCCTGGTATATTAAGGTTGTGAACCCTCTAGAGGTCACAATTTTGAAACGATTTGTGATGAAATATGAAATACATGTTTATAACCCAAAGATCTTGGTTCCTTTCAATATTCACGCATATAGGATGGCAACTTCCTGAATTATGGCCCTTGATTGTACGAAAAATCGCTGCTTTTTTTTTGAGCTTGTTCTCTGTCCATCTCTTGCAAAATGTGGCATTTCTTGCATAGCAACCGCTTCTTATTTATACTGTTAAAATATTATATAATTACACAATGTCTAAATCATGTATAGGAAGAGGGGTTAAGAACGGTATAAGGCATGCACTTTAGATCATAAGATCTGCCATTGAGTCAAGAGATGAGTGGTTTCTATCTCTCAAATATATGTGACAAGTAGTAGGTCGCTTGTCTAACCTTCTGGGTCTTCTCCAGATCCTCTGGGGTTACTCCCACTTCAAAAGACCCCTAAGTGCAAGCAAATTATTGGGAAAAAAAACCTAAATTATGTTGACTGGGTGATAAACCAAATTCTCTAAATCAATTATACATTAAGTACAGAAGTGGAAATAATGATTGTAGTTGCACCTGACCAAATGTTACTTGAATTGTAAAGTCTGCCTGCGTACATATGAAATTTAAGCACCAAAATATAGAGGAATGGTGTATGTACATTGTCTCCAAATTTCAGCTCGAAATATTGAGACGTTTGAGTTGTTTGGATGTGAATGTCAAAACCACTTATCCGGACAGTAACCCTTTTAAGATTTGGGGTGAAATTTTTCATTGGGTGCCATTCCTTTAAAAGTGTATACAGCGCAGGGCCCATGTGCTGTACACATGGTACAAGGTAAATTTCACCTACACGGGTCAACTTTTCCAGATGAAGACTGTCAGGTTTAAGTTGTTTGGAAACCTATTACATATATTGAGTTCGATGCAGGTCCCTAAGGTTGAGGATTTTATGGGTTTTTAACACAAAATTAAGCAGTTTTATTCACCAAAATATAATTGGGGTTTGCCCTTTAAGAAGACTCCAAAAAAGACATTATAAAATGATAACAAACAACTGATTTTAGTCAAATGTTAGTTAAAATTTATAAACTATGAAAAGTTATATTGATGACCAGATAATTTAATTCCAGTAGAACTGGATAGCAATGTATAATCATGATCTATTTAAAGATACATTATGGGAGATTGGATAACAAGTTGGCACTTTTCACTATAATAGTTAAAAACTGGATAATGTAACGGCCATTTGCTGAAAATGTCAGTCATATTGATCCACTCGGAACCGAGATTTAAGATTGAATTTTAACTATGAACCGAGAATTAAACTCGATTATCCATTTATTGATTTAATTATGAATGGAAACTATGCAGTAAATCAGGTCATAATCCACTAATTATCGCGGGCAAGCGATGCCATCAAGAGTTTATTATGGTCTGAATAAGTTGATTAATGTCTGATTGATAATTTAGATAACATTTCAGGCCTATAAAAAGAAAGACCTGCTATCACATGTACATATACTTAGGTAAGAAGGGCGTTCCTGTCCATATGTACCTGTGCCTGCAATAGGCAGATTTAGCTCTTGCATAATGTATGTTAAATATTTGTTATCTTATAATACGGTACCTTCGTTATTCACCATCGTGTAATAAATTATGAAATACAAAACAGTTCAGACTGGAAACTCTGTGATATATTGTAGAACATTTCATGTCTATTGAAAGATTATTACATCTGATGTATTGAGCTTATTATACAATAAAACTATCAAAAACATGAATAAAGGCAGTTTATTGTAAATGAGAAAAAGATAACAAGCATCGAACAGATTCGAACACTAAAGAAGTCTGAGAACACGCCGATTTTTTGTAATCAGTTTTGGGTTGGGACTCTAAGGGTTTGTTTACAAGAAAAGGGGCTAACCCTCGTTGGCGAGCTAGCTCATCTAAAGGATTTATAGAATAACAGTATTTATGAGGGAAGTAGGCCAGCTCGCATTTCAGAAACATATTTCATGGCTCAAACCCGGCAACCAGCGATACTGTCTTGGTAGGTGTAAATCAAGGCGCCACGAGTCTGTGTGCAGACAAGTATTTGGCAGGCGACATTTCAGTCTCCACGTTTTCATGTGTTTGGAACCCGGCATATTGTTACACCATAAGATAGTTTACAGGGACTGAATCCCTAATATTTGGCACCTAGAAATTGACATAAACAGATTTACATTCAATTTCAAATCAGATATGTTCGGCGAAATACGCCAGAAGTCTCAACCGAATGGGAATCTCTAGCGTCTGGTTAGTCCAATCTAGTAGGCCTATTTATTGCAGATGCTCTCCAGATAAGAAAATGCCGTCACTATTTGACATGACTTGTGGAATTTGTCTAGCCTCGTTCTTCGGGTCCCTAGTTACAAATGGCACCGAAGCGCATTATGGTGTACCAATGGTAAAATGTTTATGTAATCTTAAGTAGTGGATATCAAAAGCCCACCTTTTCGCGGTAAGATCACAACATCAATGTTAATTTAAATTGACAAATATTTCGTGTTTTCAATGTCGAAGACTTTGGATGATAGAGATTTGTAGCTACTTTAACTTGTGAGAGCTTGCTGTCGACGTAACGGATCGATTGCGGATCAACGTGCAATTCTTTATAAAAGCTGTTTGGTATTTGGCAACTCGTCACGTAGGCTTCGAAGTGGACCAGGACTCCATTTATTACTCTACTTCGAATACCAGCTACTATCCAATTCATTAGTTACGTAAATGTGCGTTCGTTCGTTTTTGCATTTTAATGAACGTCAACTTCCACCAACGGCGATATCATAATCAAGGTAAATGTGTGATATTTCGCGAGTTTTTATATATGTTAAAACTACCACAGTGCATGAGTAAAGAACTTCGTAAGAAATTAATTAACTGTTCGTCAATAACAGCAACCACTTTCGACCGACAATTGCTTTCACATTCTACCCATTGGCTGTCCAATACTTTATTTACGTATATGTGCGACGTTTCGCGAGTTTTGATGTTTGTAAGAACTATCTTATTGTATGGTTGAAGAACTTCGTAGGATATTAATCAACTCTAAAAACCGACAACTGCGTTCATATTCTAACCATTATTGCAGGTTTCATCTTGAGAATGTCTCAAGTGTTTTCAACAAATTCAATATCTGAAATTTTCAACATACAAACCATCCAGATATGTTAAAATTAAAATTTCCGTTCCTGGAGATATACAGAGAGTATCATAAAAACAGAGTACTTGAAAGGCAAATTTGTGCCTTTATTAAAAAGACACAGTGAAGGGTAGTGAGTAGTGTTAGCGCTTTGATAATAATATAATCATAAATGTAATTCATGGAAACTCATCTCCTTGATTATCTGTTACAGAGCCAGCGATATTTTTTCTTCTTGCTATTCCAAACCTTAGTGTCGGATTAAGAACCACAGATGCTCTAAGCACCTAGACGTTTTTGGTGCCCCCCCCCCCTATATATTTAACATACTAGGCTAGCTACCTGTCTACAGTTAACTCCGCTTGAAAAAGACACTGAGCTAGTTGACCGACATTTTTTAAAGTCCTAAATCGACGATTTTAGCCGAAAAGACAAAGCATTCTTTGAGATGTATTTATTAAGCTTCCATTTAATGGAATGGAATGGGCTTATTTAGTCTCTGTGTGTGAGCTAGATGTGAAACGGCGTACAACCGCATTACAAAACAATAATAATATACTCTTTTTTTTGGGATATGGCGGTCATTCAGGACAGAGATGTATTCTCGAAATATGAAGTAGATGGATCTCATTGTGCAGAATGATGTATTTAATCCAAAATATAAACAATAATAAACCATAAACAACCGCCAAACACGTGATTACAGTTTCGTTTTTACGCCCACATTTTCACGTGAACGTATTGTGCTGTCGCCCTTGTTTGACCGTCCGTTCGGACGCCCGGACGTCCTTTCACAATTTGTTTGTGGATACTCTACATGTCACAATTTTTATCCGATTTTAACTAAACTTGAAACACAAGTGTGTCTCCCAAATATCTGGCCCCTGATTGTACGAGAAACCAAGTTTTTAGCTTGTAGACACTCTGATTTTGATGAAACTTGAAATACATGTTTATAACCCAAGATCTTGGTTCCTTTCGATAATTGCGCATATTGATCGTAACTTCCCGAATAAAGACCCCAGATTGTACGAAAAATCACGTTTTTAGCTTGTGGTCCCTCTATTATCAGATTTAAGGAAAACATTTTGATATATCACTGCTATACCGCAATGATGGTTGAGTTTGAATTTCGTGAAAATCGGACCAAAACTGCCGAACAAAAAGATCGCCTCTTGAAAGCAAATTTTTAATAGTGTAAACATATGGTATCGTAGACCAAACTTGTGTACCTTCTAATCCTGGAATATCGCTCTCATTTTATGCCTTTAAATACACTTAGGGCATACTTAGCACGATTTCTTCAGGATAGGCCTACATGTTTTGCATTTCTTGTGTGGGATATTGCGTATTATATTTTGTGGTTACTTGTATCGTTATATTTTATAATAATAGGCTATGCTTACATTCATATTTCTTGTAACATATAGCAGATCTTGACTCATGCTGACATTACACAGTGGTTTCTCTCGGGGTTATATTCCTGATTGTGTCACTACAGGCCCGGGACTGTGGACGCTTACGGCTAGCCCCCCGGATCCATTCACTTTATTTGAATTGTTCGTTTGTTTGTGATTTCTCCGTATTGTGTATTGCCCATATATTTGTTTGTTTTTGTGGGGTTTTTTGTAAATTATGTGTGGTGCTAAATGGGACCACAAAGGAGGCTTTTGCGCTAGACATATGAATATTCAAACATATATAAGAGGGGTTGTGTTTTCAATTTGTCAATCTAGAATTTTTCTCTTGTTAGTCTGAACGTTTTAATTTCTTCTGGGGTTTCAAAATCGCTCTTAGTCTTTTCTATTGCCATGACAATGAGATAAAAAAAACCGTAATGATTTGGTTGGTTGAAGTGAATTGAGACCGGATTGTCTACTTTTTGTCTCCCCTATGTATTATTTGTCAGATTGTTGACATGAAATTAGATAAATTATGTTTGAACAGCTGCATGAAAGTTGGTGTAATATTGGGAATTGTGTGCCAGATGTTTTGTTATGAAACTGGTCGAATATGTTTATGATTTTGCATGTTTGGCGTCAAGGATGGCCACGAGGTTTGGTTTTAACTTTGAAGTTGCTGTATTCACGGGCAGGAATCGTAGAAAAACGCGTTTGCGGTCGTCCAATTTTCCAAAATTGTCTTGGGGGCGGGGCTATACGGTAAGCTCCGCACCCCCTAACTTTCGGACAATCTGACTTTTCGGGCAGACGGATAAAGTGAAAAATCAAGTTCCCAAATTCTGATAAAACACAAATTTTACTTTACTGAATTGAGTATGGACTAAAACATTTAGTCTGGGGCTACTCTACTTCGTGCGACAATTTTCGGGCAACGGTATTTTTTTGTATATGCAGCTGCAACAGTCTGATTGGGTGGTGGGAATTCGGGTGGGATTTCAGTTTCAAAACCATTGGTTACTTTGGAGTTGCTTGAATCAATGGCTAGAATAGCAGAAAAACGCATTTGCGGTGATTAAATTTTCAAAATATTTCTCCGGGAGGGCGAGGCCCCCATAGCCCGCGAAGGTTGGCTGGTTGTTTGAGATTCAGGTCAGCCACCCAAGTGGCTGTATTTACGGGCTGGAATAGCAGGAAAACGCGTTTGCGACTGTTAAATTTTCCCCGACAGTCTCAGTGGACTATAAACGGTTGATTGGAATTCGAATCAGTCGTCGTAATTAGCCTATATCAGACAAGTTTGAAGTTGCTGTATTCACGGACAGGAAAAGCAGAAAAACACGTTTGCCGCCGTCCATTTTTCCAAAATTGTCTTGGCCGGGGTGGGGGTGCTACACGGTAAGCTCCGCTCTCGCAGAAGACCGGCATTGCCGTTTGTAACCCGTAAATATTTTCGGGTATTTCGGATTCTCTCCCCCCACCCTAATTGTCATCGACCCGGTGCGCCTATGCTTTCCTAAGATGGTGTGCCCAGGAACTCTTAAATCTTTGATTTTGCGAATAAAATCGTTGGTGTCTTTAAAGTAGGATGCGTGTTGGAATGCTAGGGGTAATAAGAAATGGTCTATATATTGTGATACATTGTAAGATTGGCTGCCACAGTCTGATATTATTGGGCGTCCCTTGGGTAATTTATTAGGTATAAACCATTCTGTTTCTGGATTTTTTTTATGTAAACAGATGTTGTCGGCAGTCAAATTTATCGGACAGATAATCATATTGTTTTGCTGTTATGAATTTCGTGTCTTGCAATTCATATAAGATGTTGTTTATGGTATCCTTAAAGATGGATTGATCGAATTCAGTGTAATGTTTAGGATTACTTAATTGTTTTTCTGTCTCTGCTTTATTATGACACAACACAGGCCTTTGTGGCTTTTCTGAATTATTATGTTTTTGTCTTTTTTGAGTGTGTTTAATGCTGTTTTAGTTGCCCGGTTGAGATTTGGTTTTTGTGAAGGGATAATATTTCTGTGTTGATTTGGCCGAGGGTATTTAAAGTGCTGGTGATAATGAATTGTTTGGTGTTTCTGTGAATAATTTCTTACCCCTGTCCAAATTGTAGTAATCTTGGTGTCACGTGGCGCTCTTCTCATTTCCAGGTTTATTCAAACGTGAAAAATGCCATTTCCATTTGCATTATATATTCAGACCTAACTTAACACAATATATATTTTTTGACCTTTGAATTACAGATGGCATGTCTGCAAGTAGCCCAAAACGATAAACCAATTATTACGCAACTTGCCTTTACAATTTATATTCATTGCTTTGGAATATGATATATGTTTGCTTTAACGCCACAGCCTAAGTATTTACATACTATTCAAGAGGTTTTTGCTTTTGGTTATTACCATACGCTATCCACAATCATGTTTCAATTAGAATATATTGTAGAGTTTACGCATCATGGTGGTTTAACGGCGAAGTGTCACGCGGATCCGTGTTCTCTTTGGCGGTTTCCAGTAAACAAGCAGGAGCGTTAAATGAAGCTTAGTATTAAAAAATGTACTTATAACACTTTGAACTTTGCTAGATGTGCGTTTGTAATAATGATGTTATGTGTTTCCTGACATCCGTATGCTCTTCCTTGTATTATTATTCTATATGTACAAGAGATCTCGATTTTCGGAACTACTCGGAAGAATATAAAACACAATCTTTGTAAGTTCACAATGTGTTTCGCAAGGGCGTTCATGTATACATCTGAACACCACAAAAATTGATACTTTCAGCGATACATGTTGAGGTGAAGCAAATCAGTCATGAGTTTATTAAGTTGAACATTTCTGGTGTAAATAAATATCACCCCTGTATACAAAGTCCGGCGATTAAAAAAATAAAATCCAATTCGGCAAAATCGAATAAGGCCGCAAATGAACAAATGAACCTGACACACAAGAAAACATGCTACAACATAAATGCCAAATCCAAATATTTTGTTATCGACCAGCTAATGTCATTAAACAGTAGTGCTCCTTTAAGAGTTATCCAATATGGTATGAATATATTGTTTGCTACAAGGACGCAGCAAATGGCATGGTAATGCAATCTTATTAAAAAGACCCTTGTCATTTAATCAAATATTCTTTATTAATTTTACCGGATCAACAAATTGAAATCATCTTAAAATGTATTCTTATCGGGTGATTCTTTTAGCGATGGATAATCATTTAATGAAAATCCACATGTACGTCCATGGTTCGTCAGTTTACTTATATTTTTCTCTATTCGGGTTCGGGAGTAGAGCTTTAGGCGGATTTGGGGAAATGTGTAGGGACACAGTGTGTTTGATCTAATTGGCTACTTTAGCCTTTTGACGCCGTGAGACACGGTACTTGTTTATAATAAAATCAAGTACGAACAAGCCAAACCATTGGACAAAATTCAAAGTCCTAAAAAATGGTAAAGGCAAAATAGTGTAATCAGCAAATGGACTGTTCATCGTATACAAAATACACGACAAACAGTGGTAAAAAGTGCCCGTAACAGCAAGCTTACCATTATCGAACTGGTAGGAGAAGAGAGTGTGAGTATTCGATGGAACCTAATGTGATTTTGTTATTTCAAACCTGTATATTCTCAAAATAAATACATGTCTCTTTTCGGGTCATTAACAATTCAAATGTTTATAAATCTTCGCGCTCAATGAATTGTAAATTTAACATAACAATGTCACTTCCCGATTGAAAGATTGTGAGATCTCGCTTGTATGATGTACATCATGTTTTATGCCAATACAAATAATTCTAGAATTAATTTTTTTAATCACAACTAACATCCGAACGGATCATCGGATTCAGCTCCTAAGCAAACCACTGAACCAATGGCGTATTCAATCACTCACTGTTTTATTCAAGATACACAATTCTGTATTCTGTATACAAAACTTTCCAACGTTAAATTTACACGATTTATCATCAGAGGGAATTGCGTTCATGGCAATATTTACAATGAAATGCCAAATCATTCTGGTGCCGTGACAAGAAGTCGTATGAGCAGATTGTTGGATCTATCTGTCGTACTGCACTTGTGCATAATGACTGATGATTATCCCTATAACGGTATACAGTATGACACCACACACTATTGCAGCAATGCAAAAGTTTTTAGCCATCTGACCATTTGATCTGGCTTTAGAGATATTCATATTATCTGAAGCATTGGTCGACTGAAACGATAAGAAATGAAAAGATATCAAAAAGCTTTTAAGAAATAATTGAATACAGTGTGAATGCAAGAGTTCAACAAACATGATATATATGTTGTCTATTTGAATAAATAAGAAGTGGTATCAGGCACTCTAACAGAGTAAAAACCCACTAGTACTTGGTGGTAATATGTTAATGACCACCAGTAGTTATATATGTTATCTAAATCCAGCATGTATTATTTGATATAGATTACGAACTTGTCAAATCAGTGAGAAGCGATATTATGTGTCTACCAGGGAAATCATTGGCGAATGGATAATTCATATTCTCTATTGTGTGTTTAATAAATTGAGCCGATTCAAATTGAGCTTTACCCTACATCGTTAGTGTTTAGGATCAAACTGATCCCGCAGTGAATATTCGCTTGGCCGCTACAATCACTGATAAGCATGCCATCGACGAGGCTTAATAAGTACGGCATATTAACTTTTTTACTCCGACAAATTAAATTCTCAAACATTTTTTTGAGGTAAAAGAAAAATAAATAAAGACGTTTGAAGTATTTGAAGTTAAAAAATATTTCCTATTTAGTGTAAATGGGTATTAAAATGAGTAAAATGCATCATTTTGCCCGAAGCAGTTAGGTGTTAAGTAAACATTGCACGAGCAGTTGAGCCAATGACTGGCGCGGTGAGCAGTCAACGCACGTGCTATGGACACTTATCTGTTACAGAGATAATTCGTAAGTAATTCTCTGTGAAACAGATTGGTTTAGGATATGTAACCCGAAAGTCGATTCAAGGTACCTTGAATCGGGCTCTGCAGTCAGTTTAAATATATTTATACCCTACTTTTGTTTTCTTATTGAATGTTGTATACATTTCGGTACAGTCAAATGTAATAACATCTCTAAATAGGCACTAATCTGGCGTACCTTAACGAAAAGAATACTCTGGCTTGCAGTTGAAAGTGAATTTATTCAATCAATCATAATGCGTACAATCAGACTTCAAAGAAGTAGTTAGATCTTCGATTCACAGATCTACATGTAGTCTGGACAAACCCAAAGAAAAACCACAACGAAATAAATATCAACTTTTAATTAGATTTTCATTTCGTCCTGTTATTTTAATATCATTATAGCTAGGTGCTATGTTGCGCCTGAAATAACAACTCCACACATTCTGATAAAACCCAAGTCGGTTATCCATAGATTAACCTAATTATATAGTGACGTTTATATACCCTTGTTATAATGGCCTGTAACAGTATTAGTAAATGACACTTAAGATTTAATAAGCTTAGAGAAGTATATACATCCTTCCTATAATTACAGTTTGAGAGTTCAGTTATAAAAGTTTGTTTAATTAACACAATCTGTTTTTATCCACATGTCACGTCTTGTTTATTTAATTCAGATATTGAAACTAAAATTTACTTAAGAAAATAATAGTCGTGTAACTGTAATTTGACATTAATGTTGCTGTGTAAGACACCGGAATGATCTTAAGAAAGAAACCATAACTAATAATGGTCCGAACGGTATCTTTTGCAGAATCCACGCCGATGGCGTTTATTTTGAAAAAAACCCACCATTAAATCTCTGTAAGATATTGTTCAGGTTTTTAATAAGCATCCACGGAAAGTGACTTGACACTTATTACTAGTTCCTTCGTTGGTAGGGTTTTACGTTCGCTTACACCTTTGGTGATATCACAGACAATTTTATTATTAAAGTGGAACCCCTTTATATAGGTATACAGCTGGCCCAAGAAGAGAGGGCGCAGTCGATAAAGCTAACCAATGTCCATTAAACCCCATGGGCCCATTAATATATATTTGATATTTTTACGTGGGTATGGTCGGTATTCGTGTCACAGAGCCCAGATAACTTGCTCTGGCTATTCAGGGGTAAAGTTAGAAGCCATATTTTTGCATAGTTCGTACTCCGGCCAGGGGCGTGGTGAGGGCAATTATTGAGAAGAAATTATGAGTAACAAAAAAGATTTTGGCACAAAAACCCTTTTACTGACCGCGGAGCTGTGGCCGGCGAAGCCGGCCATCGCGAGCGCCGTAGGTGCGAGCCCGCGGCGGGGGGTCCGGGGGGCCCTCCCCCGGGAAAATTTCGAAAATTAGAAGCCCAGAAACGCAATCTCCAGCAATCCGAGACAAGAAATACGGTAATAAAATATTGTTATTTTCTCTTGGAGATTCCATTCTTTCCAAGAGAAAATCACCGTTTTCTCAAAGTTAAGAGGATGATCTTCAAGTTGTATGCGGGGTGCTAATTCGATTTCGAAATAGTGAACCCATATAGTTTATCATATAGTAAAACCCGTATAAATCATAACAAACAAGTAGTAGTTTCTACTGATTATGAATATCAATTTTTTTTCTGAAAAAGTTTAATAGCTCATGATATAAATGTTACAGCACTCTAAATTAACGAGAAATTTTCAGCCAGTGATGGGGCAATAACAGTGATGATGAATGAGAAAGCTACCAAATAGTGGTTCACCCATTTTGGTGTCACTTGTATAACGGTAGAAATGCACCATCACGCATAACACAATTAATTAATCAACAAATTTGCGCTGATCCTGAGTTCACTAAACCCTGATCCTGAGATCTTGAGAGTCGCTAAAAATCAGATGAAACAATTTTTCCACTTACAAATGTTTTTCATTTTTTGAGTAATTTGATTGTGATTTTGGCGCAAAAACTTTTTGGCGCATGAGTATGGCTACTCATGAACTCATTCTCACCACGCCCCTGACTCCGGCTGAATTCTATCAGTAGTCCTGGCCCTACGATTATAATTACATCGTATGTTTGGATTATGTTACCTATGCTTAAAACCTAATGGAATAGAGAACGATTGTGCGCGAACTAAAATTAATAAACTACTTACCCCGATAGCATAGATAATGGCCACCAGACCAAAGGGCCAGAAACAACATAATGTAAGTATAGACAATCCCAAATAATTTGGTGGTCTTATAAAAACAACACTGCTTGATACTGGTTCATCTAGCTGAAATAAAAGTCTCGACCATAATACTTCAAAACGATACTTCGTTATGTACAAATTGTGTGGGGCATCATTATAATAATAAGGCCCTTGTGTTTTCGTATTTTAAAAAGCATAGTCTCAAAAGGATCAAGTGGACGTTAACACCCATCTCTCTCTCTCTCTCTCTCTCTCTCTCTCTCTTAAACCCCCAATGCACAACAATAAAGATTTTAATGTAATTAAAACGATTAAAATTTATATAAAAAAAACATTTCCGCGGCCTCAATATTCATATGGATAGAAATGAAATATCGTTCATCTCTCGCCTAACATAAAAACAGTATGTCGGCATGCAAGGAATCATAGGAAAAACGGCCACTTTATAGTGATCAAGTCCATTGGGAGTGCTGGATATGAATAATTCACGGACCATTGTTGTTATTATTGTGTATATAGGTTTACGTTTGCTTTTAGTAAGACATTAATTTTTAGAACAGATTTATTTATGTCTCTGTCAAGTGAGGAAGAAGGTATGTTCCCCGAAAGTCGTGTTTCTCCAAAGAATTACTCCTATTTTAAATAAAAGACTGCGTTTTGTGCTATATTACGTGTGTAGTAGTCCGTTCTCATTTGAACGCATGGGAGAAACGCATACAAGTTACTTTAAAGGATGACACCGAAATTAGAAAAAGAAACATCTACTTACAACAACATTTGCATTACGACCAACGTTACCGTACATTGGTCTGGCACCAGTTACCGGCAGTGACAAGCTGCGAACGTTATTTCTTGCGGGAACACAAATGGATTGTTTTTTTAAAAGTGAAGTATCAGCATTGTCGGATGTTTGCTTAAAACACCCGTAATCTGTGGTAGGTACCCTATCTGTAGACTGGTCGTAACCGCCGGTTAGGTTGTCCGTGTCGCCATCTTGATTGTAGCCATAGTCATCGGTGTATTGGTGGGGTAAGTTACTTTCTGAAAGCAAAGCGGAGAAAATAATTGAATTAAAATAAGATAAAATGAATCGCTCAAAGATTAAGCATTCGTCTCTGCCTGAAAAATATATTGACATTTTGAATCAGCCATTGGCTATGCATATTTGTGTTGATGATAAGCGGGTGCAGTCGTACTTAAAACCCAATTAAATGGAAATCGTTCAACGAGAATGCTTTTAATGATTCAAATTGATTCGTGGGAAGAAAAATTTAGACCCGAGGGCGTATTTATTTAATGGAGATAATATTGTAAATATGGAAATGTATTTTACGCATAAATAATAACACTGGTATCTGTTATTTTAAATGCCACGGAAGAATCATAAAATAACTTGAAATGTACATTAGTAGCTTAAATGCAACGTAAAACTTAATTTATGACAAAGCGAGCAATTTATGATCAGTACACGAATAGTGTATTCTATGGTTTCAGACGTCATTTATAATCAACACATAAAAAAATATCCTCCTACAAGACAATGCGAAAGGAATTAGTAATGGCTTATTCACAAACGACAAAACAATAACATAACGCGAAGAATGGGCTAAGACTGTCGTTCAATTTGAATTGTTCACGAACATACATGATTAGAAATTACAGGATTTCTTTAAAACATTGAATATAAATCAATTTACATGTATATGTATTCATGTTACATTAATTCTGCTTTTAGACAACCTGTGCGTTCTTGACACTTCTCATTTCCCATTCAATGCAGATCAAGACATTAAAGTATAGTATTACAGTTGCCCTTTGGCTTTGTGTTTCATCAAGCTTTCAAAGAGAGGTGCCAGGACCGCCCCAGTCTCCTTAAGGCCAGCCAGATCAGGCCGAAGTTGCTGTGCCTCCTGGACCTATCCGTGGACCCGGTTGATCTCTATACTCTACCTTATACTTAGTAGATAATGGAGAGCAGCAGGAATTTCTGAAGAGAACGAAGACCCCCACCACCTCACCAACGAGCGAAAATATGGTTTAGTGGAATGGTTCAAGGTCGTTAACGTCCTCTATAACAAACTTTAAGGCCACGTACTGCTTATTGATGCTTATCCAACGTCACGTTGTAACACGTCCTTAGTATCTGAAGTATAACAATTCCGTACATAGAACAGCAACTTCTTCGTAGTATATCCCTCAAATTGCAAAACGAGGAAAATTTTGAACAGACTCGAAGCTCTTGGGAACCCTTCCCATCCAAGCCAGTCCTCTCGCACACAGTTTTGATTCTGTTTGACAACATTTTCAAGAGCGCAGCGGGGACTAGTTTCGTGTACCGGGGACTTACATACCGATATCTGTGGACGTGCACAGATTCAACTAACGAAACAGATTTTCAAAAACTACACTATCAAATATTCTCCCAATTTAAAGAAGCTGTGCAATTTTGTCCGGGCAGCATCGCTACGTCCTACTCTTATTCCGATTTTCAAATGTCAGGTGATCTTTAATGTTGAACACCGGAACTCGGTTTATCGTCCTATCCGAACGATTAGAGGCGTGCTCTTGGCAAACAGTGAGATCGAACGCGAAGACCCGTTGTTAGATAGCCAATGCCAAACTCAAATAGCTACCATATCCCCTATAGCGGCGTGAAGCTAGCTTGTTGTTCGTTGTTCGTTGTTCGGTATTCGCGAATACCGAACAACGAGCCAGTTTGTTGTTCGGTATTCGCGAATAACGAACAACGAGCTGGATTGTTGTTCGGTATTTGCGAATAACGAACAACGAGCTGGTTTGTTGTTCGTTATTCACCAGATATGGAATTAGTAATATAATAAAGAAATATTTGTAAGGAATACGCCGGGAGTGGGTTTTTAAGTTTTATTGCCTATTTAGGCTCATGAAAACCCGCCTGTGGCGTATTCCCTACAGAATAGTTGGGTACGAGACCTAAAATCCGTGACCAATTCGCGGGGAAGTTGTTTTGAGGGTGGTTTCTATATGAAAAAAACCTGCTGAAGCGATTAAGCTTGCGTGCCTCTCTCTAAAATGCTGGCGGAAGCCGCTAGAGGGCCAAATTCAAAATGGTGGTCAGATGTGGCGGGAAAATATAAAATAATGTAATATAGGCTTCTGATGTGTCTATTCGTATGTTTTAAGGGTCTCTGAATCGAAATATTGTAATCAAAAATCAATCCAGCCACTAGTTTTGCCAATATGGCCGAAAAATCCAAGATGGCCACCATTTTGGACCTGGTAAATAGTTTGAGGGTTGATGTCTTCAATTTTGATGAATGTGTCGATAGATGGCAACCAACAATAATACTCACCGAGATTTATCATCTGATAGTCAACTGATTTCGATTTTAATTTAATCAACGCTTAATAATGGACCGATGTAAGGCCCTGTATCCATAGGCTGTTCACTTGTGGTGTGTTCTCTTGTGACGCGCCACAAGGACAATGAACCTTTGTTTTTTAATGTGCTTGTTCCCACAGGTTGTACCCTGGGAACATGTGGCCTCGCACACGGAACATGTGGTCTTGTGACCGGGAACACAGACAATGAACATGTCAATTCTTTTTCAGCTACACAAGAGGGAACACGCAATTACCAGTACGATATTGTATGGAGATGCATCTCCCGGTCTGTTTCAAGGCCACTTCATTGTGAGTTCTAAAATTGGCCGGACCCAGCACCGTGGGCGTTGTCTGAAGACATGTTTGTCACAGGATGGGCGAGGCGTGACCGTTTTCGGGAATAAAGAAAACTAAGATTTAAAAAGAATTCAGTTTATATAGTACAACATAAATATACAACATAACAATTCTTTCACGAGTGCGCGCACTAAATGAATTATGACGTTACAAAATGTCAACGATACCATTTATCGGCGACCAGTCATCGACGATACCATTCCAGGAACAAACAGTCGACGATACCATTTATCGGCGACTATTCTTAGACGATACCATTCCAAGAAGAAACTGTCCACCCATCGGCAAGACCATACTACGACGATACCATTTATCGGCTACAATTCAACGACGATACCATGTAGCGGCTACTATTCAACGACGATACCATGTATCGGCTGCTATTCAACGACGATACCATGTATCGGCTGCTATTCAACGACGATACCATGTATCGGCTACTATTCAACGACGATACCATGTATCGGCTACTATTCAACGACGATACCATGTATCGGCTACTATTCAACGACGATACCATGTATCGGCGACTATTCAACGGCGATACCATGTATCGGCGACTATTCAACGACGATACCGGGCATCGGCTACTATTCAACGACGATACCACGTATACCGTGTATCGGCGACTATTCAACGGCGATACCATGTATCGGCGACTATTCAACGACGATACCATGTATCGGCGACTATTCAACGACGATACCATGTATCGGCGACTATTCAACGACGATACCATGTATACCACGTATCTTCTACTATTCAACGACAATACCATGTATCGGCTACTATTCAACGACGATACCATGTATCGGCTACTATTCAACGACGATACCATTTATCGGCGACTATTCTTAGATGATACCATTCCAGGAACAATCAGTAGGTATCCAAAGGGGACCTGTAAAATTAGTCAACATTTGTACATAAATTTACTCATACTAACTTATTTACTCATACTAAAATATACAAAGATGAGTAGAACATACGAATCCTGCACAGAGGAACCCAACACAACAAAGTTAAAAATATAATTTCACTCACCCAAGTACCTGTTGGCAGTATCGAGTCCTCAGTACCACTGTCATAATTCATCTCCCAACAAGCCCGATTGGCCGGCTTATATACTACCTGTATGCACCTGCATCGCAGGTAGAAAGTTTGGGCGAGCCTTAATATATTACAGGTAATTAGTTTAGACGAATTTAGCAGAATTTGGGCGACCGATAGTGATACTATAATGAAATACGACCGTGACAATGTTGTCTTCTGAGATGAGCACCAGCAAGGAAAATGCAATAGCGGCATCCTCCTCATCCTTCCGATTTTCAGTAGTTAAGTTCATCGTAAATCTATCAATAAAACAACTGTTCGCATAACGATAGTTGTGTCTTGTCTTTATTTTTTTTTTCCAGGCTTATTTAATGCTTAATTACTGAAAGTCTGAGATCAAACACTCTTCCGTTGGTAATGGTTGGAAACTGCTCCATAATGGACAGTGCGGGTCAATTAAATATGTGAACCCAGCACTACCAGGAAGTTTAAGTGACTCACTTGTTCACTGCAGTGATAGTGCAAGTGATGAAGATTCCGATGAAACTTCAACTTCTGAATCTGAACAATCAAAACTGGACCTATCTTTTGAATCGGATTCTGATTAGTAAAATTTTGACTTTGACTGGATAAGTTGGTGATGTTGATTATCATGCGTGATTAAATATTACATGGCTCCATTATTAAGAGTTGATTAAATTAAAATCAAAACTAGTGGACTACAGAGTAGGCCTATATCAGATGATAAATATCGGTGAGTATTATTGCTGGTTGCCATCTATCGACACAAATTCATCAAAATTGAAGACATCAACCCCGAAACTATTTACCAGGCCACAAATTGTGACCATCTTGGATTTTTCGGCCATATTGGCAAAACTAGTGGCTGGATGGATTTTTGATTGCAATATTTCGATTCAGAGACCCTTAAAACATACGAATAGACACATCAGAAGCCTATATTACATAATTTTATATTTTCCCGCCACATCTGACCACCATTTTGAATTTGACCCTCTAGCGGCTTCCGCCAGCATTTTAGAGAGAGGCACCCAAGCTTAATCGCTTCAGCAGGTTTTTTTCATATAGAAACCACCTTCAAAACAACTTCCCCGCAAATTGGTCACGGATTTTAAGTCTCGTACCCAACTAGAAGTACCTTTATTATATTACTAATTCCATATACGGTGAATACCGAACAACAAACCAGCTCGTTGTTCGTTATTCACGAATACCGAACAACAAACTGGCTCGTTGTTTGTTATTCGCCAATATGTAACAGCTCTTTCTTCGGATAGAAAGAGAAGTTGTTAGAATCTATTTCCCAGAAGTTTGAACTTTTATTGTCTATTTAAGCTCATGAAAACCCGCCTGTGGTGTGTTCCCTACAAAAGTACCTTTATTATATTACTAATTCCATATACGGTGAATACCGAACAACAAACCAGCTCGTTGTTCGTTATTCGCGAATACCGAACAACAAACTGGCTCGTTGTTCGTTATTCGCCAATATGAAACTGCTCTTTCTTCGGATAGACAGAGAAGTTGTTAGAATCTATTTCCCAAGAGTTCGAAGTGTTATAATCCATTTAGTCTCATAAAAACCCAACTGGGGCGTATTCCCTACAAAAGTACCTTTATTATATTACCAATTCCATATACGGTAAATACCGAACAGCGAACCAGCTCGTTGTTCGGTATTCGCCAATACCGAACAACAAACCAGCTCGTTGTTCGTTATTCGCCAATACCGAACAACAAACTGGCTCGTTGTTCGTTATTCGCCAATATGTAACAGCTCTTTCTTCGGATAGAAAGAGAAGTTGTTAGAATCTATTTCCCAGAAGTTTGAAGTTTTATTGTCTATTTAAGCTCATAAAAACCCGCCTGTGGCGTGTTCCCTACAAAAGTACCTTTATTATATTACTAATTCCATATACGGTGAATACTGAACAACAAACCAGCTCGTTGTTCGGTATTCGCCAATACCGAACAACAAACTGGCTCGTTGTTCGTTATTCGCCAATATGTAACAGCTCTTTCTTCGGATAGAAAGAGAAGTTGTTAGAATCTATTTCCCAGAAGTTTGAACTTTTATTGTCTATTTAAGCTCATAAAAACCCGCCTGTGGCGTGTTCCCTACAAAAGTACCTTTATTATTTTACTAATTCCATATACGGTGAATACCGAACAACAAACCAGCTCGTTGTTCGTTATTCGCCAATATGAAACTGCTCTTTCTTCGGATAGACAGAGAAGTTGTTAGAATATATTTCCCAAGAGTTCGAAGTGTTTTAATCCATTTAGGCTCATAAAAATCCACCTGGGGCGTATTCCATACAAAAGTACCTTTATTATATTACCAATTACATATACGGTGAATACCGAACAACGAACCAGCTCGTTGTTCGTTATTCGCCAATACCGAACAACAAACTGGCTCATTGTTCGTTATTCGCCAATATGTAACAGCTCTTTCTTCGGATAGAAAGAGAAGTTGTTAGAATCTATTTCCCAGAAGTTTGAAGTTTTATTGTCTATTTAAGCTCATAAAAACCCGCCTGTGGCGTGTTCGCTACAAAAGTACCTTCATTATATTACTAATTCCATAAACGGTGAATACCGAACAACAAACCAGCTCGTTGTTCGTTATTCGCGAATACCGAACAACAAACCAGCTCGTTGTTCGTTATTCGCCAATACCGAACAACAAACTGGCTCGTTGTTCGTTATTCGCCAATATGTAACAGCTCTTTCTTCGGATAGAAAGAGAAGTTGTTAGAATCTATTTCCCAGAAGTTTGAAGTTTTATTGTCTATTTAAGCTCATAAAAACCCGCCTGTGGCGTATTCCCTACACAAGTACCTTTATTATATTACTAATTCCATATACGGTGAATACCGAACAACAAACCAGCTCGTTGTTCGGTATTCGTGAATATCGAACAATAAACCAGCTCGTTGTTCGTCATTCGCCAATACCGAACAACAAACTGGCTCGTTGTTCGTTATTCGTCAATATGTAAAAGCTCTTTCTTCGGATAGAAAGAGAAGTTGTTAGAATCTATTTCCCAGAAGTTTGAAGTTTTATTATCCAGTTAGGCTCATAAAAACCCGCCTGCGGCGTGTTCCCTACAAAAGTTATTTTATTAGATTACTAATTCCATATCTGATGAATACCGAACAACAAACCAGCTCGTTGTTCGTTATTCGCCAATACCGAACAACAAACTGGCTCGTTGTTCGTTATTCGCCAATATGTAACAGCTCTTTCTTCGGATAGAAAGAGAAGTTGTTAGAATCTATTTCCCAGAAGTTTGAAGTTTTATTATCCAGTTAGGCTCATAAAAACCCACCTGCGGCGTGATCCCAACAAAAGTTATTTTATTAGATTACTAATTCCATATCTGGTGAATACCGAACAACAAACCAGCTCGTTGTTCGTTATTCGCCAATACCGAACTACAAACTGGCTCGTTGTTCGTTATTCGCCAATATGAAACTGCTCTTTCTTCGGATAGACAGAGAAGTTGTTAGAATCTATTTCCCAGAAGTTTGAAGTTTTATTGTCTATTTAAGATCATAAAAACCCGCCTGTGGCGTTTTCCCTACAAAAGTACCTTTATTACATTAATAATTCCGTATGCGGTGAATACCGAACAACAAACCAGCTCGTTGTTCGTTTTTCGCCAATACCGAACAACAAACTGGCTCGTTGTTCGTTATTCGCCAATATGTAACAGCTCTTTCTTTGGATAGAAAGAGAAGTTGTTTGAATCTATTTCCCAGAAGTTTGAAGTTTTATTGTCTACTTAAGCTCATAAAAACCCGCCTGTGACGTGTTCCCTACTAAAGTACCTTTATTATATTACTAATTCCATATACGGTGAATACCGAGCAACAAACCAGCTCGTTGTTCGGTATTCGTGAATACTGAACAACAAACCAGCTCGTTGTTCGTTATTCGCCAATACCGAACAACAAACTGGCTCGTTGTTCGTTATTCGCCCATATGTAACAGCTCTTTCTTCGGATAGAAAGAGAAGTTGTTAGAATCTATTTCCCAGAATTTTGAAGTTTTATTGTCTATTTCAGCTCATAAAAACCCGCCTGTGACGTGTTCCCTATTAAAGTACCTTTATTATATTACTAATTCCATATACGGTGAATACCGAACAACAAACCAGCTCGTTGTTCGTTATTCGCCAATACCGAACAACAAACTGGCTCGTTGTTCGTTATTCGCCAATATGTAACAGCTCTTTCTTCGGATAGAAAGAGAAGTTGTTAGAATCTATTTCCCAGAAGTTTGAAGTTTTATTATCCAGTTAGGCTCATAAAAACCCGCCTGCGGCGTGTTCCCTACAAAAGTTTTTTTATTAGATTACTAATTCCATATCTGATGAATACCGAACAACAAACCAGCTCGTTGTTCGTTATTCGCCAATACCGAACAACAAACTATCTCGTTGTTCGTTGTTCGCCAATATGTAACAGCTCTTTCTTCGGATAGAAAGAGAAGTTGTTAGAATCTATTTCCCAGAAGTTTGAAGTTTTATTGTCTATTTAAGCTCATAAAAACCCGTCTGTGGCGTGTTCTCTACAAAAGTACCTTTATTATATTACTAATTTCAAATGCGGTGAATACCGAACAACAAACCAGCTCGTTGTTCGTTATTCGCCAATACCGAACAACAAACTGGCTCGTTGTTCGTTATTCGCCAATGTGTAACAGCTCTTTATTCGGATAGAAAGAGAAGTTGTTAGAATCTATTTCCCAGAAGTTTGAAGTTTTATTGTCTATTTAAGCTCATAAAAACCCGCCTGTGGCATGTTCCCTACAAAAATACCTTTATTATATTACTAATTCCATACACGGTGAATACCGAACAACAAACCAGCTACCTTTATTATATTACTAATTCCATATGCGGTGAATACCGAACAACAAACCAGCTCGTTGTTCGTTATTCTCCAATACCGAACAACAAACTGGCTCGTTGTTCGTTATTCGCCAATGTGTAACAGCTCTTTCTTCAGATAGAAAGAGAAGTTGTTAGAATCTATTTCCCAGAAGTTTGAAGTTTCATTGTCTATTTAACCCAAAAAACCCGCCTGTGGCGTGTTCCCTACAAAAATACCTTTATTATATTACTAATTCCATATACGGTGAATACCGAACAACAAACCAGCTCGTTGTTCGGTATTCGTGAATACCGAACAACAAACCAGCTCGTTGTTCGTTATTCGCCAATACCGAACAACAAACTGGCTCGTTGTTCGTTATTCGCCCATATGTAACAGCTCTTTATTCGGATAGAAAGAGAAGTTGTTAGAATCTATTTCCCAGGAGTTTGAAGTTTTATTGTCTATTTAAGCTCATAAAAACCCGCCTGCGGCGTGTTCCCTACAAAAGTTTTTTATTAGATTACTAATTCCATATCTGATGAATACCGAACAACAAACCAGCTCGTTGTTCGTTATTCGCCAATACCGAACAACAAACTGGCTCGTTGTTCGTTATTCGCCAATATGTAACAGCTCTTTCTTCGGGTAGAAAGAGAAGTTGTTAGAATCTATTTCCCAGAAGTTTGAAGTTTTATTGTCTATTTAAGCTCATAAAAACCCGCCTGTGGCGTGTTCCCTACAAAAGTACCTTTATTATATTACTAATTCCATATGCGGAGAATACCGAACAACAAACCAGCTCGTTGTTCGTTATTCGCCAATACCGAACAACAAACTGGCTCGTTGTTCGTTATTCGCCAATGTGTAACAGCTCTTTATTCGGATAGAAAGAGAAGTTGTTAGAATCTATTTCCCAGAAGTTTGAAGTTTTATTGTCTATTTAAGCTCATAAAAACCCGCCCGCGGCGTGTTCCCTACAAAAGTTTTTTATTAGATTACTAATTCCATATCTGATGAATACCGAACAACAAACCAGCTCGTTGTTCGTTATTCGCCAATACGGAAAAACAAACTGGCTCGTTGTTCGTTATTCGCCAATATATAACAGCTCTTTCTTCGGATAGAAAGAGAAGTTGTTAGAATCTATTTCCCAGAAGTTTGAAGTTTTATTGTCTATTTAAGCTCATAAAAACCCGCCTGCTGCGTGCTCCCTACAAAAGTACCTTTATTATATTACTAATTCCATATGCGGTGAATACCGAACAACAAACCAGCTCGTTGTTCGTTATTCGCCAATACCAAACAACAAACTGGCTCGTTGTTCGTTATTCGCCAATATGTAACAGCTCTTTCTTCGGATAGAAAGAGAAGTTGTTAGAATCTATTTCCCAGAAGTTTGAAGTTTTATTGTCTATTTAAGCTCATAAAAACCCGCCTGCGGCGTGTTCCCTACAAAAGTTTTTTATTAGATTACTAATTCCATATCTGATGAATACCGAACAACAAACCAACTCGTTGTTCGTTATTCGCCAATACCGAACAACAAACTGGCTCGTTGTTCGTTATTCGCCAATATGTAACAGCTCTTTCTTCGGATAGAAAGAGAAGTTGTTAGAATCTATTTCCCTGAAGTTTCAAGTTTTATTGTCTATTTAAGCCCATAAAAACCCGCCTGTGGCGTGTTCCCTACAAAAATACCTTTATTATATTACTAATTCCATATACGGTGAATACCGAACAACAAACCAGCTCGTTGTTCGGTATTCGTGAATACCGAACAACAAACGAGCTCGTTGTTCGTTATTCGCGAATACCGAACAACAAACTGGCTCGTTGTTCGTTATTCGCGAATACCGAACAACGAACAACAGGCTAACTTCACGTCGCCATCGCCTATTAGTAGTATACAGACAAAATATAAAGCTTTCCAGGAGACTGATACTGAATAATATGTGTGACGAAACACATATAAAGAAATCCAAGACGTCCCGGTGCCAGATTGGATGCAAGACAACATATATTTTCATGGAGCAGATTAGATTTCCATTAGCCCATAAATACGGGAAGTACTTCTTTTGACAACATAAGTGTTATATAACAAAATTAATCCCAGAGACGAGACAGTTAAACGATGCGAATGCTATAAGACCTAGGTCAGGTTCAATTTGTTTAATGTAAAGCTTTTCTATTACAGACATCGCCATTTGTATGAACTGCTTCCCTGCTCAATCATATAATGTTTCCGATACCCTTTGCTAGCTAAACAGATATTTTGTTGGCCAGATTTTGATCACGTCTACTAAACAGTCCTGAGAAAGACTAATGTCAAAACATTACAAAAGTACAAAATATGTGTAAGCTTTGTGAACTTTTCGGCAAGACAAGTGGCACTAAGTGTTCTAAATATATATACATACACTGCCTCATGCACATTACTTACAACAAAAATGTGCGAAACTTTGGGCTACAGAGAGGGTAATGCTGCTTAAGATATAAACATTTGACCAATCAATCCGGAGATAAAATCATTGGTAACAACTGCAACGGAACTCTGGTCAATGGAATAGTATTAATTAAAATGTCCACATTGGCTAGCACATTAAAGATTCCACGAAAACATGAAGCCGCCGCTTACCCACCAAACAGTTATTGCCTCCCACTGCACAAGATAATATAATAAATACAAATAGATACGTTTTATTCTCAAACTAATCTATCGACGAGACGTGGAACCCCGTTCCGCCATCCTTGAATATGCATCTTCGAATACTGAATATGTTTAAAAGGCCGATTCCTTACTTTACGTTATCATTTTAGTGAGTTTTTGTTCACGATTTAGGGAGTAACGGTGGTTACGTGCGTAATAGCCTGGAGGTCGGGTGTTCGATCCCTGTACTGGTCAAGAAAAAGCATCTAGATTTTCCGGCGTGGTTCCCCTTGTCATTGATGCAGGACGGGGGGGGGGGCTGACAAGTACAGTTGTATAGTCGTTCGGATGAGACGTAAACCAAGGTCCCATGTACACAATTGGCGTGCACGTAAAATATCCCCTAACATTTGGGATTCCATACAAGAAAAGACTGTCCGGGCAAAATCAAAATTTCCTTCATTGCACACTGTATGGGGTATTTCATCCACATTAACCCAGTTCGGAGCAGAACAGTAGGACATTAAACCCCATGTCATTACATTTCGTTTAAGATTTGGGACAAATATGAATTATTAGAATATTTTTTCAAGCGACAAGAAGAATGAATAACAATATATCCTTTAATCGAGAAAAAACAACTATTTAATGGAAATAGAACATAAAGCAGCTCTATTTTATTGAAACTAAACGCATTCCCAGTTTCCGTGTCATAAAACCGTATTTTCTGCAACAGCGCTATTATCGAAGAAAACTCGTAAATAATTCAATTTAAGTCTTATTTAGTTACATCACATAGAGCTGTACTGGTTTAAAAACGGCAACCTAACACATCCTTAATGGTTCATGCAATCTGCAAAGCTTTTTGTTCGGGGCTATATATAACTCCATTTTCTTGCTTAACATAGCTTGTAAGTTGCAAATAATATGTCTTAAATTGTCTCAAAGAACGAAGAAAAATAGAATTTTCAAAATTGCATCTAACAGTAATTGCGATAATTTTGTCCATAATTATACTTTCTATATTACATTACTACGAAGAAAATTGGATATAAAACTGATAATTGCATGCGTGGTCCTCTCCCAACAGTATTTCTACAGATAATTATATCGGGAAAATATTCTATCGGCGTAACGGTAGGTCACCGTCTCCGTGTTTAACATACTGAGCAGAGTTTAATATCGTTTATTATTCATTTGCAGTCCGGCAGTGTCCATCATCACACATCAACAGTTGCAACAATACTGGCAATATTACAAAACAGACATCGTCAATGGCAAGGGAATAAATAACATTGATACATAAGAATCGGCTGTGGTCAGTTTGTAAACTACAAATGTCTTAAAAAAAACAATTATAACACTTATGAAAAGTGTAAAACGCTACCTATAGCGATTCCAGTGTGAAACTAAGTTAATA
This sequence comes from Patella ulyssiponensis, assembly GCA_963678685.1. Taxonomy (NCBI): domain Eukaryota; kingdom Metazoa; phylum Mollusca; class Gastropoda; family Patellidae; genus Patella; species Patella ulyssiponensis. The sequence continues at coordinate 46,197,707 of OY783225.1, read as the reverse complement.
TTTGGTCCAAAATTGTCAACAACATGGCCACCTCATTGGAACAACACCCTAGCAACCAAATTTAGACTGCACGTCCAGGCTCTAATTAAAATGAACAAGGTATTCTTACTTTGGATTCATATTGATAATGTAGGCCACTTTTTTAATCGAACGTAAAGAGTAGCCGCATTTGTGGTTTGGCCATTGCAGAAACACTTGTTGTATGTTAGTATGAAGATGGAAGGATTCCAATTGAAGCTATCAAACTAAATAAAACTTTCAACCAGAATATAAAAGTAATTTTTATTATATTAAAAAAAATACCCACTCAGCTAAATATCAAACATTCAAGAACTATCTATCTAAATAACAAGTACGAGCATTCTATGGACCAGGAACTGGATATGATATCACAACAGCCATATGACTCGTCATATCCATTGCTCTGCCAATGTATTTCCGTTTTTCGTGCACAAACATCAGAGAATGAGACCATTATAGAAGTATAATTGTAAAATGAAATCTCTCCCGGTTTAAGTTTTAAATACTATAATACTTAGGACCTCACACAATAACATTTGTGGAAAATTCGTTTTAGTTAATGATTCATTCATTCTGAAAATTCGGGTGACAAAGAAAATTTTCGTTCAGACTCAGTCCCCCCCCCCACATACTGAGATTTGCCCCCTATAAGTCACATCATAAAATAAATCAAAGCCCATCAATCGATGCACGGTTGTATCAAGAACAACGCATACCACGCTGAATGTCCATGCGTAGTTCCCTAGACCAACAGCAAGAACAAGAAGATTGGTTGTATTTGTGAATCAGTTCCTGGTCGAAAGACAGTGTATAAAGTATCCGCAGAATGTTTCACACCACCCAAGGCTACGACTCTTGGAAATTTTAAAACGTCTATATCTCTGTGATGGATGAAAGATATATGACTCAAGGTATATACAATGTGTACACTCCAGATATAACATATTTGTATAATAAATCACGATCGGTGAAGATCTCCAAAGTTCTAATGTCTCTACTTAACATATCACTGACGACTACAGAACTCACACCAAAACGTGTTTCAGACCAGCTATTTTAGTCAATTTTCTATTGCATTATTAAAGACTGAAGAAATCGTTTTGTTTGTCAAGACTCTGTAGTCTTCTTGAAATTATTGCATCGTAAAAGGCTGTAAGGTATACATGCCTGTATTCTATTTACAATTTGGTTTGAAAAAAAAAATATCCATCCATTAAAGATTATTGACTATAGAATAAGTTGATCAGAATGTCATTCTAGTTCATTATCGGCAACTTCTCTACAGTTTCTCTAAGATAATTTGATTAAGTAGATAACAGCTTCCACATTAAGTATCTGAAAGAGCGCTGAGGGATAACATATGCTGAAGAAATCTATAAAGTATGAATGTCATAACTGAATGTAATAATAATATATGAATGTAACAACTGCATGTAATAATAATAAATGTACCATGTATTGTTACACGTAACATTAAATTTTAATGTCATCAATTGTTTTAAATGACTATTGTCATACAAGAAACGAACGAGAGAAATGTATGAATCATTAAGGCGATCTATTGGAAATAAATGTTCTGGGTGCAATGTATCAATGTCTTTAATGTAATGGAACGGTTAAAAACAAAATCACCATTCCAAACACGCAACACTCCAATGATGCTCACTAATAATATCGGCTTGCCAAGACGTGTTTTCTTGTAGCATGGTAATCTAGGTGACATAATACGCGACATTTAAAATTAGCTGTAGAAAAATCTTAAGCTGCCAATTGCAACGGAGTATCATACTGGCAGGGGCTTAGTAGGCATCTCATGAAATATCTGACCCCCCCCCCACCATTTCTTTGAGAGATTTCCTCTTTGCAAATCTGCCACACAGGACAAACTAAGCATACATTATGGAAGAGCTAAATCTGCCAAGTGCAGGTATTTCTTCAAACCAGAAATGTTATATAAACTATTAGACATTTATCAACATAACAAGACCATAATCAACTCGCGATTTCATCTGATAGGACCGATTTTCATTAAATATGAATCCGTTGTGCCGTTCAACAACCGTTGATGATTAACCGCAAAAATTGGATAATCGAGGCTAGTGTTAAACGAGTATTTCTCGGTTCAGGTTAGAGTAATTTGAAATATTCAGCATATTCTGGTTACATTATCTGTCTTTTATCTATTATATCGAGAAGTGTCAGCTCTTTATCTAAATACACATGTCCAGCTGTGACTAAATAAGACACATGCTGTACGTCCCTAATCAGATGATTAATTTGTTTAGAGTATAATCGTCGTATACTTTCTACTGACGTCTACGAATGTGCTACAGAATAGAACACTATACTGGACAAAATAAAATAAAGCATTCCATGTACTGATGAATGCGGCCAGGGTTGACATTCTTCATATTGACGGCCCTTAAAAATGTTGTACAGGGCAGGACACATCTAGTGTTGAAAATTCAACGAATGGGGTTTAACGTCCTACTGGACTAATGAAGATGGGCATACGCCATAGTGTGTGCTATGAGGAAAATGTTGCCCCGACAACGGAGCTACGACCTACTCTTATGTCGAATTTCAAATGATAGGGGATCTTTTACAGCTGTCGGAAAATCCTGATGAATTACAGGATAGCTAGCCAGCGTCTTTCTCACTTAACTGTGACACTGCATATAAACAACAGACCAGAAGTTCGGATATCAGGAAGAACGACTGCTGACAATGGATGTGTCGATAGTCGTTGGAATAGTATTAAAAATGAATAACGTCTGTACACATTGGGATGCACGTTAAATGATCGGCCAAATATTTTAGCAAGGTTGCTAGAATTTTTGGTCTGTAAATAAGTAGCGTTGTATTAATTAATATCTTTGGCTAATTATTAGATTCATAAATTGTATAGAAATCATATTGTCTCACAGGCACTTCAATCAAAATAAGTGAATGTTTGATAAGTTGATACACAAAAAGATTTATAATTTGGTAAGCATTCAATTCTTGGTTGATAACACGTGTGACACTTCTGGTGTAAGCTTCGACTATCCATATAAGGGTGGTATTCGAAGTCATTAGGCTAATAATATTAACTAATCGTTATAATTAATTACATCATATTGGATAGATTAGATAATTGAAAGTCTATAATCCAAAGCTACAAGACCATTATATCTTTGGGCATTCGTCAGACAGCCGTTTGCATTCCAGAAGGAAAAGATGTGGCAATCTCTATCAGCAGACTTGTCATTTAGAGAATGACTTTATTGTAATCTATTATACCATATAGAGCTTCATATATAAAATGTAGAAACGAATTGTTGCATTGTTATTTCTGGTAAGACAACAATGTCTTAACTACTGGTAAGACATACGTCTAACTACTGAGATTATAAGCAGCAATTACACAGCGTAAAAAGGAAACCAAAGGAGACAAGTGAAATTACTAGACGATCGTGCATGGGTCATACGTAGGATGTGGCGACCGGTTTTTAGTACCTGGGCTGCTATCTACACCCGACAGGGGACCCATAGTACTACATATTATACTATCTGGCCCTGGGCAACATGACTAAATATAAATGTGTGTTGGCCTCAAATAGTCGCGTACGAGTACGGTATTTTAATTGTTTGACTGTTTTCGTGTGTGAAATGGGTTTATTTAACGTTCGCTTCGACCGAAGTGAGATCTCAGACAGTTTTGACTTTGACTTTGCATGAAAGATCCCTTTTATGTGCATCGTTTTTGATGCATTGCAAAGATGCTGGAAGTATTGGATAAATATTTCCAATAAAAGTGTATCAAATTTGGAAATGCAGAGACACGAAATCCTACCAGAACGATACTGGATTCCCTGAAAATCACCCAGGGGAGCGTTCGGTCAAACAAATGCAGGTATCCTAACTGGCAACATTTCCGCTTGAGAGACACGAGAAGCGCTTGGAATGTGTTAATCGAATGGCTAGCGCTTGTGAAAACAAACTATATTGGCACAAAAATCCTCGCAAACGGCAAAACTAAGCGACACTGAATCCACTCCGTGTCATAAACCGGACTCTCTTCAATGTTATTATCAACAAAAACTCTTCAATGTTATTATCAACAAAAACTATACGGTAATTCAATTAAAGTCTCTTTTAGTTACATCGCATAGCGCTGTACTGGTTTAAAAACGACAACCTAATGCATCCTTAATGGTTCATGCGACGATTTCTATTTATAACTACATTTCCTTGCTTAACATAGCTTGTAGACTGAAAATAATATCTTTTATTAAGAAAAACAGAATTTTCAATTGAATGTAACAGTAATTAGGATAATTTACCCAGCATTATAGTTCCTGTTGATACTACAAATAGGATTGTTAATAAGATCTGATAATTGCACGCTTGTTCATCTCCTAACAGTATGTCTATAGAAAATTATACCAGAAACAAGTTCGAGCTTACTATGCCCTATTTAGAACAGAAGTGAGGAAGAACGGTATTTTCATATTGCAGCTATTTAGGGACTAATAGGAACCGTCAACGGACATCATCCGATCAGAGGCCGTTCCTAAAGGAACTAGCTGACCATGATGTTTGAGATTATGGTACATAGAGTTCACCCTTATTCGGGTACATATAGTTATAAAATATTTTAACCCGAATTGACGGAACCGTAGGCCTTTTCGAAGAGCGTCACCCTAAGAAGAAGAACACCACAATGAATAGAGTTAAGCGACCAGTTCCTGGTACAAAAATTTAGCCATGGCCGAAGCACTTTTCATTTATGGGGTATGGCTTTTCATCTCAGACGAACGCTAAACATTACCATTGCAAGTGGCGGAATTGCCTCGGGGTGGTTGAGCGCTCCCTTAGAAAACTTTTGTAAATTACCAGCGAAATACGCAATTTAGAGTATGTCCTGAATGCAATGAACAGAAATACTGACATCTTAGCATTGGTCACGGAAAATGGAACTTGAACATGTTCTGCTCCTGATGCTAAGTGTACGTTAATTGTCTAATTTAAAAATATATAGAATACCTTACTTTGACTTCGTTCTACCCATATTGTGCCGTAACAAGGTTTTAGAAAGAGAGTATTTTTTGGGTCTTAGGTCCACCAATAAATTCAGGGATAATAATTTGTACACCTGCCTTTTTATAAAAGATAAGCTTCCATTGCACTTGTGATCAATATCAACCATGTTTTCGATGGCGGACGCAGGGTATTTGGTGTGGGTGGATGGGTCCGAGAAACATAGGGATGTCAATGGTGATTTTAGTGGACCTAAATATAACACCCAGCCTCATCAGCTATATCACCTTAAAGATACATTAATTAAGAGTTTAATAAAGAGTTGGCTATTCGTGCTATAATAAATCAAAAATAGATGATTAGAAAAGAAAGGGTTGAAAAATTCAATCAAATTACTTTATTCTGAACGGAGTTGGAAGTTTGGATTAGAAATAGGCATCAACTGTGTCTGCACCATCTGCGAGAACTGCCGATCGTTTGATTGACAGACGATAAATCAACCCACATTTTCTCGATTATTAAAGTTACATTATGGGAGATAAGATAAAGAAATGACAGTTCTCACTATAATAGTTAAAAACTAGATAGTGTAAAGGAAGTTTGCTGAAAATTTCAGTGAAATTGATCCACTATTAGCCGAGAAAAAAGCGTTTGAAATATTCACATAGCCTCATTAATATAAACAGCATAGTCTCGATTATCCACTTGATTGATTTAATTATCAACGGCCATTAAGCGGCATATAGGATTTTAATCCGCAAACATCGAAGGCTAGCCTTGACATCAAGAGTATATGGTCTGGATATGTTAATTATGTCTAATTGATTATTTAGATAACATTTCAGGCCTAAAGAAAGACCTGTAATAAGCAGATTTTGCTCTTGCATAATGGCTATTTTAAATAACATTCTTGATGGCAATCGTACTCTCGATTGGCAGGCTTTTCATCAGCAGTTACCGGTGGTGACGTCAGCGACTCACGATAAACGTTAGCTTGGTCAACCATTTATTGATTTAATTTTAAATGGACGACTGTTTTAAATCCAATCTGTGTCCAAGCCATCCGAGGGTCTAAAAAGTTGATTTTGGCTTGTCATGCAAATAAATGTCAAATTAATATTTTCTATAGCATCTGCATCTTGCATAATGTATGTTTAACCAACAAAAAAATGAGATTTAAAGGTTGCATAACAAATGAATCTTTCCGCAAATATCTAGTTACTACTCGAAGCGAAATTACAAAATAAACTCAATGTATTTTACGGCTCATCTAAAAATACCATGTGTTTTATGTCATAATATCAATTTTCCCTGCTACTTTTATCTCAGTCTTTCTTTAAACCGATCGCAGTCTATACTTCTAGAATTAAACAGGGGTTATTGACGCAAGTCTTTGTGAAGAATAATAACTCCTTTTTAATGATATCTAGGAAAGAACCATAATTGTCACATCTTTTTATTACATATAATCATGTGGTTGCATGCATGAACCTCGTCAAGATCAGAATACCATCTCATTTAATGAAGTTCATCTTAAATTTCTTGAAAATGTCACCTTGCTATTTGTCTGATAGTTATAAAAGTATCACGAGAAACTGAATAATGCGTTTCGTCTGTGCATGAATCTGGCAGCAATTACTACAAAATAACCTCTGAACGAACAAAAGGAAGTTTTTGAACATATGACTCAATCGTGACCATTAGGTTAAGGATAAGGTCTTCTAAGGTTTCAAAGGTGACCTCTGTAGTTATTAAGGCCCGTGAGCAGGCAAGTCATGGACTAGAGCATATGTACCCGCTTCTTCTAATCCCTGGTGGGTACCATGAGGAAGATTGAGTTTGCTAACCAGGAATTCCCATGTTCGGTCGTGGTCGAAGAAAAATATTCCGTTTGCACACTGTGTGGTGTATACCATCTTCATTAGCCCAGTCCTCGCTTGAGTGTAGTTAATAAAGCCTGTGATCTATGCAAGTCATGGGTTCGAACACTAAGTGACCAGTTTAGTGTCTAATGGGACGTTAGAGAATATATACCCACCTCCTTTAATTTCAGGCGGGTGCTCAGCGAACAAGGCGTTGGTTCGCTAACCAGAAAGCCCGCTGTTCGATCTTGGGGTTGGTCAAGAAAGTTCATCGGGAAATTCCGACGTGGTTCGCACCTGTCGGTGGTGCAGGAAGGAGGGCCTGCCGGGGAACATCGTATAGTCATTCGGATGGTACGAAAAACCTTGGACCCGTGTACATAATCCTTGCCAGTTGTAATTCGAAATACGAGTAGCCCATAGTGTCACTGTCTGGGCAAAATATTCCTCATTGCACACTGTAATAGGGAAACCTTCTTCGTTAGCCCAGTCGGAGTAGAACAGTAGGACGTTGTGTTGTACTCCGTTCCATTTCATTTTCTAATCCCAGGCATAGAGACACTTATTTCTATCCAGTAAAAACTATCTATCTAGGGATTCTTTTATCTCTACAAAATAAATCTTCGTTTAGCTATCGAGAAACGCCATCACTAATTTAATTCAAACCAATACAGTTTCCCATATGCTGTCGTAATTTCTTATAACAATAAACAATCACAGAGGCGATGAGAACGTCTCAATAATTCAAGACATTGCACTCGTATCTAGAAATTAGTACGGTGTGCCTTGGATGTTTTACCCCTACAGATTATTGCGGACGAAACATCTGACGACCGACATATTAATTTGGTTAGAACAGACCTTTAGGAATTACTTAGATTTATAACACATTTATCATGTGGAATAGACTGTGTGTATGCGATATCTCAAAGGGAATTTTTTTTATATACTTTATGTAGCGAATGTAGGAAAAAAAGTCACAGGAAAACAAGTCACAGTAAAAAAAAAACACAGTAAAAAAAACACAGGTAAAAAAGTCACAACTTATATATATTGTATTGTAGAGTGAGTATATCTTTGATATTTTAAGTTATTTGTTATTTGCAAACACTATACAAACAGATTGGCTCTTTGATCAGTGCTGTGGTGAGTTGATCTGTTGTTGATGGTCCTCCTGAAGTCGATGACCTCCTGGCCTACTTCGACCGAACCTATATGTGAATGGTCCCTATCGGCAACGTAATGGTCAAGGTCTAACCCTCTCCATGAGAAGATTCCCCCCCCCCCCACATGTTCCCTCCTGAAGTTTGGAACGTACACGACGCAACCATGAACAGTGCCCCCTGTACCAACAACATATGCGAGGGATGGAACAACAAGTTTTACAATCTTGTCGGCCAACACCATCCATCCATCCATCTGGAGAGTGGTGCCAGAAGGAATCAGCTACAGTCCAGACAGGATGCCGTCGGAAATCAACCTGTCAGGAAGGTCAAAAAGAAGTTTGTAAAGATGCAGGCACAACTAGGAAATCTTTGCAGAGATCGTGTCAGCGGTGCCAAATCCATCTCAGAATTCTTACATGGAGCTGGATGGAGCATTAGAATTAACAAAGAGTATTGATGTGCTAGAATGTTGAATGAGCTAGAATGTGCTAAAATTAATGTCTGATGTGCTGATATGCCATATGTGCTAATACATCAAATGTGCTATGATATCAAAATGTACCGTTAAATATGAATGTTATTGTTTATATTGTTATTGAATTTGAGATGTAATAAAAACTGTGACTTTTTTTCTTGTATTTTTTTTTTACCTAGGCAAATTTGTGACTTTTTTACTGTGACTTTTTTTCCTGTGACTTTTTTTCCAATCACCTATGTAGCTATATTGTTATTAATTCATAAGTACAAACCACATCTATATATTGTACGGAGTGAAAGGACAATATTCGTGTCAGTCATTATCACATGTGACAGAACTGGTTAAACACGTTCCGAGCACGTCACTAGAAAAGAGAAAAATAGAAAAATACCGTGCATTACCATGTTTTTAAGTATAGAATGAATAAAAAAGAGACAGTGTACAGGCTATTTCTATTTTTCTCGTTTTCACGTAACTAGTGACATTCAATTTATTTTTTGAATTATCAAACATCCTTCCACAGACTAATATAACAACCTTTGGTTTCGAAGGAATTATTAGTGAGCAGAAATTCACCCGTGTTTCTGTTATAACTCGTCAGTTATATAGACGGATAACCCATGTTTTCCCTTTCCTATCGTCACTTCCCTTTCTTGAAAGATTCACAACGCATCTATATACATGATATATGTGTTAAAATTATATTTGGACGGTGTTTAACCAGTTCTATCACACATATATATATGATAATGAGTGACATCAATATTGTCCTCTAAAACAGAAAATTTTATGGCTATCTACAAATTTACTGAATCTTCATCAGATCAAAAACAACATTTGAAAGCACTAATTTGTAGATAGAAGTCGCCAACTAAATGTTATGTGTATTTAAAGACCATTTACACCACGTAAGTTCCTATACAAAACTGAATATTTGATCAGAACTACTGTAAGCTTATAAATATGTATAACATTGGCATTAAGACGCTCATCATTGTATACTTACCATTTGTAAAGAAGTGTAGCTTTTCTTTGGTCGTTTGGCATATTTTGCATTTGACCTTTATCGAACAAGCGACTGATATTGTGTATTAATCTAACAAAGCAAAAACAAGATTTCTGATCACATACTGAGGATGTGTTTTCAGTGCAGGTAACCAGATAAAGTTCGTTAAAAGGTTTTGAACAATTAATAAAGACTACAAAGGTTATACTCAATTATATATAATGCTTTGAGAGAAAATGGCAGACTAAAACCATGTTTTTATTTGAATTTATTATATTTTAAAGACAGCAGGTGTCTGTCATGTATTTCGTTTATAATTCCAAGAGAAAATTGAAACATTAATCTTTGTTTATTGACTAATCAAATGATTGATCAAACTGTCAAACCAGATAGTTTACAGAGTTGTTTCCAGTTAGCTTTAAACGGAACACGATTGATTGAATTGACATAAATAATTTCTGGAGCGTGCTGATAAGATTATGTAACTCCGCAGTGATTAACGTATGTACATTAATAGGCCAAATGCAGCACGTCAATTTCTGTAGAAAGTTTACTTGAATAAAACCATTTGTTTCAGAAAATAAGAATAAGTTTTAATGAAGCATGTACTGATTAAATTGATGGGTTGTTGATCACGATTCTTTGACAGTGGGTGATGTCAAGGGCTAGCGAACCGCAAAGAATATTACAAAATTATAGGATCGAAATGAAATGAAATGGGGTTTAACGTCCCACTGCTCTGACACGACTGGGCTGATAAAGATGGGAATACGCCATGCAGTGTGATGTGAGGGAAATTTTGCCCGGACAGCGGAACTACGGCCTACTCTTATATCAAATTGCAACTGCCAAGGGATTTTTTTACATGCACCACTATGTGTACACGGGACCTCGTTTTTTCTTGCCATCCAAACGACTAAACGTGTAATGTATTCTCCGGTGGTTTGGCACTACTGGTCATCGAAAGTAGATTGGTACTTGTTGTATGTAGTCGAGTCCTGATCAGATTAATTTTATTCCAACCAAAATGTACCTCCTATGAAGTCTGGGTTATTGATATAACAAAAATAAACCGAGGTTTGGTTCCCCCACACACCGTGACAGTTTCGTGATCAAATTTTCTGTCAACTGTCACTTAAGAAGACGATCTGTCAGTGCCAGGATTACAAGGACAAATTGTTTTCGGAATGATCTTTATACGTCGGAAATCAACGGATATGGAATATAGTTTTAATATAACCATTTCTGTATATTTTTTTTCAATTTTATCAATATTGATATGTAAGAGATGATCTAGTAACTTTAGAGTTCACTACATTAGTTAACCATACGAGTAGTTTATTTATAATATATTATTATCCGATCTAAGTTTCATTAAATATCTGATTAATGATATATAGAGAGTAATTCGTTATTGATCGATGTTACTTATTTTTAACTTGAGGAATGGGAAAACACGTCATGACAACTAGAAGTACTAAACCAGGAAGAAAATTCATGACAGTGATATCCGTCTCATTATTTAACACCTTAGTGATTGCAAGAAAAAAAGAATATCATTTGTATGACAACTGTACTTTTAGAGAGCATGTACAGTTTTACCAATACTTGGCATCGGAGAAAATTCCTCATCCATAATTAACTATTTTAAGACGAAACGCATTTATTGCTGTACAAATTGTCTTGCCTCCAAGCTAGTTAACGCGTCTAAAGTACGGATGATCTTTCATAAACCAACAGCGAAAGTATCACAAAACCAGAGAATAATTCCAGTTAAGGCAAAGTAGATTAAATAACGTTGATATTCGTCAGATTAGAAAAAAAAATACAATCTAAAATGTTATAAAGCCGCAGATATTCATCAGCAATGAAAAAAACTATATAATCTTAAATTTAAGATGTTTTTGTGTTATTTATCAACAAAAGAAATATTTCTGACTCTTTAGAAATCAGTGTAAAGAATCAAAACACAGATTGTCCATCCCAAGAAAATTTTGGAATATTTGACAACCGCAAACGCATTTTCCTGCTATTTCACCCGGTAAAATTAGTCCTTAGATACTAGGCATTTTGTCAAGTAGGTGAAATATCTTTTTTTCATTTCACCCGTCTGCCCATAAAGTCAGGTTGCCCGAAAGTTAGGCGGGGGGGGGGGCAGCTGTGTGAGTCATTATTAGGCACTGCACCATTCCGAGGGCGCCTCAAATATAACGACATAATTGGCGAGGCGCCCATAAACCACATAATTGGCGAGGCGGCAATAAACCAAGTGACATTGTTTAGGCGCCCCGCCAATCTCGTCCTTAATTTGGCACCCAACCAGTGTCACTCGGCTTTATTGGCGCCTCGCCAATTCTGATATGGGCACGTTGGTCGTTTGCTTCTCATTGCGTCCAATGGAAAGGGTGCCTTCTGTGCCCATTGGGGGAGTCGATTTTTTCCGCAATCGGCAAAGGACGCCACCGCCCTCCCGTTATCTAGGGGCCTGATTATAAACTAATAATGGTTGTACTATCCCTTTAAACCTATCTTATGCCGTTCACTCTATAGGCCCTACCTGGACTTTACCTTTACCCTATCTTACAGCAGTTTAATAAACAATAACAAACTTTCACTTTCATCTGATCTTTGAACTCTTATATTCATTGTCACTGGATGCTCAGCTACTGGACAGTTCTTTGTAACACCATCAGTGACTATCACTCATCGTCTCCTTGGATACTTTTCCTAACAAACCCAACTTCCTGGGTTACAGGTGAAACATTCAAAATCAGTCTAACTCAGGATTTTGATTGTGTCGGATGGTTGAGATTACCTTCTAAATCTTTAACTTGTATTTCGCGCATCAAAGTTAATAAGTTGTTTCAGTTTGTGAAGATACTTTTGGGTCAAGTCTTCATTGATCGAATTAAGGTATGTGTATTTGAATATCATTGGTATTGTCTGGGGGTGTGGTGAATGTGAGATGTGTAAATTAGTTATTTCATATAGTATTCTTTACAAACACAGTAAAATACATTTATACATAGTCTGTCACATTTGAAAAGGTTTACGTTAACCTTTTCAAATCATGTAGTTGAATTTTTCCAATTTTTTAAATTAGGTGTGTTACGATGAAATTTGTATCATCAATTTATTTGAATATTTTAAAATAATACAATTTGTTGACCAAAATAAAGATTGGGACATATTATTCAATTACAACAAGAGTGTTATTAGGGCTTTAAGCAATAAGCATTATCATAATTTAGTAATTAAACATACATTATGCAAGAGCAAAAACTGACTTTTGTCGGTCTTCCTTTGGGCCCCAAATGTCATAGAAATTATAAATCAGATCTTTATTTAAACAACAAGCCCAAAATGAACCCTGTAGACCCACGGATGGCTTGGATTGGGCTCGGATTAAAACAGGATTTCGTCGACTGATTTAATCACTATGGCGTCATGGGTGGGGTTTCTCTGTGACGTTGACGTCATCATACTTCCGGAAATTATTCATAAAAGACAGTGATGACCGAGGCTATACACAAGCTTCACTAGATGGTGGAGTTAACGCCTGTCAATCAACAATCGACCATAGTGGGAAAAGGGTGTCGATGAAGTTAACTACCATTTCTAGTGAAAAATTATAGTGGTAACAACTTTGTTCAGGATAAAGTAATTTGACTGAAATTTTCAATATATTCTTGTTTCAACATCTATTTTTGAACTTTTATAGCAAGAATAGCTAACTCCTTGTCAAAATCTCCCATAATGTATCTTTAAGTTTAGATTTAGTTTTTGCATAAAAAATCATATAATCATTTGTTTATACAGGAAATCTTCTAGCTGTTAGTGTCAATGTTATAGTTATGGTAGGCCTAGTGATCTTTAAAACCCCTTTCGGGGTATGTTATTTTATATAAGTATTATCTTTAAATAATTAGAGATACAATAGAAATCATTACTGTAAAGATATGAGTACGGTATAGAATTAAATATATAGTCTTATGATATAATACAGTGTAATGTTTCATCTATTTTAAATGTCATTGATATTAATTCTATGTATGTATATATTTTTACAGTGTTTTTTATAATAAAGATTTAAACAGCCTCATCTTCTGGTTATATTAGACCCGGTTACAATAGGCTATTGTAAGATTGGTGAGTTGTTATCAGTAACTTAGATACTAGTCCTAACATCCTGTTTCACCTGGTCATTTTGTCCTGTGACTCTTTCTTGGATGCACCAATTTCAGTTTTAGCACCGATTTTACTAACCCAGGTAGGTTTATAGTTGTTTAACTTGACTTGACATTATTAAATATGACAATTCCTTTCTGATTTAAATACTATTTGAATCTGGTATAAATTACAAAAAAAATAATACAATAAAAATACATAACTTAAGTTATGTTTCAAACTGTATGTCTAACTTGGTGTTTGTTTTATCTTTTAGTGTTTCACTCTTTTGTAAATTTGTGGTTTTCCTGATCTTATAGTTTGTTTTTCTTCATATACTAAGAGCAACTTTTTCATGGTACGTTTCTTATAATCTTATATATTTCATTATTATATGTACTACGTACGTGTATAATAATCCGAAATCTGTTATTATTACCTGTAATAGGCAATATATCTCTATTTTATAAAATTAGTTTATAGTCATTAATAAACTATATGTATACCTCATAGTGGTGGTGTTAACTTTTCTCCCTTTTGTGTGACTTTTCATAGATGCATTGTTTCCAATTCGTGTCTCCATAGACCAAGATAGCAATCTGCTTCCATAGAAATTGTTCAATTCACCCGGATTTAATTATGTACATTGTCCATTTAAATTTCGCTCATTGTAAACTATACGGTGTCATGTGACCAGTTTATCCAATGAGCATTTGTTAGTAGGGGAGCTCAACTAAATAATATTGAGTGGGTCTGAAGGGCACGAGGTTGGTACGCCATATTTTAACCTCAAAGGTATTTTTACGATCTTATTTTCCCGTTATTATAATCAGTGGTTTATTATTTAATTAAGTATAATGATGCATTATATAATTATATATCGTAGAATGTGTATGTCAATAACTCATACTGCAGACTTATAATACATTCTGTATCTGTATGTTTGAACTCTGATGAAACACGGTAAATTAAAGGGGTAGTGACACTTACTGTATTGTTATATTCTTACCACGGATAGGTCAAGTGTTTACTTGATATGGTGTTGATCGAATGAATATTTCTTTTTAGGGTTCTATTGAATGGTTGTTACAGTAGTTGGGTTGCTTCTGTATCCCCTTACTAAGGGTAAGAAGTTTACATTAGTCAATTATGGATATGTATAATGTAGATGAAGGATAAGTTGTGAATAAATTGTATTGAGTAAATCTGTATATGTTTTTAAAACATTTTTATTAAATTAATGTATTTGTGTTTTTCAGAGATAGTTGTCTCTGTAGATTCCTATAATAAACGTATTAGATACTATTGGTGTTTCTTATGGTGACATTTGTATATAAACTAATTTCCTTCTTTTTATTATTTCAGTACCCTTTTGTTCTTTTGTATACAATCCTGTCGTGTATAAATAAACTGTTTTCTGCTGTTCCTGTTGTTTGGAAAGGTGGAAGTCTGTCCGTTGATCCTGCTGCACAAAGGTAGACACTTTTTTCCATAGTTATATAAGGGTTTATTCTCTATGGTATTGCATATTTAGTAGTATGAAGGTGCCAGTATGAGACAGTTAATTTATCAGCTATGTTTATTATTATAATTATGGGAATATGTCTTTGTTTTAAAGTGGCGACCATGTTGAATTTTGTGAAAGTATAGGTTGGTGGTTTGAACTGGGAAACGATTTAACCTTTATATCAATTGGTAATAATTAGAAACCCCTCTTATAGGGTATGCAATATTAGGTTTATAGTTAAGGGCGTTGCCATGTCTTACATATGGTGACTTTGCAATTAGTTTTATTTTTCAAACTCTACTCCACATAAATTTGGTATGATCTATAAATGGACATCTAAAGTTGTGAAACAGGCCATAGTTTTGAGCAACCGACCCCAGAAGACTAAGATGCTGAAACTACAATTCATTTCGTTGTCAATACTGTAGTAAACTTGCCCAGTCGCCCCTGTGACAGTTATGGACTTGGCCAATTTAGAAAGTAGACTTGAACAATGCACGTGCTTTTGATTTTGAGAAGTTACCCCTCGACTCATTTGCATTTCCTGGGCATCGTAGGCCGATGATCGATGGATGCATCCCAGTTACAGGTCTAGCACATTTTTTCAACAATACTAAAGTAACAAAATTCTAATTTTCCTAGTTGCATTATTATTTGGAGTGAACAGTGTTTTGATTTCGTTTTTATACGCCCACATTGAAATGTGGTCGTATATTGTCGTCGGTCCGTCCGGCCGGCGTCCACAAGCAAAAGGCTAAAGTTGATATCCGATTGACGTTAAATTTATACACAGTGTTTAAGGTCATAAAATCAAGAAGCCTATTGATTTTCAGCAATTTCTGATAATTAGTGCCAGAGTTATGGCCCTTGATCACTTCAAAAAATCTTGTGGACGCTCTAAAAGCCAAAGTTAATATCCGATTGACTTTAAATTTATACACAGTGTTTAAGGTCATAAGACAGAGAAGCCTATTGCTTTTCAGCGATTTCCGATAATTAGTGCCAGAGTTATTGCCCTTGATCACTTCAAAAAATCTTGTGGATGCTCTAAAAGCCAAAGTTAACATCCGATTGACTTCAAATTTATACACAGTGTTTAAGGTCATAAGACGAAGAAGCCTATTGATTTTCAGCGATTTCTGATAATTAGTGCCAGAGTTATGGCCCTTGATCACTTCAAAAAATCTTGTGGACGCTCGAAAAGCCAAAGTTAATATCCGATTGACTTTAAATTTATACACTGTGTTCAAGGTCATAAGACAAAGAAGCCTATTGATTTTCAGCGATTTCCGATAATTAGTGCCAGAGTTATGGCCCTTGATCACATCAAAAAATCTTGTGGACGCTCTAGAGGCCAAAGTTAATATCCGATTGACTTTAAATTCATACAGAGTGTTTAAGGTCATAAAATCAAGAAGCCTATTGATTTTCAGCAATTTCCGATAATTAGTGCCAGAGTTATGGCCCTTGATCCCTTCAAAAAATCTTGTATATGCTGTAGATGCCAAAGTTGATGTCCGATTGACTTCAAATTTATACACAGTGTTTAAGGTCATGAGACAAAGAAGCCTATTGATTTTCAGCGATTTCTGATAATCAGTGCCAGAGTTGTGGCCCTTGATCACTTCAAAAAATCTTGTGGATGCTCTAGAGGACAAAGTTAATATCTGATTGACTTTAAATTTATACACACTGTTTAAGGTCATGAGACGAAGAAGCCTATTGATTTTCAGCGATCTCTGATAATTACTGCCAGAGTTATGGCCCTTGATCACATCAAAAAATCTTGTGGACGCTCTAGAGGCCAAAGTTAATATCCGATTGACTTTAAATTTACACACACTGTTTAAGGTGATGAGACGAAGAAGCCTGCCGATTTTCAGCGATTTCAAATAATTACTTCCAGAGTTATCTCTGGACGCTATAGATGACAAACTTATCATCCGATTGACTGCAGATTGATACGCAGTATTTTGATTTTCAATGAATTTTGATAACTGAACAGCTAAATCCATGATGTTAAATATTTCCTATACTAATTGTTAGCGTGGGGTAAAACTTTATAAAAAGCAAACAAATTCTAATGATTTTCAGATAATTACATAATGAGTTATTACTCTTAATCAGACTTTAGTGTATTATAAATGTTTCATTACTAAAAAAAGTAAAAATATGCGAAAACCCTTGTTGACTGCCCGGACGATTTAGCTGCTGTGGGCGTATGTTTCGTTGCCTGGCAACCTATCTTTTTATAAGCCTTATACTATTTAATTTGTTACAGTTGAAAGATATTTTAGAGCTTTCAGAGAAGTAAATGGAATTTATCATGAATAAGGTTATGACATTTAAAAAGATCCAGTTGCTATGTAATGATAGTAAGTGTTGCATTTCTTATAGAATTCTATGTCCCCTAAACTTTTGAACAAACTGTTTTCCATTTAAATCTACTGTAGTGGCTTTAATGAGAAATAATTTATCAAGAGTTTCTCATGAATTGTGGTTGCTTACAGTTACAAAAAATTTAAGGACAAGGTAAAGTGACACCATCTTGCTTCAAACTAGTCTGGACACCAACAAGGCTGAACATGTTATTTTCTATCTCAGAATAGTGACCCTTGGATACCGCACACAAATTGGTGACCTATTCAGCTAGCAACCTGTTTGTTGGCAACCTATTCAGAATAAAGACGAGTCGCTCAAACTCATCTATTTTTATCAAGCAATAAAATTCAACGTTACCTCTATCAAATGAAAGTCGAATATATTATTTTTTGTCCCCCGCCTTTCGAAGAAAGTTGGGGGACTATTAAAATGGGTTCGTCCGTCTGTCTGTCCTTCTGTCTGTCTGTCCGTCACACTTTTTGGGACACAATAACTCTCTTCCTAATTGAGCAATGTTTAAACTTGGTGTATGTGTTTATTAGTTCAATGCCTTGATGGAGTTCGAAGATGAGAATTTTCTGCTTAGGGTAAGCAGAGATAAGCAATTTGATTGGTTGATGCTTTGGGACACGATAACTTTAATTCTAATTAAGTGAGAGTGATGAAACTTGGTGTATAGTTTCATTACAGTAATACCTTGACTAAGTTCGATAATGAGCATTTTCTGCTCAGGGTAAGCAGAGCGATACATAATTTGATTGGTTGAGACTTTGGAACACAATAACTCTCCTTCTAATTGAGTTAAAATGTTCAAAATTGGTGCGTATGCTTATTAGGTCAATGTCTTGATGGAGTTCGAAGATGAGCATTTTCTGCTTAGGTTAGGCAGAGATAAGCAATTTGATTGGTTGATACTTTGGGACAAGATAACTTAGGTTCATCTTGATTGATGATTTTTATGCCAATACAATGACTGCATTCTCATTCAGTAATGGATTCGACAGTAGCAGTGTATAGAAACGATTGACTCGGACACGAGGGCCCTTTCCCTTGGCCAGAGGGGCCCTTTTGTCAAGCGTGGGGGCCCTTTTGTCTGCCTTTAGGGTCCCCTTAACTAGGGTACATTTTCATTTTTCTTGTCGGTTTTAGCATTTTTCTTTATAAAACACTTTTGGATGACACTTCGTGTACAGTTTGTTTGCTCGATACGTTTGAAAAAAATAAATGTGCGATTAATTAATATTTGTCGTCTGTTTATTTTGGGATTTCGGCGGGGGACATCAGCCTCACTGTTGGCTTGTTATCCATTCCTTTAGCTCAGAATAGAGGTGTAATTTCGCATTATCTTCCAAAATTCTGGAAACCCAACTCTATATATTCTGTAAGATAATTTAATAGGCTTTCCAAATATTATTAGTATAAGTTGGCACAGTCAAAATTCGGACCACCATACAAAATTAGAACTAAATATATTATAAAAGGTAATTGAATAAGCTTTCCAAATATTTTTAGTAAAAGTTAGCACAATCTTTTTAAAGGGGCATGCACTCAATATTTAATAGTGAAAGAATGGTAATATTCACTCAAAATTCGGACCATTGTACAAAATTCTGAGCACCCAGCTATATATATTCTGAATGGTTATTGAATAAGCTTTCCAAATATTATTAGTTAAAGATGGCACAATCATCATATTAAAGGGGTGCGCTCTCATCCTAAACATTGCTAATTTATCAATATTTTAAAGAGAAAGAACGGTAATATTCCGAGTCAAAATTCTGAGCAACCAGCTATATATATTAAAGATAATTGAATAAACTTTCTAAATAATAGTAAAAGTTGGCAAACATCATATTAAAGGGGTGCGCTCTCATCCTAAAGTCACCAATTTTTCAATATTTTTAAGTGAAAGAACAGTAATATTCAGAGTCACAATTCTGACCATCGTACAAAATTCTGATCATCAAGCTATATATATTCTGAAAGGTAATTGAATAAGCTTTCGAAATATAATTAGTAAACGTTGGCACAATCATATTAAAGGGGAGCACTCTCAACCTGAACATAGCCAATTTTTCTATATTCTGAATGTAAAGATAGACCGGTACTTTTTTTCAAAGTCCGAATTCGATTCATCGTACAAAATCCTGAGCATCCAGCTATATATATTCTAATAGGTGATTGAATAAGCTTTCTAAATATTATTAGTAAAAGTTTGTACAATCATATTAAAGGGTGTGCTCTCATCCTAAACGTTGCCAATTCTTCAATATTTTAAAGTGAAAGAACGGTAATATTCTGAGTCAAAATTCGGACCATCATACAAAGTTCTGAGCATCCAGCTATATATATATGTAGAAAAAATTACGTTGAAAAAAGAAATAAACACGTGTTTATGGTTAACGTTTTCAGTTCTCTTGAACCTCTTCAGACTATTTTGATATATAATGTAATAAGACAATGACGTTAGGTCAGAGCAAAGATACAAAACAGGAAGAAATATCAGATCAATTAAATACAATTCCACATAGTAAGATATTATAAAATACAACATCTTACATTATTAATATTCAGTAATCCAATTTTCCGATTGAAGGAGTATGGCGGTATATTAGTGTCAAAATTCTAACATGCTATAGTCTAATTTCTTACTTCTATTCATGTAATTTCTAACCTCCATTCATGTAACTTCTAACTTCCATTCATGTAATTTCTAAATAATTGTCCCGATCAGGTGCGCAATCACCCAATTGAGCACGCAGTAGGGACACCAAACGTCTTCATAATGATGGTTGCAAGGCAGAAATGTATAAATTCTAAATTCGTTGATATTGATGCTAAACATGTAAAGCATCTATTAAAAGATATTTTTCGCCTCAATAATAGAAATAAGATGAAACAGAATTGATATTTACACTGAACAAATAAAGAAGTTGAATTATACATTGTCTTAATTGAGAAATTACGTGAATGGAGGTTAGAAGTTACATGAATGGAGGTTAGAAATTACATAATAGAAGTAAGAAATTAGACGATAGCATGATAGAATTTTGACACTAATATACCGCCAAAAAGGAGGGCATATATTTTTTAATAAAATTCATTTCTTTACTTTCTAATAAATGACTATTTTTAGAATTTTTCTTGAAAAGAGGGAAAACCTTGAATACGCCATGTCCGCATTTATCCAAATTGGTACTGACTTGGATTGTTCTATTTTCCGGGTGCCTAATTTGTGAGCGATGGAGATACATTCTAATATTTAGTTGGTCATCAGTTTTCCCACTATATTTTTCCTTAAGCCTAGCTTATGTCGCCCTACGATGCGACAAAACTGACGGCGACTAACGGCAACTGACAGCTTATGTCGCTATGACTGAATTTATCCACGACGTAAGTGCGCTCATGTCGCTTGCGACTTGAGACAACTAGTTTTCTTCAGTCGTAGGATTAGACTCGGAGAATATGGTATATCAAGGTTGTGAACCCTATAGAGGTCACAATTTCAATTCGATTTTATGAAACTTGAAATACATGTTTATAAGCTAAAGATCTTGGTTCCTTTCGATATTTGCGCACATCGGATTGTAACTTCCTGAATTCTGGCCTCTGAATATACGAAAAATCGCCTTTATTCTCTTGTTGTCCGTCTGGAAGTCACAATTATTACCGGATTTAAAAAAACGTTTGATTATATCCGTTACGCTGTAATGAATTTTCAGACAAAATGGCTTCCGCTAATACGGGAATAGTGTAAAAATATGAAATATCAAGGTTGTGGATCCTCGAGAGGCCACAATTTTAATCCGATTTTGATGAAATTTGAAATGTAAGGATAACCCAAACATCGCGGTTCCTTTCAATATTCGGGCACATTGGAACATAGCCTCCTGAATTATGGCCCCTGATTGTATGAAAAATCATGTTTTTTATTACCTTGTGGACCCTATGGATATAACAATTTTATTCTGAATTAAAAAACCGTTATATCCCCGTTAATTAAACAGCTAAATCCATAATATTAAATGTTTCGTATACTAAACGTTAGCATGGGGCAGAGCTTTCTAAAGATTTTCTGATTAGTTAAATATGCGACAACTCTTGTTGACTGTCTCAGTGGACGATTAAGCTGCTGTGTGGGCGTATGTTTCGTTGCCTGGCAACCTATTGTAAATATTCAAGATTTTGAGGCGGAACGATACAATGTTTGAGAGGTTGGTTACGTTGAAATGTAGGGCCGAAAATAGCATGTTTAGTTTCTCTACTTCCAGCTGGGGATCACGTGGCTAAGTGGTTAAGACGCTGGCTCGCTAGCCTGGAGGTCGGCTGTTCGATCCCTGCCTTGGCCGAGAAAGTTCATCCAGATTTTTCGCTGTGGTTTCTTCTTGTCAGTGATGCAGGACCTTAAATTACAACTGTCTAGTCCTTCTGATGGAACAAAAAACGGAGATACAGTGTACAAATTGGCGTGCACTTAAAACATCCCTAGGCCGTAGGAATTTGATATAAGAGTAGGCCGTAGCGCCGCTGCCCGGGCAAAAATTTCCCTCTGTAGAACACTGCATGGCGTATGCCCGTCTTCATTAGCCCCGTTTAGGAGCAAAACAGTAGGACGTTAGACCCCATTTCATTTCTTCTTCCTTACATGCTTCATACATGCTTTTGGGCAAGAGTTTGCCACATGTTGCTTCATCTGTGGGTGAAAGCATACTACCCAACCATAATTTGGGTAAAAGTAAGAGTCAGTCTAAGAGACGAGAATTAACATTAAAGTTAACAGGGAAATCATTAGTGATCTGTGGCCATATTATAAGACATGACTTATTGATTTTGAGTAAAATCGACTATTGACATAATATTAACATATCGACATAGTTTATTTCGGCATAGGGTGAATTTAATGCATCAAGTCAACTTTATTAAGTCGATTTCTTGTAATATAACTCATAAAATTGACATATTTTTAGTCGATATATTGGAATATTATCTCAATAAGTAGTGAGCCATATACGCTTCCATACACTATTTCACTTTAATTCGTACATCCGTGTATTATCATGTAAACGAAAATTTCAGTTTCATCACTTCCTTGGCCAATCGTATAGTGGCCATTCTACTAGCTCGACTTATCGGGTTGTGAAAGCGACAAGTCGCGGAACGACCAGTCAAAATAATTGTATTTTGTCGGGTTGTTAAGGCGACAACGGGACAAAATCAATGCAACAAACTAACCTGACAATCGTCGCCCTCATTATGTCGAAGTGTTGGCTAATTTTGTCGACTTGTCGCCTTTGACTTATTCAAAACCTGACACATACAAATAATCAATCTACCAATATCCCAACTCAAATCGCATCTGTTTTCCATCGTGTTTTCCCCTTGTCAGTGTACAAATTTGTGTGCACGTAAAAGATCCCTTGGAAGTTGGAATTCGATTTTAAATTAGGCCGTAGCACTGCTGCCCGGTCGAATTTTTCCCAATAGCACATTGTATAGCGTATGCCTGTCTTCATTAGCCCACCCATTTCATTTCATTTACAATCACGTTAATTACGAACTATATTTTATCAGAATTTATATACTTTTTATAAACAAAAATTACGTGCATGACATTGGACATTGGGGAAGCCATGCTGAACGCAGACTTTCTTGTTAGTGAACCAGTCAAACAGTTACTCCTAATTTTTGGCAAAAGTCAGGGTGATTTGAAATTGGGATGTGGCCAAGAAAAAGCTTCCCGTAAATGTAACTTGCCTATAGACATCCTGAGAGAAAAATTAAATTTTAATTTTTTTTTTATTGTAGCAAAGCTAGCATATCAGCATATAAAACTGACTCTCTTCGGAAATATAGATTCTTAACTTTATTGGTCGTTAGCTGCAAATTTAACCAAACGATCTTTTCAATCCCAAGTATGTAATGGTTTGGGGTAGCAAAACCAAACTTAATGCTGAATAAGTTCACCCTCTCCTCTACAAGATAAGGCCTATATGCTTAACCATGTATATAATATGGTTCAACCCACGACTTGGAAAGGTGGAAGTCTGTCCGTCGACCCTGCTAAACAAAGTCATTTAGTCATGTAAAGTTTATTCTATATGGTATTGTATATAGTATAAAAGTTCCAGTATTGTTCCTTCAAGACTCAGACAGTTTATTAGCTATGTTTATTTTTTATAATTATGGGAATTTGTCTTTGTTTTAAAGTGGCAGCAATGTTGAATTTCATGAATGTATAAGTTGGTGGTATGAAACAGAACAGTAAGACGCTAAACTACATTTCATTTCATTTTGTTATCAATACTGTAGTGAACTTACCCAGTCGCCCTTGTGTCAATAATGGACTGGGCCAGTTTTGATAGTAGACTGGAACAATGCACCTGCTTTTGATTTTGAAGTTACCCCTTGACCCATTTGCCTTTCCTGGGCATTGTAGGCCAAAGATGGGTACATCCTTGTTTCAGGTATAGCACATTTTTAGAACAATAATAAAGCAACAAAATTGTAATTTTCCTAGTTGTAAATCAGTGTTTTAAATTTTATTTATATATAAGCCTTACCATTTAATTTTTTTTCAGTTGAAAGATATTTTAGAGCTTTCAGAGTAATGAATGGAATCTTATCATGAATAGGTTATGGCATTTACAAAGATCTCGTTGCTATATAATAGTAAGTGTTGCATTTCTTGTAGAATTTTATGTCCCCTAAACTTTAGAACCAACTGTCTTCCATTTAAAGTAGCTAAGTCTCGAACTCACTATCATCCAAAGTCTTCGACATTGAAAACACGAATTATTAGTCAATTTAAATCAACATTGATGTTGGGATCTTACAAGGAAATGATGGGCTGTGATATCCAATATTTAAGACGATCAACATTTTACTATTGGTACACGAATCTTGTACCATAATGCATTTCAGCATCACTAAGTAACGAGGGACTCGAAGAACGATGCTAGACATTCAACTTGTCACTCCAAACGACGAGAGCATGCGCAACAGTCTGGAATAACCAGTTTATATACATCCAGATTATATTATATGCGTTGCACCCATTTGTGTCAGTTTTTATGTCCAAAATAATATTAGTGATTTAGCTCATTTAAATCGATTGTAGATTAGTGGCTTTTATGAGGAACCCTTGTTCTGAATTTGCTTGTATTAAGGAGCTTTTCATTAATTAACTATGATTTTATTTTGATGTTCACTCCATATTTCACGATTATATGAAATACTGGAACTATAAGTTATAATGGAGGAAATGTTTTGTGAAAAAAATCCAAATGTTTTGACAGAAATAATTTATCAGTTTCTCGTGAATTGTGGTTTCTTACAGTTACCATCTTGTTTTAAAATAGCATTATGCAAGAGCAAAATCTGCTTATTACAGGTCTTTCTTTAGGCCTGAGATGTTATCTAAATCAATTAGACATTAATTAACATATCCAGACCATAATAAACTCTTAAAGTCAAGGCTAGCCTTCGATGTTGGTGGATTGAATTCCTATATGCCGCTTAATGGCCGTTGATAATTAAATCAAGTGGATAATCGAGACTATGCTGTTTATATTAATGATTTGAGTAATGATGACCCGAGGCTATTTTCAGCAAATTACCTTTACACTATCTAGTTTTTAACTATTATAGTGAGAACTACCATCTCTTTATCTTATCTCCCATAATGTAACTTTAAACTAGTCTGGAATCCAACAAGGCTAAACATATTATTTCCTAACACAGAATATTGGCCCTTGTATACAAAAGTCTAAAATAAACTCTATTACCCCCAATACCCTATTTCAATACCCCTTTAATTCGTGCATCTGTGTGTTATAATGTAAACAAAAATTTCATTTTTTTATCCATTCCTTTAGCTCATAATTGGTAAGAATCGATTGGTAAAAATGGCAGGTGACGATGTCCTAAGCTGCCCTGGCTTGGTAAAAATGGCGGGTGACGGTATTCTAAGCTGCCCTGGCTTGGTAAAAATGGCGAGTGACGATATCTTAAGCTGCCCTGGCTTGGTCAAAATGGCGGGTGATGGTATACTAAGCTGCCCTGGCTTGGTAAAAATGGCGGGTGACGGTATTCTAAGCTGCCCTGGCTTGGTAAAAATGGTGAGTGACGATATCTTAAGCTGCCCTGGCTTGGTAAAAATGGCGGGTGATGGTATCCTAAGCTGCCCTGGCTTGGTAAAAATGGCGGGTGACGTTATTCTAAGCTGCCCTGGCTTGGTAAAAATGGTGAGTGAAGATATCCTAGGATGGCGGGTGACGGTACCCTAAGCTGCCCTGGCTTGGTAAAAATGGCAGGTGACGGTATCCTAAGCTGCGCTGGCTTGGTAAAAATGGCGGGTGACGGTATCCTAATCTGCCCTGGCTTGGTAAAAATGGCGAGTGATGATATCCTAAGCTGCTCTGGCTTCGTAAAAATGGCGGGTGACGGTATCCTAAGCTGCCCTGGCTTGGTTTAAGGTTTGATTGTGACGTTAGCTGTCCTGGCTTGGTAAAGGTTTTTAACCTTAGCTGTTCTGGTTTCGTAAATATGGTCCATAGTATTCTACACTGTCATGGCTTGAAACAATCGTGACAGTACTTAAGCTTATCAGGCTTAAAACTATCCGGATTGTATCCTAAGCTGCCCTGATTTGGTAAAAATGGCAGGTGACCGTGTCCTAAGCTGCCCTGGCTTGGTAAAATGGTGGATGACGGTATCCTAAGCTGCCCTGGCTTGGTAAAAGTGGCGGGTGACGGTAACCTAAGCTGTCCTAGCTTGGTAAAAATGGCGAGTGATGATATCCTAAGCTGCTCTGGCTTGGTAAAAATGGCGGGTGACGGTATCCTAAGCTGCCCTGGTTTGGTTAAAATGGCGGGTGACGGTCTCCTAAGCTGCCCTGGCTTGGTAAAAATGGTGGGTGACGGTATCCTAAGCTGCCCTGGCTTGGTAAAAATGGCGAGTGATGATATCCTGAGCTGCTCTGGCTTGGTGTAAGGTTTGATTGTGACGTTAGCTGTCCTGGCTTGGTAAAGGTTTTTAACCTAAGCTGTTCTGGTTTCGTAAATATGGTCCATAGTATCCTACGCTGTCCTGGCTTGAACAATCGTGACAGTACTTAAGCTTATCAGGCTTAAAACTATCCGGATTGTATCCTAAGCTGCCCTGGCTTGGTAAAAATGGTGAGTGACGATATCCTAAGCTGCCCTGACTTGGTAAAAATGGCGGGTGACGGTGCCCTAAGCTGCCCTGGCTTGGTAAAAATGGCGGGTGATGGTATCCTAAGCTGCCCTGGCTTGGTAAAAATTGCGAGTGATAATATCCTAAGCTGCCCTGGCTTGGTAAAATTGGCGGATGACGGTATTCTAAGCTGCCCTGGCTTGGTAAAAATGGCGAGTGACGATTTCCTAAGCTGCCCTGGCTTGGTAAAAATGGCGGGTGATGGTATCCTAAGCTGCCCTGACTTGGTAAAAATGGCGGGTGACGGTATCCTAAGCTGCCCTGGCTTGGTAAAAATGGCGGGTGACGGTATCCTAAGCTGCCCTGGCTTGGTCAAAATGGCGGGTGACGGTATCCTAAGCTGCCCTGGCTTGGTAAAAATGGCGAGTGATGGTATCCTAAGCTGCTCTGGCTTGGTAAAAATGGCGAGTGACGATATCTTAAGCTGCCCTGGCTTGGTAAAAATGGTGAGTGACGATATCCTAAGCTGCCCTGACTTGGTAAAAATGGCGGGTGCCGGTATCCTAAGCTGCCCTGGCTTGGTAAAAATTGCGAGTGACAATATCCTAAGCTGCCCTGGCTTGGTAAAAATGGCGGGTGACGGTATTCTAAGCTGCCCTGGCTTGGTAAAAATGGCGAGTGACGATTTCCTAAGCTGCCCTGGCTTGGTGAAAATGGCGGGTGATGGTATCCTAAGCTGCCCTGACTTGGTAAAAATGGCGTGTGACGGTATCCTAAGCTGCCCTGGCTTGGTAAAAATGGTGGGTGACGGTATCCTAAGCTGCCCTGGCTTGGTAAAAATGGCGAGTGACGGTATCCTAAGCTGCCCTGGCTTGGTAAAAATGGCGAGTGATGGTATCCTAAGCTGCTCTGGCTTGGTAAAAATGGTGGGTGACGGTAGCCTAAGCTGCCCTGGCTTGGTAAAAATGGCGGGTGACGGTATCCTAAGCTGCCCTGGCTTGGTAAAAATGGCGGGTGACGGTATCCTAAGCTGCCCGAGGTTGGTAAAAATGGCGGGTGACGGTATCCTAAGAGGCCCTGGTCTGGTAAAAATGGCGGATGACGGTATCCTAAGCTGCCCTGTCTTGGTAAAAATGGCGAGTGATGACATCCTAAGCTGCTCTGGCTTGGTAAAAATGGCAGGTGACGGTATAAGGTTTGATTGTGACGCTATCTGTCCTGGCTTGGAAAAGGTTTTTAACCTAAGCTGTTCTGGTTTCGTAAATATGGTCCATAGTATCCTACGCTGTCCTGGCTTGAAACAATCGTGACAGTACTTAAGCTTATCAGGCTTAAAACTATCCAGATTGTATTCAAACAATCCCGAAAGTATCCTAAGCTGTTTTGGTTTGGTGAATATGGTCGATAGAATCTTAAGCTACCCTGGCTTGAAACAATCCTGAAAGCATCATAATCTGTCAGGGCCTGAAACAATCCTGACAATATCTGAATGGCAACAAAATGGTCTCAAGGCAGGAGGTTAAATATCTCTTGTTCTGGTTTGGTAAATATGGTCGATAGAAACAATCCCAAAAGCATCATAATCTGTCCAGGCCTGAAACAATCCTGACAATATCTCAATGGCAACAAAATGGTCGTAAGGCAGGAGGTTAAATAACTCTTGTCCATTCACTATCCAAATTAGTCGAATGCTAAGCTTACCCTGAAATCGGTGAAAATATTCCTTGTTGCCGATTGTTTAGATTTGAAACTGGCCGAAGCTCCCTTAGCTGTTCTTGCTTGAAACATCCGGATAGTATCTAAAGCTGTCCAGGCTTGAAAGAAATGTTGACCACATGGCTACTTCACAATTGTTACCTCAAGTAGTCATTGCATAATAAAATGTCTTGTTGGTGTCCTGCCTAATGACTATAAGGGTGACGAAACAATTCTACAGTGTAAAAACTGTCAGAAACTCGAGCATACTGTCGAGTTCGAATATGGTATATCAAGGTTGTGAACCCTATAGAGGTCACAATTTCAATTCGATTTTATGAAACTTGAAATACATGTTTATAGGCTAAAGATCTTGGTTCCTTTCGATATTTGCGCATATCGGATTGTAACTTACTGAATTCTGGCCTCTGATTATACGAAAAATCGCCTTTATTCTCTTGTTGTCCGTCTGGAAGTCAATTATTACCGGATTTAAAAGAACGTTTGATTATATCAGTTACACTGTAATGAATTTTCGGACAAAATGGTTTCTGCTAATACGGGAATAGTGTAAAAATATGAAATATCAAGGTTGTGGATCCTTGAGAGGCCACAATTTTAATACGATTTTGATGAAATTTGAAATGTAAGGATAACCCAAACATCGCGGTTCCTTTCAATATTCAGGCACATTGGACCATAGCCTCCTGAATTATAACCCCTGATTGTATGAAAAATCATGGGGTTTTTTTACCTTGTGGACCCTATGGAGATCACAATTTTATTCCGAATTAAAAAAACGTTATATCCCCGTTAATTGAACAGCTAAATCCATAATATTAAATGTTTCGTATACTAAATGTTAGCATGGGGCAGAACTTTATAAAAACCAGACAAATTCTAATGATTTTCTGATTAGTTACATATGCGACAACTCTTGTTGACTGTCCGGACGATATGGCGCTGATCAAAAATCAGAGAAGGTAGCCAAATTGACATTGTACAGTGATGAGTGGAAGAGACCCATAGAAATGCTTGATAAATGGGATTCCCTCTGAGTACAATGCTGAGGAGTTAATAGAACTCAAATTTAGAGCCTATGGCGCGGAGGACACCCATAGATTTAAGATTAGAGAAGGTAGCCAAATGAAAACCGAAACCACCCGTCCTTACTCGGTTCTCTTAAGGTAGCAAAACGGTCGGAAGGTGGGGGATTGTCCAGACCGATCTCTCATCCAGTAACCGTGCACTCTTTCGTACGATCAAAGACTCGATGGAGACCGTGTAACTAGGCCGACCCCGAGATGGCGCCTGGTCACAAATCAGAGAAGGCAGCCAAATTGACATTGTACAGTGATGAGTGGAAGAGACCCATAGAAATGCTTGATAAATGGGATTCCCTCTGAGTACAATGCTGAGGAGTTAATGGAAGGTCTAAAACTCGGAGAAGGTAGCCAAATTGACATTGTACAGTGATGAACTAATGGAATATCCCAAACTTAGATGCTATGGCGTTAAAGAGACCCATAGAAATGCGTGATAAATGGGATTCCCTCTGAGTACAATGATGAGGAGTTAATGGAAGGTCTAAAACTCGGAGAAGGTAGCCAAATTGACATTGTGCAGTGATGAGTGGAAGAGCCACATAGAAATACGTGATAAATGGCATTCCCTCTGAGTACAATGCTGAGGAGTTAATGGAAGGTCTAAAACTCGGAGAAGGTAGCCAAATTGACATTGTACAGTGATGAACTAATGGAATATCCCAAACTTAGATGCTATGGCGTTAAAGAGACCCATAGAAATGCGTGATAAATGGGATTCCCTCTGAGTACAATGCTGAGGAGTTAATGGAAGGTCTAAAACTCGGAGAAGGTAGCCAAATTGACATTGTACAGTGATGAGTGGAAGAGCCACATAGAAATGCGTGATAAATGGCATTCCCTCTGAGTACAATGCTGAGGAGTTAATGGAAGGTCTAAAACTCGGAGAAGGTAGCCAAATTGACATTGTACAGTGATGAACTAATGGAATATCCCAAACTTAGATGCTATGGCGTTAAAGAGACCCATAGAAATGCGTGATAAATGGGATTCCCTCTGAGTACAATGCTGAGGAGTTAATGGAAGGTCTAAAACTCGGAGAAGGTAGCCAAATTGACATTGTACAGTGATGAGTGGAAGAGCCACATAGAAATGCGTGATAAATGGCATTCCCTCTGAGTACAATGCTGAGGAGTTAATGGAAGGTCTAAAACTCGGAGAAGGTAGCCAAATTGACATTGTACAGTGATGAACTAATGGAATATCCCAAACTTAGATGCTATGGCGTTAAAGAGACCCATAGAAATGCGTGATAAATGGGATTCCCTCTGAGTACAATGCTGAGGAGTTAATGGAAGGTCTAAATCTCGGAGAAGGTAGCCAAATTGACATTGTACAGTGATGAACTAATGGAATATCCCAAACTTAAATGCTATGGCATTAAAGAGACCCATAGAAATGCGTGATAAATGGGATTCCCTCTGAGTACGATGCTGAGGAGTTAATGGAAGGTCTAAAACTCAGAGAAGGTAGCCAAATTGACATTGCACAGTGATGAGTGGAAGAGCCACATAGAAATGCGTGATAAATGGCATTCCCTCTGAGTACAATTCTGAGGAGTTAATGGAAGGTCTTAAACTCGGAGAAGGTAGCCAATTTGACATTGTACAGTGATGAACTAATGGAATATCCCAAACTTAGATGCTATGGCGTTAAAAGAGACCCATAGAAATGCGTGATAAATGGGATTCCCTCTGAGTACAATGCTGAGGAGTTAATAGAACTCAAACTTAGAGCCTATGGTGCAGAGGAGACGCATAGATTTAAGATTAGAGAAGGTAGTCAAATGAAAACCGAAACCACCCGTCCTTACTCGGTTCTCTCAAGGCAGCGAAGCGGTCGGAAGGTGGGGGATCGTCAAGCTTGATCTCTCATCCAGTAACCGTGCACTCTTTCGTACGATCCAAAACATGATGGAGACCATGGAACTGGGCCGACCCCGGGATGGTGCCTGGTCACAGATCAGAGAAGGTAGCCAAATTGACATCGTACAGTAGTTGAGGAGCTAATGGAAGATCTCAAGCTGACCCGTAGATTTAAGATTAGAAGGTAACCAAATTAACATAGTCACTTGTGTAGACATACATCCCGGTGTAAAATCTGTCCGAAACTCGAGCATACGGAGAAGTTCTGCTCAGGCAAAGCTGCCTGTAGTTAAATCTCTGGACGATTTTTCAATGTAGGATTTGAATACCCGGAAATAGTGTGTAACAACATTGTACATTATTATAGGGGAAGTCCCATGCATTTCAAGGGACAAAATTTGAAGAATTTTCTGATTCGCCCGCCTCACATGAATAATAAAAGTTTGTATTTCTTTGTCATGGCATCATAAAATTTTTAGATTGTTATACAGGCCAAGCCTGTGGTCTTTCACAAAGAATTAACCAGTTTAGTTACTGACGTATATCGATATTTCTATTACATATTTCAGACGATGGTGCCGGATGGTAGTTGTTCTTTGGGTAAGCTACATTTTATTTTAAATAAACGATCTTCACCATATTACAATATTTTCGTCAAACTACATAGAATAATTTCCGTCCTATATATCAGACTAATGTGGCCATGGGATAGGTCTAGTTGATGTTGACGGTGATAGTTGTGGATGAGCAGGACACACAGCATATTATACATGGTGATATTAATGTACAGGCAATTGTTATGCAATTGGTGAGGTAAGCATTAATATCAATATTTTCATTAATACAAAATTTCAAACATTATGAGTTTTATTTAAAACATAAAATGTCGTATAATAAAATAAAACCAAGTACGAACAATCCAAACCATTAGACAGAATTCAAAGTCCTAAAAAAATGTTATAGGCAAAATAGTGTAATCAGCAAATGGACTGTTACCCGTGTACAAAATACACGACAAACAGTGGTATAATGTAACACGATGAACCGAATTAGTAATGGTTATTCATAGGAATTTCAATGCGCTGTATCATGCGGCCTGCCATTGAGTCAACTGGTGTGGTTTCGAATCCCCGGTTGAACCATATGTTAATCCCGAAATACCTAGTTTGTGTCAATTGGACATTAACCGCCATTTCTCTCTCTCTCTCTCTCCCTTTCATAGGAATTTCACAGAAATTTCACGAATTGGGTTGGCTGATTTGGTTTTCGATGTTTTCCTTATTTTGAAACATTAGCAAAACACACATACTTGGTAATTACAACTTCTCTAGTTTGTCTTTGGCTATTGAAATGTGTCTGTTGGCATGCCAAAATACTGCCCGATGTTATAAAAAAAAATGTATAATTGTTGTACATTTTACAGGACAAACAATGTTAAGGCGCCGAATGATCAATATGATGATGATTACCGCGGATATAGGCGAAGACAGACAGGGTGGGTACCAAACTTTAATTATTTCTAAAATATTCCTACAATTTATAAATAATTCAAATTAAATTCCGTGTTATATACTTAATTATAAAATAATTTACTTTCAACAAATCATACTTAAGCTGCAAGCTGTGATTTTCTAGTCGCAAAACAATACAGCATGATGGTAGGAAACATCCGTTTGTAATTTTCGAAAACGTTTCAGATTTGCCGAAATATTTATCGTGTTGTACAGATGGGCAAATTTTCAACTATGTCCTTTTTTCAAACGATATTATTCATGTGGACAATTTAATTGAAATGGTTTACCTTTTTTCCAACAGTGATTTGGATGGATGTCAAGCGGTCGTTTATGGTTCCGGGAACTCGACTTGGAAATGGAAGTTGAATAGGGAAATTCTAGATTTAGCAATAACAGGTTTATGTGTGTATAAATTTTCTAAATTTTCATGGGACCATCGAAAGGACATTTGGGCTTGTTTACTCCTGTAGTTTAAACCGATATTCTGACTAAAAGTCCATCAAATCATTGTTTGCTCATGTTTCTTTACTGTAAATTTTGATTCAAATATTGATGTGGTTTGTTTGCAATTTGGATTTTATTATTGTCTAAATAAGCTTGTTATTGCCAAACTAGTATTTTTCTAATCAAGTCATCTACAGAGGTCTTCTATTATTAGTTTTCATTTATATTATATGCATGATTGTTTATCTTTTATTTATATTATATACATGATTATGTTTATTTAGAATGTAAGGTCAATAGTGAGTAAACACTTCCAGTTGATCAGGGCACATGGAAAATCCTACCTCCCCCTTCCTAAATGGGAGTTAGGGTTGGGTAGCCGCTCTCAGCACCGACCATTGTCTACAGCTGTCCACTGTTATAATTTTTCATTCATATTATATGCATGATTGTTTATTTAAAATGTAAGGTCAGTAGTGAGTAAATACTTCTGGTTGATTTGAGCACTTTTGAAAATCCTACCACCTCCTTCGTAAATGGTAGTTAGAGTTAGGTAGCCGGCTTTCAATACTGACCACTGATGTCAGAAACGCCTACAAAGATCCGAATCCTTAATTTAGGGTAACATAATAGTTTCTATGACGGTTAGGTCAACATTCAAAATTTTTCATTGTCTTTACTTGGGATTCTTAATGAGGTAAAATTACAATTCTTTCGAAACTTTCGACCGAGCAACAGGATTTATAGGGGTAAAAAGATGTTACCTTTTCATATTTGTATTGTTTTCGAGGGGAGATTTTTATTAAGGTTTATTTCTGTAATTCTCTCATATTACTCAAATAATTACCTTAAAATATTATCTTTCAAGACTGTAGGCTTTTCTGACAGAATATTTGAATGTTTTTGGAAACAAAATATCCATTCAAAGCGCCATTATAAATAAACGTTTCATTTAGTTTTTATGCACCCATAGTTTCAGGCCAAAAGGTTTAAATTCTTTTTTTTTTTTCGCGTTCAAAACTTAGAACATCATTTAACTTTATGTGATTTTACCTGAGGTCAAATAACGATTATTTCAAAATGTGACACACCAACATGATTTTGTGTTGGAGAAATGGAATGTTATGTCAGACGTATAAGATGTTTTAATTTATATTTGTATATACTATAATATGATATCAGTCACTAGAGATTGCCTACAAAGATTCACTGTTTATATTAATGTCAGTGTGTCAGGGTAAAATAATACTTTATAAGGACATAGAATGAAGTCGAAATTCAAATAATCCATCTGTTGAATAGATTATATTATTTCTTAATCAATTATTTACTTATAGATAAGAGATTATGATTTGTATTTCCCCAATTATTATACATTAAGTTATTTTTATAGGCCTATATTAAACAATAATTAGATATTTTCATATGCCCATATTTTATGTTACAGAGCAAAATTATAAATTTTCCATTTTTCTAAACTTGGAATGTAAACCGTTATGGGAATTTGAATGGGGTCAATATTGATTCGAAATTTTCGACATACAAACATGAAGTGATGTGGGGGGAGGTGAGATGTATTATGTCTGTCCGTCCGTCATGCTACAGGTCCAAAATGTGAATTTTCCCTTTTCTCTAAACTTGAAACATACTTGTTTATGGTAATTTGAATGGGGCCAATTATTTTCGAAATTTTCGACATACAAATAATTTAAGGGGAAGGTGGTGGGGCGTTTATATTTTTGTTCTTTTTTTACCTTTACCCACATATTTTAAAATATTGTTTAATGTGGGCCAACTGTTAAATTCATCAGTCGAAATAGATTATATTATTTCTTAATCAATTTTTTTTTAATGAAGTTGTAGGACTGATGTCTACTCTTATTATTGGTCAGTTACATTAAATGCATTATTATGTTTAATTACATAATGTAAGGTCAACCGTGAGTAAACACTTCCGGTTGATCAGAGTTAGGGTTGGGTAGCTGGCTCTCAACACTCTACCGCTGATGTCAGAAACGCCTACAAAGAACAGTAGGTTTAACTTCGGGTAACATAATACTTTATTAGGACGTTAGGTGAACATTCAAAAATTTTTTCATTGTCTATACTTGAGACATAAAACCTTATGGGATTCTGAATGAGGTCAAATTACTATTCTTTCGAAACTTTCGACAGAGCAACAAGATTTGTTTGGTAAAGAGATGTTACCTTTTCAAATTTGTATTGTTTTCGAGGGAAGGTTATGATTAAGGTTAATTATTTCTGTAATTCTCTTATATTACTTAAATAATAACCTTAGAATAATATCTTTGAAGACTGTAGGCTTTTCTGAGGTCAAATAACGATTATTTCAAAACTGGACATACCCATATTATTTTGTGGTGGAGAAATAGGATGTCATGTCAGACGTATAAGATATTTTAATTTATATTTGTATATACTTTAATATGATATCAGTCACTAGAGATTGCCTACAAAGATTCACTGTTTATATTAATGTCAGTGTGTCAGGGTAAAATAATACTTTATAAGGACATAGAATGTAAGTCGAAATTCAAATAATCCATCTGTTGAATAGATTGTATTATTTCTTAATCAATTATTTACCTATACATAAGAGATTATGATTTGTATTTCCCCAATTATTATACATTATTTAGTTGTTTTTATAGGCCTATATTAAACAATAATTAGATATTTTCATATGCCCATATTTTATATTACAGAACAAAATTCGAAAATTTCCATTTTTCTAAACTTGGAATGTAAACCGTTATGGGAATTTGAATGGGGTTAATATTGATTAGAAATTTTCGACATACAAACATGAAGTGATGTGGGGGGAGGGGAGATGTATTATGTCTGTCCGTCCGTCATGCTACAGGTCCAAAATGTAAATTTTCCCTTTTCTCTAAACTTGAAACATACTTGCTTATGGTAATTTGAATGGGGCCAATTATTTTCGAAATTTTCGACATACAAATAATTTAAGGGGAAGGTGGTGGGGCGTTTATATTTTTGTTCTTTTTTTACCTTTACCCACATATTTTAAAATTGTTTAATGTGGGCCAACTGGTAAATTCATCAGTTGAAATAGATTATATTATTTCTTAATCAATTTTTTTTTAATGAAGTTGTAGGACTGATGTCTACTCTTATTATTGGTCAGTTACATTAAATGCATTATTATGTTTAATTACATAATGTAAGGTCAACCGTGAGTAAACACTTCCGGTTGATCAGAGTTAGGGTTGGGTAGCTGGCTCTCAACACTCTACCGCTGATGTCAGAAACGCCTACAAAGAACAGTAGGTTTAACTTCGGGTAACATAATACTTTATTAGGACGTTAGGTGAACATTCAAAATTTTTTCATTGTCTATACTTGAGACATAAAACCTTATGGGATTCTGAATGAGGTCAAATTACTATTCTTTCAAAACTTTCCACAGAGCAGCAGGATTTGATGTTACCTTTTCAGGGGGAGGTTTTGATTAAGGTTAATTATTTCTGTAATTCTCTTATATTACTTAAATAATTACCTTAGAATAATATCTTTGAAGACTGTAGGCTTTTCTGAGGTCAAATAACGATTATTTCAAAACTGGACATACCCATATTATTTTGTGTTGGAGAAATAGGATGTCATGTCAGACGCATGTTTTAATTTATATTTGTATATACTTTAATATGATATCAGTCACTAGAGATTGCCTACAAAGATTCACTGTTTATATTAATGTCAGTGTGTTAGGGTAAAATAATACTTTATTATTCATCAGTTGAAATAAGGTTTATTTCTGTAATTCTCTTATATTACTCAAATAATTACCTTAAAATATTCTCTCTTGAAGACTGTAGGCTTGTCTGACAGAATATTTAATGTTTTTTGGAAACAAAATATTCACTCAATACGCCATTATAAATAAACAAATTTTAATGCAAAGGGAGGGATAAATATGTTGCCTTCCCATATTTTAAATCAAATATCCCATGATACTACTTATTATACATGTTGGAATCATTTAGTTATCATTTTAGGCCAAAGGTTAAAATTTAGAACATCAAAAAATTTGTGATTTTACATGAGGATAAATAACGATTATTTCAAAATTGGACACACCAACATGATTTTGTGTTGTAGAAATGGGATGTTATGTCAGACGTATAAGATGTTTTAATTTATATTTGTATATATTATAATATGATATCAGTCACTAGAGATGACCTACAAAGATATTAGGGCAATATCATTGGCATGTGACTTTTCTTTATTGTAATGATATCTCTTATGTTCAATTAATGCACATTATATTGGTTGCTTTACGGGAATTAGAATGGGTCAAAACTATTGAGAAATTTTCGACATACCAACATTACATGTAGTCGCGGGTGCTGGATGGATATGTTTCTGAGGGAAACTGCATTTCAAAGCTTTTAAAATAATGTTTAATATAGACCAACTGATAATTTATCAGTTAAGAGATGATATTATTGTTTCTTTAATCAATTAAATACTCATAGCTGTAGTAAAGAATCATTTACAAATAAAATATTTCACCAACGCTGTGGTTTGCATCTGATTGAGTGGGGGAACATCAGCCTTGTAATTTTGCTGTGAAAAAAACAAGCCCGTGGTAAATGAAAAATGAGCTGCAGAATAAGCTTCTGAAATCCATGTTCAGGGATATTCCAGCTGCAAAGTGTTTCATTTTGTTCTACCCGAACTAGGAATATCTCCATATTGGCTCCCAAGATGCTCTAGGCAGTGTGCGCGCACTCTCTCATAGGGCCTGCCATTGAGTCAACTGGCGTGGTTTCGAATCCCGGGTTGTACGTGGCAAAGAGTAGGGTCGCCTGTCAACCTCGTGGGTTTTCTTCGGGTACTTCGGTTTCCTCCCACTGCTAAACCCCTGGGAAGAGTTTATTTCGTCTTAAATATTTAATATCATTCGTGCTCATCGTTTTCTTGTATGATCACAGCCTCAATATTGATTTAAATTGACAAATTGTTCGTGTTTTCAAGGTCGAAGACTTTGGATGATATTGAGTTAGAGGCTGAGCTACTTTAAGTTCGGGAGTGGGGATCACGTGGCTAAGTGGGTAAGGCGCTAGTTCGCTAGCCTGGAGGTCGGGTGTTCGATCCCTGCATTGGCCAAGAAAGCTAATCTCGATTTATCAGCGTGGTTTCCCTTTGCCAGTGATGCAGAACGGAGGGCCTGATGAGGACAACTGTCTAATCGTTCAGATGGGACAAAAAACCGAGATCCCATGTACACATTGGCGTGCACACAAAAGATCCCTTGGCAGTTGGAATTCGATATAAGAGCAGGCCGGAGCGCCGCTGCCCGGGCAAATTTCCCCCGTAGCACACTATATGGCGTATGCCCCTCTTCCATTAGCCCAGGTTTGGCACAGAAGAGTAGGATGTCAAAACCATTTCATTTCAAGTTCGGGAGTAACCGTTGTCTTCAATACAAGGGACATTTCAGTATCAAGGCACACAAGACATGAGCAATTCACCATTCCATAGTGGAAGGCGTGGTCTTTACTATATAATAATAAGTCTTTACACTAAAATAGTAAATGGGTGCTGCGATGACCCAATGAGTAAGACGTTGGCTAACCAGTGCTATATTCACTCACACAAGATGCAAGAACATTCATTGCATATTCCTTTGTCATTACGCTTTAAACAGAGCTCCAAATTGGTACCAAATATTTCTATATTACTTCATGACTCACGATTTCATAATACCCAATTGGTCATTGCATTGCAGAATGTTGCATAAAAAGTAATTGCGTGACAAACGAGGCTATCTAAATGGATACAATACCTTAAATCACTGTCCAAAGTTTTAGAGAAGACCCCAGATTAAACGAAGCGCTTTCATGTTGCTGGCCATTCTAACCAAAGAGTAAAGCAACTTCCAATTTTCCGATCGTTTTGTAACCGAAATGCCACTCTATTTCGACCTGAATTCCAACCACCCGATCAGACTGTAGTAGCTGCATTCACAAATAATAATGATGCGCGAAAAATGTGACACAAAGTAGAGTGGCTCCAGACAAAATGTTTTAATTAATCGTCAATTTAGTAAAAAAAATTTTTATAGATTTCGGGCACTTTAATTTTGCGAACCAGATGAATTATTATTTTGTTGTTTTTATTTTACCTGTATGCCCGAAAAGTTTTGGAAAAAAGGGTTTGCCCCTGAAAATGACGGAAAATTTCAATTTTAAAACTGATTTTGCGATATTGGCTTATTATGGTATTATAAACATTTGAAGGAAGAAATACGACTTTAACGTGCCTATAAATGCGACTTATTTTAATTTTTAAGATTATCACGCCATTATGGGCGCCCTATTCATTCGTGGGCCGTGGGCGCCTAACTAATCTCACTATCATTATATTATGGGCGCCCATGATCTCGTCATTATGGGCACAAACACCGGGATGAGGTACCCCACAAATCATACAGTTTGAATTTGATTATTTCGCCGTTTTGGGCGCCCAATTCATTTGTGGGCTCCTGACCAATATTACTAGCATTATATTATGTGGCCCATGGTCTCAACATTATGGGTGCACCTCTGGAATGAGGCACCACACAAATCATGCCGTTTTGGCCGCCCCGTTGATCATTACGCACTATGTGCAGCCCAACATTATAATAGTAAGTGCAGGAGGACAGCACTACACACAAACAAAAATCTACAAGATAAACCTGCGTACAAGACGTCAAACAATTTCAACCATAAGGGCGATAATCGGGATAGAATCTCGGAAAAAGCTTAAATAATAAGTGTAGTGAGCAAACAGGAGTAAAGCCCGACAACGTGAACATTCTGCAGTACTAAGGGCTAAAACTCTACTGTAATATATATAGTAAGTACAGGGTGACCACACTACACGCAAAACAAAAATTGTGGGCGCCTCTCCGGAATAAGGCAACCCGCAGATCAAGCCGTTTTGGAGCACCCAATTCATTCGTGAGCGCCTAACTAATCCCACTAGCATTATATTATGGGCACCCCTCCTCGATGAGGCACGCCACAGGTCATGCAGTTTGAATTTTAATGATCATCACGCCGTTTTAAGCACCAAATTCAATCATGGGTGCCTAACCAATCTCGCTAGCATTATATTATGGGAACCCATGATCTCGTCATTATGGGCGCCCCTCCAGGATGAGGCACCCCTTAAATCATAACGTTTGAATTTAAAAATTTATCACGCCGTTTTGGGCACCCAATTCATTCGTGGACGCCTAGCCAATCTCACTAGCATTATATATGGGGGCCCATGATCTCGGAATTATGTGGTCCCCATAGGGATGAGGCACCCTACAAATCATGACGTTTTGGACGCCCAATTGATCAAGTCGTGTGTGCCAAACAAATCTGATTCGGCATTATGCACTATGTGCAGCCCAACATTATAAGGCGTCTGACCAATCATATCATTATGGGTCGCCCCTCTGGGATAAGGCACCCATACTGATCAAGGCATTTTTGGCGCACATAAGACAAAGTAACATTAGTTGGGCGCCAATCTCGTCGTGGGCACCCCCCGAGCATATAAGATGAAAGGAAAGTATAGGTAAGCCTGGAAAAAGAAATTGAAATCTTTGAAAAGTTGAAAATCTTCATTCATTTATTGCCTTGCCTAGCCCAATTACAGTAATTTACAATGAATGTTTTTTTTTCAAAAATCCCCATTTTTTTCCACCAGGCTTACCTAAATTTCGTTTCATCTTATATGCCCGAGTTCGTAAATTTCAATAAAGTCGGGCAATTCGGTTAGAAGAGGGGGACGTATTTTTTAACAGCGTGTTGTGTCGCTCATACTGGTTCTAGTGAGGTAAGCAAGGTCTTATTTTCTCATCAAGATGTTCAGTTATATTGGTCAGGCGTTCACAGGGAATGACACGCGACCGTTTAGCAGTGAAAAGTTGCCCAGTAAAATTGACCGAACACAAGTTGGCCACCTATTCGGCTAGCGACCGATTCGACCGATCCAGCTGGCAACCTGTTCATTGGCAACCTATTCAGAATAAAGACAACACAGTCGCCCAAACCTATCTATGTTTATCAACCAATAAAATCCAACGTTACCTCTATCAAAGGAAAGTAGAATATATATTATTTTTTATCCATTCCTTTAGCTCAGAATAGAGATGTAATTTCGCATTATCTTACAAAATTCTGTACATCCAACTCAATTTAAATGTCGAACAACATATTATAATGGATGACAAATAGACGAAGGAATTTAATACAGATTGTGTATGATTATATATATGTATGAGAGTAAAGGATCAGCTTGTATTGGATGAATAGTTTGATTTATTGAAATATTAACTGGTTTATGATTATATTTTCAGACAGCTTTCAAGATGTATTCTATTCACAGACAAAAGTCTTTTACATTCCGAATCTCAGGAGGTTAGTTACAATTCTATATAGTTCCTTTACTCATTTAGAGTTTGCTTATATAGATCCACTGAACACTTTAACCCACATGGTTTACATCATTTTCTCTTGGATATAAACCTGTACACTTTTTCCCATTTGCTCATTCATATTCACAAACATATTATATAACCATATGAGGTTTTCTTGATATTCTCTAACATTTTTACCCCTACTCTTCCTCGGATGAACTCAAGCATGCTCATGAACACAGTATTATGGTATAGGGTTTACTTGGATGTGAAGTCCTAAGGATGATTTATTCTCTGCTATGCATAACCGTGAAGCAAAGCTTTACTTAAGAACCTAAGCTAAGGTAGACTAAGCAAGCAGAAAAATTCTGTCAATTGTAGTGAGCAAAGCTGACCTAAACTGGTCTTGCCAAGTTGTTAGATGGATCAATGGTCTTGTTGCTGTTTGGCTGCATTGTTTTGAGCTTTGCTCGAAAATTGATCTGCGAGCATGTTTCAACATTAAAATTTTTGCCACAAAGTTAGGCTTTAAGGCGCTTGAAGGTCTTCAAAGAAAATTCCTTGCTTCAATTAGCTGAGTATATCTGCCTTTACTCTTTTCACATTTATTTATGCATGCTCACATTATTAATCGTTGGGTTTTGAGGCGCTTTAAGGTTTGAGAAGAAAATTACTCTCTTCACTTAGTGGAGTATTAATCCGCCTGAACGCTTTTCAGATTTATTCATGTATTCTCATAAACTCATTACTAATCATATAAGGTTTACTTGAATATCTCGAAGATTTTGGCTGAGAGATCCATGTCTGAACTAAATTCACATTGCTATCATTTGTTTCAGTTGAATTGTGAAAAGTCTTCTTAATGTATGATGGATTTGTTGAATATTTCAGTTATCGTTGCTATGGGTACCTCCAAGTGATCATAATAAACATCCGATCACAGTATTAGAATTACCCCAGTCAGCTATGGTATGTCCTAAAGATTTATGTAAGTATATCACAATATGTAATTCTACATTCTCTTCTTTATGTTTCAGCTGGAAATAAAATCATTGAAATGTCAACTGGATAGATTAAACATACATTATGCAAGAGCTAAATCTGCCTGTTGTGGGTCTTTCTTTAGGCCTTAAATGTTATCTGAATTATTTAATAAACATTAATTAACTGATCCAAGCCATAATCAACTCTCGATGGCATAGGATTTCTCTGATTTTAAATATATTAGAATCGGTTCAACCATATCTTGATTAATTTAAAAATGGATGAGCGAGACTTGGCTTCAAACAACCAGTAAGGTATTTTCAGTTATCACACACCTCTTGTCAAACCTTCTAAGGCTAATGTCTTCGCTCACAATGGAGTAATTTGGATGAAATTTTCTAATTATTCATTTTACATTATCTATTTTCGAACTATTACAACAAGAATGGC
The DNA here is from genome assembly GCA_963678685.1 of Patella ulyssiponensis. Lineage (NCBI taxonomy): Eukaryota > Metazoa > Mollusca > Gastropoda > Patellidae > Patella > Patella ulyssiponensis. The sequence goes on along the minus strand of OY783225.1, from coordinate 46,154,418 downwards.
CAACTCTTTATTAAACTCTTCTAATGTATCTTTAAGAATAAATTTCTGAACAATAATACAATTTTGAGTAAAAATGTAGTACATGTATTTTGAAATCATGATGGGGTTTTTTTTCATATTTTAGTAGTTCCCAATGTGAGAATATTTCCCAGGAGACATTGTTTTAATTATAATGTTTATGTATTTGTTCTAGATATTGTTCATCTAACAATGGAGGGATCTGGTGATCCAGAAGCAGATTTCTCTCCCTTTGTTAGTCAGTATTTATCAACAGCCGGGCAAACACAAAATGACGGTATGTGCAATATTTATCTTGATCTTTTGATGTAATTTTCCAATTATTTCTTTTAGAATCGAGGAAAGGTTGAGAAATTAGATTTGTAATAGATCTCCCATTTTGATATTTTTGATATCTGCCATATATTATGTGTATCTAGAGATAATTAAGCAGAGTGATTACGTGTTAAAAGTGGAAAATATGTTTTCTCTTATACGATTGATTCAGACGTATCTGCAGATTTTTTGCACAAGAACTTTTGTGATCAACCCACTTAAAAAAAATATCTTGTTTTTGTAGATGGCATAAATTTTTGTAGATGGCCAAGTACTTTTAGATTTTTTTAATGAATCTTTTGTATTGAGTTATAGTTTTTATTACATAAGTAAGATCAAAGGCACAACAAGCCAGATTGTTTTCAAATGTCAAGAGTTTGTACTATTCTAATGTAAAGACTGTTTTAATATGTATTTAAAAATACATTATGGAAGATTAGATAAAGAGCTCACAGTTCTCACTATAATAGTTAAAAACTAGATAATGTAAAGGGAATTTGCTGAAAATTTTGGTCAAATTGATCCACTCTGAACCAAGATTTTAGCGATTGAACTTTTGGCCTAGCATCAATCATTATGACTAAAGTCGATACAATAAAAAACATAAGTCTCAATTATCCATTTCATGATTAAATCATCAATGTAAGTTGAGCAGCAAATCGCATCCTAATCCAGTAAATATTGTTGGCTAGCGTTGACATCAAGAGTTTATTATGGTCTGGATATGTTAATTAATGTCTATAATTTATTATGTGACCCATGGTAAATAATAAACGGATTTTTTCGATTATGAACAAACTAGTTAACTTTGGTTATTATAAACTTACCTGTGTGTTTGAAATCAGCTCCCGTTAAATAAAATCCATTGCACAGCTAAATATCCCAACGAATAAAAACAGTTCTCTCTTGAATTAGATTTTATTTGACGATATATTATTTTATGTACAGAACCTTGTGAGAAGCCTAGTATATTGTGGTCCGGGTATTTTAGTCAACCAGTTTATAGAGTAAATGAGAAGACATGTGATGTACCTAGTAATATATTTATATTAGATGGTCCTAGTTCCGATATCCATATGGATGACCCAGTATTACAGGTATTTACCACTTTTTATCCTCCACAGCTGTATATGCTTCTGACGAACCTGATGGTTTTTTTTATTATTACATACACATTACTGACTTGATAATCTTGATTTGCTCAATTTATTGCCCCTCCCTATGGGCTATGATAGTACTGCAGATGAGACTTACCTATGTGCAAAAGTGAGAGACAGAATTTTGCTCAGTCAGCCTACTCATCTTCTAAGATCGCTTTTATGTGCAGAAACAATTTCCTTGTCCGCTCCTCATGCCCCCGCCCCCTTGCAAATAAAGTGAGAATCTAGATTGATATTGAGAACAGTACTAGTGTTGCCATGTTGTTCGGATGGAACATTTTAGTATTAATGTATATCAATGTTATTGACTGTTGGAAACACCAGTTCGTTTGCTCTTTAGATCATAAATTGGTTCAAGTGGCGTGATTTCGATCCCAATCTTGTACATGGCTTTTCTCCGGATTGTTTGATTCCCCCCACCCCCCCACCCCAATGCAAATGCGCATGCAAATTGTTGCAATAAAATTGTACTATATGTTACATTAAACCCCAATCCTTGTTCATACACAAAATACCATCTTTAAATCAAAATGTGACCAGAAGAGTTAGTCTTTCTTTAAACAGTCTAGAACCTTTTATTAATTGCATTTATGTATCTGAAATTAATATGTGGTTATTGCAGGCCAAAGAGATATTTAAGCATATTTGTCCGGATGAAGACTTTTTACCGAAACCGCCTCATCCAGATGACATTATTTATGTAGATGAAACAGAGGCTACAGCTGGGGAGGGGGAATCATGGGTAGGAGAAAAAGAAGAGGGAAAAGATGACCAAAAGAATGGAACTAGTCAGAAAGCAGAACAAGCAGAAACAGAGAGTGAAGAGACAAAAGAAACTCCCCAAAAAACCCTCCAGGAAACAACACATGACTCTGACTTGCAAAGTGATCAAAATAATGTTGGTGCCAATAAACAATAATTATAAAGTACAGTATTCAATGCCGTAACCATCTTTGTGCTTAACTCGTTGTTTAGTTTGGTGCCAAACCTTGGAAGGTCTGTTGCATTGAATATTCTGTGTGGTTGCTACGGCAATTATATGTACCTTGAAAGTATAATTATATTTGTTCTTTATTTACACGTTGATTTTTGAAGCAGGATGGTTATTACTGGAATAACTTAAAATACCTTGAAATTAATAATTGTTGACTGGCTCAATAATATAAAGATCTTAATCCAGTAGAAGTGGATATATGTATATATAGGATACTACATGTTTTTATACGCCCACATTTTCATAAGGACGAATATTGTCGTTGTCCCTGTCCGTCAACAATTTGTTTGTGGACCTCACAGGTCACAATTCTTTTCTGATCTTGACGAAGCTTAAAATATAGGTTTATCTCCAAAAGATCTCAGTTCTTTTCGATACTGACATGTATCACATCGAAACTTCATGGATTATTACCCTTGATTGTACGAAAAATCACGTTTTTAGCTTGTGGACACTTTAGAGGTCACAATTTTAATCTGATTTAGATGAAGCTTGAAATGCATGTTTATAACCCAAAGATGTAAATCACATTTTTAGCTTGTGGTCCCTCTCGAGTTCGCAATTATTATCCAATTTAAAAAAGCGTTCGAGTGTATCACCGTTATACCGTGATTTTGATCGATCTTGAATTTCTTGCAAATCGGACCTGAATTGTCTTACAAAATGGACGCCCCGCGTACGCAGATAGTGTAAACATCTGGCCCCGAGTTCACAAAGCATTCTCAGACTTAAGTTGAGAATTTACTCAAAATTGTTATCCCTATTTTAACTAAAATGCAGCCCGTTATAACAATTTTGTTGTTTTAATATATCACATACATGAATAAGAAACTATGTGCAAAGTTTTGTGTTTCTGCATCAAAGATATTTCTCATAAACAGTGATTGAAAGTTGAGTAAATTGTCAACTTAAGTCTGAGAATGCTTTGTGAACTCGGGGCCTGGTATATTAAGGTTGTGAACCCTCTAGAGGTCACAATTTTGAAACGATTTGTGATGAAATATGAAATACATGTTTATAACCCAAAGATCTTGGTTCCTTTCAATATTCACGCATATAGGATGGCAACTTCCTGAATTATGGCCCTTGATTGTACGAAAAATCGCTGCTTTTTTTTTGAGCTTGTTCTCTGTCCATCTCTTGCAAAATGTGGCATTTCTTGCATGGCAACCGCTTCTTATTTATACTGTTAAAATATTATATAATTACACAATGTCTAAATCATGTATAGGAAGAGGGGTTAAGAACGGTATAAGGCATGCACTTTAGATCATAAGATCTGCCATTGAGTCAAGAGATGAGTGGTTTCTATCTCTCAAATATATGTGACAAGTAGTAGGTCGCTTGTCTAACCTTCTGGGTCTTCTCCAGATCCTCTGGGGTTACTCCCACTTCAAAAGACCCCTAAGTGCAAGCAAATTATTGGGAAAATGACCTAAATTATGTTGACTGGGTGATAAACCAAATTCTCTAAATCAATTATACATTAAGTACAGAAGTGGAAATAATGATTGTAGTTGCACCTGACCAAATGTTACTTGAATTGTAAAGTCTGCCTGCGTACATATGAAATTTAAGCACCAAAATATAGAGGAATGGTGTATGTACATTGTCTCCAAATTTCAGCTCGAAATATTGAGACGTTTGAGTTGTTTGGATGTGAATGTCAAAACCACTTATCCGGACAGTAACCCTTTTAAGATTTGGGGTGAAATTTTTCATTGGGTGCCATTCCTTTAAAAGTGTATACAGCGCAGGGCCCATGTGCTGTACACATGGTACAAGGTAAATTTCACCTACACGGGTCAACTTTTCCAGATGAAGACTGTCAGGTTTAAGTTGTTTGGAAACCTATTACATATATTGAGTTCGATGCAGGTCCCTAAGGTTGAGGATTTTATGGGTTTTTAACACAAAATTAAGCAGTTTTATTCACCAAAATATAATTGGGGTTTGCCCTTTAAGAAGACTCCAAAAAAGACATTATAAAATGATAACAAACAACTGATTTTAGTCAAATGTTAGTTAAAATTTATAAACTATGAAAAGTTATATTGATGACCAGATAATTTAATTCCAGTAGAACTGGATAGCAATGTATAATCATGATCTATTTAAAGATACATTATGGGAGATTGGATAACAAGTTGGCACTTCTCACTATAATAGTTAAAAACTGGATAATGTAACGGCCATTTGCTGAAAATGTCAGTCATATTGATCCACTCGGAACCGAGATTTAAGATTGAATTTTAACTATGAACCGAGAATTAAACTCGATTATCCATTTATTGATTTAATTATGAATGGAAACTATGCAGTAAATCAGGTCATAATCCACTAATTATCGCGGGCAAGCGATGCCATCAAGAGTTTATTATGGTCTGAATAAGTTGATTAATGTCTGATTGATAATTTAGATAACATTTCAGGCCTATAAAAAGAAAGACCTGCTATCACATGTACATATACTTAGGTAAGAAGGGCGTTCCTGTCCATATGTACCTGTGCCTGCAATAGGCAGATTTAGCTCTTGCATAATGTATGTTAAATATTTGTTATCTTATAATACGGTACCTTCGTTATTCACCATCGTGTAATAAATTATGAAATACAAAACATAGTTCAGACTGGAAACTCTGTGATATATTGTAGAACATGTCATGTCTATTGAAAGATTATTACATCTGATGTATTGAGCTTATTATACAATAAAACTATCAAAAACATGAATAAAGGCAGTTTATTGTAAATGAGAAAAAGATAACAAGCATCGAACAGATTCGAACACTAAAGAAGTCTGAGAACACGCCGATTTTTTGTAATCAGTTTTGGGTTGGGACTGTAAGGGTTTGTTTACAAGAAAAGGGGCTAACCCTCGTTGGCGAGCTAGCTCATCTAAAGGATTTATAGAATAACAGTATTTATGAGGGAAGTAGGCCAGCTCGCATTTCAGAAACTTATTTCATGGCTCAAACCCGGCAACCAGCGATACTGTCTTGGTAGGTGTAAATCAAGGCGCCACGAGTCTGTGTGCAGACAAGTATTTGGCAGGCGACATTTCAGTCTCCACGTTTTCATGTGTTTGGAACCCGGCATATTGTTACACCATAAGATAGTTTACAGGGACTGAATCCCTAATATTTGGCACCTAGAAATTGACATAAACAGATTTACATTCAATTTCAAATCAGATATGTTCGGCGAAATACGCCAGAAGTCTCAACCGAATGGGAATCTCTAGCGTCTGGTTAGTCCAATCTAGTAGGCCTATTTATTGCAGATGCTCTCCAGATAAGAAAATGCCGTCACTATTTGACATGACTTGTGGAATTTGTCTAGCCTCGTTCTTCGGGTCCCTAGTTACAAATGGCACCGAAGCGCATTATGGTGTACCAATGGTAAAATGTTTATGTAATCTTAAGTAGTGGATATCAAAAGCCCACCTTTTCCCGGTAAGATCACAACATCAATGTTAATTTAAATTGACAAATATTTCGTGTTTTCAATGTCGAAGACTTTGGATGATAGAGATTTGTAGCTACTTTAACTTGTGAGAGCTTGCTGTTGACGTAACGGATCGATTGCGGATCAACGTGCAATTCTTTATAAAAGCTGTTTGGTATTTGGCAACTCGTCACGTAGGCTTCGAAGTGGACCAGGACTCCATTTATTACTCTACTTCGAATACCAGCTACTATCCAATTCATTAGTTACGTAAATGTGCGTTCGTTCGTTTTTCCATTTTAATGAACGTCAACTTCCACCAACGGCGATATCATAATCAAGGTAAATGTGTGATATTTCGCGAGTTTTTATATATGTTAAAACTACCACAGTGCATGAGTAAAGAACTTCGTAAGAAATTAATTAACTGTTCGTCAATAACAGCAACCACTTTCCACCGACAATTGCTTTTACATTCTACCCATTATTACTAGCTGTCCAATACTTTATTTACGTATATGTGCGACGTTTCGCGAGTTTTGATGTTTGTAAGAACTATCTTATTGTATGGTTGAAGAACTTCGTAGGATATTAATCAACTCTTTGTGAATAACAGCAAACACTAAAAACCGACAACTGCGTTCATATTCTAACCATTATTGCAGGTTTCATCTTGAGAATGTCTCAAGTGTTTTCAACAAATTCAATATCTGAAATTTTCAACATACAAACCATCCAGATCTGTTAAAATTAAAATTTCCGTTCCTGGAGATATACAAAGAGTATCATAAAAACAGAGTACTTGAAAGGCAAATTTGTGCCTTTATTAAAAAGACACAGTGAAGAGTAGCGAGTAGTGTTAGCGCTTTGATAATAATATAATCATAAATGTAATTCATGGAAACTCATCTCCTTGATTATCTGTTACAGAGCCAGCGATATTTTTTCTTCTTGCTATTCCAAACCTTAGTGTCGGATTAAGAACCACAGATGCTCTAAGCACCTAGACGTTTTTGGTGCCCCCCCCCACTTATATATTTAACATACTAGGCTACCTGTCCACAGTTAACTCCGCTTGAAAAAGACACTGAGCTAGTTGACCGACATTTTTTAAAGTCCTAAATCGACGATTTTAGCCGAAAAGACAAAGCATACTTTGAGATGTATCTATTAAGCTTCCATTTCATGGAGGGGGGGTGGGATGGCCTCGACCTCTAGCTGGCCGGTCACCTCTGGCTTGCGGCTGTGGTTTCGAGCCCTGGTGTGAGCGTATGTGGCATGGAGATAGGGGCGCCTTCTCAACCTCGTGGGTTTCCTCCGGGCACTCCGGTTTCCTCCTACTGCTAAAGACCCCTATGCGCAAGCGAATTATTGAAATAAAAATTTAAAAAAACCCATGTTAGTCCCGAAATGACCTAGTTGTGTCGAGTGGACGTTAAACCCCATTTCTCTCTCTCTCTCCATTTAATGGAATGGAATGGGCTTATTTAGTCTGTGTGTGTGAGCCAGATGTGAAACGGCGTACAACCGCAATATAAAACAATAATCATGTACTATTTTTTTGGGATATGGCGGTCATTCAGGGCAGAGATGTATTCTCGAAGTATGAAGTAGATGGATCTCAGTGTGCAGAATGATGTATTTAATCCAAAATATAAACAATAATAAACCATAAACAACCGCCAAACACGTGATTACAGTTTTGTTTTTACGCCCACATTTTCTTGTGAACGTATTGTGCTGTCGCCCTTGTTTGACCGTCCGTTCGGATGCCCGGACGTCCGTTCACAATTTGTTTGTGGATACTCTACATGTCACAATTTTTATCCGATTTTAACTAAACTTGAAACATAAGTGTGTCTACCAAATATCCGGCCCCTGATTGTACGAGAAACCAAGTTTTTAGCTTGTAGACACTCTGATTTTGATGAAACTTGAAAAATGTTTATAACCCAAGATCTTGCTTCCTTTCGATATTTGCGCATATTGATCGTAACTTCCCGAATTATGACCCCAGATTGTACGAAAAATCACGTTTTTAGCTTGTGGTCCCTCTATTATCAGATTTAAGAAAAACATTTTGATATATCACTGCTATACCGCAATGATGGTTGAGTTTGAATTTCGTGAAAATCGGGCCAAAACTGCCGAACAAAAAGATCGCCTCTTGAAAGCAAATTTTTAATAGTGTAAACATATGGTATCGTAGGGCATACTTAGCACGATTTCTTCAGGATACATGTTTTGCATTTCTTGTGTGGGATATTGCGTATTATATTTTGTGGTTACTTGTATCGTTATATTTTATAATAATAGGCTATGCTTACATTCATATTTCTTGTAACATATAGCAGATCTTGACTCATGCTGACATTACACAGTGGTTTCTCTCGGGGTTATATTCCTGATTGTGCCACTACAGGCCCGGGACTGTGAACGCTTACGGCTAGCCCCCGGATCCATTCACTTTATTTGAATTGTTCGTTTGTTTGTGATTTCTCCGTATTGTGTATTGCCCATATATTTGTTTGTTTTTGTGTTTTTTTTGTAAATTATGTGTGGTGCTAAATGGGACCACAAAGGAGGCTTTTGCGCTAGACATATGAATATTCAAACATATATAAGAGGGGTTGTGTTTTCAATTTGTCAATCTAGAATTTTTCTCTTGTTAGTCTGAACGTTTTAATTTCTTCTGGGGTTTCAAAATCGCTCTTAGTCTTTTCTATTGCCATGACAATGAGATAAAAAAAAACCGTAATGATTTGGTTGGTTGAAGTGAATTGAGACCGGATTGTCTTCTTTTTGTCTCCCCTATGTATTATTTGTCAGATTGTTGACATGAAATTAGATAAATTATGTTTGAACAGCTGCATGAAAGTTGGTGTAATATTGGGAATTGTGTGCCAGATGTTTTGTTATGAAACTGGTCGAATATGTTTATGATTTTGCATGTTTGGCGTCAAGGATGGCCACAAGGTTTGGTTTTAACTTTGAAGTTGCTGTATTCACGGGCAGGAATCGTAGAAAAACGCGTTTGCGGTCGTCCAATTTTCCAAAATTGTCTTGGGGGCGGGGCTATACGGTAAGCTCCGCACCCCCTAACTTTCGGACAATCTGACTTTTCGGGCAGACGGATAAAGTGAAAATCAAGTTCCCAAATTCTGATAAAACACAAATTTTACTTTACTGAATTGAGTATGGACTAAAACATTTAGTCTGGGGCTACTCTACTTCGTGCGACAATTTTCGGGCAACGGTATTTTTTTGTATATGCAGCTGCAACAGTCTGATTGGGTGGTGGGAATTCGGGTGGGATTTCAGTTTCAAAACCATTGGTTACTTTGAAGTTGCTTGACTCAATGGCTAGAATAGCAGAAAAACGCATTTGCGGTGGTTAAATTTTCAAAATATTTCTCCGGGAGGGCGAGGCCCCCATAGCCCGCGAAGGTTGGCTGGTTGTTTGAGATTCAGGTCAGCCACCCAAGTTAGGCTATATTCATACTCCGCGCAGCGTTTCGTTTGATTACAGGTAATCTCACTACACACTGCTATTATGAGTGGATATTGTTGTGTTAAATTTTGATTGGTCACTAGTCCGACTACCAACCAATCACTACCTACCATACAAACGCTTTACATTTAAAACGAGTGCCAGTATTGGACCAAATATGTTTACATAACGTTACGCCATGGCTCACGCTTTTATTATCCCTAATTAACCCGTACATAGGAGAATACTGCAGTAAAACTAATTGTGTGACAAACGAGGCTATCAAGTCGAATGAAATGTAAACAATACTCTTTGGAAACGAACATACTTTTCACTGTTTTTAATACCTTAAATCACTGTCCAAAATTTTAGGGAAGACTCAGATTAAACGAAGGACTGTCATGTTGCTGTACTTAAGTGATAGCTTTCATTGAACGGGGAGAATAGACACACTCCCGCAAAAGTTCAAGAAACAGACGCTATTCCAGCAATGGTCAGAGAGAGATTTCTCGGGCCATTGCTTCAGGAATATGGGCTATATTTGACCACATAGAAGTTGCTGTATTTATGGGCTGGAATAGCAGGAAAACGCGTTGCGACTGTTAAATTTTCCCCGACAGTCTCAGTGGACTATAAACGGTTGATTGGAATTCGAATCAGTCGTCGTAATTAGCCTATATCAGACAAGTTTGAAGTTGCTGTATTCACGGACAGGAAAAGCAGAAAAACACGTTTGCCGCCGTTTTTTTTTCCAAAATTGTCTTGGCCGGGGTTGGGGTGCTACACGGTAAGCTCCGCTCTCGCAGAAGACCGACATTGCCGTTTGTAACCCGTAAATATTTTCAGGTATTTCGGATTCTCTCCCCCCCCCCCTAATTGTCATCGACCCGATGCGCCTATGCTTTCCTAAGATGGTGTGAAAATCTTTGATTTTGCGAATAAAATCGTTGGTGTCTTTAAAGTAGGATGCGTGTTGGAATGCTAGGGGTAATAACAAATGGTCTATATATTGTGATACATTGTAAGATTGGCTGCCACAGTCTGATATTATTGGGCGTCCCTTGGGTAATTTATTAGGTATAAACCATTCTGTTTCTGGATTTTTTTTATGTAAACAGATGTTGTTGGCAGTCAAATTTATCGGACAGATAATCATATTGTTTTGCTGTTATGAATTTCGTGTCTTGCAATTCATATAAGATGTTGTTTATTAAGGTTGTGGTATCCTTAAAGATGGATTGATCGAATTCAGTGTAATGCTTTATTATGACACAACACAAGCCTTTGTGGCTTTTCTGAATTATTATGTTTTTGTCTTTTTTGAGTGTGTTTAATGCTGTTTTAGTTGCCCGGTTGAGATTTGGTTTTTGTGAAGGGATAATATTTCTGTGTTGATTTGGCCGAGGGTATTTAAAGTGCTGGTGATAATGAATTGTTTGGTGTTTCTGTGAATAATTTCTTACCCCTGTCCAAATTGTAGTAATCTTGGTGTCACGTGGCGCTCTTCTCATTTCCAGGTTTATTCAAACGTGAAAAATGCCATTTCCATTTGCATTATATATTCAGACCTAACTTAACACAATATATATTTTTTGACCTTTGAATTACAGATGGCATGTCTGCAAGTAGCCCAAAACGATAAACCAATTATTACGCAACTTGCCTTTACAATTTATATTCATTGCTTTGGAATATGATATATGTTTGCTTTAACGCCACAGCCTAAGTATTTACATACTATTCAAGAGGTTTTTGAATTTTGGTTATTACCATACGCTATCCACAATCATGTTTCAATTAGAATATATTGTAGAATTTACGCATCATGGTGGTTTAACGGCGAAGTGTCACGCGGATCCGTGTTCTCTTTGGCGGTTTCCAGTAAACAAGCAGGAGCGTTAAATGAAGCTTAGTATTAAAAAATGTACTTATAACACTTTGAACTTTGCTAGATGTGCGTTTGTAATAATGATGTTATGTGTTTCCTGACATCCGTATGCTCTTTCTTGTATTATTATTCTATATGTACAAGAGATCTCGATTTTCGGAACTACTCGGAAGAATATAAAACACAATCTTTGTAAGTTCACAATGTGTTTCGCAAGGGCGTTCATGTATACATCTGAACACCACAAAAATTGATACTTTCAGCGATACATGTAGAGGTGAAGCAAATGAGTCATGAGTTTATTAAGTTGAACATTTCTGGTGTAAATAAATATCACCCCTGTATACAAAGTCCGGCGATTAAAAAAATAAAATCCAATTCGGCAAAATCGAATAAGGCCGCAAATGAACAAATGAACCTGACACACAAGAAAACATGCTACAACATAAATGCCAAATCCAAATATTTTGTTATCGACCAGCTAATGTCATTAAACAGTAGTGCTCCTTTAAGAGTTATCCAATATGGTATGAATATATTGTTTGCTACAAGGACGCAGCAAATGGCATGGTAATGCAATCTTATTAAAAAGACCCTTGTCATTTAATCAAATATTCTTTATATTATTAATTTTACCGGATCAACAAATTGAAATCATCTTAAAATGTATTCTTATCGGGTGATTCTTTTAGCGATGGATAATCATTTAATGAAAATCCACATGTACGTCCATGGTTCGTCAGTTTACTTATATTTTTCTCTATTCGGGTTCGGGAGTAGAGCTTTAGGCGGATTTGGGGAAATGTATAGGGACACAGTGTGTTTGATCTAATTGGCTACTTTAGCCTTTTGACGCCGTGAGACACGGTACTTGTTTATAATAAAATCAAGTACGAACAACCCAAACCATTGGACAAAATTCAAAGTCCTAAAAAATGATAAAGGCAAAATAGTGTAATCAGCAAATGGACTGTTCATCGTATACAAAATACACGACAAACAGTGTGTCCGTAACAGCAAGCTTACCATTATCGAACTGGTAGGAGAAGAGAGTGTGAGTATTCGATTGAACCTAATTGTAAATTTAACATAACAATGTCACTTCCCGATTGAAATAGTGTGAGATCTCGCTCGTAGGATGTACATCATGTTTTATGCCAATACAAATAATTCTAGAATTAATTTTTTTAATCACAACTAACATCCGAACGGATCATCGGATTCAGCTCCTAAGCAAACCACTGAACCAATGGCGTATTCAATCACTCACTGTTTTATTCAAGATACACAATTCTGTATTCTGTATACAAAACTTTCCAACGTTAAATTTACACGATTTATCATCAGAGGGAATTGCGTTCATGGCAATATTTACAATGAAATGCCAAATCATTCTGGTGCCGTGACAAGAAGTCGTATGAGCAGATTGTTGGATCTATCTGTCGTACTGCACTTGTGCATAATGACTGATGATGATCCCTATAACGGTATACAGTATGACACCACACACTATTGCAGCAATGCAAAAGTTTTTAGCCATCTGACCATTTGATCTGGCTTTAGAGATATTCATATTATCTGAAGCATTGGTCGACTGAAACGATAAGAAATGAAAAGATATCAAAAAGCTTTTAAGAAATAATTGAATACAGTGTGAATGCAAGAGTTCAACAAACATGATATATATGTGGTCTATTTGAATAAAAAAAAGAAGTGGTATCAGGCACTCTAACAGAGTAAAACCCCACTAGTACTTGGTGGTAATATGTTAATGACCACCGGTAGTTATATATGTTATCTAAATCCAGCATGTATTATTTGATATAGATTACGAACTTGTCAAATCAGTGAGAAGCGATATTATGTGTCTACCAGGGAAATCATTGGCGAATAGATAATTCATATTCTCTATTATGTGTTTAGTAAATTGAGCTGATTCAAATTGAGCTTTACTCTACATCGTTAGTGTTTAGGATATGTAACCCGAAAGTCGATTCAAGGTACCTTGAATCGGGCTCTGCAGTCAGTTTAAATATATTTATACCTTACTTTTGTTTTCTTATTTAATGTTGTATACATTTCGGTACAGTCAAATGTAATAACATCTCTAAATAGGCACTAATCTGGCGTACCTTAACGAAAAGAATGCTCTAGCTTGCAGTTGAAAGTGAATTTATTCAATCAATCATAATGTGTACAGACTTCAAAGAAATAGTTAGATCTTCGATTCACAGATCTACATGTAGTTTAGATAAGACAAACCCAAAGAAAAACCACAACGAAATAAATATCAACTTTTAATTAGATTTTCATTTCGTCCTGTTATTTTAATATCATTATAGCTAGGTGCTATGTTGCGCCTGAAATAACAACTAGTTTCTTCAGTAAATATAGACTCCACACATTTTGATAAAACCCAAGTCGGTTATCCATAGATTAACCTAATTATATAGTGACGTTTATATACCCTTGTTATAATGGCCTGTAACAGTATTAGTAAATGACACTTAAGATTTAATAAGCTTAGAGAAGTATATACATCCTTCCTATAATTACAGTTTGAGAGTTCAGTTATAAAAGTTTGTTTAATTAACACAATCTGTTTTTATCCACATGTCACGTCTTGTTTATTTAATTCAGATATTGAAACTAAAATTTACTTAAGAAAATAATAGTCGTGTAATTGTAATTTGACATTAATGTTGCTGTGTAAGACACCGGAATGATCTTAAGAAAGAAATCATAACTAATAATGGTCCGAACGGTATCTTTTGCAGAATCCACGCCGATGGCGTTTATTTTGAAAAAAAAACACTATTAAATCTCTGTAAGATATTGTTCAGGTTTTTAATAAGCATCCACGGAAAGTGACTTGACACTTATTACTAGTTCCTTCGTTGGTAGGGTTTTACGTTCGCTTACACCTTTGGTGATATCACAGACAATTTTATTATTAAAGTGGAACCCCTTTATATAGGTATACAGCTGGCCCAAGAAGAGAGGGTGTAGTCGATGAAGCTAACCAATGTCCATTAAACCCCATGGGCCCATTAATATATATTTGATATTTTTAAGTGGGTATGGTCGGTATTCGTGTCACAGAGCCCTGATAACTTGCTCTGGCTATTCAGGGGTAAAGTTAGAAGCCATATTTTTGCATAGTTCGTACTCCGGCTGAATTCTATCAGTAGTCCTGGCCCTACGATTATAATTACATCGTATGTTTGGATTATGTTACCTATGCTTAAGACCTAATGGAATAGAGAACGATTGTAGCGCGAACTAGAATTAATAAACTACTTACCCCGATAGCATAGATAATGGCCACCAGACCAAAGGGCCAGAAACAACATAATGTAAGTATAGACAATCCCAAATAATTTGGTGGTCTTATAAAAACAACACTGCTTGATACTGGTTCATCTAGCTGAAATAAAAGTTAATCAGTATAATAAAAAAAAACATCTCGACCATAATACTTCAAAACGATACTTAGTTATGTACAAATTGTGTGGGGCATCATTATAATAATAAGGCCCTTGTGTTTTCTTATTTTAAAAAGCATAGTCTCAAAAGGATCGAGTGGACGTTAACACCCACCTCTCTCTCTCTCTCTCTCTCTTAAACCCCCAATGCACAACAATAAAGATTTTAATGTAATTAAAACGATTAAAATTTATATAAAAAAAACATTTCCGCGGCCTCAATATTCATATGGATAGAAATGAAATATCGTTCATCTGTCGCCTAACATAAAAACAGTATGTCGGCATGCAAGGAATCATAGGAAAAACGGCCACTTTATAGTGATCAAGTCCATTGGGAGTGCTGGATATGAATAATTCACGGACCATTGTTGTTATTATTAGAGACTTTTGGCAAGTGGCATTTTCCCTATCCGCATCACGTGTCCGTATCGTATACGTGACACGTTGCGCCAGAGTAGTTTTAGAGTTTTGGCAGATTCTTGCGTCGCGTACGTATGCGTCACTGAGCTGAGCTTATTTCTGCACAGCATGATGGCAGTATCTACCAAGATGGCCATCAGTACTAGTCAAGTGGCTTGCCTACAATTTCTCGGAGTGCGTGAAGTCATTCGAGACAGTCGCTTAGCTATTAAACAAATTAATGTCGTATCTTATTAAAAAAAATCTTTGACTTTGACTCGACAGCAATTTTTGGTTTCACTAATTTATCATTGACACCCCTTTACATTAGAATCACCTAAAGCTAGTGCGTAGATCAACCAGCGTGCAGACAGGCAGGAAAAGTATGAAAATTCCAAGAAAAAACATCAAAAATAATGATTAAATTCTAGTCTTCATTATGATTAAATTCACATCAAATATACACCTTCGTGTTTTACGATACACATAGATTCATAAAAACGCTATGATACAACATTTCAGCGTCTAAAAAGACGACAATGTTATACGGACCATCTACCGTATGAAAGCTGTTTGATACGGGTTGTCGTATCCGTGTGCAGTATCACGTATGAGAAATACACACACATTGATGACGTCACACACAAAATTCATACGGATACGCGCTACGCACTAGCAATTTACGCTTGCCAAAAGTCTCTATTGTGTATATAGGTTTACGTTTGCTTTTAGTAAGACATTCATTTTTAGAACAGATTTATTTATGTCTCTGTCCAGTGAGGAAGAAGGTATGTTCCCCGAAAGTCGTGTTCCTCCATAGAATTACTCCCATTTTAAATAAAAGACTGCATATTTTGTGCTATATTACTTGTGTAGTACATGTAGTTCGTTCTCATTTGAACGCATGGGAGAAAACGCATACAAGTTACTTTAAAGGATGACGCCGAAATTAGAAACCGAAACATCTACTTACAACAACATTTGCATTACGACCAACGTTACCTTATATGGGTCTGGCCCCAGTTACTGGCAACGACAAGCTGCGAACGTTATTTATTGCAGGAACACAAATGGATTGTTTTTTTAAAAGTGAAGTATCAGCATTGTCGGATGTTTGCTTAAAACACCCGTAATCTGTGGTAGGTACCCTATCTGTAGACTGGTCGTAACCGCCGGTTAGGTTGTCCGTGTCGCCATCTTGATTGTAGCCATAGTCATCGGTGTATTGGTGGGGTAAGTTACTTTCTGAAAGCAAAGCGGAGAAAATAATTGAAATAAAATAAGATAAAATAAATCGCTCACTAAGTAAGTATTTGTCTCTGCCTGAAAAATATATTGACATTTTGAATCAGCCATTGGCTATGCATATTTGATAAGCGGGTGCAGTCGTACTTAAATGGAAATCGTTCAACAAGAAAGCTTTTAATGATTCAAATTGAATCGTGGGAAGAAAAATTTAGACCCGAGGGCGTATTTATTTAATGGAGATAATATTGTAAATATGAAAATGTATTTTACGCATAAATAATAACATTGGTATCTGTTATTTTAAATGTCGCGGGAGAATCATAAAATAACTTGAAATGTACATTTGTAGTTTAAATGCAACGTAAAAGTTGCTAATTAGTTAGAGATGTATTAATTTATGACACAGCGAGCATGTTATGATCAGTACTCGAATAGTGTATTCTATGGTTTCAGATGTCATTTATATTCAACAAATAAAAAAAATATACTCCTACAAGACAATGCGAAAGGAATTAGTTATGGCTTATTCACAAACGACAAAACAATAACATAACGCGAAAAATTGGCTAAGACTGTCGTTCAATTTGAATTGTTCACGTATTAGACAGAACATACATGATTAGAAATTACAGGATTTCTTTTAAGAATTGAATATAAATCACGTTATATGCATTTATGTTATACATTATTTCTGCTTTTAAACAGCCAGTGCGTTCTTGACATTCCCCATTCCCGTTCAATGCAGATCAAGAATTGAATATAAATCGTTGTATGCATTCATGTTATACAGTAATTCTGCTTTTAAACACCCAGTGCGTTCTTGACACTTCCCATTCCCATTCAATGCAGATCGAGACATTAAAGTATAGTATTAAAGTTGCCCTTTGTGTTTCATCAAGCTTTGAAAGAGAAGTGCCATATCTATGCCGGTATCTATGGACGTGCATTTTTGTTTGTTTTTTTTTTTTTAAAAAAGTTTTAACGAAGACTGAAATTCAACTAACGAAACAGATCTTCAAAAACTACACTTTCAAATATTCTCCCAATTTTAAGAAGCGGTGCAATTTTGCCCGGGCAGCATCGCTACGTCCTACTCTTATTCCGATTTTCAACTGTCAGGTGATCTTTAATGTTGAACACCGAAACTCGGTTTATCGTCCTATCCGAACGATTAGACGCGTGCTCTTGGCGAACAGTGGGATCGAACGCGAAGACCGTTGTTAGATAGCCAATGCCACATTCAAATAGCAACCATATGGCCTAAAATATAGAATATCAAGATTTTAGTAGTATACAGACAAAATATAAAGCTTTCCAGGAGACCGATACTGAATAATATGTGTGACGAAACACATATAAAGAAATCCAAGATGTCCCGGTGCCAGATTGGATGCAGAACAACATACATTTTCATGGAGCAGATTAGATTTTCATTAGCCCATAAATACGGAAAGTACTTCTTTTGACAACATAAGTGTTATATAACAAAATTAATCCCAGAGACGAGACAGTTAAACGATGCGAATGCTATAAGACCTAGGTCAGGTTCAATTTGTTTAATGTAAAGCCTTTCTATTACAGACATCACCATTTGTATGAACTGCTTCCCTGCTCAATCATATAATGTTTCCGATACCCTTTGCTAGCTAAACAGATGATTTGTTGGCCAGATTTTGATCACGTCTACTAAACAGTCCTGAGAAAGACTAATGTCAAAACATTACAAAAGTACAAAATGTGTGTAAGCTTTGTGAACTCTTCGGCAAGACAAGTGGCACTAAGTGTTCTAAATATATATACATACACTGCCTCATGCACATTACTTACAACAAAAATGTGCGAAACTTTGGGCTACAGTGAGGGTAATGCTGCTTAAGATATAAACACTTGACCAATCAATCCGGAGATAAAATCATTGGTAACAACTGCAACGGAACTCTGGTCAATGGAATAGTATTAATTAAAATGTCCACATTGGCTAGCACATTAAAGATTCCACGAAAACATGAAGCCGCCGCTTACCCACCAAACAGTTATTGCCTCCCACTGCACAAGATAACATAATAAATACAAATAGATACGTTTTATTCTCAAACTAATCTATCGACGAGACGTGGAACCCCGTTCCGCCATCCATTCCTTGAATATGCATCTTCGAATACTGAATATGTTTAAAAGGCCGATTCCTTACTTTACGTTATCATTTTAGTAAGTTTTTGTTCACGATTTGGGGAGTAACGGTGGTTAAGTGGGTAATAGCCTGGAGGTCGGGTGTTCGATCCCTGTACTGGTCAAGAAAAAGCATCTAGATTTTCCGGCGTGGTTCCCCCTTGTCATTGATGTAGGACGGGGGGGGGGCTGACACGTACAGCTGTATAGTCGTTCGGACGAGACGTAAACCAAGATCCCATGTACACAATTGGCGTGCACGTAAAATATCCCCTAACATTTCGGATTCGATACAAGAAAAGACTGTCCGGGCAAAATCAAAATTTCCTTCATTGCACACTGTATGGGGTATGTCATCCACATTAACCCAGTTCGGAGCAGAACAGTAGGACATTTAACCTCATATCATTACATTTCGTTTAAGATTTGGGACAAATATGAATTTTTAGAATAAAAATATTTTTTCAAGCGACAAGAAGAATGAATAACAATATATCCTTTAATCGAGAAACTATTTAATGGAAATAGAACATAAAGCAGCTTTATTTTATTGAAACTAAACGCATTCCCAGTTTCCGTGTCATAAAACCGTATTTTCTGCAACAGCGCTATTATCGAAGAAAACTCGTAAATAATTCAATTTAAGTCTTATTTAGTTACATCACATAGAGCTGTACTGGTTTAAAAACGGCAACCTAACACATCCTTAATGGTTCATGCAATCTGCAAAGCTTTTTGTTCGGGGCTATATATAACTCCATTTTCTTGCTTAACATAGCTTGTAAGTTGCAAATAATATGTCTTAAATTGTCTCAAAGAACGAAGAAAAATAGAATTTTCAAAATTGCATCTAACAGTAATTGCGATAATTTTGTCCATAATTATACTTTCTATATTACATTACTACGAAGAAAATTGGATATAAAACTGATAATTGCATGCGTGGTCCTCTCCCAACAGTATTTCTACAGATAATTATATCGGGAAAATATTCTATCGGCGTAACGGTAGGTCACCGTCTCCGTGTTTAACATACTGAGCAGAGTTTAATATCGTTTATTATTCATTTGCAGTCCGGCAGTGTCCATCATCACACATCAACAGTTGCAACAATACTGGCAATATTACAAAACAGAACATCGGCAATGGCAAGAGAATAAATAACATTGATACATAAGAATCGGCTGTGGTCAGTTTGTAAACTACAAATGTCTTAAAAAAACAATTATAACACTTATGAAAAGTGTAAAACGCTACCTATAGCGATTCGAGTGTGAACTAAGTTAATATTTGGTCCAAAATTGTCAACAACATGGCCACCTCATTGGAACAACACCCTAGCAACCAAATTTAGACTGCACGTCCAGACTCTAATTAAAATGAACAAGGTATTTGTGGTTTGGCCATTGCAGAAACACTTGTTGTATGTTAGTATGAAGATGAAAGGATTCCAATTGAAGCTATCAAACTAAATAAAACTTTCAACCAGAATATAAAAGTAATTTTTTATCTTAAAAAAAATACCCACTCAGCTAAGTATCAAACATTCAAGAACTATCTATCTAAATAACAAGTACGAGCATTCTATGGACCAGGAACTGGATATGATATCACAACAGCCATATGACTCGTCATATCCATTGCGCTGCCAATGTATTTCCGTTTTTCGTGCACAAACATCAGAGAATGAGACCATTATAGAAGTATAATTGTAAAATGAAATCTCTCCCGGTTTAAGTTTTAAATACTATAATACTTAGGACCTCATACAATAACATTTGTGGAAAATTCGTTTTAGTTAATGATTCATTCATTCTGAAAATTCGGGTGACAAAGAAAATTTTCGTGCAAACAGACTCAGCCCCCCACCCCACATACTGAGATTTGCCCTCTATAAGTCACATCATAAAATAAACCAAAGCCCATCAACAGTGGCGGCGCCAGCCGTCGGTGGTTGGAGGGGCAAAGCTGGGGCAAAGTCCAAGGTTAAGGGGGCAAGGGCACGAGTATCAACTAAGGGGGGGGGGGTCTCCCCCAGAAAATTTTAAAAAACAGGCTGCCAGAAATGCAGCCTGGCAGTATTTCAGGCAATGACCGTTGAGGTAAAGTGTCAAACGAACGGACTCAATGAATCCCACTCTCGAACGCCAATGTCGGGAGTATTTATGGAGGGTATAGGGGACCTCCCCGAGAAAATTTTGAAAAATAGACTTTCGGAAATGCTCTCTGACAGCGTATTCAGTCAGGCACCGATCGTCGAGATAAATAAATCTGACCACATACTGTCCGTAGCCTGATTACTAGTTTGTACGATCAGAGACCAAAATGGCAAACGAACGGACTTGCGAACATCAACGAAGTACCTTTGTGTGCGCTAAAGTAGCGAGTCCTTGTGGAGGTTTTGGGGACGTCCCCAAGAAAATTTTGAAAAATAGACTGTTGGAAATGCTGCCTGACAGTATTCAGGCACCGATCGTAGAGATAAATAGAGCTGATCGGATGTCACCTCTGGCCTGATCACTAGTCTTTCCGACCCTAGGGAGCAAAGTGTCACATGAAACTCAATGAAGTCTCCAATAATTTGAAAAGTAGACTGCCCGAAATGCAGTCTGGCAGTATTTCAGGCATTGATCGTCGAGATAAAGATACCGCCTGTCGCCAAATTACTAGTTTATCCGACCAGAGAAGAAAGTGACAAACGGGCGGAGTGGATGACTCAAAGTGAATGTATATTTTCGCCACTATATTTTGTGAAATAAACGGACTTGCGAACCTCAACGAAAATTTGAAAAGTAGACGGCCCGAAATGCAGTCTGGCAGTATTTCAGGCATTGATCGTCGAGATAAATAGAGCCTAACAGATACCGCATGTCGCCAAATCACTAGCTTATCCGATCAGAGAAGAAAGTGTCGCGCGGGCGGAGTAAGAGTGACTCAAAGTGAATGAATATTTTCGCCACTATATTTTGTAAAATAGAATGCAGCCAGGTAGCATTTCAGACATTTTTTTTCCCGAAAATTATTGGGGGGGCAAACAGAGGGCAGGCAAGATTTTTGGGGGGGCAAATGCCCCCCCTTGCCCCCCCTTGGCGCCGCCACTGCCCATCAATCGATGCACGGTTGTATCAAGAACAACGCATACCACGCTGAATGTCCATGCGTAGTTCCCAAGACCAACAGCAAGAACAAGAAGATTGGTTGTATTTGTGAATCAGTTCCTGGTCGAAAGACAGTGTATAAAGTATCCGCAGAATGTTTCACACCACCCAAGGCTACGACTCTTGGAAATTTTAAAACGTCTATATCTCTGTGATGGATGAAAGATATATGACTCAAGGTATGTACAATGTGTACACTCCAGATATAATATATTTGTATAATAAATCACGATCGGTGAAGATCTCCAAAGTTCTAATGTCTCTACTTAATATATCACTGACGACTACAGAACTCACACCAAAACTTGTTTCATACCAGCTATTTTAGTCAATTTCCTATTGCATTATTAAAGACTGCAGAAATCGTTTTTGTTTGTCAAGACCCTGTAGTCTTCTTGAAATTATTGCATCGTAAAAGGCTGTAAGGTATACATGCCTGTATTCTATTTACAATTTGGTTTGAAAAAAAAATATCCATCCATTAAAGATTATTGACTATAGAATAAGTTGATCAGAATGTCATTCTAGTTCATTATCGGCAACTTCTCTACAGTTTCTCTAAGATAATTTGCCTAAAGTAGATAACAGCTTCCACATTAAGTATCTGAAAGAGGGATAACATATGCTGAAGAAATCTATAAAGTATGAATGTCATAACTGAATGTAATAATAATATATGAATGTAACAACTGCATGTAATAATAATAAATGTACCATGTATTGTTACATGTAACATTAAATTTTAATGTCATCAATTGTTTTAAATGACTATTGTCATACAAGAAACGAACGAGAGAAATGTATGAATCATTAAGGCGATCTATTGGAAATAAATGTTCTGGGTGCAATGTATCAATGTCTTTAATGTAATGGAACGGTTAAAAACAAAATCACCATTCCAAACACGCAACACTCCAATGATGCTCACTAATAATATCGGCTTGCCAAGACGTGTTTTCTTGCAGCATGGTAATCTAGGTGACATAATACGCGACATTTAAAATTAGCTGTAGAAAAATCTTAAGCTGCCAATTGCAACGGAGTATCATACTGGCAGGGGCTTAGTAGGCATCTCATGAAATATCTGACCCCCTCCCCCCCATTTCTTTGAGAGATTTCCTCTTTGCAAATCTGCCACACAGGACAAACTAAGCATACATTGGAACAGCTAAATCTGCCAAGTGCAGGTATTTCTTCAAACCAGAAATGTTATATAAACTATTGGACATTTATCAACATAACAAGACAATAATCAACTCGCGATTTCATCTGATAGGACCGATTTTCATTAAATATGAATCCGTTGTGCCGTTCAACAGCCGTTGATGATTAACCGCAAAAATTGGATAATCGAGGCTAGTGTTAAACGAGTATTTCTCGGTTCAGGTTAGAGTAATTTGAAATATTCAGCATATTCTCGTTACATTATCTGTCTTTTATCTATTATATCGAGAAGTGTCAGCTCTTTATCTAAATACACATGTCCAGCTGTGACTAAATAAGACACATGCTGTACGTCCCTAATCAGATGATTTGTTTAGAGTATAATCGTCGTATACTTTCTACTGACGTCTACGAATGTGCTACAGAATAGAACACTATACTGGACAAAATAAAATAAAGCATTCCATGTACTGATGAATGCGGCCAGGGTTGACATTCTTCATATTGACGGCCCTTAAAAATGTTGTACAGAGCAGGACACATCTAGTGCTGAAAATTCAACGAATGGGGTTTAACGTCCTACTGGACTAATGGAGATGGGCATACGCCATAGTGTGTGCTATGAGGAAAATGTTGCCCCGACAACGGAGCTACGACCTACTCTTATGTCGAATTTCAAATGATAGGGGATCTTTTACAGCTGTCGGAAAATCCTAATGAATTACAGGATAGCTAGCCAGCGTCTTTCTCACTTAACTGTGACACTGCATATAAACAACAGACCAGAAATTCGGATATCAGGAAGAACGACTGCTGACAATGGATGTGTGGATAGTCGTTGGAATAGTATTAAAAATGAATAACGTCTGTACACATTGGGATGCACGTTAAATGATCGGCCAAATATTTTAGCAAGGTTGCTAGAATTTTTGGTCTGTAAATAAGTAGCGTTGTATTAATTAATATCTTTGGCTAATTATTAGATTCATAAATTGTATAGAAGTCATATTGTCTCACAGGCACTTCAATCAAAATAAGTGAATGTTTGATAAGTTGATACACAAAAAGAGTTATAATTTGGTAAGCATTCAATTCTTGGTTGATAACACGTGTGACACTTCTGGTGTAAGCTTCGACTATCCATATAAGGGTGGTATTCGAAGTCATTAGGCTAATAATATTAACTAATCGTTATAATTAATTACATCATATTGGATAGATTAGGTAATTGAAAGTCTATAATCCAAAGCTACAAGACCATTATATCTTTGGGCATTCGTCAGACAGTCGCTTGCATTCTAGAAGGAAAAGATGTAGCAATCTCTATCAGCAGACTTGTCATTTAGAGAATGACTTTATTGTAATCTACATGTATAATGCATTGTACCATATATACACAGCTTGATATATAAAATGTAGAAACGAATTGTTGCATTGGTAAGACAACAACGTCTTAACTACTGGTAAGACATACGTCTAGCTAATGAGATTATAAGCAGCAATTACACAGCGTAAAAAGGAAACCAAAGGAGACAAGTGAAATTACTATACGATCGTGCATGGGTCAGACGTAGGATGTGGCGACCGGTTTTTAGTACCTGGGCTGCTATCTACATCCGACAGGGGACCCATAGTACTACATATTATACTACCTGGCGCTGGGCAACATGACTAAATATAAATGTGTGTTGGCCTCAAGTAGTCGCGTACGAGTACGGTATTTTAATTGTTTGACTGTTTTCGTGTGTGAAATGGGTTTATTTAACGTTCGCTTCGACCGAAGTGAGATCTCAGACAGTTTTGACTTTGACTTTGCATGAAAGATCCCTTTTATGTGCATCGTTTTTGATGCATTGCAAAGATGCTGGAAGTATTGGATAAATATTTCCAATAAAAGTGTATCAAATTTGGAAATGCAGAGACACGAAATCCTACCAGAACGATACTGGATTCCCTGAAAATCACCCAGGGGAGCGTTCGGTCAAACAAATACAGGTATCCTAACTGGCAACATTTCCGCTTGAGAGACACGAGGAGCGCTTGGAATGTGTTAATCGAATGGCTAGCGCTTGTGAAAACAAACTATATTGGCACAAAAATCCTCGCAAACGACAAAACTAAGCGACACTGAATCCACTCTGTGTCATAAACCGGACTCTCTTCAATGTTATTATCAACAAAAACTCTTCAATGTTATTATCAACAAAAACTATACGGTAATTCAATTAAAGTCTCTTTTAGTTACACC
This sequence comes from Patella ulyssiponensis, assembly GCA_963678685.1. Lineage (NCBI taxonomy): Eukaryota > Metazoa > Mollusca > Gastropoda > Patellidae > Patella > Patella ulyssiponensis. Next base: position 46,129,232 of record OY783225.1, on the reverse strand, counting down.
ACATAGCGCTGTACTGGTTTAAAAACGACAACCTAATGCATCCTTAATGGTTCATGCGACGATTTCTATTTATAACTACATTTCCTTGCTTAACATAGCTTGTAGACTGAAAATAATATCTTTTATTAAGAAAAACAGAATTTTCAATTGAATGTAACAGTAATTAGGATAATTTACCCAGCATTATAGTTCCTGTTGATACTACAAATAGGATTGTTAATAAGATCTGATAATTGCACGCTTCTTCATCTCCTAACAGTATGTCTATAGAAAATTATATCAGAAACAAGTTCGAGCTTACTATGGACCAGGAACAGACCTAGTTAGAACAGAGGTGTGGAAGAACGGTATTTTCATATTGCAGCTATTTAGGGACTAATAGGAACCGTCAACGGACATCATTAGATCAGAGGCCGTTCCTAAAGGAACTAGCTGACCATGATGTTTGAGATTATGGTACATAGAGTTCACCCTCATTCGGGTACATATAGTTATAAAATATTTTAACCCGAATTAACGGAACCGTAGGCCTTTTCGAAGAGCGTCACCCTAAGAAGAAGAACACAATGAATAGGGTTAAGCGACCAGTTCCTGGTACAAAAATTTAGCCATGGCCGAAGCACTTTTCATTTATGGGGTATGGCTTTTCATCTCAGACGAACGCTAAACATTACCATTGCAAGAGGCGGAATTGCCTGGGGGTGGTTGAGCGCTCCCTTAGAAAACTTTTGTAAATTACCAGCGAAATACGCAATTTAGAGTATGTCCTGAATGCAATGAACAGAAATACTGACATCTTAGCATTGGTCACGGAAAATGGAACTTGAACATGTTCTGCTCCTGATGCTAAGTGTATACGTTAATTTTCTAATTTAAAAATATATAGAATACCTTACTTTGACTTCGTTCTACCCATATTGTGCCGTAACAAGGTTTTAGAAAGAGAGTATTTTTGGGGTCTTAGGTCCACCAATAAATTCAGGGATAATAATTTGTACACCATTGCACTTGTGATCAATATCAACCATGTTTTCGATGGCGGACGCAGGGTATTTGGTGTGGGTGGATGGGTCCGAGAAACATAGGGATGTCAATGGTGATTTTAGTGGACCTAAATAAAACACCCAGCCTCATCAGCTATATCACCTTAAAGATACATTAATTAAGAATTTAATAAAGAGTTGGCTATTCGTGCTATAATAAATCAAAAATAGATGATTCGAAAAGAAAGGGTTGAAAAATTCAATCAAATTACTTTATTCTGAACGGAGTTGGAAGTTTGGATTAGAAATAGGCATCAACTGTGTCTGCACCATCTGCGAGAACTGCCGATCGTTTGATTGACAGACGATAAATCAACCCACATTTTCTCGATTATTAAAGTTACACTATGGGAGATAAGATAAAAAGATGACAGTTCTCACTATAATAGTTAAAAACTAGATAGTGTAAAGGAAGTTTGCTGAAAATTTCAGTCAAATTGATCCACTATTAGCCGAGAAAAAACCGTTTGAAATATTCATATAGCCTCATTAATATAAACAGCATAGTCTCGATTATCCACTTGATTGATTTAATTATCAACGGCCATTAAGCGGCATATAGGATTTTAATCTGCAAACATCGAAGGCTAGCTTTGACATCAAGAGTATATTATGGTCTGGATATGTTAATTATGTCTAATTGATTATTTAGATAACATTTCAGACCTAAAGAAAGACCTGTAATAAGCAGATTTTGCTCTTGCATAATGGCTATTTTAAGTAACATTCTTGATGGCAATCGTACTCTCGATTGGCAGGCTTTTCATCAGCAGTTACCGGTGGTGACGTCAGCGACTCACGATAAACGTTAGCTTGGTCAACCATTTATTGATTTAATTTTAAATGGACGACTGTTTTAAATCCAATCTGTGTCCAAGCCATCCGGGGGTCTACAAAGTTGATTTTGGCTTGTCATGCAAATAAATGTCAAATTAATATTTTCTATAGCATCTGCATCTTGCATAATGTATGTTTAACCAACAAAAAAATGAGATTTAAAGGTTGCATAACAAATGAATCTTTCATACTGTTATTTAGAGGATCCGCAAATATCTAGTTACTACTCGAAGCGAAATTACAAAATAAACTCAATGTATTTTACGGCTCATCTAAAAATACCATGTGTTTTATGTCATAATATCAATTTTCCCTGCTACTTTTATCTCAATCTTTCTTTAAACCGATCGCAATCTATACTTCTAGAATTAAACAGGGGTTATTGACGCAAGTCTTTGTGAAGAATAATAACTCCTTTTTAATGATATCTAGGAAAGAACCATAATTGTCACATCTTTTTATTACATATAATCATGTGGTTGCATGCATGAACCTCGTCAAGATCAGAATACCATCTCATTTAATGAAGTTCATCTTAAATTTCTTGAAAATGTCACCTTGCTATTTGTCTGATAGTTATAAAAGTATCACGAGAAACTGAATAATGCGTTTCGTCTGTGCATGAATCTGGCAGCAATTACTACAAAATAACCTCTGAACGAACAAAAGGAAGTTTTTGAACATATGACTCAATCGTGACCATTAGGTTAAGGATAAGGTCTTCTAAGGTTTCAAAGGTGACCTCTGTAGTTATTAAGGCCCGTGAGCAGGCAAGTCATGGACTAGAGCATATGTACCCGCTTCTTCTAATCCCTGGTGGGTACCATGAGGAAGATTGAGTTTGCTAACCAGGAATTCCCATGTTCGGTCGTGGTCCAAGCAAAATATTCCGTTTGCACACTGTGTGGTGTATACCATCTTCATTAGCCCAGTCCTCGCTTGAGTGTAGTTAATAAAGCCTGTGATCTATGCAAGTCATGGGTTCGAACACTAAGTGACCAGTTTAGTGTCTAATGGGACGTTAGAGAATATATACCCACCTCCTTTAATTTCAGGCGGGTGCTCAGCGAGCAAGGCGTTGGTTCGCTAACCAGAAAGCCCGCTGTTCGATCCTGGGGTTGGTCGAGAAAGTTCATCGGGATATTCCGACGTGGTTCGCACTTGTCGGTGGTGCAGGAAGGAGGGCCTGTCGGTGAACATCGTATAGTCGTTCGGATGGTACGAAAAACCTTGGACCCGTGTACATAATCCTTGCCAGTTGTAATTCGAAATACGAGTAGCCCATAGTGCCGCTGTCTGGGCAAAATATTCCTCAAAACATTGCACTCGTATCTAGAAATTAGTACGGTGTGCCTTGGATGTTTTACCCCTACAGATTATTGCGGACGAAACATCTGACGACCGACATATTAATTTGGTTAGAACAGACCTTTAGGAATTACTTAGATTTATAACATATTTATCATGTGGAATAGACTGTGAGTATGCGATATGTCAAAGGGAATTTTTTTTATATACTTTATGTAGCTATATTGTTATTAATTCATAAGTACAAACCACATCTATATATTGCACGGAGTGAAAGGACAATATTCGTGTCAGTCATTATCACATATGTGATAAAACTGGTTAAACACGTTCCGAGCACGTCACTAGAAAAGAGAAAAATAGAAAAATACCGTGCATTACCATGTTTTTAAGTATAGAATGAATAAAAAAGAGACAGTGTACAGGCTATTTCTATTTTTCTCGTTTTCACGTAACTAGTGACATTCAATTTATTTTATGAATTATCAAACATCCTCCCACAGACTCATATAACAACCTTTGGTTTCGAAGGAATTATTAGTGAGCAGAAATTCGCCCGTGTTTCTGTTATAACTCGTCAGTTATATAGAGGGATAACTCGTGTTTTCCCTTTCCGTTCGTCACTTCCCTTTCTTGAAAGATTCACAACGCATCTATCGTAGCAATGATATATGTGTTAAAATTATATTTGGACGGTGTTTAACCAGTTCTATCACACATATATATATGATAATGAGTGACATCAATATTGTCCTCTAAAACAGAAAATTTTATGGCTATCTACAAATTTACTGAATCTTCATCAGATCAAAAACAACATTTGAAAGCACTAATTTGTAGATAGAAGTCGCCAACTAAATGTTATGTGTATTTAAAGACCATTTACACCACGTAAGTTCCTATACAAAACTGAATATTTGATCAGAACTACTGTAAGCTTATAAATATGTATAACATTGGCATTAAGACGCTCATCATTGTATACTTACCATTTGTAAAGAAGTGTAGCTTTTCTTTGGTCGTTTGGCATATTTTGCATTTGACCTTTATCGAACAAGCGACTGATATTGTGTATTAATCTAACAAAGCAAAAACAAGATTTCTGATCACATACTGAGGATGTGTTTTCAGTGCAGGTAACCAGATAAAGTTCGTTAAAAGGTTTTGAACAATTAATAAAGACTACAAAGGTTATACTCAATTATATATAATGCTTTGAGAGAAAATGGCAGACTAAAACCATGTTTTCATTTGAATTTATTATATTTTAAAGACAGCAGGTGTCTGTCATGTATTTCGTTTATAATTCCAAGAGAAAATTGAAACATTAATCTTTGTTTATTGACTAATCAAATGATTGATCAAACTGTCAAACCAGATAGTTTACAGAGTTGTTTCCAGTTAGCTTTAAACGGAACACGATTGATTGAATTGACATAAATAATTTCTGGAGCGTGCTGATAAGATTATGTAACTCCGCAGTGATTAACGTATGTACATTAATAGGCCAAATGCAGCACGTCAATTTCTGTAGAAAGTTTACTTGAATAAAACCATTTGTTTCAGAAAATAAGAATAAGTTTTAATGAAGCATGTACTGATTAAATTGATGGGTTGTTGATCACGATTCTTTGACAGTGGGTGATGTCACGGGCTAGCGAACCGCAAAGAATATTACAAAATTATAGGATCGAAATGAAATGAAATGGGGTTTAACGTCCCACTGCTCTGACACGACTGGGCTGATAAAGATGGGAATACGCCATGCAGTGTGATGTGAGGGAAATTTTGCCCGGACAGCGGAACTACGGCCTACTCTTATATCAAATTGCAACTGCCAAGGGATTTTTTTACATGCACCACTTTGTGTACACGGGACCTCGTTTTTTCTTGCCATCCAAACGACTAAACGTGTAATGTGTTCTCCGGTGGTTTGGCACTACTGGTCATCGAAAGTAGATTGGTACTTGTTGTATGTAGTCGAGTCCTGATCAGATTAATTTTATTCCAACCAAAATGTACCTCCTATGAAGTCTGGGTTATTGATATAACAAAAATAAACCGAGGTTTGGTTCCCCCACACACCGTGACAGTTTCGTGATCAAATTTTCTGTCAACTGTCACTTAAGAAGACGATCTGTCAGTGCCAGGATTACAAGGACAAATTGTTTTCGGAATGATCTTTATACGTCGGAAATCAACGGATATGGAATATAGTTTTAATATAACCATTTCTGTATATTTTTTTTCAATTTTATCAATATTGATATGTAAGAGATGATCTAGTAACTTTAGAGTTCACTACATTAGTTAACCATACGAGTAGTTTATTTATAATATATTATTATCCGATCTAAGTTTCATTAAATATCTGATTAATGATATATAGAGAGTAATTCGTTATTGATCGATGTTACTTATTTTTAACTTGAGGAATGGGAAAACACGTCATGACAACTAGAAGTACTAAACCAGGAAGAAAATTCATGACAGTGATATCCGTCTCATTATTTAACACCTTAGTGATTGCAAGAAAAAAAGAATATCATTTGTATGACAACTGTACTTTTAGAGAGCATGTACAGTTTTACCAATACTTGGCATCGGAGAAAATTCCTCATCCATAATTAACTATTTTAAGACGAAACGCATTTATTGCTGTACAAATTGTCTTGCCTCCAAGCTAGTTAACGCGTCTAAAGTACGGATGATCTTTCATAAACCAACAGCGAAAGTATCACAAAACCAGAGAATAATTCCAGTTAAGGCAAAGTAGATTAAATAACGTTGATATTCGTCAGATTAGAAAAAAAAATACAATCTAAAATGTTATAAAGCCGCAGATATTCATCAGCAATGAAAAAAACTATATAATCTTAAATTTAAGATGTTTTTGTGTTATTTATCAACAAAAGAAATATTTCTGACTCTTTAGAAATCAGTGTAAAGAATCAAAACACAGATTGTCCATCCCAAGAAAATTTTGGAATATTTGACAACCGCAAACGCATTTTCCTGCTATTTCACCCGGTAAAATTAGTCCTTAGATACTAGGCATTTTGTCAAGTAGGTGAAATATCTTTTTTTCATTTCACCCGTCTGCCCATAAAGTCAGGTTGCCCGAAAGTTAGGCGGGGGGGGGGGGCAGCTGTGTGAGTCATTATTAGGCACTGCACCATTCCGAGGGCGCCTCAAATATAACGACATAATTGGCGAGGCGCCCATAAACCACATAATTGGCGAGGCGGCAATAAACCAAGTGACATTGTTTAGGCGCCCCGCCAATCTCGTCCTTAAAGGAGCTAAATCGCTAACATTTGGGACCTAGAAATTGACTCAAGTGGATCGCAATGCATATAATACTGTGATATAAATGTATATAAACTGATTTGCATTCAATTGTTTCCGTTTTTACTCCAATTTCAAATCAGTTATGTTCGGCGAAATAAACCAGAAGTGTCAGCCGAAGGCATTTTTTTAGCGTCTAGTTATTCCAGTCTACATGCGCCGTTTGATTTGGTACAATGTTTTTAGCCTCGTTCCTCGAGTCTCTTGCTAGAACTGGGGCTGAAACGCATTATGGTACACGATTCGTGTACCAATGGTAAAATATTTATTTTGTCTTAAATATTGGATATCAGAAGCCCATCTTTTTCCGGTAAGATCACATCATCAATTTTGATTTAAATTGACAAATAATTCGTGTTTTCTATGTTGAAGATTTTGGAAGATATTGAGTTAAAGACTTAGCTCCTTTAATTTGGCACCCAACCAGTGTCACTCGGCTTTATTGGCGCCTCGCCAATTCTGATATGGGCACGTTGGTCGTTTGCTTCTCATTGCGTCCAATGGAAAGGGTGCCTTCTGTGCCCATTGGGGGAGTCGATTTTTTCCGCAATCGGCAAAGGACGCCACCGCCCTCCCGTTATCTAGGGGCCTGATTATAAACTAATAATGGTTGTACTATCCCTTTAAACCTATCTTATGCCGTTCACTCTATAGGCCCTACCTGGACTTTACCTTTACCCTATCTTACAGCAGTTTAATAAACAATAACAAACTTTCACTTTCATCTGATCTTTGAACTCTTATATTCATTGTCACTGGATGCTCAGCTACTGGACAGTTCTTTGTAACACCATCAGTGACTATCACTCATCGTCTCCTTGGATACTTTTCCTAACAAACCCAACTTCCTGGGTTACAGGTGAAACATTCAAAATCAGTCTAACTCAGGATTTTGATTGTGTCGGATGGTTGAGATTACCTTCTAAATCTTTAACTTGTATTTCGCGCATCAAAGTTAATAAGTTGTTTCAGTTTGTGAAGATACTTTTGGGTCAAGTCTTCATTGATCGAATTAAGGTATGTGTATTTGAATATCATTGGTATTGTCTGGGGGTGTGGTGAATGTGAGATGTGTAAATTAGTTATTTCATATAGTATTCTTTACAAACACAGTAAAATACATTTATACATAGTCTGTCACATTTGAAAAGGTTTACGTTAACCTTTTCAAATCATGTAGTTGAATTTTTCCAATTTTTTAAATTAGGTGTGTTACGATGAAATTTGTATCATCAATTTATTTGAATATTTTAAAATAATACAATTTGTTGACCAAAATAAAGATTGGGACATATTATTCAATTACAACAAGAGTGTTATTAGGGCTTTAAGCAATAAGCATTATCATAATTTAGTAATTAAACATACATTATGCAAGAGCAAAAACTGACTTTTGTCGGTCTTCCTTTGGGCCCCAAATGTCATAGAAATTATAAATCAGATCTTTATTTAAACAACAAGCCCAAAATGAACCCTGTAGACCCACGGATGGCTTGGATTGGGCTCGGATTAAAACAGGATTTCGTCGACTGATTTAATCACTATGGCGTCATGGGTGGGGTTTCTCCGTGACGTTGACGTCATCATACTTCCGGAAATTATTCATAAAAGACAGTGATGACCGAGGCTATACACAAGCTTCACTAGATACCGTTTAAACATTACTTGATGATCGAGACTATGTAGGTGGAGTTAACGCCTGTCAATCAACAATCGACCATAGTGGGAAAAGGGTGTCGATGAAGTTAACTACCATTTCTAGTGAAAAATTATAGTGGTAACAACTTTGTTCAGGATAAAGTAATTTGACTGAAATTTTCAATATATTCTTGTTTCAACATCTATTTTTGAACTTTTATAGCAAGAATAGCTAACTCCTTGTCAAAATCTCCCATAATGTATCTTTAAGTTTAGATTTAGTTTTTGCATAAAAAATCATATAATCATTTGTTTATACAGGAAATCTTCTAGCTGTTAGTGTCAATGTTATAGTTATGGTAGGCCTAGTGATCTTTAAAACCCCTTTCGGGGTATGTTATTTTATATAAGTATTATCTTTAAATAATTAGAGATACAATAGAAATCATTACTGTAAAGATATGAGTACGGTATAGAATTAAATATATAGTCTTATGATATAATACAGTGTAATGTTTCATCTATTTTAAATGTCATTGATATTAATTCTATGTATGTATATATTTTTACAGTGTTTTTTATAATAAAGATTTAAACAGCCTCATCTTCTGGTTATATTAGACCCGGTTACAATAGGCTATTGTAAGATTGGTGAGTTGTTATCAGTAACTTAGATACTAGTCCTAACATCCTGTTTCACCTGGTCATTTTGTCCTGTGACTCTTTCTTGGATGCACCAATTTCAGTTTTAGCACCGATTTTACTAACCCAGGTAGGTTTATAGTTGTTTAACTTGACTTGACATTATTAAATATGACAATTCCTTTCTGATTTAAATACTATTTGAATCTGGTATAAATTACAAAAAAAATAATACAATAAAAATACATAACTTAAGTTATGTTTCAAACTGTATGTCTAACTTGGTGTTTGTTTTATCTTTTAGTGTTTCACTCTTTTGTAAATTTGTGGTTTTCCTGATCTTATAGTTTGTTTTTCTTCATATACTAAGAGCAACTTTTTCATGGTACGTTTCTTATAATCTTATATATTTCATTATTACATGTACTACGTACGTGTATAATAATCCGAAATCTGTTATTATTACCTGTAATAGGCAATATATCTCTATTTTATAAAATTAGTTTATAGTCATTAATAAACTATATGTATACCTCATAGTGGTGGTGTTAACTTTTCTCCCTTTTGTGTGACTTTTCATAGATGCATTGTTTCCAATTCGTGTCTCCATAGACCAAGATAGCAATCTGCTTCCATAGAAATTGTTCAATTCACCCGGATTTAATTATGTACATTGTCCATTTAAATTTCGCTCATTGTAAACTATACGGTGTCATGTGACCAGTTTATCCAATGAGCATTTGTTAGTAGGGGAGCTCAACTAAATAATATTGAGTGGGTCTGAAGGGTACGAGGTTGGTACGCCATATTTTAACCTCAAAGGTATTTTTACGATCTTATTTTCCCGTTATTATAATTAGTGGTTTATTATTTAATTAAGTATAATGATGCATTATATAATTATATATCGTAGAATGTGTATGTCAATAACTCCTTTCCATACTGCAGACTTATAATACATTCTGTATCTGTATGTTTGAACTCTGATGAAACACGGTAAATTAAAGGGGTAGTGACACTTACTGTATTGTTATATTCTTACCACGGATAGGTCAAGTGTTTACTTGATATGGTGTTGATCGAATGAATATTTCTTTTTAGGGTTCTATTGAATGGTGGTTACAGTAGTTGGGTTGCTTCTGTATCCCCTTACTAAGGGTAAGAAGTTTACATTAGTCAATTATGGATATGTATAATGTAGATGAAGGATAAGTTGTGAATAAATTGTATTGAGTAAATCTGTATATGTTTTTAAAACATTTTTATTAAATTAATGTATTTGTGTTTTTCAGAGATAGTTGTCTCTGTAGATTCCTATAATAAACGTATTAGATACTATTGGTGTTTCTTATGGTGACATTTGTATATAAACTAATTTCCTTCTTTTTATTATTTCAGTACCCTTTTGTTCTTTTGTATACAATCCTGTCGTGTATAAATAAACTGTTTTCTGCTGTTCCTGTTGTTTGGAAAGGTGGAAGTCTGTCCGTTGATCCTGCTGCACAAAGGTAGACACTTTTTTCCATAGTTATATAAGGGTTTATTCTCTATGGTATTGCATATTTAGTAGTATGAAGGTGCCAGTATGAGACAGTTAATTTATCAGCTATGTTTATTATTATAATTATGGGAATATGTCTTTGTTTTAAAGTGGCGACCATGTTGAATTTTGTGAAAGTATAGGTTGGTGGTTTGAACTGGGAAACGATTTAACCTTTATATCAATTGGTAATAATGTCTTACATATGGTGACTTTGCAATTAGTTTTATTTTTCAAACTCTACTCCACATAAATTTGGTATGATCTATAAATGGACATCTAAAGTTGTGAAACAGGCCATAGTTTTGAGCAACCGACCCCAGAAGACTAAGATGCTGAAACTACAATTCATTTCGTTGTCAATACTGTAGTAAACTTGCCCAGTCGCCCCTGTGACAGTTATGGACTTGGCCAATTTAGAAAGTAGACTTGAACAATGCACGTGCTTTTGATTTTGAGAAGTTACCCCTCGACTCATTTGCATTTCCTGGGCATCGTAGGCCGATGATCGATGGATGCATCCCAGTTACAGGTCTAGCACATTTTTTCAACAATACTAAAGTAACAAAATTCTAATTTTCCTAGTTGCATTATTATTTGGAGTGAACAGTGTTTTGATTTCGTTTTTATACGCCCACATTGAAATGTGGTCGTATATTGTCGTCGGTCCGTCCGGCCGGCGTCCACAAGCAAAAGGCTAAAGTTGATATCCGATTGACGTTAAATTTATACACAGTGTTTAAGGTCATGAGACGAAGAAGCCTATTGTTTTTCAGCGATTTCCGATAATAACTACCAGAGTTATGGCCCTTGATCACTTCAAAAAATCTTGTGGACGCTCTAGAGGCCAAAGTTAATATCCGATTGGCTTTAAATTTATACACAGTGTTTAAGGTCATAAAATCAAGAAGCCTATTGATTTTCAGCAATTTCTGATAATTAGTGCCAGAGTTATGGCCCTTGATCACTTCAAAAAATCTTGTGGACGCTCTAAAAGCCAAAGTTAATATCCGATTGACTTTAAATTTATACACAGTGTTTAAGGTCATAAGACAAAGAAGCCTATTGCTTTTCAGCGATTTCCGATAATTAGTGCCAGAGTTATTGCCCTTGATCACTTCAAAAAATCTTGTGGATGCTCTAAAAGCCAAAGTTAACATCCGATTGACTTCAAATTTATACACAGTGTTTAAGGTCATAAGACGAAGAAGCCTATTGATTTTCAGCGATTTCTGATAATTAGTGCCAGAGTTATGGCCCTTGATCACTTCAAAAAATCTTGTGGACGCTCGAAAAGCCAAAGTTAATATCCGATTGACTTTAAATTTATACACTGTGTTCAAGGTCATAAGACAAAGAAGCCTATTGATTTTCAGCGATTTCCGATAATTAGTGCCAGAGTTATGGCCCTTGATCACATCAAAAAATCTTGTGGACGCTCTAGAGGCCAAAGTTAATATCCGATTGACTTTAAATTCATACAGAGTGTTTAAGGTCATAAAATCAAGAAGATTATTGATTTTCAGCAATTTCCGATAATTAGTGCCAGAGTTATGGCCCTTGATCCCTTCAAAAAATCTTGTATATGCTGTAGATGCCAAAGTTGATGTCCGATTGACTTCAAATTTATACACAGTGTTTAAGGTCATGAGACAAAGAAGCCTATTGATTTTCAGCGATTTCTGATAATCAGTGCCAGAGTTGTGGCCCTTGATCACTTCAAAAAATCTTGTGGATGCTCTAGAGGACAAAGTTAATATCTGATTGACTTTAAATTTATACACACTGTTTAAGGTCATGAGACGAAGAAGCCTATTGATTTTCAGCGATCTCTGATAATTACTGCCAGAGTTATGGCCCTTGATCACATCAAAAAATCTTGTGGACGCTCTAGAGGCCAAAGTTAATATCCGATTGACTTTAAATTTACACACACTGTTTAAGGTGATGAGACGAAGAAGCCTGCCGATTTTCAGCGATTTCAAATAATTACTTCCAGAGTTATCTCTGGACGCTATAGATGACAAACTTATCATCCGATTGACTGCAGATTGATACGCAGTATTTTGATTTTCAATGAATTTTGATAACTGAACAGCTAAATCCATGATGTTAAATATTTCCTATACTAATTGTTAGCGTGGGGTAAAACTTTATAAAAAGCAAACAAATTCTAATGATTTTCAGATAATTACATAATGAGTTATTACTCTTAATCAGACTTTAGTGTATTATAAATGTTTCATTACTAAAAAAAGTAAAAATATGCGACAACCCTTGTTGACTGCCCGGACGATTTAGCTGCTGTGGGCGTATGTTTCGTTGCCTGGCAACCTATCTTTTTATAAGCCTTATACTATTTAATTTGTTACAGTTGAAAGATATTTTAGAGCTTTCAGAGAAGTAAATGGAATTTATCATGAATAAGGTTATGACATTTAAAAAGATCCAGTTGCTATGTAATGATAGTAACACTATAAACCTCAGAATGCCTCGTTCGGCATTTCTGTCCAAACGAGGTAAAGAAAATGCCTCGTTGTCTGCAGTTCGGAAACGAGGTTTTTTAAATTGCCCTTTTTTGGGGAACGAGGTATTTTGTTCAGAACGAGGCTTGGTAAAATGCCTCGTTTACTAAACGTGGTTTTTTCAAGATAGTTATTAGCGGTATATCGGCCAATTTGTAAAAATTAAAATTTATGTTATTTAATACGAAAATAAAACCAGTTCAAACTATATTATTATCAGAGAAATTGACAAGACAAGAATACACGCCATCAGTGGAGGTGTAAAACAATTGCAGACACACAGCTATACCTTGATTAATTGATTGCCCCCAATAAAATGTCACAACACCACAGTTGTTTCTTAACACCTATACTGATTGGGGCAATAAATCAATCAAGGTAGTTATGTGTCTGCAATAGTTTTACACCTCCACCGATGGCGTGTATTCTTGTCTTGTCAATTTCTCTGATAATAATATAGTTTAAACTGGTTTTATTTTCGTATTAAATAACATAAATTTTAATTTTTACAAATTGGCCGATATACCGCTAATAACTATCTTGAAAAAACCACGTTTAGTAAACGAGGCATTTTACCAAGCCTCGTTCTGAACAAAATACCCCGTTCCAAAAGAAGGGCAATTTAAAAAACCTCGTGTTGGAACTGCAGACAACGAGGCATTTTTTTTACCTCGTTTGGACAGAAATGCCGAACGAGGCATTCTGAGGTTTATAGTGTAAGTGTTGCATTTCTTATAGAATTCTATGTCCCCTAAACTTTTGAACAAACTGTTTTCCATTTAAATCTACTGTAGTGGCTTTAATGAGAAATAATTTATCAAGAGTTTCTCATGAATTGTGGTTGCTTACAGTTACAAAAAATTTAAGGACAAGGTAAAGTGACACCATCTTGCTTCAAACTAGTCTGGACACCAACAAGGCTGAACATGTTATTTTCTATCTCAGAATAGTGACCCTTGGATACCGCACACAAATTGGTGACCTATTCAGCTAGCAACCTGTTTGTTGGCAACCTATTCAGAATAAAGACGAGTCGCTCAAACTCATCTATTTTTATCAAGCAATAAAATTCAACGTTACCTCTATCAAATGAAAGTCGAATATATTATTTTTTGTCCCCCGCCTTTCGAAGAAAGTTGGGGGACTATTAAAATGGGTTCGTCCGTCTGTCTGTCCTGTCTGTCTGTCCGTCACACTTTTTGGGACACAATAACTCTCTTCCTAATTGAGCAATGTTTAAACTTGGTGTATGTGTTTATTAGTTCAATGCCTTGATGGAGTTCGAAGATGAGAATTTTCTGCTTAGGGTAAGCAGAGATAAGCAATTTGATTGGTTGATGCTTTGGGACACGATAACTTTAATTCTAATTAAGTGAGAGTGATGAAACTTGGTGTATAGTTTCATTACAGTAATACCTTGACTAAGTTCGATAATGAGCATTTTCTGCTCAGGGTAAGCAGAGCGATACATAATTTGATTGGTTGAGACTTTGGAACACAATAACTCTCCTTCTAATTGAGTTAAAATGTTCAAAATTGGTGCGTATGCTTATTAGGTCAATGTCTTGATGGAGTTCGAAGATGAGCATTTTCTGCTTAGGGTAGGCAGAGATAAGCAATTTGATTGGTTGATACTTTGGGACAAGATAACTTAGGTTCATCTTGATTGATGATTTTTATGCCAATACAATGACTGCATTCTCATTCAGTAATGGATTCGACAGTAGCAGTGTATAGAAACGATTGACTCGGACACGAGGGCCCTTTCCCTTGGCCAGAGGGGCCCTTTTGTCAAGCGTGGGGGCCCTTTTGTCTGCCTTTTGGGTCCCCTTAACTAGGGTACATTTTCATTTTTCTTGTCGGTTTTAGCATTTTTCTTTATAAAACACTTTTGGATGACACTTCGTGTACAGTTTGTTTGCTCGATACGTTTGAAAAAAATAAATGTGCGATTAATTAATATTTGTCGTCTGTTTATTTTGGGATTTCGGCGGGGGACATCAGCCTCACTGTTGGCTTGTTATCCATTCCTTTAGCTCAGAATAGAGGTGTAATTTCGCATTATCTTCCAAAATTCTGGAAACCCAACTCTATATATTCTGTAAGATAATTTAATAGGCTTTCCAAATATTATTAGTATAAGTTGGCACAGTCAAAATTCGGACCACCATACAAAATTGTGATAATCGAACTAAATATATTATAAAAGGTAATTGAATAAGCTTTCCAAATATTTTTAGTAAAAGTTAGCACAATCTTTTTAAAGGGGCATGCACTCAATATTTAATAGTGAAAGAATGGTAATATTCACTCAAAATTCGCACCATTGTACAAAATTCTGAGCACCCAGCTATATATATTCTGAATGGTTATTGAATAAGCTTTCCAAATATTATTAGTTAAAGATGGCACAATCATCATATTAAAGGGGTGCGCTCTCATCCTAAACATTGCTAATTTATCAATATTTTAAAGAGAAAGAACGGTAATATTCCGAGTCAAAATTCTGAGCAACCAGCTATATATATTAAAGATAATTGAATAAACTTTCTAAATATTAGTAAAAGTTGGCAAACATCATATTAAAGGGGTGCGCTCTCATCCTAAAGTCACCAATTTTTCAATATTTTTAAGTGAAAGAACAGTAATATTCAGAGTCACAATTCTGACCATCGTACAAAATTCTGATCATCAAGCTATATATATTCTGAAAGGTAATTGAATAAGCTTTCGAAATATAATTAGTAAACGTTGGCACAATCATATTAAAGGGGAGCACTCTCAACCTGAACATAGCCAATTTTTCTATATTCTGAATGTAAAGATAGACCGGTACTTTTTTTCAAAGTCCGAATTCGATTCATCGTACAAAATCCTGAGCATCCAGCTATATATATTCTAATAGGTGATTGAATAAGCTTTCTAAATATTATTAGTAAAAGTTTGTACAATCATATTAAAGGGTGTGCTCTCATCCTAAACGTTGCCAATTCTTCAATATTTTAAAGTGAAAGAACGGTAATATTCTGAGTCAAAATTCGGACCATCATACAAAGTTCTGAGCATCCAGCTATATATATATGTAGAAAAAATTACGTTGAAAAAAGAAATAAACACGTGTTTATGGTTAACGTTTTCAGTTCTCTTGAACCTCTTCAGACTATTTTGATATATAATGTAATAAGACAATGACGTTAGGTCAGAGCAAAGATACGAAACAGGAAGAAATATCAGATCAATTAAATACAATTCCACATAGTAAGATATTATAAAATACAACATCTTACATTATTAATATTCAGTAATCCAATTTTCCGATTGAAGGAGTATGGCGGTATATTAGTGTCAAAATTCTAACATGCTATAGTCTAATTTCTTACTTCTATTCATGTAATTTCTAACCTCCATTCATGTAACTTCTAACTTCCATTCATGTAATTTCTAAATAATTGTCCCGATCAGGTGCGCAATCACCCAATTGAGCACGCAGTAGGGACACCAAACGTCTTCATAATGATGGTTGCAAGGCAGAAATGTATAAATTCTAAATTCGTTGATATTGATGCTAAACATGTAAAGCATCTATTAAAAGATATTTTTCGCCTCAATAATAGAAATAAGATGAAACAGAATTGATATTTACACTGAACAAATAAAGAAGTTGAATTATACATTGTCTTAATTGAGAAATTACGTGAATGGAGGTTAGAAGTTACATGAATGGAGGTTAGAAATTACATAATAGAAGTAAGAAATTAGACGATAGCATGATAGAATTTTGACACTAATATACCGCCAAAAAGGAGGGCATATATTTTTTAATAAAATTCATTTCTTTACTTTCTAATAAATGACTATTTTTAGAATTTTTCTTGAAAAGAGGGAAAACCTTGAATACGCCATGTCCGCATTTATCCAAATTGGTACTGACTTGGATTGTTCTATTTTCCGGGTGCCTAATTTGTGAGCGATGGAGATACATTCTAATATTTAGTTGGTCATCAGTTTTCCCACTATATTTTTCCTTAAGCCTAGCTTATGTCGCCCTACGATGCGACAAAACTGACGGCGACTAACGGCAACTGACAGCTTATGTCGCTATGACTGAATTTATCCACGACGTAAGTGCGCTCATGTCGCTTGCGACTAGAGACAACTAGTTTTCTTCAGTCGTAGGATTAGACTCGGAGAATATGGTATATCAAGGTTGTGAACCCTATAGAGGTCACAATTTCAATTCGATTTTATGAAACTTGAAATACATGTTTATAAGCTAAAGATCTTGGTTCCTTTCGATATTTGCGCACATCGGATTGTAACTTCCTGAATTCTGGCCTCTGAATATACGAAAAATCGCCTTTATTCTCTTGTTGTCCGTCTGGAAGTCACAATTATTACCGGATTTAAAAAAACGTTTGATTATATCCGTTACGCTGTAATGAATTTTCAGACAAAATGGCTTCCGCTAATACGGGAATAGTGTAAAAATATGAAATATCAAGGTTGTGGATCCTCGAGAGGCCACAATTTTAATCCGATTTTGATGAAATTTGAAATGTAAGGATAACCCAAACATCGCGGTTCCTTTCAATATTCGGGCACATTGGAACATAGCCTCCTGAATTATGGCCCCTGATTGTATGAAAAATCATGTTTTTTATTACCTTGTGGACCCTATGGATATAACAATTTTATTCTGAATTAAAAAACCGTTATATCCCCGTTAATTAAACAGCTAAATCCATAATATTAAATGTTTCGTATACTAAACGTTAGCATGGGGCAGAGCTTTCTAAAGATTTTCTGATTAGTTAAATATGCGACAACTCTTGTTGACTGTCTCAGTGGACGATTAAGCTGCTGTGTGGGCGTATGTTTCGTTGCCTGGCAACCTATTGTAAATATTCAAGATTTTGAGGCGGAACGATACAATGTTTGAGAGGTTGGTTACGTTGAAATGTAGGGCCGAAAATAGCATGTTTAGTTTCTCTACTTCCAGCTGGGGATCACGTGGCTAAGTGGTTAAGACGCTGGCTCGCTAGCCTGGAGGTCGGCTGTTCGATCCCTGCCTTGGCCGAGAAAGTTCATCCAGATTTTTCGCTGTGGTTTCTTCTTGTCAGTGATGCAGGACCTTAAATTACAACTGTCTAGTCCTTCTGATGGAACAAAAAACGGAGATACAGTGTACAAATTGGCGTGCACTTAAAACATCCCTAGGCCGTAGGAATTTGATATAAGAGTAGGCCGTAGCGCCGCTGCCCGGGCAAAAATTTCCCTCTGTAGAACACTGCATGGCGTATGCCCGTCTTCATTAGCCCCGTTTAGGAGCAAAACAGTAGGACGTTAGACCCCATTTCATTTCTTCTTCCTTACATGCTTCATACATGCTTTTGGGCAAGAGTTTGCCACATGTTGCTTCATCTGTGGGTGAAAGCATACTACCCAACCATAATTTGGGTAAAAGTAAGAGTCAGTCTAAGAGACGAGAATTAACATTAAAGTTAACAGGGAAATCATTAGTGATCTGTGGCCATATTATAAGACATGACTTATTGATTTTGAGTAAAATCGACTATTGACATAATATTAACATATCGACATAGTTTATTTCGGCATAGGGTGAATTTAATGCATCAAGTCAACTTTATTAAGTCGATTTCTTGTAATATAACTCATAAAATTGACATATTTTTAGTCGATATATTGGAATATTATCTCAATAAGTAGTGAGCCATATACGCTTCCATACACTATTTCACTTTAATTCGTACATCCGTGTATTATCATGTAAACGAAAATTTCAGTTTCATCACTTCCTTGGCCAATCGTATAGTGGCCATTCTACTAGCTCGACTTATCGGGTTGTGAAAGCGACAAGTCGCGGAACGACCAGTCAAAATAATTGTATTTTGTCGGGTTGTTAAGGCGACAACGGGACAAAATCAATGCAACAAACTAACCTGACAATCGTCGCCCTCATTATGTCGAAGTGTTGGCTAATTTTGTCGACTTGTCGCCTTTGACTTATTCAAAACCTGACACATACAAATAATCAATCTACCAATATCCCAACTCAAATCGCATCTGTTTTCCATCGTGTTTTCCCCTTGTCAGTGTACAAATTTGTGTGCACGTAAAAGATCCCTTGGAAGTTGGAATTCGATTTTAAATTAGGCCGTAGCACTGCTGCCCGGTCGAATTTTTCCCAATAGCACATTGTATAGCGTATGCCTGTCTTCATTAGCCCACCCATTTCATTTCATTTACAATCACGTTAATTACGAACTATATTTTATTAGAATTTATATACTTTTTATAAACAAAAATTACGTGCATGACATTGGACATTGGGGAAGCCATGCTGAACGCAGACTTTCTTGTTAGTGAACCAGTCAAACAGTTACTCCTAATTTTTGGCAAAAGTCAGGGTGATTTGAAATTGGGATGTGGCCAAGAAAAAGCTTCCCGTAAATGTAACTTGCCTATAGACATCCTGAGAGAAAAATTAAATTTTAATTTTTTTTTTATTGTAGCAAAGCTAGCATATCAGCATATAAAACTGACTCTCTTCGGAAATATAGATTCTTAACTTTATTGGTCGTTAGCTGCAAATTTAACCAAACGATCTTTTCAATCCCAAGTATGTAATGGTTTGGGGTAGCAAAACCAAACTTAATGCTGAATAAGTTCACCCTCTCCTCTACAAGATAAGGCCTATATGCTTAACCATGTATATAATATGGTTCAACCCACGACTTGGAAAGGTGGAAGTCTGTCCGTCGACCCTGCTAAACAAAGTCATTTAGTCATGTAAAGTTTATTCTATATGGTATTGTATATAGTATAAAAGTTCCAGTATTGTTCCTTCAAGACTCAGACAGTTTATTAGCTATGTTTATTTTTTATAATTATGGGAATTTGTCTTTGTTTTAAAGTGGCAGCAATGTTGAATTTCATGAATGTATAAGTTGGTGGTATGAAACAGAACAGTAAGACGCTAAACTACATTTCATTTCATTTTGTTATCAATACTGTAGTGAACTTACCCAGTCGCCCTTGTGTCAATAATGGACTGGGCCAGTTTTGATAGTAGACTGGAACAATGCACCTGCTTTTGATTTTGAAGTTACCCCTTGACCCATTTGCCTTTCCTGGGCATTGTAGGCCAAAGATGGGTACATCCTTGTTTCAGGTATAGCACATTTTTAGAACAATAATAAAGCAACAAAATTGTAATTTTCCTAGTTGTAAATCAGTGTTTTAAATTTTATTTATATATAAGCCTTACCATTTAATTTTTTTTCAGTTGAAAGATATTTTAGAGCTTTCAGAGTAATGAATGGAATCTTATCATGAATAGGTTATGGCATTTACAAAGATCTCGTTGCTATATAATAGTAAGTGTTGCATTTCTTGTAGAATTTTATGTCCCCTAAACTTTAGAACCAACTGTCTTCCATTTAAAGTAGCTAAGTCTCGAACTCACTATCATCCAAAGTCTTCGACATTGAAAACACGAATTATTAGTCAATTTAAATCAACATTGATGTTGGGATCTTACAAGGAAATGATGGGCTGTGATATCCAATATTTAAGACGATCAACATTTTACTATTGGTACACGAATCTTGTACCATAATGCATTTCAGCATCACTAAGTAACGAGGGACTCGAAGAACGATGCTAGACATTCAACTTGTCACTCCAAACGACGAGAGCATGCGCAACAGTCTGGAATAACCAGTTTATATACATCCAGATTATATTATATGCGTTGCGACCCATTTGTGTCAGTTTCTATGTCCAAAATAATATTAGTGATTTAGCTCATTTAAATCGATTGTAGATTAGTGGCTTTTATGAGGAACCCTTGTTCTGAATTTGCTTGTATTAAGGAGCTTTTCATTAATTAACTATGATTTTATTTTGATGTTCACTCCATATTTCACGATTATATGAAATACTGGAACTATAAGTTATAATGGAGGAAATGTTTTGTGAAAAAAATCCAAATGTTTTGACAGAAATAATTTATCAGTTTCTCGTGAATTGTGGTTTCTTACAGTTACCATCTTGTTTTAAAATAGCATTATGCAAGAGCAAAATCTGCTTATTACAGGTCTTTCTTTAGGCCTGAGATGTTATCTAAATCAATTAGACATTAATTAACATATCCAGACCATAATGAACTCTTAAAGTCAAGGCTAGCCTTCGATGTTGGTGGATTGAATTCCTATATGCCGCTTAATGGCCGTTGATAATTAAATCAAGTGGATAATCGAGACTATGCTGTTTATATTAATGATTTGAGTAATGATGACCCGAGGCTATGTGAATATTTAAAACGCTTTTTACTCGGCTAATAGTGGACCAATTTGACTGAAATTTTCAGCAAATTACCTTTACACTATCTAGTTTTTAACTATTATAGTGAGAACTACCATCTCTTTATCTTATCTCCCATAATGTAACTTTAAACTAGTCTGGAATCCAACAAGGCTAAACATATTATTTCCTAACACAGAATATTGGCCCTTGTATACAAAAGTCTAAAATAAACTCTATTACCCCCAATACCCTATTTCAATACCCCTTTAATTCGTGCATCTGTGTGTTATAATGTAAACAAAAATTTCATTTTTTTATCCATTCCTTTAGCTCATAATTGGTAAGAATCGATTGGTAAAAATGGCAGGTGACGATGTCCTAAGCTGCCCTGGCTTGGTAAAAATGGCGGGTGACGGTATTCTAAGCTGCCCTGGCTTGGTAAAAATGGCGAGTGACGATATCTTAAGCTGCCCTGGCTTGGTCAAAATGGCGGGTGATGGTATCCTAAGCTGCCCTGGCTTGGTAAAAATGGCGGGTGACGGTATTCTAAGCTGCCCTGGCTTGGTAAAAATGGTGAGTGACGATATCTTAAGCTGCCCTGGCTTGGTAAAAATGGCGGGTGATGGTATCCTAAGCTGCCCTGGCTTGGTAAAAATGGCGGGTGACGGTATTCTAAGCTGCCCAGGCTTGGTAAAAATGGTGAGTGACGATATCCTAGGATGGCGGGTGACGGTACCCTAAGCTGCCCTGGCTTGGTAAAAATGGCGGGTGACGGTATCCTAAGCTGCCCTGGCTTGGTAAAAATGGTGGGTGACGGTATCCTAAGCTGCGCTGGCTTGGTAAAAATGGCGGGTGACGGTATCCTAATCTGCCCTGGCTTGGTAAAAATGGCGAGTGATGATATCCTAAGCTGCTCTGGCTTCGTAAAAATGGCGGGTGACGGTATCCTAAGCTGCCCTGGCTTGGTTTAAGGTTTGATTGTGACGTTAGCTGTCCTGGCTTGGTGAAGGTTTTTAACCTTAGCTGTTCTGGTTTCGTAAATATGGTCCATAGTATTCTACACTGTCATGGCTTGAAACAATCGTGACAGTACTTAAGCTTATCAGGCTTAAAACTATCCGGATTGTATCCTAAGCTGCCCTGGCTTGGTAAAAGTGGTGGGTGACGGTAACCAAAGCTGTCCTAGCTTGGTAAAAATGGCGAGTGATGATATCCTAAGCTGCTCTGGCTTGGTAAAAATGGCGGGTGACGGTATCCTAAGCTGCCCTGGTTTGGTTAAAATGGCGGGTGACGGTATCCTAAGCTGCCGTGGCTTGGTAAAAATGGTGGGTGACGGTATCCTGAGCTGCCCTGGTTTGGTTAAAATGGCGGGTGACGGTATCCTAAGCTGCCCTGGCTTGGTAAAAATGGTGGGTGACGGTATCCTAAGCTGCCCTGGCTTGGTAAAAATGGCGAGTGATGATATCCTGAGCTGCTCTGGCTTGGTGTAAGGTTTGATTGTGACGTTATCTGTCCTGGCTTGGTAAAGGTTTTTAACCTAAGCTGTTCTGGTTTCGTAAATATGGTCCATAGTATCCTACGCTGTCCTGGCTTGAACAATCGTGACAGTACTTAAGCTTATCAGGCTTAAAACTATCCGGATTGTATCCTAAGCTGCCCTGGCTTGGTAAAAATGGTGAGTGACGATATCCTAAGCTGCCCTGACTTGGTAAAAATGGCGGGTGACGGTGCCCTAAGCTGCCCTGGCTTGGTAAAAATGGCGGGTGATGGTATCCTAAGCTGCTCTGGCTTGGTAAAAATTGCGAGTGATAATATCCTAAGCTGCCCTGGCTTGGTAAAAATGGCGGATGACGGTATTCTAAGCTGCCCTGGCTTGGTAAAAATGGCGAGTGACGATTTCCTAAGCTGCCCTGGCTTGGTAAAAATGGCGGGTGATGGTATCCTAAGCTGCCCTGGCTTGGTAAAAATTGCGAGTGATAATATCCTAAGCTGCCCTGGCTTGGTAAAAATGGCGGATGACGGTATTCTAAGCTTCCCTGGCTTGGTAAAAATGGCGAGTGACGATTTCCTAAGCTGCCCTGGCTTGGTAAAAATGGCGGGTGATGGTATCCTAAGCTGCCCTGACTTGGTAAAAATGGCGGGTGACGGTATCCTAAGCTGCCCTGGCTTGGTAAAAATGGCGGGTGATGGTATCCTAAGCTGCCCTGGCTTGGTAAAAATGGTGAGTGATGGTATCCTAAGCTGCTCTGGCTTGGTAAAAATGGCGAGTGACGATATCTTAAGCTGCCCTGGCTTGGTAAAAATGGTGAGTGACGATATCCTAAGCTGCCCTGACTTGGTAAAAATGGCGGGTGACGGTATCCTAAGCTGCCCTGGCTTGGTAAAAATTGCGAGTGACAATATCCTAAGCTGCCCTGGCTTGGTAGAAATGGCGGGTGACGGTATTCTAAGCTGCCCTGGCTTGGTAAAAATGGCGAGTGACGATTTCCTAAGCTGCCCTGGCTTGGTAAAAATGGCGGGTGATGGTATCCTAAGCTGCCCTGACTTGGTAAAAATGGCGTGTGACGGTATCCTAAGCTGCCCTGGCTTGGTAAAAATGGTGAGTGACGGTATCCTAAGCTGCCCTGGCTTGGTAAAAATGGCAAGTGATGGTATCCTAAGCTGCTCTGGCTTGGTAAAAATGGCGGGTGACAGTAGCCTAAGCTGCCCTGGCTTGGTAAAAATGGCGGGTGACGGTATCCTAAGCTGCCCTGGCTTGGTAAAAATGGCGGGTGACGGTATCCTAAGCTGCCCGAGGTTGGTAAAAATGGCGGGTGACGGTATCCTAAGCTGCCCGAGGTTGGTAAAAATGGCGGGTGACGGTATCCTAAGAGGCCCTGGTCTGGTAAAAATGGCGGATGACGGTATCCTAAGCTGCCCTGTCTTGGTAAAAATGGCGAGTGATGACATCCTAAGCTGCTCTGGCTTGGTAAAAATGGCAGGTGACGGTATCCTAAGCTGCCCTGGCTTGGTGTAAGGTTTGATTGTGACGCTATCTGTCCTGGCTTGGTAAAGGTTTTTAACCTAAGCTGTTCTGGTTTCGTAAATATGGTCCATAGTATCCTACGCTGTCCTGGCTTGAAACAATCATGACAGTACTTAAGCTTATCAGGCTTAAAACTATCCAGATTGTATTCAAACAATCCCGAAAGTATCCTAAGCTGTTTTGGTTTGGTAAATATGGTCGATAGAATCTTAAGCTGCCCTGGCTTGAAACAATCCTGAAAGCATCATAATCTGTCAGGGCCTGAAACAATCCTGACAATATCTGAATGGCAACAAAATGGTCTGAAGGCAGGAGGTTAAATATCTCTTGTTCTGGTTTGGTAAATATGGTCGATAGAAACAATCCCAAAAGCATCATAATCTGTCCAGGCCTGAAACAATCCTGACAATATCTCAATGGCAACAAAATGGTCGTAAGGCAGGAGGTTAAATATCTCTTGTCCATTCACTATCCAAATTAGTCGAATGCTAAGCTTACCCTGAAATCGGTGAAAATATTCCTTGTTGCCGATTGTTTAGATTTGAAACTGGCCGAAGCTCCCTTAGCTGTTCTTGCTTGAAACATCCGGATAGTATCTAAAGCTGTCCAGGCTTGAAAGAAATGTTGACCACATGGCTACTTCACAATTGTTACCTCAAGTAGTCATTGCATAATAAAATGTCTTGTTGGTGTCCTGCCTAATGACTATAAGGGTGATGAAACAATTCTACAGTGTAAAAACTGTCAGAAACTCGAGCATACGGTCGAGTTCGAATATGGTATGTCAAGGTTGTGAACCCTATAGAGGTCACAATTTCAATTCGATTTTATGAAACTTGAAATACATGTTTATAGGCTAAAGATCTTGGTTCCTTTCGATATTTGCGCATATCGGATTGTAACTTACTGAATTCTGGCCTCTGATTATACGAAAAATCGCCTTTATTCTCTTGTTGTCCGTCTGGAAGTCAATTATTACCGGATTTGATTATATCCGTTACACTGTAATGAATTTTCGGACAAAATGGCTTCTGCTAATACGGGAATAGTGTAAAAATATGAAATATCAAGGTTGTGGATCCTTGAGAGGCCACAATTTTAATACGATTTTGATGAAATTTGAAATGTAAGGATAACCCAAACATCGCGGTTCCTTTCAATATTCAGGCACATTGGACCATAGCCTCCTGAATTATAGCCCCTGATTGTATGAAAAATCATGGGGTTTTTTTACCTTGTGGACCCTATGGAGATCACAATTTTATTCCGAATTAAAAAAACGTTATATCCCCGTTAATTGAACAGCTAAATCCATAATATTAAATGTTTCGTATACTAAATGTTAGCATGGGGCAGTTAAATATGCGACAACTCTTGTTGACTGTCCGGACGATATGGCGCCTGGTCAAAAATCAGAGAAGGTAGCCAAATTGACATATATTGTACAGTGATGAGTGGAAGAGACCCATAGAAATGCTTGATAAATGGGATTCCCTCTGAGTACAATGCTGAGGAGTTAATAGAACTCAAATTTAGAGCCTATGGCGCGGAGGACACCCATAGATTTAAGATTAGAGAAGGTAGCCAAATTGACATTGTACAGTGATGAGTGGAAGAGACCCATAGAAATGCTTGATAAATGGGATTCCCTCTGAGTACAATGCTGAGGAGTTAATGGAAGGTCTAAAACTCGGAGAAGGTAGCCAAATTGACATTGTACAGTGATGAACTAATGGAATATCCCAAACTTAGATGCTATGGCGTTAAAGAGACCCATAGAAATGCGTGATAAATGGGATTCCCTCTGAGTACAATGCTGAGGAGTTAATGGAAGGTCTAAAACTCGGAGAAGGTAGCCAAATTGACATTGTGCAGTGATGAGTGGAAGAGCCACATAGAAATACGTGATAAATGGCATTCCCTCTGAGTACAATGCTGAGGAGTTAATGGAAGGTCTAAAACTCGGAGAAGGTAGCCAAATTGACATTGTACAGTGATGAACTAATGGAATATCCCAAACTTAGATGCTATGGCGTTAAAGAGACCCATAGAAATGCGTGATAAATGGGATTCCCTCTGAGTACAATGCTGAGGAGTTAATGGAAGGTCTAAAACTCGGAGAAGGTAGCCAAATTGACATTGTACAGTGATGAGTGGAAGAGCCACATAGAAATGCGTGATAAATGGCATTCCCTCTGAGTACAATGCTGAGGAGTTAATGGAAGGTCTAAAACTCGGAGAAGGTAGCCAAATTGACATTGTACAGTGATGAACTAATGGAATATCCCAAACTTAGATGCTATGGCGTTAAAGAGACCCATAGAAATGCGTGATAAATGGGATTCCCTCTGAGTACAATGCTGAGGAGTTAATGGAAGGTCTAAAACTCGGAGAAGGTAGCCAAATTGACATTGTACAGTGATGAACTAATGGAATATCCCAAACTTAAATGCTATGGCGTTAAAGAGACCCATAGAAATGCGTGATAAATGGGATTCCCTCTGAGTACGATGCTGAGGAGTTAATGGAAGGTCTAAAACTCAGAGAAGGTAGCCAAATTGACATTGTACAGTGATGAGTGGAAGAGCCACATAGAAATGCGTGATAAATGGCATTCCCTCTGAGTACAATTCTGAGGAGTTAATGGAAGGTCTTAAACTCGGAGAAGGTAGCCAAATTGACATTGTACAGTGATGAACTAATGGAATATCCCAAACTTAGATGCTATGGCGTTAAAAGAGACCCATAGAAATGCGTGATAAATGGGATTCCCTCTGAGTACAATGCTGAGGAGTTAATAGAACTCAAACTTAGAGCCTATGGTGCAGAGGAGACCCATAGATTTAAGATTAGAGAAGGTAGTCAAATGAAAACCGAAACCACCCGTCCTTACTCGGTTCTCTCAAGGCAGCGAAGCGGTCGGAAGGTGGGGGATCGTCAAGCTCGATCTCTCATCCAGTAACCGCGCACTCTTTCGTACGATCCAAAACGCGATGGAGACCATGGAACTGGGCTGACCCCGGGATGGTGCCTGGTCACAGATCAGAGAAGGTAGCCAAATTGACATCGTACAGTAGTTGAGGAGCTAATGGAAGATCTCAAGCTGACCCGTAGATTTAAGATTAGAAGGTAACCAAATTAACATAGTCACTTGTGTAGACATACATCCCGGTGTAAAATCTGTCCGAAACTCGAGCATACGGAGAAGTTCTGCTCAGGCAAAGCTGCCTGTAGTTAAATCTCTGGACGATTTTTCAATGTAGGATTTGAATACCCGGAAATAGTGTGTAACAACATTGTACATTATTATAGGGGAAGTCCCATGCATTTCAAGGGACAAAATTTGAAGAATTTTCTGATTCGCCCGCCTCACATGAATAATAAAAGTTTGTATTTCTTTGTCATGGCATCATAAAATTTTTAGATTGTTATACAGGCCAAGCCTGTGGTCTTTCACAAAGAATTAACCAGTTTAGTTACTGACGTATATCGATATTTCTATTACATATTTCAGACGATGGTGCCATGGTAGGCATTAATACCAAACTTTAGTTATTTCTAAATTATCCCTAATATTTATAAATAATTCAAATTAAAGTCCATGTGGCATAGAATCATAAATTTTTGATTGTTATACAGGCCAAGGCAAGAGTCTTTCACACAGAATTAACAAGTGTATGTATGTACTTACATATATTGATATATACATTACATATACTATTCAAAAAAAGTAGGGGATATTTGATTTTTAAGTGTTATTAAAGTCACATAATGAAACTGACGAAGAAACAAATGACAAAATGAAATGAAGTTCACATTCATCGATTTATTCCAAATGATCGTTAGACTAAGTAAGGCACAGACTGACCATTATAAGGGTAAAATGATACCCGGGGTCAAACAGCAAAGTTACCACAGCATCACAACAAAGTCAGTAACGGGTAAATCCTCCTCTGTTTGCCAAACAAGCATTGATCCGACGTGGCATACTCCTAATGGGACGTCTAAGGTCATTTTGGTCCAGATTGTCCCATTCCTGTTGCAACGCAGCAGCAAGTTCTTGGACATTGGCAGGACGTTGTTGACGTTGACGTAACCTCTGTCAAGCATGTTCCAGACATGCTCGATGGGGGAGAGGTCGGGGCTCAGTGCTGGCCAAGGTGATGTTCTGTTGTTGGAGGTAACCTGTAACGATCCTGGCCCTGTGACATCTTGCGTTGTCATCCTGGAAGATGAAACGGCGGCCATGACGTCGTGCGAACGGCACAACATGGACTGCCAAGATATTGTCCCGGTAGTACTGGCCCGTAACACGCCCTGCAACAAGATGTAAAGCCGTTCTTCCAGCAACGGTGATGCCTCCCCACACCATAACAGAACCACCCCCAATTCGATCATGTCTGATGACGTTAACGTCTTGGAAGCGCTCGTTTCGACGACGCCACACCCTCCTACGTCTGTCCAAAAAATCAACAGTGAACCTTGACTCATCTGAAAACATCACATTGCTCCAGCGTCGATTATCCCAGTGTTGACGATCCCTACACCAACGACGTCTTGTCTGAATGTGATGATCTCTCAAACAAGGGATCACGCGAGGACGTCGGGCGCGAAGGTGACCCCTATGCAGTCGATTCCGAATCGTCTGGCCACTCACTCTCACACCAGTGTCTGTTTGAAGACGAGCGTTGATCTGATTTGTGTATCACGGTATCTGGACCATAGCCTGCTTATGACAGACTGAGAAACATTCATCGTCCACGCCACAACCGCCTGTGTTCTGCCGATCTGTAGCATGCCAAGGGCACGTAACCTTTCATTTTGGGTAAGCCGACGCATATCAAAATTTGTTTTCAGGTCACTAAAACAATTAAATTGATGTTTCCACCCTGGAATTCAATGCCACAATGACTGTAACATTCAAAGTCAGAGTCGTGCAAATCTTGGGTTGGACCCCCATGATGATCCCAAGCATCACCTGCATTCCATGCGGTAGCTTTTGGTGCGTTTGGGCGTCACATGTAACTGGAAATGTTTCTTCTGTTAGGTTCTATAGTGACTTTTTTCGTAGTCATTTGCATATTTTAGTATTATGCCCCCAAAATCAAATATCCCCTACTTTTTTTGAATAGTATATTACAAGCGATGGTAAATGGCAGTTGTTTTTTTGCTAATCAACATTTGTTTAAATAAAAGCTCTTCACCTATGACACGGGTCTACTGACATTCGTGAATGTAATCCTTCAACACCAATGAATTTGTTAATCGATGCGCATATTGAGTTTGGGAAAAGTGTTAACGCTAATATCAGTTCATGTGTTTTTATTTTCAGATAAAGGAGACAAGGAGTTTATGGTATCATAGAGAGTTCCAGTTATCTTTGAAGACTTGTGATTGGCCATCCAGTTATCGCTGATAGTTAGTTTACAGTTCTTGGCCGGAAAGAAACGGGTTCGGTGTTAAATTCATTATAATTCACTCTCTAGAACATTTGGGCTTGTTTCATCATGTAGTTTAAACCGGTATCCTCACTAAAAGTCTATCAAATCACTTCTCTATGTAATGGTGTGTCCAAGACTTGTTAGCTTATGTTTCTTTACTGTAACATTTTGATAAAGATATTGATGGGGTTTGTTTGCAATTTTGATTTAACTATGGTTACATATCGCCAACGGTCATCAATTTATCTAAATAAACTTGTTATTGCCAAACTAGTATTTTTCTAAAGGAGGTGCATTAAACTGGACCTACAAAATGGCACAAATTTGTTCTTTGTATCAGCAACAGCATAATTGTCTTGATCAAGCAACAGTTTTTCAATGTAGGATTTGAATACCCGGAAATGAATAATGTGACAGTATTGTACATTATTAAAGGGTGGTCCAAGCATTCACTAGGTATGCAAATCAAGGGACAACGTGTGAAGAATTTTCTGATTTATCACCTACCTCACATGAGTAATGAAAGTTTGTATTTCTTTGGCACAACATAAAGTTTTAGGTTATTGTATAGGCGAAGGCAAGTCAGTCTTTCACGCTGAATTAACCAGTTTATTTACTTCCATATTTCAATTACATATTACAGACATATCTCCTGTTATGGGTCGGACGATGGCGGATGGTAGTTGTTCTTTGGGTAAGCTACATTTTATTTTAAATAAACGATCTTCACCATATTACAATATTTTCGTCAAACTACATAGAATAATTTCCGTCCTATATATCAGACTAATGTGGCCATGGGATAGGTCTAGTTGATGTTGACGGTGATAGTTGTGGATGAGCAGGACACACAGCATATTATACATGGTGATATTAATGTACAGGCAATTGTTATGCAATTGGTGAGGTAAGCATTAATATCAATATTTTCATTAATACAAAATTTCAAACATTATGAGTTTTATTTAAAACATAAAATGTCGTATAATAAAATAAAACCAAGTACGAACAATCCAAACCATTAGACAGAATTCAAAGTCCTAAAAAAATGTTATAGGCAAAATAGTGTAATCAGCAAATGGACTGTTACCCGTGTACAAAATACACGACAAACAGTGGTATAATGTAACACAATGAACCGAATTAGTAATGGTTGTTCATAGGAATTTCAGCGCGCTGTATCATGCGGCCTGCCATTGAGTCAACTGGTGTGGTTTCGAATCCCCGGTTGAACCATATGTTAATCCCGAAATACCTAGTTTGTGTCAATTGGACATTAACCGCCATTTCTCTCTCTCTCTCTTTCATAGGAATTTCACAGAAATTTCACGAATTGGGTTGGCTGATTTGGTTTTCGATGTTTTCCTTATTTTGAAACATTAGCAAAACACACATACTTGGTAATTACAACTTCTCTAGTTTGTCTTTGGCTATTGAAATGTGTCTGTTGGCATGCCAAAATACTGCCCGATGTTATAAAAAAAAATGTATAATTGTTGTACATTTTACAGGACAAACAATGTTAAGGCGCCGAATGATCAATATGATGATGATTACCGCGGATATAGGAGAAGACAGACAGGGTAGGTACCAAACTTTAATTATTTCTAAAATATTCCTACAATTTATAAATAATTCAAATTAAATTCCGTGTTATATACTTAATTATAAAATAATTTACTTTCAACAAATCATACTTAAGCTGCAAGCTGTGATTTTCTAGTCGCAAAACAATACAGCATGATGGTAGGAAACATCCGTTTGTAATTTTCGAAAACGTTTCAGATTTGCCGAAATATTTATCGTGTTGTACAGATGGGCAAATTTTCAACTATGTCCTTTTTTCAAACGATATTATTCATGTGGACAATTTAATTGAAATGGTTTACCTTTTTTCCAACAGTGATTTGGATGGATGTCAAGCGGTCGTTTATGGTTCCGGGAACTCGACTTGGAAATGGAAGTTGAATAGGGAAATTCTAGATTTAGCAATAACAGGTTTATGTGTGTATAAATTTTCTAAATTTTCATGGGTCCATCGAAAGGACATTTGGGCTTGTTTACTCCTGTAGTTTAAACCGATATTCTGACTAAAAGTCCATCAAATCATTGTTTGCTCATGTTTCTTAACTGTAAATTTTGATTCAAATATTGATGTGGTTTGTTTGCAATTTGGATTTTATTATTGTCTAAATAAGCTTGTTATTGCCAAACTAGTATTTTTCTAATCAAGTCATCTACAGAGGTCTTCTATTATTAGTTTTCATTTATATTATATGCATGATTGTTTATCTTTTATTTATATTATATACATGATTATGTTTATTTAGAATGTAAGGTCAATAGTGAGTAAACACTTCCAGTTGATCAGGGCACATGGAAAATCCTACCTCCCCCTTCCTAAATGGGAGTTAGGGTTGGGTAGCCGCTCTCAGCACCGACCATTGTCTACAGCTGTCCACTGTTATAATTTTTCATTCATATTATATGCATGATTGTTTATTTAAAATGTAAGGTCAGTAGTGAGTAAATACTTCTGGTTGATTTGAGCACTTTTGAAAATCCTACCACCTCCTTCGTAAATGGTAGTTAGAGTTAGGTAGCCGGCTTTCAATACTGACCACTGATGTCAGAAACGCCTACAAAGATCCGAATCCTTAATTTAGGGTAACATAATAGTTTCTATGACGGTTAGGTCAACATTCAAAATTTTTCATTGTCTTTACTTGGGATTCTTAATGAGGTAAAATTACAATTCTTTCGAAACTTTCGACCGAGCAACAGGATTTATAGGGGTAAAAAGATGTTACCTTTTCATATTTGTATTGTTTTCGAGGGGAGATTTTTATTAAGGTTTATTTCTGTAATTCTCTCATATTACTCAAATAATTACCTTAAAATATTATCTTTCAAGACTGTAGGCTTTTCTGACAGAATATTTGAATGTTTTTGGAAACAAAATATCCATTCAAAGCGCCATTATAAATAAACGTTTCATTTAGTTTTTATGCACCCATAGTTTCAGGCCAAAGGTTTAAATTCTTTCTTTTTTTTCGCGTTCAAAACTTAGAACATCATTTAACTTTATGTGATTTTACCTGAGGTCAAATAACGATTATTTCAAAATGTGACACACCAACATAACTTTGTGTGTGAGAAATGGAATGTTATGTCAGACGCATAAGATGTTTTAATTTATATTTGTATATACTATAATATGATATCAGTCACTAGAGATTGCCTACAAAGATTCACTGTTTATATTAATGTCAGTGTGTCAGGGTAAAATAATACTTTATAAGGACATAGAATGAAGTCGAAATTCAAATAATCCATCTGTTGAATAGATTATATTATTTCTTAATCAATTATTTACTTATAGATAAGAGATTATGATTTGTATTTCCCCAATTATTATACATTAAGTTATTTTTATAGGCCTATATTAAACAATAATTAGATATTTTCATATGCCCATATTTTATGTTGCAGAGCAAAATTCTAAATTTTCCATTTTTCTAAACTTGGAATGTAAACCGTTATGGGAATTTGAATGGGGTCAATATTGATTCGAAATTTTCGACATACAAACATGAAGTGATGTGGGGGGAGGTGAGATGTATTATGTCTGTCCGTCCGTCATGCTACAGGTCCAAAATGTGAATTTTCCCTTTTCTCTAAACTTGAAACATACTTGTTTATGGTAATTTGAATGGGGCCAATTATTTTCGAAATTTTCGACATACAAATAATTTAAGGGGAAGGAGGTGGGGCGTTTATATTTTTGTTCTTTTTTTACCTTTACCCACATATTTTAAAATATTGTTTAATGTGGGCCAACTGTTAAATTCATCAGTTGAAATAGATTATATTATTTCTTAATCAATTTTTTTTTTGAAATGAAGTTGTAGGACTGATGTCTACTCTTATTATTGGTCAGTTACATTAAATGCATTATTATGTTTAATTACATAATGTAAGGTCAACCGTGAGTAAACACTTCCGGTTGATCAGAGTTAGGGTTGGGTAGCTGGCTCTCAACACTCTACCGCTGATGTCAGAAACGCCTACAAAGAACAGTAGGTTTAACTTCGGGTAACATAATCCTTTATTAGGACGTTAGGTGAACATTCAAAATTTTTTCATTGTCTATACTTGAGACATAAAACCTTATGGGATTCTGAATGAGGTCAAATTACTATTCTTTCGAAACTTTCCACAGAGCAGCAGGATTTGATGTTACCTTTTCAGGGGGAGGTTTTGATTAAGGTTAATTATTTCTGTAATTCTCTTATATTACTTAAATAATTACCTTAGAATAATATCTTTGAAGACTGTAGGCTTTTCTGAGGTCAAATAACG
Organism: Patella ulyssiponensis; assembly: GCA_963678685.1. Taxonomy (NCBI): domain Eukaryota; kingdom Metazoa; phylum Mollusca; class Gastropoda; family Patellidae; genus Patella; species Patella ulyssiponensis. The sequence continues at coordinate 46,095,195 of OY783225.1, read as the reverse complement.
ATTATTTCAAAACTGGACATACCCATATTATTTTGTGTTGGAGAAATAGGATGTCATGTCAGACCCATGTTTTAATTTATATTTGTATATACTTTAATATGATATCAGTCACTAGAGATTGCCTACAAAGATTCACTGTTTATATTAATGTCAGTGTGTTAGGGTAAAATAATACCCTATAAGGACATAGAATGTAAGTCGAAATTCAAATAATCCATCTGTTGAATAGATTGTATTATTTCTTAATCAATTATTTACCTATACATAAGAGATTATGATTTGTATTTCCCCAATTATTATACATTATTTAGTTATTTTTATAGGCCTATATTAAACAATAATTAGATATTTTCATATGCCCATATTTTATATTACAGAACAAAATTCGAAATTTTCCATTTTTCTAAACTTGGAATGTAAACCGTTATGGGAATTTGAATGGGGTTAATATTGATTCGAAATTTTCGACATACAAACATGAAGTGATGTGGGGGGAGGGGAGATGTATTATGTCTGTCCGTCCGTCATGCTACAGGTCCAAAATGTAAATTTTCCCTTTTCTCTAAACTTGAAACATACTTGCTTATGGTAATTTGAATGGGGCCAATTATTTTCGAAATTTTTGACATACAAATAATTTAAGGGGAAGGTGGTGGGGCGTTTATATTTTTATTCTTTTTTTACCTTTACCCACATATTTTAAAATTGTTTAATGTGGGCCAACTGTTAAATTCATCAGTCGAAATAGATTATATTATTTCTTAATCAATTTTTTTTTTGAAATGAAGTTGTAGGACTGATGTCTACTCTTATTATTGGTCAGTTACATTAAATGCATTATTATGTTTAATTACATAATGTAAGGTCAACCGTGAGTAAACACTTCCGGTTGATCAGAGTTAGGGTTGGGTAGCTGGCTCTCAACACTCTACCGCTGATGTCAGAAACGCCTACAAAGAACAGTAGGTTTAACTTCGGGTAACATAATACTTTATTAGGACGTTAGGTGAACATTCAAAATTTTTTCATTGTCTATACTTGAGACATAAAACCTTATGGGATTCTGAATGAGGTCAAATTACTATTCTTTTGAAACTTTCCACAGAGCAGCAGGATTTGATGTTACCTTTTCAGGGGGAGGTTTTGATTAAGGTTAATTATTTCTGTAATTCTCTTATATTACTTAAATAATTACCTTAGAATAATATCTTTGAAGACTGTAGGCTTTTCTGAGGTCAAATAACGATTATTTCAAAACTGGACATACCCATATTATTTTGTGTTGGAGAAATAGGATGTCATGTCAGACGCATGTTTTAATTTATATTTGTATATACTTTAATATGATATCAGTCACTAGAGATTGCCTACAAAGATTCACTGTTTATATTAATGTCAGTGTGTTAGGGTAAAATAATACTTTATTATTCATCAGTTGAAATAAGGTTTATTTCTGTAATTCTCTTATATTACTCAAATAATTACCTTAAAATATTCTCTCTTGAAGACTGTAGGCTTGTCTGACAGAATATTTAATGTTTTTTGGAAACAAAATATTCACTCAATACGCCATTATAAATAAACAAATTTTAATGCAAAGGGAGGGATAAATATGTTGCCTTCCCATATTTTAAATCAAATATCCCATGATACTACTTATTATACATGTTGGAATCATTTAGTTATCATTTTAGGCCAAAGGTTAAAATTTAGAACATCAAAAAATTTGTGATTTTACATGAGGTCAAATAACGATTATTTCAAAATTGGACACACCAACATGATTTTGTGTTGTAGAAATGGGATGTTATGTCAGGCGTATAAGATGTTTTAATTTATATTTGTATATATTATAATATGATATCAGTCACTAGAGATGACCTACAAAGATATTAGGGCAATATCATTGGCATGTGACTTTTCTTTATTGTAATGATATCTCTTATGTTCAATTAATGCACATTATATTGGTTGCTTTACGGGAATTAGAATGGGTCAAAACTATTGAGAAATTTTCGACATACCAACATTACATGTAATCGCGGGTGCTGGATGGATATGTTTCTGAGGGAAACTGCATTTCAAAGCTTTTAAAATAATGTTTAATATAGACCAACTGATAATTTATCAGTTAAGAGATGATATTATTGTTTCTTTAATCAATTAAATACTCATAGCTGTAGTAAAGAATCATTTACAAATAAAATATTTCACCAACGCTGTGGTTTGCATCTGATTGAGTGGGGGAACATCAGCCTTGTAATTTTGCTGTGAAAAAAACAAGCCCGTGGTAAATGAAAAATGAGCTGCAGAATAAGCTTCTGAAATCCATGTTCAGGGATATTCCAGCTGCAAAGTGTTTCATTTTGTTCTTCCCGAACTAGGAATATCTCCATATTGGCTCCCAAGATGCTGTAGGCAGTGTGCGCGCACTCTCTCATAGGGCCTGCCATTGAGTCAACTGGCGTGGTTTCGAATCCCGGGTTGTACGTGGCAAAGAGTAGGGTCGCCTGTCAACCTCGTGGGTTTTCTTTGGGTACTTCGGTTTCCTCCCACTGCTAAAGACCCCTGGGAAGAGTTTATTTCGTCTTAAATATTTAATATCATTCGTGCTCATCGTTTTCTGGTATGATCACAGCCTCAATATTGATTTAAATTGACAAATTGTTCGTGTTTTCAAGGTCGAAGACTTTGGATGATATTGAGTTAGAGGCTGAGCTACTTTAAGTTCGGGACTGGGGATCACGTGGCTAAGTGGGTAAGGCGCTAGTTCGCTAGCCTGGAGGTCGGGTGTTCGATCACTGCATTGGCCTAGAAAGCTAATCTCGATTTATCAGCGTGGTTTCCCTTTGCCAGTGATGCAGAACGGAGGGCCTGATGAGGACAACTGTCTAATCGTTCAGATGGGACAAAAAACTGAGATCCCATGTACACATTGGCGTGCACACAAAAGATCCCTTGGCAGTTGGAATTCGATATAAGAGCAGGCCGGAGCGCCGCTGCCCGGGCAAATTTCCCCCGTAGCACACTATATGGCATATGCCCGTCTTCCATTAGCCCAGGTTAGGCACAGAAGAGTAGGATGTCAAAACCATTTCATTTCAAGTTCGGGAGTAACCGTTGTCTTCAATACAAGGGACATTTCAGTATCAAGGCACACAAGACATGAGCAATTCACCATTCCATAGTGGAAGGCGTGGTCTTTACTATATAATAATAAGTCTTTACACTAAAATAGTAAATGGGTGCTGCGATGACCCAATGAGTAAGACGTTGGCTAACCAGTGCTATATTCACTAACACAAGATGCAAGAACATTCATTGCATATTCCTTTGTCATTACGCTTTAAACAGAGCTCCAAATTGGTACCAAATATTTCTATATTACTTCATGACTCACGATTTCATAATACCCAATTGGTCATTGCATTGCAGAATGTTGCATAAAAAGTAATTGCATGACAAACGAGGCTATCTAAATGGATACAATACCTTAAATCACTGTCCAAAGTTTTAGAGAAGACCCCAGATTAAACGAAGCGCTTTCATGTTGCTGGCCATTCTAACCAAAGAGTAAAGCAACTTCCAATTTTCCGATCGTTTTGTAACCGAAATGCCACTCTATTCCGACCTGAATTCCAACCACCCGATCAGACTGTAGTAGCTGCATTCACAAATAATAATGAAGCGCGAAAAATGTGACACAAAGTAGAGTGGCTCCAGACAAAATGTTTTAATTAATCGTCAATTTAGTAAAAAAAATTTTTATAGATTTCGGGCACTTTAATTTTGCGAACCAGATGAATTATTATTTTGTTGTTTTTATTTTACCTGTATGCCCGAAAAGTTTTGGAAAAAAGGGTTTGCCCCTGAAAATGACGGAAAATTTCAATTTTAAAACTGATTTTGCGATATTGGCTTATTATGGTATTATAAACATTTGAAGGAAGAAATACGACTTTAACGTGCCTATAAATGCGACTTATTTTAATTTTTAAGATTATCACGCCATTATGGGCACCCTATTCATTCGTGGGCCGTGGGCGCCTAACTAATCTCACTATCATTATATTATGGGCGCCCATGATCTCGTCATTATGGGCACAAACACCGGGATGACGTACCCCACAAATCATACAGTTTGAATTTGATTATTTCGCCGTTTTGGGCGCCCAGTTCATTTGTGGGCTCCTGACCAATATTACTAGCATTATATTATGTGGCCCATGGTCTCAACATTATGGGTGCACCTCTGGAATGAGGCACCACATAAATCATGCCGTTTTGGCCGCCCCGTTGATCATTACGCACTATGTGCAGCCCAACATTATAATAGTAAGTGCAGGAGGACAGCACTACACACAAACAAAAATCTACAAGATAAACCTGCGTACAAGACGTCAAACAATTTCAACCATAAGGGCGATAATCGGGATAGAATCTCGGAAAAAGCTTAAATAATAAGTGTAGTGAGCAAACAGGAGTAAAGCCCGACAACGTGAACATTCTGCAGTACTAAGGGCTAAAACTCTACTGTAATATATATAGTAAGTACAGGGTGACCACACTACACGCAAAACAAAAATTGTGGGCGCCTCTCCGGAATAAGGCAACCCGCAGATCAAGCCGTTTTGGAGCACCCAATTCATTCGTGAGCGCCTAACTAATCCCACTAGCATTATATTATGGGCACCCCTCCTCGATGAGGCACGACACAGATCATGCAGTTTGAATTTTAATGATCATCACGCCGTTTTAAGCACCAAATTCAATCATGGGTGCCTAACCAATCTCGCTAGCATTATATTATGGGAACCCATGATCTCGTCATTATGGGCGCCCCTCCAGGATGAGGCACCCCTTAAATCATAACGTTTGAATTTAAAAATTTATCACGCCGTTTTGGGCACCCAATTCATTCGTGGACGCCTAGCCAATCTCACTAGCATTATATATGGGGGCCCATGATCTCGAAATTATGTGGTCCCCATAGGGATGAGGCACCCTACAAATCATGACGTTTTGGACGCCCAATTGATCAAGTCGTGTGTGCCAAACAAACCTGATTCGGCATTATGCACTATGTGCAGCCCAACATTATAAGGCGTCTGACCAATCATATCATTATGGGTCGCCCCTCTGGGATAAGGCACCCATACTGATCAAGGCATTTTTGGCGCACATAAGACAAAGTAACATTAGTTGGGCGCCAATCTCGTCGTGGGCACCCCCCGAGCATATAAGATGAAAGGAAAGTATAGGTAAGCCTGGAAAAAGAAATTGAAATCTTTGAAAAGTTGAAAATCTTCATTCATTTATTGCCTTGCCTAGCCCAATTACAGTAATTTACAATGAATGTTTTTTTTCAAAAATCCCCATTTTTTTCCACCAGGCTTACCTAAATTTCGTTTCATCTTATATGCCCGAGTTCGTAAATTTCAATAAAGTCGGGCAATTCGGTTAGAAGAGGGGGACGTATTTTTTAACAGCGTGTTGTGTCGCTCATACTGGTTCTAGTGAGGTAAGCAAGGTCTTATTTTCTCATCAAGATGTTCAGTTATATTGGTCAGGCGTTCACAGGGAATGACACGCGACCGTTTAGCAGTGAAAAGTTGCCCAGTAAAATTGACCGAACACAAGTTGGCCACCTATTCGGCTAGCGACCGATTCGACCGATCCAGCTGGCAACCTGTTCATTGGCAACCTATTCAGAATAAAGACAACACAGTCGCCCAAACCTATCTATGTTTATCAACCAATAAAATCCAACGTTACCTCTATCAAAGGAAAGTAGAATATATATTATATTTTTATCCATTCCTTTAGCTCAGAATAGAGATGTAATTTCGCATTATCTTACAAAATTCTGTACATCCAACTCAATTTAAATGTCGAACAACATATTATAATGGATGACAAATAGACGAAGGAATTTAATACAGATTGTGTATGATTATGTATGAGAGTAAAGGATCAGCTTGTATTGGATGAATAGTTTGATTTATTGAAATATTAACTGGTTTATGATTATATTTTCAGACAGCTTTCAAGATGTATTCTATTCACAGACAAAAGTCTTTTACATTCCGAATCTCAGGAGGTTAGTTACAATTCTATATAGTTCCTTTACTCATTTAGAGTTTGCTTATAGATCCACTGAACACTTTAACCCACATGGTTTACATCATTTTCTCTTGGATATAAACCTGTACACTTTTTCCCATTTGCTCATTCATATTCACAAACATATTATATAACCATATGAGGTTTTCTTGATATTCTCTAACATTTTTACCCCTACTCTTCCTCGGATGAACTCAAGCATGCTCATGAACACAGTATTATGGTATAGGGTTTACTTGGATGTGAAGTCCTAAGGATGATTTATTCTCTGCTATGCATAACCGTGAAGCAAAGCTTTACTTAAGAACCTAAGCTAAGATAGACTAAGCAAGCAGAAAAATTCTGTCAATTGTAGTGAGCAAAGCTGACCTAAACTGGTCTTGCCAAGTTGTTAGATGGATCAATGGTCTTGTTGCTGTTTGGCTGCATTGTTTTGAGCTTTGCTCGAAAATTGATCTGCGAGCATGTTTCAACATTAAAACTTTTGCCACAAAGTTAGGCTTTAAGGCGCTTGAAGGTCTTCAAAGAAAATTCCTTGCTTCAATTAGCTGAGTATATCTGCCTTTACTCTTTTCACATTTATTTATGCATGCTCACATTATTAATCGTTGGGTTTTGAGGCGCTTTAAGGTTTGAGAAGAAAATTACTCTCTTCACTTAGTGGAGTATTAATCCGCCTGAACGCTTTTCAGATTTATTCATGTATTCTCATAAACTCATTACTAATCATATAAGGTTTACTTGAATATCTCGAAGATTTTGGCTGAGAGATCCATGTCTGAACTAAATTCACATTGCTATCATTTGTTTCAGTTGAATTGTGAAAAGTCTTCTTAATGTATGATGGATTTGTTGAATATTTCAGTTACACTGAAAAAAAACTTGTGTTGAAACAACACAAACTTGTGTTGTTTTCAACACAAGTTGGGTGTTACTATTTAACAACACAAACTTGTGTTGAAACAACACAAACTTGTGTTAAATGCTGAAACAACACAAGACTTGTGTTAAAATTTGTCAAACAACACAAGTTTGTGTTGAAACTTGTGTGAAAATCTACACAATACTTGTGTTGAAAGTTCCGAAACTTGTGTTGAAATTTCTGAAACTTGTGTTGAAACTTGTGTTGAAATTTCTGAAACTTGTGTTGAAATTGCTGAAACTTGTGTTGAAATTTCTGAAACTTGTGTGGTTTCATATACAAACTTGTGTATAACCATTAACAAAAACTTATGTTGTTTTTCCCCCAATTTATATCCAATATAGCAACCTTTCCCATGCAGCATCCCTCCTTTTGCTCTGTTTAATCTGCAAAGTTTGATAAATGAGGTAACAATAATTTTTTTTTGTTAAACTATTATTTATTCATAAAATGATATTTGGAATGTTAACAGAAAAATAATATTAAAGTGCACATAAAATGTCCCTAAAGATTTCTCTATGTGAGCAGTCCATGGTGTTTTTATCCACTTTACGGCAAATTCACATCAATCCGACTAAAATTAAATCAGCTATCTTCATTCAAAGTCGTAAAAATGGACCTCCCGTAAAAACGACTTTGCCAATTATTGAAAACACTCTTAATCCCCTCAGACGCCAGTGACGTCACAGTGACCGAATGCATATTCGGAATGTTTATTCCTTAATTACCTATATACAGCCGACGTGTGTATTCATTAACGCCTGACTGATTCCTTAATCCCCCTAATTAAATAAAACAATTGACTACGGAATAATTTGTTTTATAATTCAATTTAATTCAAGATCCAATTTAGAATTTGTTTCATAATGTACGGTCGTTCTGTTTTCTCACGGCAGCGATTTTAATACACTCTACCATCGTGCACAGTCTAAACGATTCGAGATACATATTCGTCAGAAGTTTATTGTTCGAATTTAGAATCTGTTTCATTATGTACGGTCGTTCTGTTTACTCACGGCAGCGATTTTAATACAATCTAGCATCGTGTGCAGTCCAAACGATTCGAGATACATTTTCGTCAGAAGAGTATCGTCGTTCTAATTTAGAATTTGTTTCATAATGTACGGTCGTCCATTTTCACACGGCAGCGATGTCATGCACTCTCCTATGTGTGCAGTCCCATCTATTCGAGATACATTTTCGTCAGAAGAGTATTGCGGTTAGAATTTCCCCGAGTAAAAGAGTATAGGAGTAAAAAGATGTGGTCACGCAAAATAAAACGTCAAACATGATTGCAACGTGATTTGTAAATGACGATCCGTTATCGACGTACGGCGCCTTTATTTCTGCTTGCGAATTTGACTTTATTACTCTGAAATAGACCGTAAAAATGAAATACGAAAAAATATCTCTATATACGTTAGAATTAACAGATTGAGAAGGATCACCTAACTATCTATGTGTATCGCAAGTGTAGTGTCGCTAATACCTGTCATTAATCAATCAGACTAAATTTGAACAGTGATTGGACTGCACACGATGCCGTGAGAAAACAGAACGGCCGTACATAATGAAAATTTTTAAATGGATCTTGAATTAAAATGTATTACAAAACAAATTATTCCGTAGTCAATTGTTTTATTTAATTAGGGGGATTAAGGAATAAGTCAGGCGTTAATAAATACACACGCCGGGTGTCTATAGGTACTTAAGCAATCGTTCGTAAAATGTTTACTGCACATCACTGTTGTGACTGTAGGTTGCCAATCAGGATTTGAATTGTTTACAAACGCATTCCAATTTTTCCGTACGATTTCATCCTTCGGAAATTTATAAAACGCAAGTACATTATTCGCCTTTCCCTTGCTGGAATTTCCACAACTCTCAATAACACAACGGTAATATGGCATCTTGAAATACATTCGGTAATATTCTACTCACAAATATATAATCTATTACAACTCAAGACGAGAAAGGTCGGCTTTTGAAAATGCTTTGACTGATATAGTGATATGAAACTTACATGTAAATAATTACCCGTTAATGATTACCCCAGTCAAATGTTTATTGGACCGACAAATACACACGTGTCAACTGGCTGTGTGATATATTGTATAGATGATGTGTATACTATGTGTAGTGCCTGTGACGTCACCAGCCAATCAACCAGATTAAGGTTGTAATTGAAAATTTGAAAACCGTTTTTGGCAGTCGGATACTAAAACGTAAATATCTGAATTAATTTTAATCAGATTAGTTTGAACTTGTCGTAAAATGGATTTTGTAACCTTTGAGTACCCGTACGTAAAGATTTTCTGAATCATTTGATGTGGTCTTTAATAAAATTGTGTTAAATAATGACCCCCCCTCCCCCCAATCACAAACTATAAAATAGCTATTTAAATTTTTCTTTACTCATCAACAAGTACTAAGCATATAAAGACAGTGTCCCAACCCCATACCCCAAAATATATAATTCAAATATATTTAAATTTAATAAGATATATACCAAACACTAATAAGATAAATTATCCACTAATTTGAATTACTTTCAAAAAGTGAAAAGTGTTGTAAGTCGAATTACAAGTGATTAGTGAGTAATCTAGAAATAACTAGCATACACAGAAAATTAACAAAAGAAAAATGACCTATTTTACAGGAGTAATAAAATGGTGTAGAACTCTTTCCTCATTAGGAAAACAAACCCCAAACAAAATGAATATTTTGTACATATAAGGAGCAAAGCATCAAGATTGCAGGATTGAAATATAAAAATATCAGAGACAATGGCAAATATTGAATAATATGTACAAAATATTTATATACAATTACAAATCATAAGCAATGGGAAGCCACAGTGAGAATAAGGCGTTGGCCGAGAAATTTCAACTGGAGTTCCAAGCATAGTTCCTCCATGTCAGTAGTGTAGGACGTGGGAAGGGACAATATATAGTTGTTTGGATAGAACAAAAAACCTCAATCTAATGTACACATTGCCGTGCATTATAAAGAGATAGAAATGAGGTTAAAAAATGAAATGAAATAGGGTTTAACGTCCTACTCTTTTGCACATACCCTGGGCTAATGGAAGACGGCATACGCCATACAGTGTCAATGAGGGAAATTTTGCCCGGCCTACTCTAATATCGAATTCCAACTGCCAAGGGATCTTTTACGTGCACTCCAATGCGTACACGGGACCTCAGTTTTTCATCCCATCCAAATGACTAGGCAGCTATCCTTGTCAGGCCCTCCTTCTGCATCACTGACAAGGGAAAATCACGCCGGAAAATCGAAATGAACTTTCTTGGCCAATGCAGAGATCGAACACCCGACCTCCAGGCTAGCGAACCAGCGCCTTTATCCATTTGGCCACCGTGACCCCCAGACATGAGGTTAAGCGTCCACTTGACACAAACTGGGTCAAATGGGTACAAGCCCGGATCAAAGCCACTTCGACTGTGTTCACTTTAAAGTACCCTTGACAATTGACATATTTGACTCAATGCCAGACCTCCTGATCCAATGTGTGCCTGTTAACCATTCGACCCCCTGAGTTCCCTTTAATGAACCCTTGACAGTTGAAATATTTGATATAAGAGTAGACTGTAAGGCAGAATCGCCCTAATAACACAGAAAAGTGGGATATTAAACCTTATTTCATTTCATAAGCAAGGAAAAGTCACCTTAATGTAGATCAAGGTTTTTTGCAATTCTGGGTATATCTGATCTACATTTGGTTTCTAGATAATGCCTATTAAATACTTTTATGATTTCCGACCAAATTTTTAGTGATTTATATGTCACTCTACTTTCTATATTATAGAAATTAATAAGGGAATTAAAATCTAATTGTGTTTTCGAAGAATACTTAACATTAAAAACAAAAAATAAATATTTAAAAATTGGGTCAAATGCATTATTTTCCAGAATTAAAAAATAAATTGATGCTTGGTTTTTCTTGTTTTTATCATTCATTGAATTCTCCTCCGAGGGTGCTTCAGCCTAAAAAATAAAAAGTGGGAAATAAGAATACTTTCTATATGGTTCATAATGTTTAAATAAATTCATTCATTTTGCCACATCGAGACTTAAGTTTCTATTTTGTTTCAACTTTGCGTAACACTCCTTATGTCTTGTCCAGTTACAGGCCCAGACAAAATATAATGCTCAAATGAAATGGGTTCGAGTCATAGAAAGAGAGAAATGGGGTTTAACATCCACTTGACACAAACTAGGTCATTTTGGGACCAACATACGGTTTAATTTTATTTCAATAATTCGCTTGCGCTGAGGGGTCATTAGGAGTGAGAGCAACCGGAGGACCCGCAGCTTTATGATACAGCACGCATGTCCTAACCATCCGGCCATCCAACCAGCAATTCACCCCCACCCCCTTAGAAGTCACAAAAAGGCCTTGAGATTTTGGACTGAAATTTTGCACGGTACCGTGACCCTAAGGCATACTCTTGTATCAAATTCCAATTGCCAGAGAATCTTTTACATGCATGCCAATGTGTACACAGGACCATGTTTTGTTGTTCAATCTGAACAACTAGACGAATGTCCTTGTCAGGCCCTCCATCCTGAATTTTCTATGTCAACATTGGGAGCAAACCTGCAGCCTTAAAATATGCGGGCCAGTGTCTTACCCACCTCGACTCTCCACAAATGAGACAGTCATATGAGACAGTCATATGTGCACATACATGTATGTGTATACTTTTACTATACTAAATTGAATTTTATATTTCAAAATAATAATCTGAAATGGAGGCTAATGTCACCTCCGCTCCAACCGGGCTATATTGTGTCAAACACATTTAATGGTGAGATTTCAAATTACCATAACAGCAATCTTTTCTATTAGAATTGAACACTCACCCTCCAAAAACCTCATTTTTTCAGCTCTTTCTTCTCCCATATTTGTTTTTTTTTTCTTATTTCATTATATGATGTTTTATTTGCTATGGCATCTAATATGGAAACTGAAAAATATGAATATGTGACATGTAATTAATTGTTTAAGATATCTTACCATATACAAACTGTGTGATATGAAATTGAAACTAAAATATCTACGGTATCCAAAACCATTTGAATCCTGAAGATTTTACATAAGCCGTGAAAATATATTTTAATAACCCTTGTTTGTCATTTGACTGGACTGTCACAGTAATTAGACGATAGCCATGTGGCTGAGTGAGTAAGGTGCTGGTTTCTATTCTGGAGGTGACGGGTTTGCTCTCAGTTTTTCCTGAGAAAGTGCATTTGGATTGTTCGATGGAACAAAAAACCTGCAGTCCCATTGGCGTGCATGTAACCCTATAGCATGGTATGGCCTTATATTTTTGTTCTGGGTATGCCCCATTGTTGGTTTTTAGAAAATACAGACTTTTCTAATAAAGCTGTGGACACACCAGAATGATGTGTTCAAATTATTTGCCCAATTCAATTGGCGCATAATTGCAGCCGATTGAGTGGATACTCCAGGCCTAGTGGTCTAGAGTGCCGCGCTTCGACCTGTAGCTGGCCAGTCACCTCTGGCTTGCGGCGGTGGTTTCGAGCCCTGGTGTGAGCGCATCTGGCATGGAGATAGGGGCGCCTTCTCAACCTTGTGGGTTTCCTCCGGGTAGTGCTGATATCAAGTAAAATTTTATGCATCGATGCATCGGACGCAAACATCGATACTCGCATCGATGCATCGGGAATTTTTTGCCGCCATTTTGTTTTTCAAAAATTACAGAAATAATATGATGGAAACATAGATTTCCTCAACATTATCATTATTATAGAAATGTTGATTATTTGAATAATTTATTTCCACAATATGCTTCTAATATCTTTCGATTCTTGCCCGTTTCAAAAAGTAAGACTAAATTGTTTTAACACTAGCGTTAAAAACCGGCCGGAAAATATTTTCCTACTGGCACAGTTTTAAGTTCGTTGGGCTAAGAACCGATGTAGTGAACTGTGAATTTGACCTCGGGGTCGAAGGGCATGATAGTCAGGGGAAGTAACCTAAAAAGACATTTCTAGTAGTCACTGGGAAATCGAGACAAACATAACGGAAGCGTAACGTAAAAAGGTGAAGCTGGGCTAGCCTAATGATACTACGTGCGGGATTCAATGAATTATTCCGTTACATGTATTAGTTTTATTTTGAATTAATAAAAACAAACGTATGGAAAATGTGTCATTAATTCTAGTGGACGAATTGTGAACTCCTCAGACACTTAAAGGTGATTATTAGTATTTTTTGCCGATGCATCGATAATACGAAAAAAGGCCGAGAATCGCATCGCCGTCGGCCGAATCGATGCATCGGCGATGCATCGATACTTGATATCAGCACTACCTCCGGGCACTCCGGTTTCCTCCCACTGCTAAAGGCCCCTACGTGCGAGCGAATTATTGAAATAAAATTAAACCATAAGTTAGTCCCGAAATGACCTAGTTTGTGTTGAGTAGTTATTAAACCCCATTTCTCTCTCTCTCTCCCTCGTCAGATTCACCACTCATTTACATTACCTTTACGTCACATGATTTAACATTTGTCTTCAAAAAATTCATGTGACTTCTTGATATGAATGTGTGCTTATTGGCTAAGGAATTCAAAAACCAGACGAATGCTTCAACAAAGCGGACACACCAATCAAATATATCAAACCTGTTTGATTTGGGCGAATGTCAGTGTACACACTATGTGAATTTTAGGGCTGATTGATTCAGCAGAATCCTTCTGCTAGTGTGTCCAGCGCTGCCGATTTACGTTTATACTTATGCAAATATCATATTTGAAATAGACCATTCTGTTATGTGATTCACTTGAATGTGACTAGGAATAAGGTTGCCTGACCAGCCTTGTGTGTTTTCTCCAGAAATGCTGGTTTCCTCCCTTTGCTGAATACCCCTACGTGCAAGCAAATCTTTCAACTAAAATTGAACCATATTTTAGTCTTAAAATTACCTGGCGCCAGTAAGTTTAAAGGATTAATGCAACAAACACTACCAACAACTCCAAAGTTTATGCCGAATTAATATAAACACAACATACACAATGATCAGTGCTCAGGAAACTGGCGGAAATGGAAGACCTGTCCTACTTGATTCTAGGATATATATCATGCATGGGCCAACTTGATTCGACCAATTTAATACAAGGACATGTATATCGCACAGTTCTGTTAAGTGAACTTAAAACCCGATTTTCTCTCTCTCTTGACTGGATATTACTCTACTGATAGTGATATTATTAAAAAAAATATATTAAAAGAAAATGAAATTGTTACCAGTTTTTCTTTGTGGAGTAGGCCTATATGCTAACATCAATGACTGAAAACAAACAAACGAAATTATAGAAAAACTTCAGACGACAGGTGTTAGTTTCTGAATCCGTACGTCTAATATATTACACATTGATTAATATAAAAATAAATGGCTGATTTGTTTGTTGTTTTTTTTTTTCTTTTACACAGATAAGATTACATTTCAATTAAACTAGTACAAAAGTTAGTATCTAGCTTATAGTCCCTGCCTGATAGCTGATATACACGTATTTCTCATTTTGCCCGAAACAAAGATGGCTGCCGGGGCGAGCGAGCATGGAGGTGTATATATTGATGCGAGTATAAAATGAAGAGAGATTCTTACCTGCTGGTCCCAGTTGGGGTTGTTTTTTGCAATTACAACAAGTATTTGAACAATGGTGTAGCGCCGAATAATATTAATAGAGCACGTTTTCAGAAAAAACTACTTTAAGACAAATTCGTTAGACTGCTGAATCGTTGTCCGCCATTTTCAAACACACACTTCCGGTTTAATTGTTCTGAGTTAGTCTCTAACATCCAGAAAAAATATCCTACGAATAACGTACGTTGAAGATTACGAGGTTCTAGAACAAGTCTTGGTCTGACTTGTTTGTTTTAAATTATTAGTAATATACATAGAAACAATAAATCGATGCTAAATTAAATATTCGGTTTTATTTTTTTTTTAAATTTGACAAACCTGCGGTCTTGTATTCTGTGTGACAATTATATTTTTAAAAATATCACTCTCGGTTGACACTACTACGAAACATGGCGTCCTACAGTTAAATGTCTAACTGAATGTCGCTGGTAAAATATCAAATAGAGTATATATAACTTAGAGAACCATTGTATCAATAAATCAATTATGAGACAAATCTGGAAGATTAATTAAATTTGATTGGTTACTGTTTAGTTTCAATATACTGTCCAATTTCGATTACATCAACCAATTACATTAGGCCTACTAAGAGTTTTACTCATTGTTTTCCAATGCACATTGAATCAATTTTGACAAACACAAGGGTGCTGAAAATCACATGTACACTATATATTCCTTTGATATATCAGTTTATTGGATCAATAAAAAAATACAACCAGACATTTCATCTTTACAGACAACTTAACACCAATTAACATTCATGTCTGCCTGGCAATTGTCTGATTAATTACTGTAGTGCTCACACTCTTCTAGTGAAGAACAGCATGTAATTTTCGGGATTTGAATTAAGCCCTTTATTTTATTACTTTTCTTAAACTTGTGAACTCCCGAATTCTGACTTTGTAAACAAAAAAAAAAGAAAAAACCGTTGGTTGACGATAGGCCTACACAATACTTGTGTTACTGATATGAAAACACACAAGATTTTTACAAATCTACACAAGTTTGTGTTAATGCAATGCAAAACAACACAAACTTGTGTAGATTAGTTTTAACACAAGTACTTGTGTTGAGATCCAACACAAGTTTTTTTTCAGTGTATCGTTGCTATGGGTACCTCCAAGTGATCATAATAAACATCCGATCACAGTATTAGAATTACCCCAGTCAGCTATGGTATGTCCTAAAGATTTATGTAAGTATATCACAATATGTAATTCTACATTCTCTTCTTTATGTTTCAGCTGGAAATAAAATCATTGAAATGTCAACTGGATAGATTAAACATACATTATGCAAGAGCTAAATCTGCCTGTTGTGGGTCTTTCTTTAGGCCTTAAATGTTATCTGAATTATTTAATAAACATTAATTAACTGATCCAAGCCATAATCAACTCTCTATGGCATAGGATTTCTCTGATTTTAAATATATTAGAATGGGTTCAACCATATCTTGATTAATTTAAAAATGGATGAGCGAGACTTGGCTTCAAACAACCAGTAAGGTATTTTCAGTTATCACACACCTCTTGTCAAACCTTCTAAGGCTAATGTCTTCGCTCACAATGGAGTAATTTGGATGAAATTTTCTAATTATTCATTTTACATTATCTATTTTCGAACTATTACAACAAGAATGGCCAACTCTTTATTAAACTCTTCTAATGTATCTTTAAGAATAAATTTCTGAACAATAATACAATTTTGAGTAAAAATGTAGTACATGTATTTTGAAATCATGATGTTTTTTTTTCATATTTTAGTAGTTCCCAATTTGAGAATATTTTCCAGGAGACATTGTTTTAATTATAATGTTTATGTATTTGTTCTAGATATTGTTCATCTAACAATGGAGGGATCTGGTGATCCAGAAGCAGATTTCTCTCCCTTTGTTAGTCAGTATTTATCAACAGACGGGCAAACACAAAATGACGGTATGTGCGATATTTATCTTGACCTTTTGATGTAATTTTCCATTTATTTATTGTAGAACTCTAGGAAAGGTTGAGAAATTAGATTTGTAATAGATCTGCCATTTTGATATCTGCCATATATTGTGTGTATCTGTGATCGCTTGTTAAAAGTGGAAATATGTTTTCTCTTATAAGTGCAACTGATTCAGACCTATCTGCAGATTTTTTGCACGAGAACTTTTGTGATCAACCCACTTAAAAAAAATATCTTGTTTTTGTAGATGACATAAATTTTTGTAGATGTCCGAATATTTTTAGATTTTTTAAATGGATTTTTTATGAAGAGTTATAGTTTTTATTAGATGAGTTAGATCAAGGGTACAACAAGCCAGATTGTATTTTTCAAATGTCAAGAGTTTGTACTATTCTAATGTAAAGACTGTTTTAATATGTATTTAAAAATACATTATGAATGATTAGATAAAGAGCTGACATTTCTCACTATAATAGTTAAAAACTAGATAATGTAAAGGCAATTTGCTGAAAATTTTGGTCAAATTGATCCACTCTGAACCAAGATTTTAGCAATTGAAGTTTTGGCCTAACATCAATCATTATGACTAAAGTCGATACAATAAAAAACATAAGTCTCAATTATCCATTTCATGATTAAATCACCAATGTAAGTTGAGCAGCAAATCGCATCCTAATCCAGTAAATATTGTAGGCTAGCGTTGACATCAAGAGTTTATTATGGTCTGGATATGTTAATTAATGTCTATAATTTATTATGTGACCCATGGTAAATAATAAACAGATTTTTTCGATTATGAACAAACTAGTTAACTTTGGTTATTATAAACTTACCTGTGTGTTTGAAATCAGCTCCCGTTAAATAAAATCCATTGCACAGCTAAATATCCCAACGAATAAAAACAGTTCTCTCTTGAATTAGATTTTATTTGACGATATATTATTTTATGTACAGAACCTTGTGAGAAGCCTAGTATATTGTGGTCCGGGTATTTTAGTCAACCAGTTTATAGAGTAAATGAGAAGACGTGATGTACCTAGTAATATATTTATATTAGATGGTCCTAGTTCCGATATCCATATTAATTGCATTTATGTATCTGAAATTAATATGTGGTTATTGCAGGCCAAAGAGATATTTAAGCATATTTGTCCGGATGAAG
Source organism: Patella ulyssiponensis (assembly GCA_963678685.1). Taxonomy (NCBI): domain Eukaryota; kingdom Metazoa; phylum Mollusca; class Gastropoda; family Patellidae; genus Patella; species Patella ulyssiponensis. Next base: position 46,077,349 of record OY783225.1, on the reverse strand, counting down.
ACTTTTTACCAAAACCGCCTCATCCAGATGACATTATTTATGTAGATGAAACAGAGGCTACAGCTGGGGAGGGGGAATCGTGGGTAGGAGAAAAAGAAGAGGGAAAAGATGACCAAAAGAATGGTATTAGTCAGAAAGCAGATCAGGCAGAAACAGAAAGTGAAGAGAAAAAAGAAACTCCCCAGAAAACCGTTCAGGAAACAACACATGACTCTAACTTGCAAAGTGATCAAAATAATGTTACTGCCAATTAGGGCTGCAACGATTCATCGATGAATCGCAGGATTGCGATATTTTAAAAATCCACGATGCACGGTACAATCAATGTCCGTATCGTGATTCGTTATCCAAATAAAAATTTCACAAAAATAGACTAATATTCCTATAAATGCGTAAACAAGTCCATGAGCAAAATAACTTTTTTATTTTCAGAGAGCGTTAAGGCGTTTTTGACGCTAGAAGTGGCTTATTAGTTGACCGAATAAATGCCACATTTAAAGTAAACCATAAAAAAAGCCTATTTTTAAAATTTATTTCCTATCACGATATTAACCGTATCGTAGACTATGAATCTTGATGCGCATCGAATCGTGGCCTGGCGTGTTGCAGCCCTACTGCCAATAAACAATAATTATAAAGTACAGTATTCAATGTCAAAACCATCTTTGTGCTTAACTCGTTGTTTAGTTTGGTGCCAAACCTTGGAAGATCTGTTGCATTGAATATTCTGTGTGGTTGCTACTGCAGTTATATGTACCTTGGAAATATATTATACATATTTATTCTTTATTTACACCTTGCTTTTTGCAGCAGGATGGTTATTACTGGAATAACTTAAAATAATCCAGTAGAACTGGATATATGTACAGGTATATACAGTCATACTACCATACGACACACCTGTGCTTGCCTACTCCATGATCAAACACGATAGCAGATGGCTTCCATCTTGTTTACTGACGGTACTACTTATTTTAAGACAGACTCGGCTTTCCAATTTATAATATCTACGTCATTGGGGATTTCCAATTTATACTCACTGGTTGCTATGACCCGCTATGGCGTTGTCTAGAAACGCGCGTGCTCGCGTTAGTTTAAAATTTTTGCTATACGTTTAACATGGACTATTTGATGTAATTTGTCTGATTTGATTTGGCCCCATTTCCATAAATTTAGGTTGTTTTTTAGAAATTTTTAGCAAATGTTAATCTTAGGTGTTTTTTAATTCTAGCCGAAGTAAATTTTTTTACAATTTATAGCGAGTTAAGTTATCGTCTCTAAGAGGCGGGCGTAGTATTTTAAATGGCGGCCATTTGCCATCATGTGTATTCTTGAAGTAGGTACACATGATGTAATCGTATGTCATACTACATGTTTTTATACGCCCACATTTTCATGTGGACGTATATTGTCGTTGCCCCCGTCCGTCCGTACACAATTTGTTTGCGGACACTCTACACGTCACAATTCTTATCTGATTTTGACGAAGCTTGAAATATATGTTTATCTCCAAAAGATCTCGGTTCTTTTCGATACTGACATGTATCGCATCGAAACTTCATGGATTATGGCCCCTGATCGTACGAAAAATCACGTTTTTATCTTGTGGACACTTTAGAGGTCACAGTTTTAATCTGATTTTGATGAAGCTTGAAATGCATGTTTATAACCCAAAGATGTAAATCACATTTTTAGCTTGTGGTCCCTCTAGAGTTCACAATTATTATCCAATTTAAAAAAGCGTTCAAGTGTATCACCGTTACACTGTGATTTTGATTGATTTTGAATTTCTTGCAAATCGGACCTGAACTGTCGGACAAAATGGCTGCCGTTTGTACGCAAATAGTGTAAACATCTGGTATATCAAGGTTGTGGACCCTCTGGAGGTCACAATTCTGAACCGATTTCTGATGAAATTTGAAATACAGGTTTATAACCCAAAGATCTTGGTTCCTTTCATTATTCACGCATATCGGATGGCACCTTCCTGAATTATGGCTCTTTATTGTATGAAAAATCGCTTCTTTTTTGAGCTTGTACTCTGTCCATCTCTTGCAAAATGTGGCATTTCTTGCATGGCAACCGCTTCTTATTTATACTGTTAAAATATTATATAATTACACAATGTCCAAATCATGTATAGGAAGAGGGGTTACTGAATGGTATAAGGCATGCGCTTTAGATCATAAGGTCTGCCATTGAGTCAAGGGATGAGTGGTTTCTATCTCTCAAATATATGTGACAAGTATTAGGTCACTTGTCTAACCTTGTGGGTCTTCTCCAGATCCTCTGGGGTTACTCCCACTTCAAAAGACCCCTAAGTGCAAGCAAATTATTGGGAAAATGACCTAAATTATGTTGACTGGATGATAAACCAAATTCTCTAAATCAATTATACATTAAATACAGGTGTGGAAATAATGATTGAAGTTGCACCTGACCAAATCTTACCTGAATTGTAAAGTCTACCTGCGTACATATGAAATTTAAGCACCAAAATATAGAGGAATGGTGTATTTCAGCTCGAAATTTTGAGACGTTTGAGTTGTTTGGATGTGAATGTCAAAACCACTTATCCGGACAGTAACCCTTTTAAGATTTGGGGTGAAATTTTTCATTGGGTGCCATTCCTTTAAAAGTGTATACAGCGCAGGGCCCATGTGCTGTACACATGGTACAAGGTAAATTTCACCTACACGGGTCAACTTTTCCAGATGAAGACTGTCAGGTTTAAGTTGTTTGGAAACCTATTACATATATTGAGTTAGATGCAGGTCCCTAAGGTTGAGGATTTTGTGTGTTTTTAACACAAAATTAAGCAGTTTTATTCACCAAAATATAATTGGGGTTTGCCCTTTAAGAAGACTCCGAAAAAGACATTATAAAATGATAACAAACAACTGATTTTAGTCAAATGTTAGTTAAAATTTATAAACTATGAAAAGTTATATTGATGACCAGATAATTTAATTCCAGTAGAACTGGATAGCAATGTATAATCATGATCTATTTAAAGATACATTATGGGAGATTGGATAACAAGTTGGCACTTATCACTATAATAGTTAAAAACTGGATAATGTAAAGGCCATTTGCTGAAAATGTCAGTCAAATTGATCCACTCGGAACCGAGATTTAAGATTGAATTTTAACTATGAACCGAGAATTAAACTCGATTATCCATCTGTTGATTTAATTATGAATGGAAACTATGCAGTAAATCAGGTCATAATCCACTAATTATCGCGGGCAAGCGATGCCATCAAGAGTTTATTATGGTCTGAATAAGTTGATTAATGTCTGAGTGATAATTTAGATAACATTTCAGGCCTATAAAAAGAAAGACCTGCTATCACATGTACATATACTTAGGTAAGAAGGGCGTTCCTGTCCATATGTACCTGTGCCTGCAATAGGCAGATTTAGCTCTTGCATAATGTATGTTAAATATTTGTTATCTTATAATACGGTACCTTCGTTATTCACTATCGTGTAATAAATTATGAAATACAAAACATAGTTCAGACTGGAAACTCTGTGATATATTGTAGAACATGTCATGTCTATTGAAAGATTATTACATCTGATGTATTGAGCTTATTATACAATAAAACTATCAAAAACATGAATAAAGGCAGTTTATTGTAAATGAGAAATGAGAAAAAGATAACAAGCATCGAACAGATTCGAACACTAAAGAAGTCTGAGAACACGCCGATTTTTTGTAATCAGTTTTGGGTTGGGACTCTAAGGGTTTGTTTACAAGAAAAAGGGCTAACCCTCGTTGGCGAGCTAGCTCATCTAAAGGATTTATAGAATAACAGTAATTATGAGGGAAGTAGGCCAGCTCGCATTTCAGAAACATATTTCATGGCTCAAACCCGGCAACCAGCGATACTGTCTTGGTACGTGTAAATCAAGGCGCCATGAGTCTGTGTACAGACAAGTATTTGGCAGGCGACATTTCAGTCTCCACGTTTTCATGTGTTTGGAACCCGGCATATTGTTACACAATAAGATAGTTTACAGGGACTGAATCCCTAATATTTGGCACCTAGAAATTGACATAAACAGATTTACATTCAATTTCAAATCAGATATGTTCGACGAAATACGCCAGAAGTCTCAACCGAATGGGAATCTCTAGCGTCTGGTTAGTCCAATCTAGTAGGCCTATTTATTGCAGATGCTCTCCAGATAAGAAAATGCCGTCACTATTTGACATGACTTGTGGAATTTGTCTAGCCTCGTTCTTCGGGTCCCTTGTTACAAATGGCACCGAAGCGCATTATGGTGTACCAATGGTAAAATGTTAATGTAATCTTAAGTAGTGGATATCAAAAGCCCACCTTTTCCCGGTAAGATCACAACATCAATGTTAATTTAAATTGACAAATATTTCGTGTTTTCAATGTCGAAGACTTTGGATGATAGAGATTTGTAGCTACTTTAACTTGTGAGAGCTTGCTGTCGACGTAACGGATCGATTGCGGATCAACGTGCAATTCTTTATAAAAGCTGTTTGGTATTTGGCAACTCGTCACGTAGGCTTCGAAGTGGACCAGGACTCCATTTATTACTCTACTTCGAATACCAGCTACTATCCAATTCATTAGTTACGTAAATGTGCGTTCGTTCGTTTCTGCATTTTAATGAACGTCAACTTCCACCAACGGCGATATCATAATCAAGGTAAATGTGTGATATTTCGCGAGTTTTTATATATGTTAAAACTACCACAGTGCATGAGTAAAGAACTTCGTAAGATATTAATTAACTGTTCGTCAATAACAGCAACCACTTTCGACCGACAATTGCTTTTACATTCTACCCGTTATTACTGGCTGTCCAATTCTTTATTTACGTATATGTGCGACGTTTCGCGGGTTTTGATGTTTGTAAGAACTATCTTATTGTATGGTTGAAGACCTTCGTAGGATATTAATCAACTCTTCGTGAATAACAGCAACCACAAAAAACCGACAACTGCGTTCATATTCAAACCATTATTGCAGGTTTCATCTTGAGAATGTCTCAAGTGTTTTCAACAAATTCAATATCTGAAATTTTCAACATACAAACCATCCAGATCTGTTAAAATTAAAATTTCCGTTCCTGGAGATATACAGAGAGTATCATAAAAACAGAGTACTTGAAAGGCAAATTTGTGCCTTTATTAAAAAGACACAGTGAAGAGTAGTGTTAGCGCTTTGATAATAATATAATCATAAATGTAATTCATGGAAACTCATCTCCTTGATTATCTGTTACAGAGCCAGCGATATTTTTTCTTCTTGCTATTCCAAACCTTAGTGTCGGATTAAGAACCACAGATGCTCTAAGCACCTAGACGTTTTTGGTGCCCCCCCCCCCCTTATATATTTAACATACTAGGCTACCTGTCCACAGTTAACTCCGCTTGGAAAAGACACTGAGCTAGTTGACCGACATTTTTTAAAGTCCTAAATCGACGATTTTAGCCGAAAAGACAAAGCATACTTTGAGATGTATCTATTAAGCTTCCATTTAATGGAATGGAATGGGCTTATTTAGTCTGTGTGTGTGAGCCAGATGTGAAACGGCGTACAACCGCAATATAAAACAATAATCATGTACTATTTCTTGGGGATATGGCGGTCATTCAGGGCAGAGATGTATTCTCGAAATATGAAGTAGATGGATCTCATTGTGCAGAATGATGTATTTAATCCAAAATATAAACAATAATAAACCATAAACAACCGCCAAACACGTGATTACAGTTTCGTTTTTACGCCCACATTTTCATGTGAACGTATTGTGCTGTCGCCCTTGTTTGACCGTCCGTTCGGATGCCCGGACGTCCGTTCACAATTTGTTTGTGGATACTCTACATGTCACAATTTTTATCCAATTTTAACTAAACTTGAAACATATGTGTGTCTACCAAATATCCGGCCCCTGATTGTACGAGAAACCAAGTTTTTAGCTTGTAGACACTCTGATTTTGATGAAACTTGAAATACATGTTTATAACCCAAGATCTTGCTTCCTTTCGATATTTGCGCATATTGATCGTAACTTCCCGAATTATGACCCCAGATTGTACGAAAAATCACGTTTTTAGCTTGTGGTCCCTCTATTATCAGATTTAAGAAAAACATTTTGATATATCACTGCTATACCGCAATGATGGTTGAGTTTGAATTTCGTGAAAATCGGGCCAAAACTGCCGAACAAAAAGATCGCCTCGTGAAAGCAAATTTTTAATAGTGTAATCATATGGTATCGTAGATCAAACTTGTGTACCTTCTAATCCTGGAATATCGCTCTCATTTTATGCCTTTAAATACACTTAGGGCATACTCAGCACGATTTCTTCAGGATACATGTTTTGCATTTCTTGTGTGGGATATTGCGTATTATATTTTGTGGTTACTTGTATCGTTATATTTTATAATAATAGGCTATGCTTACCTTGTAACATATAGCAGATCTTGACTCATGCTGACATTACACAGTGGTTTCTCTCGGGGTTATATTCCTGATTGTGCCACTACAGGCCCGGGACTGTGAACGCTTACGGCTAGCCCCCGGATCCATTCACTTTATTTGAATTGTTCGTTTGTTTGTGATTTCTCCGTATTGTGTATTGCCCATATATTTGTTTGTTTTTGTGTTTTTTTTGTAAATTATGTGTGGTGCTAAATGGGACCACAAAGGAGGCTTTTGCGCTAGACATATGAATATTCAAACATATATAAGAGGGGTTGTGTTTTCAATTTGTCAATCTAGAATTTTTCTCTTGTTAGTCTGAACGTTTTAATTTCTTCTGGGGTTTCAAAATCGCTCTTAGTCTTTTCTATTGCCATGACAATGAGATAAAAAAAAACCGTAATGATTTGGTTGGTTGAAGTGAATTGAGACCGGATTGTCTTCTTTTTGTCTCCCCTATGTATTATTTGTCAGATTGTTGACATGAAATTAGATAAATTATGTTTGAACAGCTGCATGAAAGTTGGTGTAATATTGGGAATTGTGTGCCAGATGTTTTGTTATGAAACTGGTCGAATATGTTTATGATTTTGCATGTTTGGCGTCAAGGATGGCCACAAGGTTTGGTTTTAACTTTGAAGTTGCTGTATTCACGGGCAGGAATCGTAGAAAAACGCGTTTGCGGTCGTCCAATTTTCCAAAATTGTCTTGGGGGCGGGGCTATACGGTAAGCTCCGCACCCCCTAACTTTCGGACAATCTGACTTTTCGGGCAGACGGATAAAGTGAAAATCAAGTTCCCAAATTCTGATAAAACACAAATTTTACTTTACTGAATTGAGTATGGACTAAAACATTTAGTCTGGGGCTACTCTACTTCGTGCGACAATTTTCGGGCAACGGTATTTTTTTGTATATGCAGCTGCAACAGTCTGATTGGGTGGTGGGAATTCGGGTGGGATTTCAGTTTCAAAACCATTGGTTACTTTGAAGTTGCTTGACTCAATGGCTAGAATAGCAGAAAAACGCATTTGCGGTGGTTAAATTTTCAAAATATTTCTCCGGGAGGGCGAGGCCCCCATAGCCCGCGAAGGTTGGCTGGTTGTTTGAGATTCAGGTCAGCCACCCAAGTTAGGCTATATTCATACTCCGCGCAGCGTTTCGTTTGATTACAGGTAATCTCACTACACACTGCTATTATGAGTGGATATTGTTGTGTTAAATTTTGATTGGTCACTAGTCCGACTACCAACCAATCACTACCTACCATACAAACGCTTTACATTTAAAACGAGTGCCAGTATTGGACCAAATATGTTTACATAACGTTACGCCATGGCTCACGCTTTTATTATCCCTAATTAACCCGTACATAGGAGAATACTGCAGTAAAACTAATTGTGTGACAAACGAGGCTATCAAGTCGAATGAAATGTAAACAATACTCTTTGGAAACGAACATACTTTTCACTGTTTTTAATACCTTAAATCACTGTCCAAAATTTTAGGGAAGACTCAGATTAAACGAAGGACTGTCATGTTGCTGTACTTAAGTGATAGCTTTCATTGAACGGGGAGAATAGACACACTCCCGCAAAAGTTCAAGAAACAGACGCTATTCCAGCAATGGTCAGAGAGAGATTTCTCGGGCCATTGCTTCAGGAATATGGGCTATATTTGACCACATAGAAGTTGCTGTATTTATGGGCTGGAATAGCAGGAAAACGCGTTGCGACTGTTAAATTTTCCCCGACAGTCTCAGTGGACTATAAACGGTTGATTGGAATTCGAATCAGTCGTCGTAATTAGCCTATATCAGACAAGTTTGAAGTTGCTGTATTCACGGACAGGAAAAGCAGAAAAACACGTTTGCCGCCGTTTTTTTTTCCAAAATTGTCTTGGCCGGGGTTGGGGTGCTACACGGTAAGCTCCGCTCTCGCAGAAGACCGACATTGCCGTTTGTAACCCGTAAATATTTTCGGGTATTTCGGATTCTCTCCCCCCCCCCTAATTGTCATCGACCCGATGCGCCTATGCTTTCCTAAGATGGTGTGAAAATCTTTGATTTTGCGAATAAAATCGTTGGTGTCTTTAAAGTAGGATGCGTGTTGGAATGCTAGGGGTAATAACAAATGGTCTATATATTGTGATACATTGTAAGATTGGCTGCCACAGTCTGATATTATTGGGCGTCCCTTGGGTAATTTATTAGGTATAAACCATTCTGTTTCTGGATTTTTTTTATGTAAACAGATGTTGTTGGCAGTCAAATTTATCGGACAGATAATCATATTGTTTTGCTGTTATGAATTTCGTGTCTTGCAATTCATATAAGATGTTGTTTATTAAGGTTGTGGTATCCTTAAAGATGGATTGATCGAATTCAGTGTAATGCTTTATTATGACACAACACAAGCCTTTGTGGCTTTTCTGAATTATTATGTTTTTGTCTTTTTTGAGTGTGTTTAATGCTGTTTTAGTTGCCCGGTTGAGATTTGGTTTTTGTGAAGGGATAATATTTCTGTGTTGATTTGGCCGAGGGTATTTAAAGTGCTGGTGATAATGAATTGTTTGGTGTTTCTGTGAATAATTTCTTACCCCTGTCCAAATTGTAGTAATCTTGGTGTCACGTGGCGCTCTTCTCATTTCCAGGTTTATTCAAACGTGAAAAATGCCATTTCCATTTGCATTATATATTCAGACCTAACTTAACACAATATATATTTTTTGACCTTTGAATTACAGATGGCATGTCTGCAAGTAGCCCAAAACGATAAACCAATTATTACGCAACTTGCCTTTACAATTTATATTCATTGCTTTGGAATATGATATATGTTTGCTTTAACGCCACAGCCTAAGTATTTACATACTATTCAAGAGGTTTTTGCTTTTGGTTATTACCATACGCTATCCACAATCATGTTTCAATTAGAATATATTGTAGAATTTACGCATCATGGTGGTTTAACGGCGAAGTGTCACGCGGATCCGTGTTCTCTTTGGCGGTTTCCAGTAAACAAGCAGGAGCGTTAAATGAAGCTTAGTATTAAAAAATGTACTTATAACACTTTGAACTTTGCTAGATGTGCGTTTGTAATAATGATGTTATGTGTTTCCTGACATCCGTATGCTCTTTCTTGTATTATTATTCTATATGTACAAGAGATCTCGATTTTCGGAACTACTCGGAAGAATATAAAACACAATCTTTGTAAGTTCACAATGTGTTTCGCAAGGGCGTTCATGTATACATCTGAACACCACAAAAATTGATACTTTCAGCGATACATGTAGAGGTGAAGCAAATCAGTCATGAGTTTATTAAGTTGAACATTTCTGGTGTAAATAAATATCACCCCTGTATACAAAGTCCGGCGATTAAAAAAATAAAATCCAATTCGGCAAAATCGAATAAGGCCGCGAATGAACAAATGAACCTGACACACAAGAAAACATGCTACAACATAAATGCCAAATCCAAATATTTTGTTATCGACCAGCTAATGTCATTAAACAGTAGTGCTCCTTTAAGAGTTATCCAATATGGTATGAATATATTGTTTGCTACAAGGACGCAGCAAATGGCATGGTAATGCAATCTTATTAAAAAGACCCTTGTCATTTAATCAAATATTCTTTATATTATTAATTTTACCGGATCAACAAATTGAAATCATCTTAAAATGTATTCTTATCGGGTGATTCTTTTAGCGATGGATAATCATTTAATGAAAATCCACATGTACGTCCATGGTTCGTCAGTTTACTTATATTTTTCTCTATTCGGGTTCGGGAGTAGAGCTTTAGGCGGATTTGGGGAAATGTGTAGGGACACCGTGTGTTTGATCTAATTGGCTACTTTAGCCTTTTGACGCCGTGAGACACGGTACTTGTTTATAATAAAATCAAGTACGAACAACCCAAACCATTGGACAAAATTCAAAGTCCTAAAAAATGATAAAGGCAAAATAGTGTAATCAGCAAATGGACTGTTCATCGTATACAAAATACACGACAAACAGTGTGTCCGTAACAGCAAGCTTACCATTATCGAACTGGTAGGAGAAGAGAGTGTGAGTATTCGATTGAACCTAATTGTAAATTTAACATAACAATGTCACTTCCCGATTGAAATAGTGTGAGATCTCGCTCGTAGGATGTACATCATGTTTTATGCCAATACAAATAATTCTAGAATTAATTTTTTTAATCACAACTAACATCCGAACGGATCATCGGATTCAGCTCCTAAGCAAACCACTGAACCAATGGCGTATTCAATCACTCACTGTTTTATTCAAGATACACAATTCTGTATTCTGTATACAAAACTTTCCAACGTTAAATTTACACGATTTATCATCAGAGGGAATTGCGTTCATGGCAATATTTACAATGAAATGCCAAATCATTCTGGTGCCGTGACAAGAAGTCGTATGAGCAGATTGTTGGATCTATCTGTCGTACTGCACTTGTGCATAATGACTGATGATGATCCCTATAACGGTATACAGTATGACACCACACACTATTGCAGCAATGCAAAAGTTTTTAGCCATCTGACCATTTGATCTGGCTTTAGAGATATTCATATTATCTGAAGCATTGGTCGACTGAAACGATAAGAAATGAAAAGATATCAAAAAGCTTTTAAGAAATAATTGAATACAGTGTGAATGCAAGAGTTCAACAAACATGATATATATGTGGTCTATTTGAATAAAAAAAAGAAGTGGTATCAGGCACTCTAACAGAGTAAAACCCCACTAGTACTTGGTGGTAATATGTTAATGACCACCGGTAGTTATATATGTTATCTAAATCCAGCATGTATTATTTGATATAGATTACGAACTTGTCAAATCAGTGAGAAGCGATATTATGTGTCTACCAGGGAAATCATTGGCGAATAGATAATTCATATTCTCTATTATGTGTTTAGTAAATTGAGCTGATTCAAATTGAGCTTTACTCTACATCGTTAGTGTTTAGGATATGTAACCCGAAAGTCGATTCAAGGTACCTTGAATCGGGCTCTGCAGTCAGTTTAAATATATTTATACCTTACTTTTGTTTTCTTATTTAATGTTGTATACATTTCGGTACAGTCAAATGTAATAACATCTCTAAATAGGCACTAATCTGGCGTACCTTAACGAAAAGAATGCTCTAGCTTGCAGTTGAAAGTGAATTTATTCAATCAATCATAATGTGTACAGACTTCAAAGAAATAGTTAGATCTTCGATTCACAGATCTACATGTAGTTTAGATAAGACAAACCCAAAGAAAAACCACAACGAAATAAATATCAACTTTTAATTAGATTTTCATTTCGTCCTGTTATTTTAATATCATTATAGCTAGGTGCTATGTTGCGCCTGAAATAACAACTAGTTTCTTCAGTAAATATAGACTCCACACATTCTTATAAAACCCAAGTCGGTTATCCATGGATTAACCTAATTATATAGTGACGTTTATATACCCTTGTTATAATGGCCTGTAACAGTATTAGTAAATGACACTTAAGATTTAATAAGCTTAGAGAAGTATATACATCCTTCCTATAATTACAGTTTGAGAGTTCAGTTATAAAAGTTTGTTTAATTAACACAATCTGTTTTTATCCACATGTCACGCCTTGTTTATTTAATTCAGATATTGAAACTAAAATTTACTTAAGAAAATAATAGTCGTGTAATTGTAATTTGACATTAATGTTGCTGTGTAAGACACCGGAATGATCTTAAGAAAGAAACCATAACTAATAATGGTCCGAACGGTATCTTTTGCAGAATCCACGCCGATGGCGTTTATTTTGAAAAAAAAACACTATTAAATCTCTGTAAGATATTGTTCAGGTTTTTAATAAGCATCCACGGAAAGTGACTTGACACTTATTACTAGTTCCTTCGTTGGTAGGGTTTTACGTTCGCTTACACCTTTGGTGATATCACAGACAATTTTATTATTAAAGTGGAACCCCTTTATATAGGTATACAGCTGGCCCAAGAAGAGAGGGTGTAGTCGATGAAGCTAACCAATGTCCATTAAACCCCATGGGCCCATTAATATATATTTGATATTTTTAAGTGGGTATGGTCGGTATTCGTGTCACAGAGCCCTGATAACTTGCTCTGGCTATTCAGGGGTAAAGTTAGAAGCCATATTTTTGCATAGTTCGTACTCCGGCTGAATTCTATCAGTAGTCCTGGCCCAACGATAATAATTACATCGTATGTTTTGATTATGTTACCTATGCTTAAAACCTAGTGGAATAGAGAACGATTGTAGCGCGAACTAAAATTAATAAACTACTTACCCCGATAGCATAGATGATGGCTACCAGACCAAAGGGCCAGAAACAACATAATGTAAGTATAGACAATCCCAAATAATTTGGTGGTCTTATAAAAACAACACTGCTTGATACTGGTTCATCTAGCTGAAATAAAAGTCTCGACCATAATACTTCAAAACGATACTTAGTTATGTACAAATTGTGTGGGTTATCATTATAATAATAAGGCCCTTGTGTTTTCTTATTTTAAAAAGCATAGTCTCAAAAGGATCGAGTGGACGTTAACAACCACCTCTCTCTCTCTCTCTCTCTCTCTCTCTCTCTCTCTCTTAAACCCCCAATGCACAACAATAAAGATTTTAATGTAATTAAAACGATTAAAATTTATATAAAAAAAAAACATTTCCGCGGCCTCAATATTCATATGGATAGAAATGAAATATCGTTCATCTCTCGCCTAACATAAAAACAATATGTCGGCATGCAAGGAATCATAGGAAAAACGGCCACTTTATAGTGATCAAGTCCATTGGGAGTGCTGGATATGAATAATTCACGGACCATTGTTGTTATTATTAGAGACTTTTGGCAAGTGGCATTTTCCCTATCCGCATCACGTGTCCGTATCGTATACGTGACACGTTGCGCCAGAGTAGTTTTAGAGTTTTGGCAGATTCTTGCGTCGCGTACGTATGCGTCACTGAGCTGAGCTTATTTCTGCACAGCATGATGGCAGTATCTACCAAGATGGCCATCAGTACTAGTCAAGTGGCTTGCCTACAATTTCTCGGAGTGCGTGAAGTCATTCGAGACAGTCGCTTAGCTATTAAACAAATTAATGTCGTATCTTATTAAAAAAAATCTTTGACTTTGACTCGACAGCAATTTTTGGTTTCACTAATTTATCATTGACACCCCTTTACATTAGAATCACCTAAAGCTAGTGCGTAGATCAACCAGCATGCAGACAGACAGGAAAAGTATGAAAATTCCAAGAAAAAACATCAAAAATAATGATTAAATTCTAGTCTTTATTATGATTAAATTCACATCAAATATACACCTTCGTGTTTTACGATACACATAGATTCATAAAAACGCTGTGATACAACATTTCAGCGTCTAAAAAGACGACAATGTTATACGGACCATCTACCGTATGAAAGCTGTTTGATACGGGTTGTCGTATCCGTGTGCAGTATCACGTATGAGAAATACACACACATTGATGACGTCACACACAAAATTCATACGGATACGCGCTACGCACTAGCAATTTACGCTTGCCAAAAGTCTCTAGGTTTACGTTTGCTTTTAGTAAGACATTAATTTTTAGAACAGATTTATTTATGTCTCTGTCCAGTGAGGAAGAAGGTATGTTCCCCGAAAGTCGTGTTCCTCCATAGAATTACTCCCATTTTAAATAAAAGATTGCATATTTTGTGCTATATTACTTGTGTAGTACATGTTGTTCGTTCTCATTTGAACGCATGGGAGAAAACGCATACAAGTTACTTTAAAGGATGACGCCGAAATTAGAAACCGAAACATCTACTTACAACAACATTTGCATTACGACCAACGTTACCGTATATGGGTCTGGCCCCAGTTACTGGCAACGACAAGCTGCGAACGTTATTTCTTGCAGGAACACAAATGGATTGTTTTTTTAAAAGTGAAGTATCAGCATTGTCGGATGTTTGCTTAAAACACCCGTAATCTGTGGTAGGTACCCTATCTGTAGACTGGTCGTAACCGCCGGTTAGGTTGTCCGTGTCGCCATCTTGATTGTAGCCATAGTCATCGGTGTATTGGTGGGGTAAGTTACTTTCTGAAAGCAAAGCGGAGAAAATAATTGAAATAAAATAAGATAAAATAAATCGCTCACTAAGTAAGTATTTGTCTCTGCCTGAAAAATATATTGACATTTTGATAATGGCTATGCATATTTGATAAGCGGGTGCAGTCGTACTTAAATGGAAATCGTTCAACGAGAATGCTTTTAATGATTCAAATTGAATCGTGGGAAGAAAAATTTAGACCCGAGGGCGTATTTATTTAATGGAAATAATATTGTAAATATGAAAATGTATTTTACGCATAAATAATAACACTGGTATCTGTTATTTTAAATGTCGCGGGAGAATCATAAAAGAACTCGAAATGTACATATTTTGTAGCTTAAATGCAACGTAAAAGTTGCTAATTAGTTAGAGATGTATTAATTTATGACACAGCGAGCATTTTATGATCAGTACTCGAATAGTGTATTCTATGGTTTCAGATGTCATTTATATTCAACAAATAAAAAAAATATCCTCCTACAAGACAAAGCGAAAGGAATTAGTTATGGCTTATTCACAAACGACAAAACAATAACATAACGCGAAAAATTGGCTAAGACTGTCGTTCAATTTGAATTGTTCACGTATTAGACAGAACATACATGATTAGAAATTACAGGATTTCTTTTAAGAATTGAATATAAATCACGTTATATGCATTTATGTTATACATTATTTCTGCTTTTAAACAGCCAGTGCGTTCTTGACATTCCCCATTCCCGTTCAATGCAGATCAAGAATTGAATATAAATCGTTGTATGCATTCATGTTATACATTAATTCTGCTTTTAAACACCCAGTGCGTTCTTGACACTTCCCATTCCCATTCAATGCAGATCGAGACATTAAAGTATAGTATTAAAGTTGCCCTTTGTGTTTCATCAAGCTTTGAAAGAGAAGTGCCATATCTATGCCGGTATCTATGGACGTGCATTTTTGTTTTTGTTTTTTTAAAAAAAAGTTTTAACGAAGACTGAAATTCAACTAACGAAACAGATCTTCAAAAACTACACTTTCAAATATTCTCCCAATTTAAAGAAGCGGTGCAATTTTGCCCGGGCAGCATCGCTACGTCCTACTCTTATTCCGATTTTCAACTGTCAGGTGATCTTTAATGTTGAACACCGAAACTCGGTTTATCGTCCTATCCGAACGATTAGACGCGTGCTCTTGGCGAACAGTGGGATCGAACGCGAAGACCGTTGTTAGATAGCCAATGCCACATTCAAATAGCAACCATATGGCCTAAAATATAGAATATCAAGATTATAGTAGTATACAGACAAAATATAAAGCTTTCCAGGAGACCGATACTGAATAATATGTGTGACGAAACACATATAAAGAAATCCAAGACGTCCCGGTGCCAGATTGGATGCAGAACAACATACATTTTCATGGAGCAGATTAGATTTTCATTAGCCCATAAATACGGAAAGTACTTCTTTTGACAACATAAGTGTTATATAACAAAATTAATCCCAGAGACGAGACAGTTAAACGATGCGAATGCTATAAGACCTAGGTCAGGTTCAATTTGTTTAATGTAAAGCTTTTCTATTACAGACATCACCATTTGTATGAACTGCTTCCCTGCTCAATCATATAATGTTTCCGATAAACAGATGATTTGTTGGCCAGATTTTGATCACGTCTACTAAACAGTCTTGAGAAAGACTAATGTCAAAACATTACAAAAGTACAAAATGTGTGTAAGCTTTGTGAACTCTTCGGCAAGACAAGCGGCACTGAGTGTTCTAAATATATATACATACACTGCCTCATCCACATTACTTACAACAAAAATGTGCGAAACTTTGGGCTACAGTAAGGGTAATGCTGCTTAAGATATAAACATTTGACCAATCAATCCGGAGATAAAATCATTGGTAACAACTGCAACGGAACTCTGGTCAATGGAATAGTATTAATTAAAATGTCCACATTGGCTAGCACATTAAAGATTCCACGAAAACATGAAGCCGCCGCTTACCCACCAAACAATTATTGCCTCCACCTGCACAAGATAACATAATAAATACAAATAGATACGTTTTATTCTCAAACTAATCTATCGACGAGACGTGGAACCCCGTTCCGCCATCCTTGAATATGCATCTTCGAATACTGAATATGTTTAAAAGGCCGATTCCTTACTTTACGTTATCATTTTAGTAAGTTTTTGTTCACGATTTGGGGAGTAACGGTGATTAAGTGGGTAATAGCCTGGAGGTCGGGTGTTCGATCCCTGTACTGGTCAAGAAAAAGCATCTAGATTTTCCGTCGTTGATGTAGGACGAGGGGGGGGGGGGTGTGACAAGTACAGCTGTATAGTCGTTCGGATGAGACGTAAACCAAGGTCCCATGTACACAATTGGCGTGCACGTAAAATATCCCCTAACATTTCGGATTCGATACAAGAAAAGACTGTCCGGGCAAAATCAAAATTTCCTTCATTGCACACTGTATGGGGTATGTCATCCACATTAACCCAGTTCGGAGCAGAACAGTAGGACATTTAACCCCATATCATTACATTTCGTTTAAGATTTGGGACAAATATGAATTATTAGAATAAAAATATTTTTTTCAAGCGACAAGAAGAATGAATAACAATATATCCTTTAATCGAGAAACTATTTAATGGAAATAGAATATAAAACAGCTCTATTTTATTGAAACTAAACGCATTCCCAGTTTCCGTGTCATAAAACCGTATTTTCTGCAACAGCGCTATTATGGAAGAAAACTCGTAAATAATTCAATTTAAGTCTTATTTAGTTACATCACATAGAGCTGTACTGGTTTAAAAACGGCAACCTAACACATCCTTAATGGTTCATGCAATCTGCAAAGCTTTTTGTTCGGGGCTATATATAACTCCATTTTCTTGCTTAACATAGCTTGTAAGTTGCAAATAATATGTCTTAAATTGTCTCAAAGAACGAAGAAAAATAGAATTTTCAAAACTGCATCTAACAGTAATTGCGATAATTTTGTCCATAATTATACTTTCTATATTACATTACTATGAAGAAAATTGGATATAAAACTGATAATTGCATGCGTGGTCCTCTCCCAACAGTATTTCTACAGATAATTATATCGGGAAAATATTCTATCGGCGTAACGGTAGGTCACCGTCTCCGTGTTTAACATACTGAGCAGAGTTTAATATCGTTTATTATTCATTTGCAGTCCGGCAGTGTCCATCATCACACATCAACAGTTGCAACAATACTGGCAATATTACAAAACAGACATCGTCAATGGCAAGGGAATAAATAACATTGATACATAAGAATCGGCTGTGGTCAGTTTGTAAACTACAAATGTCTTAAAAAAAACAATTATCACACTTATGAAAAGTGTAAAACGCTACCTATAGCGATTCCAGTGTGAAACTAAGTTAATATTTGGTCCAAAATTGTCAACAACATGGCCACCTCATTGAAACAACACCCTAGCAACCAAATTTAGACTGCACGTCCAGGCTCTAATTAAAATGAACAAGGTATTCTTACTTTGGATTCATATTGATAATGTAGGCCACTTTTTTAATCGAACGTAAAGAGTAGCCGCATTTGTGGTTTGGCCATTGCAGAAACACTTGTTGTATGTTAGTATGAAGATGGAAGGATTCCAATTGAAGCTATCAAACTAAATAAAACTTTCAACCAGAATATAAAAGTAATTTTTATTATATTAAAAAAAATACCCACTCAGCTAAATATCAAACATTCAAGAACTATCTATCTAAATAACAAGTACGAGCATTCCATGGACCAGGAACTTGATATGATATCACAACAGCCATATGACTCGTCATATCCATTGCTCTGCCAATGTATTTCCGTTTTTCGTGCACAAACATCAGAGAATGAGACCATTATAGAAGTATAATTGTAAAATGAAATCTCTCCCGGTTTAAGTTTTAAATACTATAATACTTAGGACCTCACACAATAACATTTGTGGAAAATTCGTTTTAGTTAATGATTCATTCATTCTGAAAATTCGGCGGACAAAGAAAATTTTCGTGCAGACTCAGTCTCCCCCCCCCTCCACATACTGAGATTTGCCCCCTATAAGTCACATCATAAAATAAATCAAAGCCCATCAATCGATGCACGGTTGTATCAAGAACAACGCATACCACGCTGAATGTCCATGCGTAGTTCCCAACACCAACAGCAAGAACAAGAAGATTGGTTGTATTTGTGAATCAGTTCCTGGTCGAAAGACAGTGTATAAAGTATCCGCAGAATGTTTCACACCACCCAAGGCTACGACTCTTGGAAATTTTAAAACGTATATATCTCTGTGATGAATGAAAGATATATGACTCAAGGTATATACAATGTGTACACTCCAGATATAACATATTTGTATAATAAATCACGATCGGTGAAGATCTCCAAATTTCTAATGTCTCTACTTAACATATCACTGACGACTACAGAACTCACACCAAAACTTGTTTCAGACCAGCTATTTTAGTCAATTTTCTATTGCATTATTAAAGACTGAAGAAATCGTTTTTGTTTGTCAAGACCCTGTAGTCTTCTTGAAATTATTGCATCGTAAAAGGCTGTAAGGTATACATGCCTGTATTCTATTTACAATTTGGTTTGAAAAAAAAATATCCATCCATTAAAGATTATTGACTATAGAATAAGTTGATCAGAATGTCATTCTAGTTCATTATCGGCAACTTCTCTACAGTTTCTCTAAGATAATTTGCCTAAAGTAGATAACAGCTTCCACATTAAGTATCTGAAAGAGGGATAACATATGCTGAAGAAATCTATAAAGTATGAATGTCATAACTGAATGTAATAATAATATATGAATGTAACAACTGCATGTAATAATAATAAATGTACCATGTATTGTTACATGTAACATTAAATTTTAATGTCATCAATTGTTTTAAATGACTATTGTCATACAAGAAACGAACGAGAGAAATGTATGAATCATTAAGGCGATCTATTGGAAATAAATGTTCTGGGTGCAATGTATCAATGTCTTTAATGTAATGGAACGGTTAAAAACAAAATCACCATTCCAAACACGCAACACTCCAATGATGCTCACTAATAATATCGGCTTGCCAAGACGTGTTTTCTTGCAGCATGGTAATCTAGGTGACATAATACGCGACATTTAAAATTAGCTGTAGAAAAATCTTAAGCTGCCAATTGCAATGGAGTATCGTACTGGCAAGGGCTTAGTAGGGATCTCACGAAATATCTGACCCCCCCCTTTCTTTGTGAGATTTCCTCTTTGCAAATCTGCAACACAGGACAAACTAAGCATACATTATGGAAGAGCTAAATCTGCCAAGTGCAGGTATTACTTCAAACCAGAAATGTTATTTAAACTATTAGACATTTATAATAACATAACAAGACCATAATCAACTCGCGATTTCATCTGATAGGACCGATTTTCATTAAATATGAATCCGTTGTGCCGTTCAACAGCCGTTAATGATTTACCGCAAAAATTGGATAATCGAGGCTAGTGTTAAACGAGTATTTCTCGGTTCAGGTTAGAACATTTTGAAATATTCATCATATTCTCGTTACATTATCTGTCTTTTATCTATTATATCGAGAAGTGTCAGCTCTTTATCTGAATACACATGTAGGATGTGGCGACCGGTTTTTAGTACGTGGCCTGCTATCTACGTCCGACAGGGGACCCATAGTACCACATATTATATTATCTCGCCCTGGGCAACATGACTAAATATAAATGTGTGTTGGCCTCAAATAGTCGCGTACGAGTAAGGTATTTTAATAGTTTGACTGTGTGCGTGTGTGAAATAGGTTTATTTAACGTCCGCTTCGACCGAAGTGAGATCTCAGACAGTTTTGACTTTGCATGAAAGATCCCTTTTATGTGCATCGTTTTTGATACATTGCAAAGATGCTGGCCACGAACGGAGGTATTGGATAAATATTTCCAATAAAAGTGTATCAAATTTGGAAATGCAGAGACACAAAATCCTACCAGAACGATACTGGATTCCATGAAAATCACCCAGGGGAGCGTTCGGTCAAACAAATGCAGGTATCCTAACTGGCAACATTTCCGCTTGAGAGACACGAGGGGCGCTTGGAATGTGTTAATCGAATGGCTAGCGCTTGCGAGAACAAACTATATTGGCACAAAAATCCTCGCAAACGGCAAAACTAAGCGACACTGAATCCACTCCTAACTGGCAACATTTCCGCTTGAGAGACACGAGGAGCGCTTGGAATGTGTTAATCGAATGGCTAGCGCTTGTGAAAACAAACTATATTGGCACAAAAATCCTCGCAAACGGCAAAACTAAGCGACACTGAATCCACTCCGTGTCATAAACTGGACTCTCTTCAATGTTATTATCAACAAAAACTCTTCAATGTTATTATCAACAAAAACTATACGGTAATTCAATTAAATCTCTTTTAGTTACATCGCATAGCGCTGCACTGGTTTAAAAACGACAACCTAATGCATCCTTAATGGTTCATGCGACGATTTCTATTTATAACTACATTTCCTTGCTTAACATAGCTTGTAGACTGAAAATAATATCTTTTATTAAGAAAAACAGAATTTTCAATTGAATGTAACAGTAATTAGGATAATTTACCCAGCATTATAGTTCCTGTTGATACTACAAATAGGATTGTTAATAAGATCTGACAATTGCACGCTTGTTCATCTCCTAACAGTATGTCTATAGAAAATTATATCAGAAACAAGTTCGAGCTTACTATGGACCAGGAACAGACCTAGTTAGAACAGAGGTGAGGAAGAACGGTATTTTCATATTGCAGCTATTTAGGGACTAATAGGAACCGTCAACGGACATGATCCGATCAGAGGCCGTTCCTAAAGGAACTAGCTGACCATGATGTTTGAGATTATGGTATATAGAGTTCACCCTCATTCGGGTACATATAGTTATAAAATATTTTAACCCGAATTAACAGAACCGTAGGCCTTTTCGAAGAGCGTCACCCTAAGAAGAAGAACACAATGAATAGGGTTAAGCGACCAGTTCCTGGTACAAAAATTTAGCCATGGCCGAAGCACTTTTCATTTATGGCTTTTCATCTCAGACGAACGCTAAACATTACCATTGCAAGTGGCGGAATTGCCTGGGGGTGGTTGAGCGCTCCCTTAGAAAACTTTTGTAAATTACCAGCGAAATACGCAATTTAGAGAATGTCCTGAATGCAATGAACAGAAATACTGACATCTTAGCATTGGTCACGGAAAATGGAACTTGAACATGTTCTGCTCCTGATGCTAAGTGTATACGTTAATTTTCTAATTTAAAAATATATAGAATACCTTACTTTGACTTCGTTCTACCCATATTGTGCCGTAACAAGGTTTTAGAAAGAGAGTATTTTTTGGGTCTTAGGTCCACCAATAAATTCAGGGATAATAATTTGTACACCTGCCTTTTTATAAAAGATAAGCTTCCATTGCACTTGTGATCAATATCAACCATGTTTTCGATGGCGGACGCAGGGTATTTGGTGTGGGTGGATGGGTCCGAGAAACATAGGGATGTCAATGGTGATTTTAGTGGACCTAAATATAACACCCAGCCTCATCAGCTATATCACCTTAAAGATACATTAATTAAGAGTTTAATAAAGAGTTGGCTATTCGTGCTATAATAAATCAAAAATAGATGATTAGAAAAGAAAGGGTTGAAAAATTCAATCAAATTACTTTATTCTGAACGGAGTTGGAAGTTTGGATTAGAAATAGGCATCAACTGTGTCTGCACCATCTGCGAGAACTGCCGATCGTTTGATTGACAGACGATAAATCAACCCACATTTTCTCGATTATTAAAGTTACACTATGGGAGATAAGATAAAGAGATGACAGTTCTCACTATAATAGTTAAAAACTAGATAGTGTAAAGGAAGTTTGCTGAAAATTTCAGTCAAATAGCCTCATTAATATAAACAGCATAGTCTCGATTATCCACTTGATTGATTTAATTATCAACGGCCATTAAGCGGCATATAGGATTTTAATCCGCAAACATCGAAGGCTAGCTTTGACATCAAGAGAATATTATGGTCTGGATATGTTAATTATGTCTAATTGATTATTTAGATAACATTTCAGACCTAAAGAAAGACCTGTAATAAGCAGATTTTGCTCTTGCATAATGGCTATTTTAAGTAACATTCTTGATGGCAATCGTACTCTCGATTGGCAGGCTTTTCATCAGCAGTTACCGGTGGTGACGTCAGCGACTCACGATAAACGTTAGCTTGGTCAACCATTTATTGATTTAATTTTAAATGGACGACTGTTTTAAATCCAATCTGTGTCCAAGCCATCCGAGGGTCTACAAAGTTGATTTTGGCTTGTCATGCAAATAAATGTCAAATTAATATTTTCTATAGCATCTGCATCTTGCATAATGTATGTTTAACCAACAAAAAAATGAGATTTAAAGGTTGCATATCAAATGAATCTTTCATACTGTTATTTAGAGGATCCGCAAATGTCTAGTTACTACTCGAAGCGAAATTACAAAATAAACTCAATGTATTTTACGGCTCATCTAAAAATACCATGTGTTTTATGTCATAATATCAATTTTCCCTGCTACTTTTATCTCAGTCTTTCTTTAAACCGATCGCAATCTATACTTCTAGAATTAAACAGGGGTTATTGACGCAAGTCTTTGTGAAGAATAATAACTCCTTTTTAATGATATCTAGGAAAGAACCATAATTGTCACATCTTTTTATTACATATAATCATGTGGTTGCATGCATGAACCTCGTCAAGATCAGAATACCATCTCATTTAATGAAGTTCATCTTAAATTTCTTGAAAATGTCACCTTGCTATTTGTCTGATAGTTATAAAAGTATCACGAGAAACTGAATAATGCGTTTCGTCTGTGCATGAATCTGGCAGCAATTACTACAAAATAACCTCTGAACGAACAAAAGGAAGTTTTTGAACATATGACTCAATCGTGACCATTAGGTTAAGGATAAGGTCTTCTAAGGTTTCAAAGGTGACCTCTGTAGTTATTAAGGCCCGTGAGCAGGCAAGTCATGGACTAGAGCATATGTACCCGCTTCATCTAATCCCTGGTGGGTACCATGAGGAAGATTGAGTTTGCTAACCAGGAAGCCCGTGTTCGGTCGTGGTCCAAGCAAAATATTCCGTTTGCACACTGTGTGGTGTACACCATCTTCATTAGCCCAGTCCTCGCTTGAGTGTAGTTAATAAAGCCTGCGATCTAAGTGACCAGTTTAGTGTCTAATGGGACGTTAGAGAATATATACCCACCTCCTTTAATTTCAGGCGGGTGCTCAGCGAGCAAGGCGTTGGTTCGCTAACCAGAAAGCCCGCTGTTCGATCCTGGGGTTGGTCAAGAAAGTTCATCGGGAAATTCCGACGTGGTTCGTACTTGTCGGTGGTGCAGGAAGGAGGGCCTGCCGGGGAACATCGTATAGTCGTTCGGATGGTACGAAAAACCTTGGACCCGTGTACATAATCCTTGCCAGTTGTAATTCGAAATACGAGTAGCCCATAGTGCCGCTGTCTGGGCAAAATATTCCTCAAGACATTGCACTCGTATCTAGAAATTAGTACGGTGTGCCTTGGATGTTTTACCCCTACAGATTATTGCGGACGAAACATCTGACGACCGACATATTAATTTGGTTAGAACAGACTTAGATTTATAACATATTTATCATGTGGAATAGACTGTGTGTATGCGATATGTCAAAGGGAATTTTTTTTATATACTTTATGTAGCTATATTTTTATTAATTCATAAGTACAAACCACATCTATATATTGCACGGAGTGAAAGGACAATATTCGTGTCAGTCATTATCACATATGTGATAAAACTGGTTAAACACGTTCCGAGCACGTCACTAGAAAAGAGAAAAATAGAAAAATACCGTGCATTACCATGTTTTTAAGTATAGAATGAATAAAAAAGAGACAGTGTACAGGCTATTTCTATTTTTCTCGTTTTCACGTAACTAGTGACATTCAATTTATTTTTTGAATTATCAAACATCCTCCCACAGACTCATATAACAACCTTTGGTTTCGAAGGAATTATTAGTGAGCAGAAATTCGCCCGTGTTTCTGTTATAACTCGTCAGTTATATAGAGGGATAACCCATGTTTTCCCTTTCCGTTCGTCACTTCCCTTTCTTGAAAGATTCACAACGCATCTATATATACATGAAATATGCGTTAAAATTATATTTGGACGGTGTTTAACCAGTTCTATCACACATATATATATGATAATGAGTGACATCAATATTGTCCTCTAAAACAGAAAATTTTATGGCTATCTACAAATTTACTGAATCTTCATCAGATCAAAAACAACATTTGAAAGCACTAATTTGTAGATAGAAGTCGCCAACTAAATGTTATGTGTATTTAAAGACCATTTACACCACGTAAGTTCCTATACAAAACTGAATATTTGATCAGAACTACTGTAAGCTTATAAATATGTATAACATTGGCATTAAGACGCTCATCATTGTATACTTACCATTTTCGTAAAAAGTGTAGCTTTTCTTTGGTCGTTTGGCATATTTTGCATTTGACCTTTATCGAACAAGCGACTGATATTTGTGTATTAATTTAACAAAGCAAAAATAAGACTTCTGATCACATACTGAGGATGTGTTTTCAGTGCAGGTAACCAGATAAAGTTCGTTAAAAGGTTTTGAACAATTAATAAAAACTACAAAGGTTATACTCAATTATATATAATGCTTTGAGAGAAAATGGCAGACTAAAACCATGTTTTCATTTGAATTTATTATATTTTAAAGACAGCAGGTGTCTGTCATGTATTTCGTTTATAATTCCAAGAGAAAATTGAAACATTAATCTTTGTTTATTGACTAATCAAATGATTGATCAAACTGTCAAACCAGATAGTTTACAGAGTTGTTTCCAGTTATCTTTAAACAGAACACGATTGATTGAATTGAGATAAATAATTTCTGGAGCGTGCTGATAAGATTATGTAACTCCCCAGTGATTAACGTATGTACATTAACAGGCCAAATGCAGCACGTCAATTTCTGTAGAAAGTTTACTTGAATAAAACCATTTGTTTCAGAAAATAAGAATAAGTTTTAATGAAGCATGTACTGATAAAATTGATGGGTTGTTGATCACGATTCTTTGACAGTGGGTGATGTCAAGGGCTAGCGAACCACAAAGAATATTACAAAATTGTAGGATCGAAATGAAATGAAATGGGGTTTAACGTCCCACTGCTCTGACACGACTGGGCTGATAAAGATGGGAATACGCCATGCAGTGTGATGTGAGGGAAATTTTGCCCGGACAGCGGAACTACGGCCTACTCTTATATCAAATTGCAACTGCCAAGGGATTTTTTTTACATGCACCACTATGTGTACACGGGACCTCGTTTTTTCTTGCCATCCAAACGACTAAACGTGTAATGTATTCTCCGGTGGTTTGGCACTACTGGTCATCGAAAGTAGATTGGTACTTGTTGTATGTAGTCGAGTCCTGATCAGATTAATTTTATTCCAACCAAAATGTACCTCCTATGAAGTCCGGGTTATTGATATAACAAAAATAAACCGAGGTTTGGTTCCCCCACACACCGTGACAGTTTCGTGATCGAATTTTCAAATAGAATCTGTGAGTACTTTCTGTCAACTGTCACTTAAGAAGACGATCTGTCAGTGCCAGGATTACAAGGACAAATTGTTTTCGAAATGATCTTTATACGTCGGAAATCAACGGATATGGAATATAGTTTTAATATAACCATTTCTGTATATTTTTTTTTCAATTTTATCAATATTGATATGGTAAGAGATGATCTAGTAACTTTAGAGTTCACTATATTAGTTAACCATACGAGTAGTTTATTTATAATATATTATTATCTGATCTAAGTTTCATTAAATATCTGATTAATGATATATAGAGAGTAATTCGTTATTGATCGATGTTACTTATTTTTAACTTGAGGAATGGGAAAACACGTCATGACAACTAGAAGTACTAAACCAGGAAGAAAATTCAGAATTATCTAAACAGTATTCTAACAATGTCATGACAGTGATATCCGTCTCATTATTTAACACCTTAGTGATTGCAAGAAAAAAAGAATATCATTTGTATGACAACTGTACTTTTAGAGAGAATGAACAGTTTTACCAATACTTGGCATCGGAGAAAATTCCTCATCCATAATTAACTATTTTAAGACGAAATGCATTTATTGCTGTAAAAATTGTCTTGCCTCCAAGCTAGTTAACGCGTCTAAAGTACGGATGATCTTTCATAAACCAACAGCGAAAGTATCACAAAACCAGAGGATAATTCCCCTTAAGGCAAAGTAGATTAAATAACGTTGATATTCGTCAGATTAGGAAAAGAAAATACAATCTAAAATGTTATAAAGCCGCAGATATTCATCAGCAATGAAAAAAACTATATAATCTTAAATTTAAGATGTTTTTGTGTTATTTATCAACAAAAGAAATATTTCTGACTCATTAGAAATCAGTGTAAAGAATCAAAACACAGATTGTCCATCCAGCTATAGACAAGATAGCGATATAACGAATAACACACAAAAAATAACAAAATTGATGTATGGGCTGAATTAGCCAATCCATTTATCTTCCAGGACAGGAAACAAAGTGACAGTAAAAGTGGCATCTGACTTTTCAAACACGGACAAAACCTGTAAATTCAAAGATTAATATTACAGAAATTGTAAACATTTAAAGGGTATAGGGAGAAAGAAAAGCGGAGCTGAAAAGAGGGGCACAATATCTCTGGGAGTTTGTTTTGTTATTGAATATGTTTACAATATATGATCGGGTGATAATTGTATCGAAAGGTATCACGTTCTAAATTCTAAGGCTATTTCCCGGATATCCATATTAGTGAATAAATATAAACTTACAATATCTCTAGGGGCTGTTTTGTTATGGCATACGTTTACAAAATATGATCAGGTGATAATCGTGTGATGTCTTTAAAATTTATTGTTAGTATGTCAACACCGTTAGGGTGATGATAACTTTAAGCAATATATTATGCTTCCGAGTATTTTAATTTATACTATTCAAAAAAAGTAGGGGATATTTGATTTTTAAGTGTTATTAAAGTCACCTAATGAAACTGACGAAGAAACAAATGACAAAATGAAATGAAGTTCACATTCATCGATTTATTCCAAATGATCGTTAGACTAAGTAAGGCACAGACTGACCATTATAAGGGTAAAATGATACCCGGGGTCAAACAGCAAAGTTACCACAGCATCACAACAAAGTCAGTAACGGGTAAATCCTCCTCTGTTTGCCAAACAAGCATTGATCCGACGTGGCATACTCCTAATGAGACGTCTAAGGTCATTTTGGTCCAGATTGTCCCATTCCTGTTGCAACGCAGCAGCAAGTTCTTGGACATTGGCAGGACGTTGTTGACGTTGACGTAACGTCTGTCCAAGCATGTCCCAGACATGCTCGATGGGGGAGAGGTCGGGACTCAGTGCTGGCCAAGGTAATGTGGTGATGTTCTGTTGTTGGAGGTAACCTGTAACGATCCTGGCCCTGTGACATCTTGCGTTGTCATCCTGGAAGATGAAACGGCGGCCATGACGTCGTGCGAACGGCACAATATGGACTGCCAAGATGTTGTCCCGGTAGTACTGGCCTGTAACACGCCCTGCAACAACATGTAAAGCCGTTCTTCCAGCAACAGTGATGCCTCCCCACACCATAACAGAACCACCCCCAAATCGATCATGTCTGATGACGTTAACGTCTTGGAAGCGCTCGTTCCGACGACGCCACACCCTCCTACGTCTGTCCAAAAAATCAACAGTGAACCTTGACTCATCTGAAAACATCACATTGCTCCAGCGTCGATTATCCCAGTGTTGACGATCCCTACACCAACGACATCTTGCCTGAATGTGATGATCTCTCAAACAAGGGATCACGCGAGGACGTCAGGCGCGAAGGTGACCCCTATGCAGTCGATTCCGAATCGTCTGGCCACTCACTCTCACACCAGTGTCTGTTTGAAGACGAGCGCTGATCTGATTTGCTGTGATGACACGATTTCTCAAGGCCAAGGTACGGATAAATCGATCCTGGGCTTGAGTTGTCGCCCTTGGTCGACCCGAGCGTGGTCTGTCCTGTACAGATTGTGTATCACGGTATCTGGACCATAGCCTGCTTATGACAGACTGAGAAACATTCATCGTCCGCGCCACAACCGCCTGTATTGTGCCGATCTGTAGCATGCCAAGGGCACGTAACCTTTCATTTTGGGTAAGCCGACGCATATCAAAATTTGTTTTCTGGTCACTAAAACAATTAAACTGATGTTTCCACCCTGGAATTCAATGCCACAATGACTGTAACATTCAAAGTCAGAGTCGTGCAAATCTTGGGTTGGACCCCCATGATGATCCCAAGCATCACCTGCATTCCATGCGGTAGCTATTGGTGCGTTTGGGCGTCACATGTAACTGGAAATGTTTCTTCTGTTAGGTTCTATAGTGACTTTTTTCGTAGTCATTTGCATATTTTAGTATTATGCCCCCAAAATCAAATATCCCCTACTTTTTTTGAATAGTATATGAAGCTAACGGATCAATTATAGATAGATAGATAGATAGATAGATAGCGTTCATATTAAACTCGCTTTCCAAAATTAGATATTCGTTAAATGGTCGCGCGAGCAATTGTTTTAAATAGATCAGATGTCCCAGTGCCGGATTAAGATGACAAGAGGCCCTAGACTGGTTCACTTCCTGGACCAATGGAAGATAAAAGTATGTAATAACCATGAATTGTTCTGCGCCGTCTGGGCCTATGAAGACGGGAAGCATAAATTGAGTAAAGTTGAATATGGTGACACGTGTTTAAGACCACAGTGATGTAAGAAAGGCTTTAGGTTTCAGTCTGTCGTGCAGTAAAATCGCAGTACCTCTGTAAAGGACTACTGTTAATGTAATTAGGCTTTGAATGGGATACATTTGAAATGACTGTCTGATAAGAGTGAGTGAAACAAGAGAATTCACGAGGGTTTTCCAGGAAAATATTCGTGGTTCTATTTCCCTTCGAGATAGTATTTCATCCGCATAACTGTCAGCCACTTATTATTAGCATGTATTCATTGTCTGGATAACCCGACATTAACACTGTTATGAATCCGTCTTAGTTTCCATATACCTGTCAGCTATTGGACAAGAGTTTTTGTTCAATTGTGTCTCCGGGGAGTTGCAAGTTGATTTAAAATTGAATAGTAAATTCAGCTTCCTTTCAAGCTACACACAATATTATATAAAGACTGTGTTCATGGCCTTGGTAAATAAACAACTAGCAGTTAATTTCAATAGCCCACAAAAATAAACAATTAATTTAACTGATTCAATAAAAAAATTTCCATTTTAAGTTTTGAAACGTATGATATTGACTGATCAGGTACTATTGATGACATCAATATCCGGTTAACTATATTAATACGCCATTTATTTTATATTTTCCATTTGTAAAAAGTGCCTTTTCTTTGGTCGTTCGGTATATTTTGCATTTGACCTTTATCAAACAAGCGACTGATATTTGTGTATTAACTTAACAAAGCAAAAATAAGATACATGATCACATACTGAGGATGTGTTTTCAGTGCAGCTAACCAGATAAAGTTCGTTAAAAGGTTTTGAAAAATTGAAAAATAAGAATAAAGCACTACAAAGACTATACTCAATTATATATAATGCTTTGAGTGAAAATGGCAGACTAAAACCAGAAGGTGTCTGCCATGTATTTCGTTTTTAATTCCAAGAGAAATTTAAAACATTAGTCCTTGTTTATTGACTAATCAAATGGCTGATCAAACTGTCTGCCCAGATTGGTTATATTGATAAATAATTTCTGGATCGCGTTGTTGAGATGATGTAACTCCTCGGTGATTAATTTATACATTAATAGGGCAAATTCAGCACGTCAATTTTTGGAATAAGTTTATCTAAATTACACCATGTTACGTTTAAGACGGAATACCATAGCTTATTGAGATAAATAATTTCTTGGGCGTGCTGTTAAGATTGTGTAACTCCCTGGTGATGAATTTATAAAATAATATGGCAGCAAGTCATTTTTTCTAGTAAGTTTATTTGAGTGAAACCGTGTTTTCTTTAAGACGGAATTAAGATAATTTCTGGAGCGTGCTGTTTAGATGGTTTAATTCCCCAGATTATAATTTATACATCTAGCACGTCATCTTTTTGTCGAAAATTTTATTTGATTGAAACCACGTTTTCATAAAAATAAGAATGAGTTAGAAATAAGCAATCACTGATAAAACTCATGGGTTTTTATAAACGATTATTTTCTGACTGTGGCTTTTGTCAAGGGCTAGCGAAATCAAGATATTGTCACAAAACAGAATCGAAAAATACACTTACAAATGTGATGTTACTGACTATGGTAATACATGACGTTCATTGTCATCATGCAATAATGTACAATAACGGCAAGGACAATGTGTTTGACATTAGCAACAACATTGGGTGTAATATATTATGTGGTGGTTTTAAACCAGGAATTTGGCTATTTGATTAAAACACAGATTCTATTTCGTTTCGTTTGTTATAGTTCAATGTGACGAATGAGCCCATGAAACGGTCTGTTACGGTGACTCCTACGCGTGGTCTGCAAACAACTGTGGGTAAACCCATAGAAACGTCATCGCGGATTGTATCAATGTCGGACATCACAGAGTCAAAAGCCTCTCATACGACCCCTGACGCGACCACCAGTACAACTGGTTAGATCTCCAAAGAGTGTATAAAAAAAAGTATAAAAAAACGAAGCAAAATAGAGATCTGTATTTATTCAGATTGGGAACTTCGCCGCAAGTGTTACTTATTACTGACTTCGCCAATTCAGGTACAATTGACATGGAAATTAAGATATCTGTTCCTCCGGTGTTTGCGTATTGATTGATGGGCTTGGTGGCATGGCCGACATTAGGTTCGTACTTGTTGTATGTAGTCGACTCCTGACCAGCTTAATTTTATTCCAACCGAAATGTACCTCCGGGTTATTGATATAACAAAAATAAACAGTGACAGTTTCATGATCGAATTATCAAATACAATCTGAGTACTGCTGTCAACTGCCACTTAAGAAGACGATCTGTAAGTGCAAGTCTTAAATGGACAATTAAGGAGACAATCTTTCAATGTTAGACATAAATGGACAAATTATTTTCGAAATGATCTCTTAGGGTCAGCAATCGACTAATATAGGAAAATTGTTCCAAATAATTATTTACAGATTTTGTCAATAATCATACTATATGAATAACTGTCTTCAATGTTTAGAGTCTTGTCTACGATATCACCCTCGGTGGAAGTGGACGTTAGAGTTTACAACATAATAAACTCCGGGAATAGTTAGTTATATTTATTCGAGGTGAGTTATATATAAAGCGAAGAGTCAAGTTTCATTAAAATCTAATCACAGACATATATTTGGATTTTCACTTAATTTTACAAATATGTAATATATCTGTTCAGAGCTTCAAAAGGAAAAATCATTGAATTATTGCAATTAAAAATAATAAAATAACAATGGAAACACGCCATGCGTTTCCCTAGCAACCAGAAGTACAAAGCTTGTAGAAAGTTTAGGATTGTCCAAACAGTTCTGTAACGATACGATGACTGTGACATCACTCTCGTTTATTTGCAGGAAAAGATATATCATTACATGACAACAGTACTTTTACAGAGCATGAACCGGTTTACCAGTACTTGGCATTGGAGAAAAATCCTCATTCATGATTTACCATTTTAAGATGAAACGCATTTATTCCTATAAAAATTTACTTACCTCAAAGATATAACAAGTCCCTTGAAATACAGATGATCTTTCAAAAAACCATTAGTGAAATTGTCACAAAAATACAAAACAAATCCCCTTGGACAAAGTGAATCAAAGTGCGTTGTTATTTGTAAGATTAAGAAAAACCCCAATCTAAAATATTTTTAAGGCCGCAGATATTTATCAGAAATGAAAAGGCTGCATAAGATTGCAGCTATTTATAAGTTAAAGAAATACCGGTGAAGCTGTAGAAATGAGTGCAAAGAATAAAAAACAAATGGTTTATCCGGCGATATGTAAGAGGTCTTTAAAAAAACAATATTAAAGAATAAAACAAAGAAGTAGAAAAGTGTGTGAAATCATAACTTTATTTAACGTCCGCTTCCATCGAAGTGATATCGCAGGCAAGGAAATATTGACGTATGCCAAGACGTATGCCATTTTATCTTCCCGGGCAGGAAAAAGGGTGTCAACAAGTGGCACCTGATATATGCCCCAAGTGTACTTTTCAAAGCTAAATTATTAAACATATTACAGTTACAGCCTGTGTTAATTTACTATTCAGTCATATTTTAGTGTTTAAATAACCGACTTAACCTCTGTTTTATTTCTGGTGCTCTGACAAATCTGGAACTCTTTCTTTAATGTAGAAAACATCATTACAAAGTATAGAAATGATAATTATAGACTCCGGGGTGCTAAGATCTTAAGGCTTACTACCAAGGGGCAGAACTCCAATTAAAATCAATATTAGGCGTCTCTTCTGCAAACAGCTAGACATTATATTACAACGTTTGAAATTATGATATTCGACGATTTACCAGAATAGAGAAAAAAAGTGATGGACCGACAAACGGGGGTGACGGCAATAATCCACAAGATTTTTTTTTTTTTGAACAAAGCTAATAACTGGTTTTACTGAAACTTAAATGACGTATAATATAACATTTTTCGCAAGAAGATCCAACTGAATTTGTCACCATGATTTATGGCATTACCGAATACCGACAAGAGAAACATTCAACCTTTAAAGTTTTTAAATTGTAATTATTGATTATCGAAATCCACCCGATTATTACTTTAAACAAATGTATATCGATCACAAAACTCCAAGCTTCAAATAATCAAGTGTAAATGATTGGATGAAATTCCACCCAAGAAAATGTCTGTCTCTATGGCTGCTTAAGAAGCGATTAATCTTTCTTATCTCTCCCCAGCACTTCGATGTAAAACGTCCATCATTAAATTGCTTCGTTTCGTCTTTTAATCATTTACGAATAGTATGATATAAGATATAACCCATTAGGATGGTTATAAGCTTAAGCTATATATTATGCTTCCAAATATTTTAGTAGTAATAAAGTGAATTGATCAATCATAGATATGACGTTTATATTAAAATCTTTAATATCTCGCTGCTTTTGGATGTTAAATAATCGTTAAATGGTTGCGCGAGCGGTTGTTTTAAACAGATCTAGGCCCGGTTTCATAAAACCTTCTCAAACTTTAGTTATAACAATAAAACACAATTCTTAAACCTAACCTACAATCTCGCCAACAATCACGTGCGCTGACATTATTTAAATCTCAGCGACCTTGACAATAATTGAGTTGGCCTTAAGAAATAGACCTGACGTTTCTTTATATCATTCTGTGAGTATGATAGTTATTAGGCTAGACATTTTGTTCGTTGGTTTCTCCGGAGAGTTGAAAGTTGATTTAAAATTGAATATCAAATTAAGGTTCCTTTCAAACTGCACACTATTATCATATAAATATTGTGTTTATAGCAGTTAACTTCAATGTATAAAATAAACAATTAATTTAATTGATTCAATACAAATATTTCCATTTAAGTTTTGAAACTAATAATGATATTAAATGACGATATACATGAAGGCACTCATTCAGTGTAGCGCTTCAATGCGGGGTCGGAAGATTTCTAAAGGTTGTGCCGATAAGCTGCCACCATTATTCATGCATCTTTAGGATCTTCTTTCAGATACTGATCTGCTCCGACTGGGCTAATGAAAACGGGCACACGCCATACAGTGTCCTATGAGGGAAACATTGCCCAAATCTTATATCGAATTCCAACTGCCCAGGGATCCTGTAGTTGCACGCCAATGACCTCCTTTGGGGGGGGGGGGCAACACCGGGAGAGAACCCGCGCAAGTTCCAGGCAAGCGAGTCAGTGTGTTACCCACTATAGTATATATATATATACAACAATGCATAACTCTTTAACAGAAACGATTTGCTGATGTATGCATATGTAAATCTAATGATTGCATGGTTTGGAGAATCGTGTTTTTATCTGTAATTGAGATAAAATATTGATCTAGCCTGTTGTTTTATTATCCGAGAGACCAAAAATAGACGCGTTAAAAACATGTATGTCGATATGCACGGGAATTAGATCATTGGAGATAAACGAAAACTGGAAGACTCCAATTAAAATAAATTTGTTGTTTTATTAAAATTAATTAACCAATCTGATTAAAACAAACATGATATTTCGTTTTTTAATAGTTGAAAGTTTCAATAAAATAAATCACAGATCCTATTTCGTTATTGTTCAAAGTTTCGAATGTATAAAATAAAGTATTCATGACCCGATTTTCTGGCGTGGTTTTCCTTTGTCAGTGGTGCAGGGTGGGGAGCTGACATGGGCAGCTGTCTAGTCGTTTGGATGGGACGGAATCCCGAGGTTCCATGTACACATTACCATGCACTTAAAGATCCCATGGCAGTTGAAATTCGCTATAAGAACACTGTATATGACCATCTTCATTAGTCAAGTCGGAGCAGCACAGGAGGATGTTAAACGTCATTTCGTTTCTTATTTACATCTTGTTTCAAGTTAAGTATAAGTGCTTCATTATGGCTTTAAGTTAATATATCAAATGTAATGCAGACTTGTCACTGTGTAAAATATTCGTAAAACCATGAATGACGACGTATCGCTATCTCCGTACGTAGATGATTAAATGAATAAACCCTCTACCCTAAACGACCTTAGCAAACCTTTCTACCCATCAGTATTCTGTAATTTAGACCAACCAAGTACCAAATCACGCGAGTTGCCTATTATCCAGTTTTAAATCTTAACGGGAAATAGCCTCTCCAATTTTCCGGTTTTACCCTTCCGTTTGCAAATTACCGGATAATCAGATTTTGTTTTGTTCTGGGTAAGCAAAGCGATAAACAATATGAGTCGTCGAGACTTTATTAGAGCTTGAGAACTTTGATTCTAATTGAGTGAGAGTGGTGAAACTTTGTGTATAGTTTCATTACACCAGTACCTTGACTAAGTTTGGTGATGAACATTTGCCGATTAGGTGAGTTGAAACAGGGCTTCGACCTTGAACATTTTTTTTGCCCAGACTAAGTATAGATAATCAGTTTGATTGCTCGATACTTTTCATCTATTTATTTGGGGATTGCGACGGGGGACACCAGCGTCACTGTTGGGTTGTTACCCCCCTCCCCCCAAGGTTTACATGATGATCTGTGAGTACAACGTAAAGCTGGAAACAACGGAATGCACGTGGGTATAACTCCACAATAGACAGCAAATTAAAAACAGGTAGTTCCACCAGGTTACAATTCTAAGGTGACGGTTGTTTTCGTTGTTGTCATATAATACCGTGCGCTTTACGACGTGTGTGGCTGGTGGCATGTGTGAGTTCAAGATTTCTTCGGCATATGTCCGAACGGTGCCTTAACAGTTCCGTGCCTGTTATATAAGGCAGCGTTTTCATTGGTCTATTAAGTTTACCTGTCGACTAATCTCAATTGCCCAGGCAATTTGTAACACACCAACAACTACATCAAGCTGATCAAAATACAGATCTAAGGTTCGTCTTCCATTTAGTACGCGTCATGCTGCCTCCACTCCATTTCAATAGGACCGTTTTGTGAGGTGAACCTTGACTCAATTAAGTAGACTCTACCACTTTTTTTTTGTTCTGTTCTCGGCCACACTGGGGGTTGTCTCCCAGAATCCCACGCACACCTCGGCCCATCTGAGCAGCCACTTCAATGAGTAATCCCCAACAGAAAGCGGTATATTCAAAAACTCTTCCAGAATTTTATATACATATGAATCTCAGCTGGAAATGTCGAACTTTCGGAATGATTTACCATCGGTCCCTGCTCAGAATGTATGGCGCAATAGAGCATTTTGTCATTATATTGCTCTCGTAGGAATTAAGACAATTTTCACAGCCAGTTCTCAACATAACGTCTTTGAAAGTTTATTTGGCATGCACCACGCTGTAAGAGGTCTTTCACTAAGTGACACAGAGATGGTTAGTAACGACCCTCGACGGACTGTATGGAAAAAATATGGCTTTACTGAATGCAGCTTGTCTACACAAATCACATTGGTGGCTGTTCTAGGAAACTACAGAAAGAACACGTATTTCTCATTAGGCAATGTAAATGTTGTTTTTGTTTTACCCGTTTTTCTCTCTTAGAGCTGGAAAAATTGAACACCAGGCCATTAGTGAGGAGAACAGATTACATATCCGTGATTGACCATTCTCTACGGGAGTGATTCCATTGATTAGCATGGTTAACAACAGAAAATTCGGTAATTCTATCATAAAGAAAATGTCTTGTGGCACGTAGCAATCTAATAGGCACCTTAAATTATTCTGATACAGAAAAGCACAGAGTTATTATGTCGCTTTAAAGCAGCATATTCACGGGCCTGTATAAGAGCAGAAGTAACTTAATATGTCATTCGAGTCGCTATTTAACTAGAGGGCGGCCATCGTGTTATGTCAATGATGGTTCTAGTAATTTGTCGTCTGGTGTTAAAGATGACAGACTGACTTCTGATAAGATTTCCAATGTCTACTGCTCGTACAGAAACCAATTACAGTTCTTTCTGTCCGTTATAATGAGCCGTATGATTCCATCGATTTGCGTTTCTATTACAACTCCGGTATCACCCTAGAGGTGGTCTGTACTCAGACGGCGGAAATAATAAATGGTGTTATTGGCATTATTAGTTTTCCCTCTTTAAATTATTATATAGCGTGGCCTACTTATTTAAGGTACGTCTAAGATATTCCCATAAATCTGGAATATCATGAAGGAAATATGGACTCTGATTAGCGTTTGAGTGTCTAGTCCCGTAGACGGTTTTCATCCCATGTGTCGGTCTCGAAATGTTACACCTTAATACCAATTCATAAAATGACATAATTTTCATTATTACATTATAATGAAACATATGGTTAATGTAATACCAACGATTTCCGCATATCCATATTAAGTTCTTTCAAAATTTTGCCACGAAAATTGATGAATTCTTGTGAATAAAAAGAACGAATCAATAGCTGATTCAACGTTTCGTGAAGTTCCAAAAGGGTTTATCGAAATTTAAGCCCCGTCGTTCCGTTTACTATGGCAGTGCTTGCTCTTTCTACTACTGTCATAAGAATTCTAACACATTCAATTTTGTAGGAAATACATAACACCAACTATAAGCGGACCACGTTGTTGTAGAAACTGAGTTGTGTCTGATCTTGATCTGTAATTGTTATACGTGACAATGATCATTTTACGAGGATATTG
The DNA here is from genome assembly GCA_963678685.1 of Patella ulyssiponensis. Taxonomy (NCBI): domain Eukaryota; kingdom Metazoa; phylum Mollusca; class Gastropoda; family Patellidae; genus Patella; species Patella ulyssiponensis. The sequence goes on along the minus strand of OY783225.1, from coordinate 46,039,193 downwards.
TGTAACTAATTCAGATGTAGCCTGTTGCTTTTCTTACATAGTTTTAACTTGACAACCTGATGAAATCCAAGAAACTTGTCTACTAGCCATATTAAACTTCTTAGCGTCTTACCAGTTGTTCCTACTTTTAGATGTTTTTTATATTTTAGTATTTCATTACACTTTACACGGCGAAGTCTTGTGTATTGATAACTTCCGAAAACGGATTCTATAGTTTATTACATAATTCAAATGCGTTTTGGATGAAAACTGTGTATTAACAAACGTGAACGATATAACACTAAACTGGGTTTGGTTTGGTTAATCGATTTATGCATGGCGATGCATATAGAAGACAATACATTTCTACTGGAGTTGTATTAAATCATTACACATCGTAAACTATACAATGAGAGATAATATTTACACTAAGTGATTCGCATCAAATGCTTTTTTTCGTTTTAAAAAGGAAACAATAATTTTATTCAGGACATTTTAATGGGATTGAGGAACAGACTAAAACTATTAGCGTCGTTTTTTGCGAATGATTTCCCTATTGCGCGCCTGTTTACTACCTGGACTTTCCGCACCCACGGAAAAATTTAACCAAAATCTGTCAGGAAATATACATTTGAATGTGCGAAATGGTTATAGTAAAATACTGATGTCCATAACATTTTAAATAATTAAAATTCTAGCTGGAGAAAGTGTTCAAATCAAGTATACATTAGCCTGTGCGCGCTGTATCATAAGGTTTATCATTGAATCAAATGGCATGGTTTCAATTACCCGGTTGTACGTGACAAGGAGTAGGGGCGCTAGTCCAACCTCGTCAATTTTCTCCGGGAACTCCAGTTACACCCATTGCTAAAGACCTCCACGCGCAAGCAAATTATTGAAATAAAATTGAACCATATGTTACTCCCAAAATGACCTAGTTTGTGTCGAGTGGACCTTACCTCCCCCTCTCTCACTCTCTCTCTCTCCCCGTCTCTCTCTCACACACACACACCCACACCCGCACACACACCCCACCCCCTCAACACACACATACAGAAAGTCGTTTAAGTATCGTTCAGATATAGTACACGTCGTAAATGAATTTCAAGGAAGCTTCAAGAAAATGAAACTAATTCCGATATCCATGCATGTATTTTGTAAGAGCTTCCGTTTAACACGTTACACGCCACCATGGCTTTAGAGTACAAGTCAAAATGAATTTAAAGTGAGAATTTCATATTTTCAAAGAAAGTCAAAACATAATTATGTCTATGTCTTTTGCCCAATAGGTTGTCAACTCACTATTTATACGATCATAGGCATTATTCCCCACACATAAAAAACATTGACACAGGAATAATAACACAATTACCTCCCTTGTTTTTCTCCCCCCCTCATGGAATAGCTATCTTCAAACGTTTTAATTTGAAGTTGAAAATGATATATTTGCCAATTTCTCAGCTGACAATAGGGTATTATTGGATTAATAGGATTATTCTTTAACATGATAGGACCGTTTACAGATATCATCTATTTTAAGGCTTTATTTTAATAAATTTTAAAAATATAACTTAAAATTATGAAATTATAGCTTTAAACACAAGCACATCTCAGTTACAAAAACAGATTTGTCGCAAATGTTATCCTAATTCACATACAATAGACATGGAATGTGGCATTCTTGTTCCTTGGACAATTGCGCATCGATTGACGGACTTCGATATTTTGTTATGACCCCAAAATTCCAAGATGGAAACGATGACGGCATATTCAGTTGCTGGTCATTAGTACACGGTGGTACTTGTTAATACTAAAAAAAATTTCTTATTAAACATACATTGTGGGAGATTAGGTAAAGAACTGGTAGTTCTCCTTATAATAGTTAAAAACTAAATTATGTAAAGGCAATTGGCTGAAAATTTCAGGCAAATTGATCGACTCTGAACCGACAATATAGAAAATGAAATTTCGGTCATCACTAAAGTCGGTTCGATACAAAAAATAATCTCGACTAGACCTGCATGCAGGAATGACGGGTTTCACTGGTGCCACGTTACCCTTTAACATGTCACTTCCGGTGCCACGTTACCCTTGAACATATGTCACTTCCGGTACCAATGAAACCATTAAACAGGTTTCCCCATAAGCATTGCACACATCAAATAAATTGGACGCAGAATCAACCAAATATCAATTCATTTTATACATTTGTTACTTGTAAGTGATCCTGACAAAAATACATTACTTCCGGTGATAATGAAAATGTTCAATTAGTTTTATGAAATCCGAAATGGCATATGACATCATATAGTGAAAATTTTATGTAAATAGAATAATAATTGCCACTTTTATAGACCAAAAACCTTGAAAAGTGACTTGTAGACAATCGACTATTTCTCTGCAACTGCACAAGTTAGAAACCATTTTGTGTTGTCTGTATGATCGTATGGGTTCAATCTATTTGTTGAATGGAATCAAATATCATAATTTTTAAAACATTACAAATCAGACTCATTTGAATAAAATATCTGTTTTGCAGGCTAAAAATTCAGTTTTTGACAAAATGACATCACTTCCGGTGATACTAAAAAGGTTAAATTAGTTCTATGAAATCGTAAATGGCATAAGACATCATATGGTGAAAATTTTGTGAAAATCGAATAATAACTGATTCTTTTAGAGCCAAAATAAAGTAAAAAGTGGCTTGTGGAAAATCGTCCATTTCTCTGCAACCGTACAAGTTAGAAACCATTTTGTGGTATCTATATGGTCGTATGGGTTCATTCTATTTGTTGATGGGAACCAAATTTCATAATTCTAAAAATATTACAAATAATACTCATTTGAATAAAAAATGTATTTTTAAGGCTAAAAATTCAGTTATTGCCTAAATGACGTCACTTCCGGTAACAGTGAAAGTGTTAAAATGGTTTGGAATAGTCGACTGTGGCAATAGGCAACAGACAGTGAAAGAAAATTTAAAATCGAATAATAATTGATTCTTTTACAGCCAAAATAACGTGAATAGTGACTCATGCAAAATTCCCCATTTCTCGGCAACTGCTTATATTACAAACTAAATTTCACATACATTCTCTTTGTATGGATTATTGCTACAAGTTTATGAAAGTATCGAAGAAATATTTTAATGTATGAAGACACTGGATGGGTTGTAAATAGCTTATTTTTACCCCTTTTTTTACCTTTTAACCGCAATTGCTCGAAAACAAAATCGAAATTAAAAAAACTGAGTCCGAGATTTTGTGCACATTTACAGGGCGCATCTTTTGAGTAAGATCGGATTAGTAGAAAATAGTATTTGCTTTCAAAAAGTTGTACCGAACTGTCAATATTGTAGTTTTTGCTGAATTTACGCCACTTCTGGTGCCTATAGGAAACTTTACCGGTAACAAAAAAAATGGCATTTTGAACCACGGAACATATGAACATAGTTTTATACAAATCGAACAATAAATAATTAATGTAGGACTGAAAAACTGAATTAGCCAATGGCGGCCAAGGAAAATTACGGAAACAAAAAATGTTGACATTTTTGTTCAAATCAGATGACTCTTTAACCTTGGTTAAAATGTCATATAAAAATATTAATAAATAAAAAAGTTTTTTGTAAAAATTTAAATTTTCAAAATTTGGCGCCTAATATCTTCCAAGATTCGTCGAAAATCAAAAATCAAAAGTAACATAGCTATGTCCCCTGTTTCTGGCTATGTCAAAATGCATCATATGCTAAAATCCAATGATTATTGTTAATATTACGGCAATATTTCAAAAAACGACATTTTCGGTGATTTCGGACATTTCGCAATGTCGCAGAATGCCGGGAATAGCTTTAATCTCTAAGTCACACCCACTTTCCCAGTAAAACTGAAGACATTGTATCGATCCGACAAGAAGTTGTGGAGATATAAGCAAATTGGAAAAAAAAAAATAATAATAATAAGAAGAATAATAATAAGAATAATTTTAACAAAAACAATAGTGTTTCACACAAGCTACGCAGTGTGAAACCCTAATTATCCAATTCATGATTAAATCATGAAAGTTGGGCAGCAAATCGGATCCTCATCCAGTAAATATCGCAGGCTTGAGACGACATCAAGTTTATTATGCTCTGGATAATTTAATTAATGTTTAATCAATAGTGTAGAGAACATTTCAGGCCTAAGGAAAGACTTTCGATAACCGGATTTAGCTCATGCATAACGTATATTTAATCGTTGAAGATCTCCAAAGCACCGCCGACGCATTAAAAGAATTGTGTGGGAAAAGATAGTCCCAGCTTAATTAGAATTTATCTGTATAATGTACTGTACAAATAAATCTACTGGAGTAAATTATCGTTTAACGGTCTTTTCTTGGTTAAATGGCTAATTTACATACTACGGTATCGGAAATTGTAACCATTTGTCCGGGTCTTAGCAAATCATGTTGGCATCCAAGTTCGAAATAAGGTATACTAGCCTCGATATTATTTGTAAATGGAACCAAAAAGAACAGTTTCTGAATGAAAAACTACTGCCAATTCATTCCTGCAATTTACAGCTTATTTGGATTTCAAGCGGCATTACCCAAGGATATTCTTTTTAGGGAGGTTTTTAACGTTCACCATGGTAATATTTCTACTATAACAGAGAGTATGCTACTATTACAGTGACTGTCATTCAATAAAAGATCCAAAAGTCACAGATTGAAAATACAGGTACTGAGTTGATCTGACATAATTTTGTTTATTACTGGGAGAGCGGGCTGTATATACCATTACATTTTAAGTGGAAGTTAACTTGTTTACTAATTTATGTTTCAATTTAGGCTTAAAGTGTCGACAGTAAAAACAAAACCGGCCATATCCCTACACTGATTATTTTTTATTACATCTATAAATGTCACATTTTCAGCGATAACAGGTTGTCATCACACAAATCGACATATAAAATTATATGAAATCAACTATTTTATTTTTGACCCAACTCCATGAGCAATATTCGTTGTTACATTACGGGAAATTCCATAAAACGTTGGCAGTTTTCACTATAATAGTTAAAACTAGATGCTATAAACAGAATTGGCTGAAGATTCAGTTAAATTGATCCACTCTGAGCCAAGATTTCATTGATTGAATATTTGGCATGGCCTCGACCATCATTACTAAAGTAGGTACCATAACAAATATAGTCTCGATTATCCATTTCATGATTAAATCATCAATGAAAGTTGAGCAGCAAATGGGGTCCATATCCAGTAAATATCACAGGCTAGCTTTGACATCGAGTGTTGATTATGGTCTGGCTAAGTTAATTGATGTCTAATTAATAATTTAGACAATTCAGGCCTAAAGGAAGACTTGCAATAGGCAGATGTGACTCTAATTCACCCGATTTTTGTGCCTATTTTGACAGAGTAAGGCAAAGTTTAAACAAGCATTAGTAACCAAGCTTAGTATCTTGAAATCACGATATCATCAGGTTAATCATTATGTGGGGCCTATCGAAAGAAAATGTAATAATATAGAGCCTGTCGCACAACTAATGGAAATAACACACCAGAGCAACACAATCCATTACTTTCTCCATCTTCATTAAACTGCTTGTTGCGGAAAACTAGGACGTTTCATTCATTCAATACTTTATTTTGTCCCAATTAAGGATGCATTATGCAAGAGCTAAATCTGCTTATTACAGGGTTTCATTTTGGCTTCAAATGTAATAATTGTAAATTATTATTTCGACTTTTATTCACACAAGCCTATAATCAAATCACTAGATCATCGGATGGCGCAGATGTAAACAGATTAAAATACGCTCGCTAATGATTTGATTTACAAAATGGTGAATCGAGGCTCAGTCTCGATTAACAAGTAACGTTGCAGCTATAATAAACAGTCTAAGTAAAAAAACAGTGATTACGTTGCCCAGAATAAATTAATTTGAATGAAATTTTCAATAGCCAGATAACGAGTTCTTTATCCAAATCTTATATAAACATCTTTTATAAAGGCTTCGCTATTTTAAGCTCATAAATAAAAGTTAATTGAAAGCATCACCTTTAATAATCCCCACCCTGCCAGGTTAACATGTACAAAGCAAATTATCAATCTTTAAATTATTCTAAATTTGTAAGCAAATAGATTATCCAGGATATCTCCGAGTCGTTCCGCGACATTTTACGGCGTGTTTGCCCTTGTCAGTGGTGCTGGACGGGGCTGTTTACCGAGTTATCTTGCACACATAAAAAATATATCTTGGCAGTTGGAATTTGAAATAAAAAATAGGCCATAGAGCCAATGTCCCGGGAAAATATTCCTAATTCCCGCATTCAATAGCCTAGAACTTTAAGCCCCATTTCATTTGTCATGTACAGTCATCATTTTTACATCAATGTGAACAAGTTTTGTAGTGTCGAAAGCATCTATACAACTTGAATTAAAGAACTTTAACAAATCACGTATCATATTTGTATTTATAATTAAGGAATGTAAACAAATTCTCGTATTATTTTCACTTACCTTTCGGCATATCTTTAGGTTTACTTTAACAATGTAAAGAATATCCCTTAATACCACGAATCTCTAAACGTCATCTACATCCTTGCAGTGTGAACACCAGAACGTATCCTGGATTGTTGTAAAGAAATGACGGCCTGGTAATACGAGAATCGAATAGGAAAGTTGCCAATACCAATAGCTTTAATTTACAACAGCCACACAAATTGACTGACAGTTTTCTTTCCGTTCAGTTACTCTGATTTATTTCCTTGCTCTCGATCGTTAAAATGGACGACCGTTTAAGTATGCGGTGTAATCCATTTATATTTATTACGTAAGACTCACATTACCGTGACGTTTTACAAAATCACAGGTACCTTTTTTCTGAGATTTGCTCCAAAATCGGAAATCGACATTCTCACTGAATCTAAAGGGGGTGCCACGGTGGCTCAGTTGGTACAGCGCTAAATCAGTAACCCAGATCGATCTGTTCGATCTTGGTGTTGAATGAGAAAGTTCGTAGCCTAGCTTTACCCTTGTCTGTGGTGCATGGCAGAGGACCTGTCAAGGAACAGCGTCTAGTTTTTCGTATGAGACGTTAAGTCCCATGTAGATGTTGGCGTTGAAGGTAAAGGTCACTTGACAGTGAGGACGTATTTCTAGTGTACAGAAATATTCTAGGACGAAAAATTTTGATGTGGGCCGTTTGGCACAAGGTACAATTTTATGGATACACAATTACTGAGTTTGATACTAACGACGTTTCGACGAGGATACTCTCGTCTTTATCAAGAAAGCAAAGTAGGGCCGTTTGGCAATTTACATTCAAATTTCATAAAGATATCATTTACGTATAAATGACGACCTATGAAGGCATAATCCCGTTAAATCGCTTACTTGCATCAGATTGCAGTACATAAATTCAAGATCCAGGTTAATGCGGGCGAGGGCAATGCGCTAGATACTGGTGAGTTTGACCTAGCTGATACGTGTTGTGCACCATGATACGGTTACAACACATTTCATGTCCAGTTAGGAGTACAGAACTGTTATTTACGTCGACCCCATCTTTCATTCCTTGTCTCCCTGTCTCTTCTCTTGATAAAAAAAAAAAATATTTCTCAAGTTAATATCCATTACCTGCCAGACGTATTTATCACTCCATCATCGTTATCTGATCAGTTTTCAAAGAATTGTAATTAGGTTTAATCTATTGGTTGTGTTTGTAAAGGAGAGATTGGTTATTCAGAAGCTTAATATTTAAAACAACAGATCACTCTTCTTTGATTGCGTAGACTCGGAATGGCATGGGACCTAATGTCTTGTTAATTTCAGCAATTTGGTCATGTTGAAACAAAGGTTCGTGCGCAATGCGAGGGGAGAGAATCTGGACCGGTTTTGTTTGCAATGGAAACGCACCACTGACTTGACTAATAATTGGTATGACTGCTCGTTGGATTTTATCAAAGAAAATCAGCAACAACTCCCGGAAGCCAGAACAACGTCACATTGAAACGAACCCATGCATGTCGAATTAATGCAACTGGAGGAGTTGTTATGAGCCTCAAAACTAACCTGGTGTGTATGTTGTGCTTTCAAGCGATCGCCAAGGCGTCATTCTCATGCTACGTAGTGATCTGATTTTGTTACATTCAGAATTACAAGATTAAAGTATATTTCTCAAACGTGATGTACAATCACCCATTTATCGCGTTTCCGGTATACGCATTATATACTCAGTTTTAAAAGGGATTGATTGGTCTAAAGCGACAAGCGGTGTGGTTTCGATTCCCGCTATGTTCGGTTTGGGCGGCCTGTTAAACATCCTAGCTGTTCTCCGTGTCCGGAAGCTAACGAATGAAATAAAATTAAACACTTTCTAAGAGCCGTACATATTTTGGTGACTTTATAAATGTTGGTTAAAAGCACTTTGTAATAATTAGGTCAATCTGTGGCTTTTTGTGAAAGGCGTGTCTTTTCTTTTAAATATTATAAGCGGGAGTGGCAATGCCCCTTTAAACATAAACACTATAGCTAGCTCGAAATATAGACGATAAAGCGTAAACATTGATGTCCTGGCTTTTCGTCTTTTAAAAACCAAACTTACTTATATACATACAGTTTACGCTAGTTTACATATCAAAAACATGTTGTGTTAACGTCCAACACTCATTAAGATAAATGAAAGAGCTGAACCTGCAAATTTGAAAGAAGTTCTGGAAATTGAGATGAATTATGAGTGAACTATACATCTTATGGAGAGATCGATGGTTATGTTATGGATACAACGAGTAGGGTACGGTCTAATGCTTACCCAGTCTTGAGAATATCCGTTAATCTAATCGTAAATATAGAAATTTGTCGAACGCATTGGACCTGATACCATAGAGTGTCCTCTAACACGCAATTGGCTCATTACTGTCAAACATAAATAACATCAAATTGAGCAAATTGGATGAAGAATCTCAAAAGTGCTGGCGTATTTCACTGATGCTCAAAAATCAGAAAAAAATGTATTCGGTTTAAATGGATGGCATTTATATGTAATCATGATATAGGAATATAAATGGTACGGCAGTAAGTTAGCAATATTAGCAAAACGTTGTCCACGTTGCAATAAAGCACCTTTTACGGTTTGATTTGTGCTAAAACTCGGTATGGTTTATTGTTCCCAAGATATGAATAAATTCATACAATTCTGGACTTAAACTGAATCAAATATTCGCACGTAGATTTTTATATTATTATTTTAAGGTATATATTCTCTGATTGTCATGACTACAAACAGCTATGATTGTCATGACTACAAACAGCTATGGATATTGAGTTTAAAGATACCACAATCAATATCATCATTAGCGATTTGTAAGGCCCCCGCCAGACCAGAGTGGCAACAGAACGGCGACCTGAAGATGCATAAGGTTGTCGGCAAACGTGAACACAACGCGAGAAAGTGACCAAAAACTTACAAACTTGAAAAAAGTCGCGTTTTCACGGCTTTGTAGGTTAGATCTCACAACCTTGGTGTTTGTTTCCAACATGCCCAAAACAAACGCCGCGACCTTGGAGACAAACAGCACGACATCTAGGTTTTCCACCCCGCTTTTACCACGCTTATGACGAACTTGCCTCGAACTGGGACCACTTTCCTTCGACGTAGCAGCGCAGTAAGGACGCCAACCCGGTCTGACGGGGTATAAATGGACTACCATCGATGTGGTATGACCATTATATAAACTACCACCATGATCAACTGCCATTTATATCAATTACATATAAACAATCATCTATATCATCATTATCAATGATATATTACCATTACCTATGATATATTACCATTACCAATGATATATTGCTAATGTTACGTAACTACCGTCTATATTACCTAATTAACCGTACGTAACTAACGTACGAAAATTAATTGGTTGGGTGAGTCTGTCGTTCAGATTGCTAATTCACTAGTGGCATTTAGTCATTGGAATTAAAATAAAATAAAATAACATAACATAACATAAACTGACACAATTATATAGGACAACGGTCACTGGTTTCTTACAAACATGCATGACCGATGAGATTCTAAGAGATCACCCAGATGGCTACGGCTAGTCATACCTACGTGAAGGGATGTCAGGTCTGTGTGCCATAAATAAGTGATTGTTGTCCAATAAAACCGTGTTTTCTATCTATATCTCCATTATTTGGCCACGGTGGGTAAGATGCTGGCGCGATAGCCTGGGGATTGCGAGGTCGTTTCTGGCCGACAAAAAAACCATCGGGAGTTTCGGTGTTGTTTCCTCTTGTCAATGATGCGTTATAAGCTGACAAGTACAGCTGTCTAGTAGCGCGATCACTCATTGGCGTGCATCAAAAATATCCATTGACAGTTGTAATTCGATATAAGAGTAGGCCATAGTGCTGCTGTCCGGGCAAAATGTCCCTTAAAGCTCACTGTATGGCGTATGACCGTCTTCATTAGCCCAGCTGGCGCAGAACAATGGGACGTTAAACCCCATTTCAGTTCATCTTATATCACCATTAACGATGCTATATCACCATTAACGATGCTATATCGCCATTAACGATGCTATATCACCATTACCAATACTATATAAACTACCATGTATATCACCCAATGTCTTTTTATTTCCTGTACAAAAACCCCAGAGAAATTGGATATTCAAACACATTTCTTGCAGTCTATATAAAAAGTCAACAACGATTACCATGCAAAAATCGAATTCAAACTGTTAATATTTGCTTTACGTGCACACCAACATTCATTTGGGAACTAGGTTTTTCGTCCTATTCGAAGGAATAGTAATGTGGAAGACAGGATGAACATCCAGAGAATATATCTCGACCAACACCATTCCGAAACCGGAACTGAAAGAATATTTCACCGAAATAAAATAAAATAATATCAGTAACGAGTGTATTCGTTTTACGGCTGGATTATATGTTCAGGCGTCGCTCAATAATTGATTTACCAATCGTCAAGCCTCGGCTAGATTGAAAATCATTTAAGATAACTTTTATCGGTAAATCCACCACCAGCGTTGAAAAATATCTGTAGATTACAAGTAACAATTTCAATCTAGTCCCTGATAAACTAGAGAAAACTGACGAACACGCTCCAGATTTAGAATATTTCACGAGGAATCTTACTGCTGTCACGTAACCTAAAGGAACTCGGTAATTGGACATCAATTCGGATTACACGACATTTCACGAGATTAAACACAACCTTACTGGAACCTAAACCGGATGAAAGGACGTGACCTCTTTGATTTGGATGAAGAGTGTCAATTTAAGTGAATGCGTATACATGTATGATTATTTTAACATTTAAAGCCACACTTCCGCGACATTTTTGATCCCAAATATAAAAAACATTCTTAAAATAATACCGCCCTTTCTAGATCCTTGCAGGGAAATCTATCACCATTCATTATACTTACTTTCGAAATGATGAAGGCAGACACGGTGATTTGCACTCTATAATAATCAACTTGTTTAAATTGTGGGTAATTATAGACAATTAGAGTCTGAAATCTGATTTTTCTTGGTCGTCACAAATACAATACCTTCAGTTAATCCAGATCAGACGACCAATACGTTCTGATCTGATGAGAATAACCTTGTGGTATAACTCGTGTTAGTAGACTAACCAATTTCCGCGATTTTAACATTAAGGAAGTGGCTTCATTATAAATGGAAATAACACAGGCGGTGTCCTATACCAGTGAAAACATACTGCGCTCGTTGTAATTACCGAATCACAGGGGTGGCTCAGTAACTAAAGCAAATGAAATGAAATGAAATGGGGTTTAACGTCCTACTCTTTTACACCTAACCTGGGCTAATGGAAGACGGGCATACGCCATACAGTGTGCTATGAATGAAATTTTGCCCTGGCAGCGGCGCTACGGCCTACTCCTATATCGAATTCCAACTGCCAAGGGATCTGTCCTTGTCAGGCCCTCCTTCTGCATCACTGACAAGGGGAAATCACGCCGGAAAATCGAGATGTAAGTTTCTCGGCCAATGCAGGGATCGAACACCCGACATCCAGGCTAGCGATCCAGCGCCTTATCCACCGTGACCCCCGGTAACTAAAGCGATAGTTCCCGAACTGGAAAGATTCAATCCGCGGGAGTTCCCACACTGCTTTCCCCTTGACACGGCGGATCGCGTGGCTAAGTAGGTAAGACGCTGGCTCGCTAGCCTGGAGGTCGGGTGTTCGATCCCTGCATTGGCCGTGAAAGTTCATCCAGATTTTCCGGCGTGGTTTCCCCTTGTCATGGATGCAGAACGGAGGGCCTGACAAGATCGACTGTCTAGTCGTTCGGATGGGACGAAAAACCGAGGTCACGTGTACACATTGACGTGCACGTAAAAGATCTCTTGGACAGTTGTAATTCGATATAAGAGTATTCCGTGGCGTATGCCCTCTTCATCAGCCCTGCAGTTTAGGAGCAAAACAGTAGGACGTTAAACCCCATTTCTTTCATTTCATTCCCTCTGGCAGCAGGCCTGTCGTGTAAATGCATCTAGTCAAGTCCAAGTTTCTTCATAGCATACTACATGGCGTTGTTCAGTTCATAGTAACCTGATAATGGTTGGATTTATTAGCTACCTCAACGACTTTCACGAGTATTTTATGAATTTCAACTGTTTTTTGCGTCAGAAGGAATGCGTGCATTCCTAATATTTTTATAGTATCATATCTGACGGACCATAATCAATGCCTCTTTTAGACCTACAAAAATAATGTTACCATGTTACAAAAAATTGTGGGATGTTTGACAGGAGAATGACGTGTAAAAGACTGTATCCATTCTCAATCTACTGCGCTGATGCATCAAACAGTCGTTTCTATTGATAAATTGTCAAGATATTCTATGTCGATTACGTGATATGTTCTCCGGCTTCCATCAGCAAAGATAATATTATTTATCGATCCTTTTGCTAACTAGAAAATTACCGCAAGAAAGCTGATTATACGAGGCAGATTTAAGGGCCTAGAATGTTCGCTTTGGTTGATTGAGAAATGTCACCGTTTTTCCGCTTGCACGTAATACTTAAAAAGACCAATAATAAGTACATAATCTCACCCTGCTTTCTTATCATGTATCTCACCCCGCTAAAAGGCACAGCCGCTTTAGAAATCTTCGATCGTTGGTAGACATGATTTAATTATACAATCACATTGGAGCAGGGGCGGATTACCCTATAGGCAGTGTAGGCAGCTGCCTATGGCCCAAGAAAAAATAGGGCCCATAAAATATTTTGTGGTGGCCGTTCACTATGAGGGAAGAAGGCCGACACGGTCAGTGACGCCATAGCGGTAGAGATGAGCTCTATTGTGATCGATCACTCAAACTGGGAGAATGGCCACTGGCTCGCTTTTTGCATTAGCCTGGTATCCGAATTCACTTTCTCTTGAATAATTTTCTTTCTTTCATTACGTGAAGGCCCCGTCATTTCAACGTAGGCTGATTCGCCGTTGATATGGCCCAAAGGCAAGCGTGTGGATGGGAGATGAGAGAACAGGAAAAAACTTCGAAGCTGAAATGCTGAAAAAAGCGGCTAAAACTACGCCCAAAATCACAATGTTTTTTCGGTGGCCAGTGACAGGGTCACTCATAGTCGTACGACCCCTAACTTTCGGGCTTGATGACTTTTCGGCCAGACGGGTAAAGTGAAAAAGAATGGTATCTACTTGGCAAAATAAAGTTCCTAAAATCTAATAAAACACTAATTTTACGGGCTGGAATAGCATTAAAACGCGTCAAATATTCCAAAATTTTCTTAGGGGTCCATACACGGTCAGGTCTGCTTCTTCGCCTCACGAAGAAAACCGGCGCCGCTGTCTGTAATCCTGTAATTCTTTTCGGGCATTTCTAGATTTGCTTCCCTAACTGTCACCGAGCCCTAATAAAACACTGATTTTACTTTTCTTTTAATTGAATACCACAAATTTGTACAGAGTTGACTATAGATTAAAACATTTTGTCTGCAACCACTCTACTTAGTGCGACATTTTTCGGGACTCGATTATTATTTGTGAATGCGGGTGCAACACTCTGATTGGATGGTTAAAATTCAGAATGGGATTTCGCTTACAAAACCACTGGATACTTTTGGAGTACACGGGCAATGGCAGACAATGTATTTGCGGTGGTTAAATTTTCAAAATTTTCTCCGGGAGGTTGAGGCCCACATATCCCGCAACGATTGATTCGTTGTTTGGAATTCGGGTCAGCCTGGTAGGCTATATTGGACCACATTGAAGCGGCTGGAATAGCAGGAAAACGCGTTTGATTGGAATTTGGCTAAGCGTGTTTGCAGCCTTCAAATATTCCAAAAATTGCTTTGGGTTGGTGGTGTGGGGTGGGGTCCATACAAAGTAAGTTCCGCTCCCTCGCCTCTCGAGGAAGACCGGCGCCGCTCTTTGTAAATTTCTTCGGGTATTTCGGGTTTTGTGCCCCCCACCCGCCGCTAACTGTCATCGAGCCCGTACGCTTATGGGGTCACTGCTCAGTCAATGAAAACACGAACATAATAAGTAGCCGACCGACGAGGAAGGAGTGATTTCTTAAACCAGTTCCGCAAAGGGCCCAGCTGGTCTGGATGCCTAGGGCCCATCAGAGCCTTGATCCGCCTCTGCATTGGAGACGTTCCAATTGGATTGTATAGAACCGCAAATGAGACATTTTTGGTGACAAGACCTGCACGGGCATTGTGCATGGTTTTACGGAGAGTATAGGGGGTGACAGGTGCATCTAATACCTACTAAATGTAAAACTTTGGTCTTTAAGACCATGTTGTGTCTTTGGAAAATTGTTACATGAACGTGAATATAAAGTTATACATAAAAAAAAAACAGTGGCATTTTGGTAAAATCATAACCAGTGTCAAAATATCCATCACATTCTACCTGTTATTTGACCAATGGTTGGTACACCAAATAAGGTAATGTTTCCCCCTCTAGTCTTGTGAAATAAAGACGTTTATTCCATATTTGGAATGGAAATTAATGTCAAGGATAATCTTGGACGTTCAGAAATTAGGGGTATAAATTAGGGTGTAGATCGAGAGGCATGTGAGCTCACCCAGATATTCAACGCAGCCATTATGAATAGAACGAGGAACCTTCAAAGTGTATTTAGCTTGGTAATAAAGTTGTCAAGCCATTGATGCTGTAGTGTTATTACGATCACGAAGAACAAACACAACAAAGAGACAAGCAGTGCGCCTGCGTTCTAAAACGCATTTGTTCAACCATCGCCACTTTTGTAAGTAAATGGTATATTTAACATTAATGTTAAAGGGGCATAACCCACCCACTGGTCACTTTTGAATAATGTTAAATGTGCTCCAGCGTTCGTTTAACCCCAAAGAGACTTTCAAACACATGTACCAAGCTTCTCACTCACATATTTCTTATATGCCGGCAAGTTAAATTAGGTCTATTATAATGAACTCCCGAACTTATTGTTTTAGAGATGCATGACAAAGGGCACGGCGGGGGCCAACGTATAGTCGGGAAGATGGTACGGAAAACCGAGGTCCTGCTTACATATGGACGTGCACGCAAAAGAAGCCTTGGTAGAATTCAATATCAGAGTAGACCACAGCGTCGCTGCCTGGAAAAAAATTACCTTATAACACGTAGTATGGTGTATGCTCGTCTTCATTAGCCCAGCGGTTCAGAATAGTAGGAAGTAAAACCTATTTCTGATTTCCGGTGAGCCGGACAGGATTCTACAATTTTCTCTTTACGTGACTCAAAGCACCATTCAGGTGGGTTTTTTTGATATAGGACTGACTTCATATCGGGTGTTTCTTTACCTTGCCACTAGTGTTAAGCACGCGTTATCTACTACCACTCCCGTAATTATGTTTGGATTTTCTAAAATTGTAGAAATTGGAATTAAATACACATTGGTTGGTGCCAGTCATGTTAAAGTCATATTTATGGCACGTATATAACATGTTTTTGTGTAAACGATAACTAATTGATTGAAAACTTTCCAAGTGTAATTTTAATGTAATAACTTTGTTGCGGTTGACCCGTAACGACGATTTAATTGGTGTATGGTTATATTCTCTGGAACTTTAAAATACACTAAAATCGGTCTAAAGTCATGTATTAATATAATATAAATTCATATAAAGATATTTATATTCAGTTTTTCAAACACATTATTGTAATTTCTAATCAATTATGTTCAGTAAAATACGTGAACAGTCCAAATTGAACGACGGTCCTTTGCCCTTTCTTAATCCATTCGACACATATTTTGTCAGCCATCTGTGAATCAGATATTACTAATTAATTCCGCATTGCCTTGTAGGCTATGATTTCTTTGGTCATTACAAATGGCACTCGAAGTGATCATTGTGTGTTAAATATTGAATTCATTCATCTTCTAAACTTTCAATATTTTCGAAAATATTGAGCAAGAGGTTGATATCTTTTAAAGATTCTTGAAGCTGCGGACGATAATAACAACAGCAGCAGAGGTATGTATTATCCATGAGCTTAAACTCGACCATGTTATGTTATTGCAATCCGCTTCAGTCGGTAACAATTCTGTTATATTTTTACAGGGTAACCATGTTAGAATCTACTTTATCTTTACTGCATGTACAATTTGAGGATGGCAACATTTAACTTTCAAGTTAAGTCACCTCGAAGTGCTTGCTTAAAGTTTGAATACCATTTTAGGATATACACCTGAAAATGTCAATGTGTGGAAGCAAGCTTCAGTAACTTGCACCCATTTCCCCAAAGGAGCTTTACCTGTTTGACTTTGATACAACGAATAAGTAGATCTGGTGCTACTATTTTGTGTTAAAGCTTTGTCCGGCTAAACTCTTGTTTCAAGTCAGTATGTTTACAAATTTTCAAAGATGAGAGATTGCCGTCCTATTAAACCAATCAATTTGCAATATTAATAGTGTAAAGGGGGCCTAAAAATTCCAATCATTAACAGTTTATAGCTTAACTGTTTGGTTGTTTTTTGTTGGTGGGTGGTCCTGTCCATACTGTGGACACAGCTCACCAATTATCCCTACACCATCACTTACGAAGTAAAGAATAAAGTTATTTTTTAAGTCTTTCCCTCTCTTTTCCCCTTTGCATGACGATCTTTGATGACCATTTGTTGTAGAATATAACAAAGGGGTTTGAAGTTTGAATATACATTTTCTGCCAGATTTTGGTGAATATTAATGATTTTGAGGCAGACGGATACGTGCCTTAAGAGGTTGGTTAGGTTGAAAAGTAGGGGAACAGTTGTGCGTTTATTTGTATGCTACTTCCAGTTTGTCTATCTCGTGTTTTCTATGGTGAACCTGATATGTGCTTTTGAGCTGGAGGGTGCCACATGTTGCTCTATTTTTGGAAATAGAGACAAAAATTATCAATATGGTCAACGGTGAAATAATTGGTGACCTGTGGCCGTATGTCGTTCGTCTGTTTATAGCAATTCTCTTTCTGTCTCTCTTCTGCCCTTTTTCCTTTTGCATGCCCATTTTTGTAGATTTTTGGGTCTAGAATAGACGAAAATGGTTTAAATTATCATTTTCTGCCAGGGTTTGGTTAATATTCATGATTTTGAGGCGGAATGATAACAGACTTCTTAGGTTAGTAACGGTGATACGGCAAATAGTTACATGTTTTTTGTATGCTTCTTCAAATTTGTGTACATCAAAATCTTGGTGGTCAACCTCATACAAATTTTAGTGCAAAGGCATGACCATTTGTTTCTCTGTCTGTAGTGAAAAGCATTTAGCCCAACGAAAATTTGGGGAAACTTTGGAGGTGGGCAAAGAATTAACATTGAAGTTACTGATGGTCTACATCCTGTATTATTCCAGGGGAATATTTGAGTTACCTCCCCTGATACACAAAAAGCCATGACATACATATATTTACACATCAGGTTTAACATCTCGTCAAGACAATGCTTCAATCATTTTGAGACTAACAGAGGGATTTTTGCCCTGCACCGCCATATGGTTCACCACTCTTTTTATCTAGAATAACATACAACCATTTCACTTAAGCTTGGCGCAGACGGTCAACTTTTTGTCGCTTGTTGCTGCAATAGGCAACTACTGGCAACTCCGAGCAATTGGCAACTCGAGGTCTCCCGTGTGCGCTGACTGGCAACGAGAAGCAATACTGGCCGCTCAGCCCACATTTCCACCAACATGTCTTCCATCTCCACGGACCATGTTAATGTTGTTAGCTGTTCCGACGCCGCCATCTTGAAGTATCACATGACGGTAGAGCGCTCGCTGATTGGACAGTTAACCAGTTGCTTGTTGCCTGTTGTCGCCTACCGCCACAGACGAGCAATTTTGAAGCAACAGATGAACAATTTCTCGGCGACGAGCGATTTTCCGTTGTCGAATATAAGACATGTTTGATATTTGGCAACGAGAAGCAACTCGGAGCAACAGCAGGCAACTATTGTTGCCCGTTGGCGCAGACGAGCGATTTTTTCTTTCAACGACCAGCGACTTCACTGTTGCCTTCAAGTTGCTCGAAAAAGTTGCCCGTCTGCGCCTGGCTGAGTCCTTTGAAACAATTAGAGTGACGTTTAAAAATTTGCAGGGCCAAAATATTTTTGCAGGGCCAAAATATTCTAATATTAACATTATTTTTCATATTGAAACAACTTTTTGCGGTAGTATTGTCAAAACCATTGCAAAATATATAGATATAGCCCTCGCACTATCTTCCTCATACAATATCAATATATTTACTTAACGTCTCAGACGCCCTCGACTATCAAACTACTCATAATTATATATTCTTGGGACAAAGAAGTATCCTACTTTTAGTTTTCACTTTAAACTCGAGAACAATTAACCACAAGGGAACGTATCTTTAATATATTCATTCAAAAAGCAGGTAATATTGACACAGGGAGAAACTGTCTGCATGTAAATAAAACTTTTTTGTCCAAAGGATTTTGAATACACACATCTTTACATCCGGAACGGCCATATTTGAAACTACTGGTGGTTTTGGAATTGACTGAAAATGGAACATGGTATGAAGTTTAATTTGATAATTTTATATTTCTGGGTTAAAGACAGGGTTTATGTGGACATAAGATTGAGATTGCAGTCCAAAAACTGTGGGATAGACTTCCGTGTTCTATGCTCAGCATCATACATTCATTTAGTCTTAAAACTCCTTGATTTTCTTTTAAAAAGAGCTGATGGTTAATTGTAGCCCAAAATCGAAATTTCTTGGATTCTGATTGGTAGACTCATTGCGAATAAATACATTTTGGATACTACACCTCAAAACTTTATTCTGTGAAATCTTCATGCAATTTTGCTTGTATGTCATCAACAAGGAAATTCAACGATTGCTTATTGAAACACACACCTGAGACACACACAAACAAGTTAGTGAGTGTAGGCCTATTTAAACATAGTTCTATGATTTGATAGATAATAAGTAAATTTCGTTACAATACTGGTCTGACAATCATGATTGATATGGCAATGGTCATTCTGTCATAATCAGACTGGTCAAAATCGAAGATTTTCAACAAATGAATTACTACAACTTATTGAACTCCTTATGGACAGTAAATAACTGATGGTCATATATTTTTAAAATAGCTGATACTGAGAGAGAGAGAGAGAGAGAGATAAATGGGGGTTTAACGTCCTCTCGACACAAACTAGGTCATTTCGGGACTAACATATGGTTTAATTTTATTTCAATAATTTGCTTGCGCGTAGGGATCTTTAGCAGTGGGAGGAAACCGGAGTGCCCAGGGGAAACCCACGAGGTTGAGAAGGCGCCCCTATCTCCATGCCACATACGCTCACACCAGGGATCGAAACCTCAACAGCAAGCAAGAGGTGACCGGCCAGCTAGAGGTCGAAGCGCGGCCCTCTAGACCACTAGGCCATCCCCCCCCCGACCCCCCCCCCCCCCCCCCGATACTGACATGAATAGGGCAAAGTGTAATTTTCGTACACAACGTCCCTTGAATAAGATAAGGTCGTAAGTGACAAAATCTGAAAAATCACTTTTTGTTAAAAATAAAAATGACTAATAATACTTTATCTATCTTACACTAGAAAATGGTCACAATCGAAGGTTTTTTAAGTGCATTATGGGTAATTAAGAAAAGGTCGTAAGTGTTGAAGTTCACCATAACTTCCCTGTAATAAGGTCGTAAGTGCATTTGGTTAAGTTTCAAAAAGCTAAAAATAATATTAAAACATCATTTAGTGATGTTATTTTGAAACCTTTAAATGCGATTATCTCAAAATGAAATAATTGTCACTTACGACCTTATCTTACTCAAGGGACGACAAGTGTTACAGTTTTAAAACAAGCGTAGCAATGAGAATCCTAGTGCGTACGTTGCCCATCGTATATTTTTACACGGCCATACGAGTGTATGGACCTTTATCAAACATAATATGCAATTTATTTCGAATCTAGTCACTGCTGGAGTTCAAAATAATTTAAAAAGTACATAAAATACACAAAATTATCGCAAAGTGACCTCCCTTCTCAAACAGGGGCGGATTGGGCCGTCGGGCGATCGGATGAGCGCCCGAAGGGCCGGTCGGACAAAATATGAAAAAAATAACTTTGTCCAATTCGTCTAAAAAAACTTTTTCTGCTGAACATTATATGGGGGTGGGGGTATTGGACCGGCCATGGAGCGATGATGATCGCGGAGGCTTTAACAGGCCGCCACGCCATCGCTGGAGTCTAAAATGGCCTGGTATAATAGGCTTTCTGGGCCGAGTGTGCTTGGTGTGGGCCAGAATTCAGAATCCTGCAATGGGGATTCCGAATTTCATCCGAAAATTTCATCGGATTTCCCCGACACTGTTGCCCGCAAATTTACTAATTATAAAGCCACCTGCACCCTGTTTGTGGCGAAACGCCAGAATCCAAAATTCAAAAAGCAGCTTTTATGAATTTCACTTTAGTAACTCTGTACCAATGTGTCTCGTGGCCTTCCACCACAAGAGGAATCAACCAGCGCTTCCGGCAGCAAAAATGTGCCATTTTTCAATGAAAATATTCCTATTTATTGAATATTCCTAACTGATTAATCAAAGGGTCAAAATTTGGGATTCATTCATCAAAAATTTCCAGGGGGAGAGCCTCCACCCCCACCCCCGTCCGGACTCCGCGGTCAGTAAAAGGGGCCGCTCCGACACGGGAGCCCGGGCCGGTTTTCGGCCCCAATCCGCTTAGTGAACCAAATGAAATTCGAGGGAATGTTATTACGTCACGGATGTTTTCACTACGTAAAAACCAAGAAACTGCTTGGTCAAAATTGTTTAATTTGGTTTTTACGTCATTAAAATCAAAAAAATGGCCATCAAACTATCGCGAAAGTACGGAAGCCTCCTGGTTCCACGATTTTTTTTTTTTAGCGTAATTGTGACATTTTATCTCCTAATTAGGACTTTTTATCTCCTAATTAAGACTTTTTATCTCCTAATTAGAACTTTTTATCTCCTAATTAGGACTTTCTATCTCCTAATTAGGACTTTCTATCTTCTAATTAGGACTTTTAATCTCCTAATTAGGACTTTTAATCTCCTAATTAGGACTTGTTATCTCCTAATTAAGTAAAACGGTAGTATTTAAGTGAATCTCTATAAACAACACTTACTACTACTATATACTACTATAAACAATACTTACTACTATCATATACTGCTACAAACAATACTTACTTCTATCATATACTGCTATAAACAACACTTACTACTACTATATACTACTATAAACAATACTTACTACTATCATATACTGCTACAAACAATACTTACTACTATCATATACTGCTATAAACAATACTTACTACTACCATATACTGCTATAAACAACACTTACTACTACTATATACTACTATAAACAACACTTACTACTATCATATACTAGTATTTATAAATGGTAGTTCAGAGTTTTGTGGAGTTTTCGAATGGTAAGTGATGGGTTTTGTGGACATTTCTAAGAGGTAGTGATGCGTTTTGTGGACATTTCTATACGGTAGTGATGCGTTTTGTGGACATTTCTAGAGGGTAGTGATGCGTTTTGTGGACATTTCTGAAGGGTAGTGATGGGTTTTGCGGACATTTCTGAAGGATAGTTATGAGTTGTGTGGAAATTTGTATAAGGTAGTGATGAGTTTTGTGGAAATTGTCTAAAGAGTAGTGATGAGTTTTGTGGAAATTGTCTAAAGAGTAGTGATGATTTTTGTGGATATGTCTAAAGGGAAGTGATGATTTTTGTGTATATATATCAAATTGGTAGTGATGAGTATATTTTATATTTCTGACGAGTAGTGATAGGTTTTTAGTCTATTTCTGGGAGGTTGCGATCAACTTGAACGAAGAATTTACGCGTTTCCTCGGTTTTCGTTCTCGACACACGCAAGAACCAATAATGTCGATATCCTCCGACATTTGAACCAAGGAACTCTATACACTGGCATCACAAGTTCATCCATGATTATACCACCAAGCGCGAAGAGATTCACTTAAATACTACCGTTTTACTTAATTAGGAGATAAAAAGTTCTAATTAGGAGATAAAAAGTCCTAATTAGGAGATAGAAAGTCCTAATTAGGAGATAAAAAGTCCTAATTAGGAGATAATTAGGAGATAAAAAGTCCTAATTAGGAGATAGAAAGTCCTAATTAGGAGATAAAAAGTCCTAATTAGAAGATAAAAAGTCACAATTACGCTAAAAAAGATAGGAGATAAAAAGTCCTAATTAGGAGATAGAAAGTCCTAATTAGGAGATAAAAGTCCTAATTAGGAGATAGAAAGTCCTAATTAGGAGATAAAAAAAAGTCCTAATTAGGAGATAAAAAGTCCTAATTAGGAGATAAAAAGTCACAATTACGCTAAAAAAAATAAAATCGTAGCACCAGGAGGCTTCCGTTAGAAAGAAGTAATTCCAAGAAAATTGTTAAATATTTTGGGCTACAATAAAATTTATCTGACTATTATTGTTCATTTGAGACTGCTCAGATTTTCAAGTTGACAATAACAGTCCTCTAAATTCTACATAGTCGGTGTTTTGGCTGCATCGTCAGAATATACAACTACAGCGCTATTCACGAAGTGCGTGTAGATCAAACAATGAAATAACACCTGAGTACATGGGTTATATAATATATTAGTTGTGTTTTATATACCACGTGTATGTTTAAGGTGTGTCTTATTTAAATATGCATCTTCTGAATCAAGCGCCAGAAAGTTGTGTACTTGTACTACGAAAGTTAGATTTTTCATTCAAAATGTATTTTAGGTATGGTGGCTGATTGGTATCATGTCGTGATGTCGTGGTGTTGCCCTTCATGAGGCGACAACCCGACAACACGACATCACGACTTTATAACCTGACACCTCGCGACCCGACATCACGACCTGACGGCATTTTTAACCCGACACTACGACATTAAGTTTGTCGTAATGTCGCGTAAAAATGTCGTGATGTCGGGTTTTTCGTGTCGCGATGTCGGGTTGTCGACTTTATTTATCAATGTTGAAGCGGCCACGAGATCAAGTTAGCCCTCATTATCTCACCCATCACTAAGAATACTTACCCTTCACAAACTGCGAATCAAACTGGCCCTCACTACAAAATTCGTTGGATGACAATGACTTGAGTTAAATACGGTGCTCGGTATGGGCTAATCTGAGCCTTCGATAAATAAAATGAATTGAAAGTGGTATATTTTTATTAACCCATTTCTTTGCTCTTCTAAATTATGTAATCGTGAATATGCTAGAAAATAACAAGTAGATTTAATGAGCCATAGAAACCTCCTGTCCGGTGATGTATTAAGACACGTATTTTGACATTGAACACTCGCCTCACCCCACCACTGTTTAATTCAGTCAGTGAAGGCTACCAAACTTGCATCAATTTTCATTTTAAAAAGTATCTATGCATTCCGAGGAAAATATAAAAATACATTTCAAGAGAGGATTAACTTTACTTTTCAGTATAGAGATACGGAATTTTGGATTAAACCCCGCATTTTTATTTCAAATATCCCCCTAACCCCTCTTTTCATTTTTCAAGGCAAGTAAATATAAATGTGCCAGAAATTTATTTATATATTTGAAACGAGAAATGAAAGTGCATTTAGTGATATATAACATAATATCTGGAATTTCGTATTAAGACCCATATTTTTACTTTGAATACCCCTACCCCAATCAATTAATAGATTTCTGTACCATTCGTCTTTGATCACCTCTCAAGGCAAGTAAATGTAAATGTGCCAGATAATTATTTATATATATTCACTAAAAGCACTTTCATTTCTCTTTTCAAATATATAAATAATTGTTTGCCACCAAATTGTATAATACTAAACTCTATTAAGTAATTACGTTGGGGTGGGGTGGGGTATTCAATGTCTAATTACGGGCCTTAATACAAAATTCCAGATTTCATGCTACATATCAGTAGCAACTGGCACGTTTATATTTACTTGCCTTGCGAGGTGGTCAAAATGAAATGGAGTTGAACATCCTACTGTTTTGCTCCGAACTGGGCTAATGAAGATGGGCATACGCCATACTGTGTACCATAGGGGAAATTTTGCCCGGACAGCGGCCTACTCTTATATCGAATTTCTACTGCCAAGGGATCTTTTACGTGCACGCCAATGTGTACACGGAACCTCGGTTTGTCGTCCCATCCGAACGACTAGACAGCGTTCCTTGTCTGAACCATCTCGGACAATGCAGGGATCGAACACCCAACCTCCAGGCTAGCGAGCCAGTGTCGTACCCATTTAGCCACCGTGATCTCCCGGTTTATTTCCCAACGATCGAACAGGTATCGGACTTCCCTGCATTATTGCCCCTGATTCAACTACAATTGCGTTGATAGCTTGTGGACCCTCTATATTCGATTTTAAATACTAACAAAGCATGTAATATTTATTTATATACCACGGTTATGGAACTGGTTAAAATGAAACTTACAGTAACTATTAGAGATCATAAGATCTTGTATGAGTTCGATTTCGGTGCGTATCTTGTAGCTACTTTTTTAGTTAATTCTGTCGTTGACGTAAAATGTAAAGTACAAAGTTTGTGAACCCTTTAGTTGTCCGATTGAGATGAGACATGCAATTTATGTTAAGGATGAATAGATTTCGAATGACTTGCGCATCGGAACTTACATCTAAGAGTCACGCCCCCTTACCAGAAGTCCACAAACACTCGTTCCGGAGTTCCTTTACTGACAACCTTCTGAACGCAATTGAGGCTTCAGCTTTTAATGCATATATTTCGGATTTGGTGTGATGCAAATACTCGGCGTTCCACTTTCTTCTGTCCCAGAGCTACACCCTTCCCATTTTCAAAGACCGTGTGAACGCGACAGAGTTCATAATTTCTAAACGGTTTGTTTGCATATTCAGTTTAAAGCATATTTAATTGTAGGAGAAGAAAATTGATTTTGTTGTCTTGATTGTCAACGGCGTGTTTTAGACACTTTTCGTTAGTTATTTTATTTATTACCGATTTGCATGAATACGTATATTGATAAACTATATTTTTAGTACAAATCTAATATTTCCTCCAGTACAATCCGCCAGGGACCCGTAACCGTCGATAAGGGTTATTTTGTAATAGAACAGTAACGTAAGCCCTTCAATAATATTTCAGAAACCAATCTACACAGTCAGTATGATACTGACTTTGGGTGTAACTATGATCCGACATTTATTGCTGAACAGCAACGTGCACTTGATGAAGCTGCTGCCATAGTTCGGGACAGAGCTGACACAAGGCAACCGCAACAAGAAGACGACGGGCCTTCAACTCCACCTATTCGACCAAATGTTGTCTATGGATATGACCAACCACCCTCGAGTGTGTCTAGACAACAGTCCCCTGAACAGCAACGTGCACTTGAAGAAGCTGCTGCCCAAGTTCGGGACAGAACTGACACAAGGCAACCGCAACAAGAAGACGACAGGCCTACAACTCAACCAGTTCGACCAAATGTTGTCTATGGATATGACCAACCACCCTCGAGTGGGTCTAGACAACAGTTCCCTGTTACCGCCAGTAATTTCAATGTGGTGGTATGTTGGATGGGTTTTCGTTTTGTGTGTGTGTGTGTGGGCGGGGGGGGGGGGGTTAATTACCAACACTGCTTTATAATTCTTATACGACATTATTATAATATATTTATTTCCTGATAATGTCCAGATAGAGTAACTGTCTTTGGCTAATGCTGTCTTCTCTTAGACTACATCAAATATAGGGGACCCGTTGAAATACAAAATTCCAAATTGATAGAAAAGACATCCCATTATTATTTCATATTTAGAAAAAAAACGTCCCATTATAACTTCATATTTAGGCAACCAAGTGCCCAGTGATCGCATTGGTAAAAAAACTGCCCCGTATTGTTGTATGATATCGTTTTACCGACTTTAATATGTTACAGATGAATCAGCCTGCTTCGACCACAATATTAGTTACACCGCAATTGCAGTACTACTATGATTTATCCCTTTTCACGTGTTTGTGTTGTTGTATGCCACTGGGATTGATAGCCCTAATAATGTCTTTGAAGGTGAGTTCTGTTTATATTTTCGGGAATCGGTGGATTTCTGACAAAAGACAAATTAAAGTATGAAGAGACTCCAATATAGACTACAGTCTCAACCGACGGTTTTATATGAATGAAATGTTATGGCTCTACCGATAAAGATGTGGGCCCGGTTGCTCAAAGCTCCGTTAACTTTAACGATCCCTTAACATGGAGATAATGGATCGTTAACCTTAACGGAGAGAAAGATTGTTGATCGTTAACTTGCCGTTATTTTTAACGGGGGTGTTGAGCTCCGTCATCTGTTTAACGATGGCATTGGTGGGCTGTCAGTCGAAGTATCCCCTCAGCAAAAGGTCATATATTACTAGTGCAATTTTCTGTAGAACATTCCAAAGGGTTGGGCGGGGGGGGGGGGCTATTCCATTTTCTATAGCATGAAATTCTATAGTATTCTACAGAATTTGGGGAGCCTGTAGGGAATAATGGCCCCAAATATTCTGGAGGGGGTTATTCTATTTTCTATAGCATGAAATTCTATAGTATTCTACAGAATTTTGGGAGTCTGTAGGAAATAATGGCCCCAAATAGTACAAATCCCATAATTGCTCCAACAGATTTATGCTAAAATTTCTAAAGGAAAATTTAAGTATTATATAGTGTTTTCTATAGTAAATTCTACGGTTATCTTTTTGTCTTTCATCAAGTTTTGTGAATAGACTACACAGTTGTCCCACTGTCTTCCGTTTTTTGTTAATACTAACTTCTATGAAGTTGTTATACATGTACATTGAATTTAAATTCAGCCATTGAACAAACAGTTTTCTCTTAGATTAACCTTAATGAATCCGTTACCTAACGGATAATGAAATTGACTTTCCAGCAACAGGAATTTAACGGACCGTTAACAAACGACACGTTAGCAAGATAACGATCCGTTAGAGTTTGACGGATCGTTAAAATAACTTAGTTTTGAGAAACCGGCCCCAGTTCAATTTATCTTTTCTGTTATCGATACGGATCTCTAACCGAAGGAAATTACACCTTTTTCAACCTCTGTATTTTTAAGATGTATGAAATGCTCCAATTTCAGTAGCCCTAATAATTTCTATTACGACCAGTTGAATTTATATTTTCTAGTATCTCTACGGATTTCTAACATAAAAACAATACTTGTATAGAATCCGCGTCCAACAGGGATGTGAAAACAATGGATCGAGAAATGCGATACGGAAGTGTTCTTCGGTAGATAAATGTAAAGTGGATAAATAAAATAGACACAAACACTGTTTTCATCGTCAGGTGTTATCGGAACAACGGTTATTGGTTCCTCACTCTCCGTCACAGAGATTATTTTTAAATGTTTTATTTATTACCTTTGAAGAATATTTGGGGCATGACGAAATCTAATCCAATACAGACTACATTCCCAATGTTCTAATTTTTGATATTGATGAATGATTTAAGGAAAGCACCATATGTTTGAGCACAACGACCAAGGGCAGCGCATCATATTTGGGAAATACCTATGGAAGAGTATCGCTGCCAATATTAAATGCTCTGCTAAAATGTCTTTTCCGTTGATTATATGTAAAAAGTACAATGTACAAAGTCACAATACCGGTAATGATAAAGTCAAAATACCTCTAAAGCCAAAGTTAAATGTAAAACGACAAATGTAATGTGTCAAATGACAAATGTTTTAATGCAAAATGCTGTTCTTTGACATTTCTACATTTTACATTTCTCTCATTACTAATCACATTTGCGCTCTGTCACATCTCATTTGTCATTCACGCTTTCTTTTTATCAACTTGCGCACAGCATCTTCTTAAATATGCAAATATAGTATACCACGTGACTTATTAACATAAATACGGAAAAGACCGATCTTTCTTGAAATAAAAATATGAATAATTGTTCCCGAGGAAAGATAACTCATTTAACGCGCCATTAGTTGTTTTTCTTTTTAAATTATTTATTTATGTTTGTGCTGGTAAAAGGAAAATATAACTTTTTGTTGAATCTAAAAATATGAGCATCCTGACCAATTTCTTCCCCGAATTAGTAAACATTTATTGATGTTTGTGAAAGGTTTAAAGTTTAAAGTAGCTAAGTCTCTAACTCAATATCATCCCAAATCTTCAACATTGAAAACACGAATTATTTGTCAATTTAAATCAACAATTGATGCTTTGATCTTACCGGAAAAAGATGGACTTCTGGTATCCAATATTTACGACAAAATAAACATTTTACCATTGGTACACGAATCGTGTACCATAATGCGTTTCAAACCAAGTTCTAGCAAGAGACTCGAGGAACGAGGCTAGAAACATTGTACCAAATCAAACGGCGTATGTAGACTGGAATAACCAGACGCTAGAAATTTGCATTCGATTGAGACTACTGACTTATTTCGCCGAACATAACTGATTTGAAATAAGAGTAAAAACGGAAACCATTGAATTTAAATCAGTTTATATACATTCATGCTACATTATTATATGCGTTGCGACCCACTTATGTCAATTTCTAGGTCCCAAATCAAATGTTAGCGATTTAGCTCCTTTAAATTAATCGCAATTTTGAAAAATAATTAATGACACTAAACTGAACCTGTTTTGATGCGAATTGATGATGACAGGTTTAATTTAATTATCTGCCAGGAACAGGATAATGGAAGGACGGTATTGCGACTTTGTACATTGTACTTTTTACATATAATCAATGGAACAGACATTTTAGCGGAGCATTTAATATTGGCAGCGATACCCTTCCATAAATACCGCGGCTGCTTGGGTTTTTCTTTGGCATATAGCCAGTTATAAACTGTCGGTTGCAGACATTTCAGTTGAATATAAGACAGCATTTACGCCATGCAATAAATGTCTTGGTTTTACGCATCATTTTGTATACTACCAGAGGATAATTCGACAATAATGTAACGAATTTGATTTCATTTCAGGCTGCTTCTGTCGCAGACGACGGTTTCTATGAACGAGCCAGAAGCTACGCCAAGATTTCTAAATACTTGAATCTAGCAGGAATTATAATAGGAATCATCTCTGTAGTGACTGTCGTAGTGTTGTATCACTCCTACTTCAGGTCAAATAATTATAATTATCATGATTAAGACGCACATTATAATTATTAGAATTGTAATCTTTTATCGCTATGGCCAACATAAGCAAGACGAAACGATGTTCGGTTTTAATTATTTTTCATATACAATTCTTTCTTGAAAATATACAATTCTATTCTTAAACATACACTTTCTGAAATATATATATTCGTTTCTTATAAACATATAATTATTTTCTTAAAATATGTACACGCGAAAATATGTTATTCATGTGAACTCCTCGTATAAGATGACGCTCGTAGTATCTGGTTGTATCTTTAAAGTTTGTAAAATAAAAATCTTACTCTTAGAGATTTGTATCATCATTTGATTATTGATTGATATTTTCCACCAGATTTTACAGGAATGATGATTTTGGGTCACGTATGCACATGTACACTGCACATATTATCTTCTACCTGTATTCATCTACCTTACTTTGTTGTGATCAGAAAAATCCACATTATATCTTTTATTGTAAATTTGAAATACATTGTATTCATGTCACTATATAATCCCTTCTTACTACTCTTACAGAGAGAGAGAGAGAGAAAAATGGAGTTTAACGTCCACTCGACACAAACTAGGTCATTTCGGGACTAACATATGGTTTTTAATTTTATTTCAATAATTCGCTTTCGCGTAGGGGTCTTTAACAGTGGGAGGAAACACTACTCTTACAGCACTTTTAATTCATCTAAAATGGAAATGAAATAAAATGGGTTTAACGTCCTACTGTTCTGCTCCTAACCTGGGCTACGCCACACAGTGTGCTATGAGGGAAAATTTTGCCGAGCAACGGCGCTACGGCCTACTCTTATATCGAATTTCAACTGTCAAGGGATATTTTATGTTCTCGACAATGGGTGAAGCGCTTGCTCGCTAGCCTGGAGGTCGGGTGTTCGATTCATGCATTGGCCGAGAAAGTTCATCTCGATTTTCCGTCGTGGTTACCCCTTGTCAGTGATGCAGAACGCAGGGCCTGACAAGGACAGCTGTCTAGTCGTTCGGATGATACGAAAAACCGAGGTCCCGTGTACACATTGGCGTGCACGTAAGTGGCCACCGAAACGTCTTAAAATGATCATAATTGTGTAACTATCAACTCAAATTTGATGATCTTGGTGTCTTTTCCTTGGATTTGGGGGGCAAAGAAAACATTTAGATCATTAAAAATGATGTTGGCATATTCATTCGTGGGCACCTAAACAATCTCACTGGCATTGTGGAAGCCCCGCCAATTATATAATGGGCGCCCATGATCTCGTCGTGGGCTGCCCACAAATATCGGCATTATGGGCTCCTTTCCAATGCGTCCAATGGAAAGGGTGCCTTTGGCTCCCATTGGGGGAGCCGATTTCCCCCCCCCCCAATGGGCAAAGGGCGCCGAAATTTTCTATGGACGGGCTTGTCCCTTCCCCTGCCCCCACTAGCTATGGGCCTGAAGACACAGGTGAAACCCACCATAGCTGATAAGCAGGTCTATTGTAAAATTGTTTTCTGGTAAAAAAAAAAAAAGGTGCGGGGCCAAATGCATCTATAAGAATCATTAACTCAAACTACTGTTCGGCAGTTGGGAAATGGTGTATGATTTTTTAAAATCTATTTAGAACCACGTTTCTCAACCTTCTCTCACCGTTCACCCCTAAATGAATTCTCAACCGACCCATTTACCCCCAGAATTTTGAGGAGGTTACTGACCGCGAACGCCGTAGACGCGAAGCTCAGAAACCTTACCACAGATGAAACATTGAGGCTTCTCGACACCATCCGCGCCTGTTATCGACTTGAACCCGAACGATGCATCCTCTTCGTGGTATTTACGCTTCTTTGGAGGCATGATTTTGAATCAAAATCACATGGAATCAAAAGCACGTATAAAAATTCAAAATAAAACTAAATTGGGGATTCGTCTGTTGAATGAGCTAGCCATACAATAACAATGGACACCTGCGCCGTTTCCCACCCACACAGCCAAGTAAACTAGCTATCACATGGCAACCACTGATGGGCGAATTGCGAGATCGAGGCCTAGGCTGCCTGGATCGAGCACGATCATCAATTCAAATTGAAATTGAGAAAAGGTTGACAACTAAAATCGTGAAATGCAACTTCACCTCTCATAGGACTGCTGGAACAACTGCACAACCTTTATATGACCATTTTTGAAGTTACTGGGAGTGTGGTCATTCACCACCTGGGCGACCTTCGGTTGCACGTATTTTCGTACTATAGTCGAACCATCTGCATCCGAATGACATTTAGTTCAACCAGTGGTCGCGACCAGCCGTACCATGCGATATAGCACGGTCGGGATAGTTCAAAGATGGCTGACAAAACTGACACTTGAGAAGATTTTCTGAAAAATATAATAAAATTGCCGATTGCTGTTGAGTTATTTACACCTTGGTCGGTATTATAGGGTCCATGTTAACACCCGAAAGTTAGTGAATGGGCATTGGAGTATAGATCTTAGCTTTGATTTTTTTTCCGTTTTTTTGATGAATTGGACAGATTAGGATCTTCTTATATTGGAATCGAATATATATAGGCCCACGACGAAAAACTGTACCTGTGAAATGATCTTGAGTTGGGTGACATAAATCCAATGAAAAGAATTCTGATATTGACTAATCCTTTTTGTAATCTATTTAAAGCTTGCTTTCATATCGCAGTATGGAAAATTAACCAGTTTTTAAAAATACGTCAGTAAATAGCAGAAAATATAGCAAGGGGAACAACTGACATGGTTGCCACCGTCAATGGCTAAGGCCATTTGCGTTCGGTTGCTGGTTCAGACTGTAGTCGCGACCATAGTCTACATCCGAAGCTCGCCCAGGACGCGAGCCACCCCCCCCCCCCCCCTTTGGGGGTGAAGTCACCCCAGGTTGAGAAACGCGGATTTAGAAAGTAGAAAGTTCGGTTTAAATGCTCCGCAGATATGCACCTGTACTGAATTTAATAGGCGTTAACCAGGCTGCTCACATATTTCGATGAACCAAAATGATTAGAAATTACGAAAAATGAAGGGTGATATCGTAGACAAGAGGTAGGGTGTTATATTGTCTTTAAATATTTTATCCAGTTTCCATTGTCCTGTGTATCCAGTTAGTCTTTTACTTCCAGTTGTTATAATTAAGTTTATAGATTAAAGATGCTATTTTAAGATCGTGAGTAGATTTCAGTGTCTTGGTAACCCTGTTTGTTGATCCCGCGTACTATCATCACTCTCGCATGATCTTTCAATCATTCAACATCTTTGTTCAGTTACAGCACAATTAATTTCAAGGTAGGTTTAATATTTGTTTGACTGGACATTTTAAACAATATAAATAATTGAAAACTAATTAATTAAATAAGTATTTTAGTAATAAATATCAAAACAATATAGCAAGTTAACATCTTTAGTAAATGATTTAAAAAACTTCCCCTGTGTAATGTCTTATTGATTGTCTGGACGTCGAGTGTTCGATCCCTGCATTGGCCGAGAAACTTCATCCCGATTTTCCGGCGTGGCTCCCACTTATCAGTTATACAGGACGGAGGGTCTGACAAAAGCAGCTGTCTAATCGTTCGGATGGGACGAAAAACCGAGAGCCCTTGTAAACATTGTCGTGCACCTAAAAGAATCCTTGCCGCTGACCGGAAAAATTTCCCTCAAAGTACACAGTATGGCATATGCCCGTCTTCATTAGAGCAGTACAAGAGCAGAAATAGTTGGACGTTAAATCCCATTTCATTTCTTTTCAGTGTTTTTGTTAAGTGAATACTGTGTTTTGTCCTGTAAGAAACTGTTATCAATTCGTCTACTGTTTCTATCAACCACGACCCGGAGTCGCTCATGCGCGATCATCCTGCTACACATATTGTTGATAGTGAGGTCCACAGAACTTACGGATACAGGTGAGCAGGTAGGAGGGGGGGGGGGGAATTAATCGAATACGCGCCAGATATAATAAAGATACATTTAAGTATTGGTCATCCCTGCTACATTAATTCAAAGATAGATTATAAAAATGGAAAATATTGAAAATTTTATTCAAATTTATACTAAATTCTGAGCCAAATTATCACTGTTTGTAGTTTTAACAAGATATTAGCTTAGTGGTTACCAGGGGACTGGTATATTCATGGCTTAGCCTCGTTTTCCCATTTTTGAATTAAATTTTCAAATGCCGAAACTTTCTTATCTGGTAAAAATCTCGAGTATCCGATGCCACCTAGAGTTGATTATGCTCTAAAGAAAGACCTGCAATAGGCAGATTTAGCTCTTGCATAATGCATGTTTAATCAATCACAGCCCCGACTTTTATCGTTAACACCATTGCCAATGGGTCTCGTGTCAATTAAATGAATTAAAATACAGATGTGACGTCATCCTTTGATGTTGGCATACCATTATTTCAAATAATGGTAACGGCAATGAGCCAAGCGTACATTATTTATATTGAACCCGCGTGACGTAGTTTATTGTAATTCACGGGCTGGATAGTGTAGGTATTTTAAGTTGTTTAATGCTTTCGTGCAAGACATTGTGTGATATATCGATATTGCCCTCGTGCATCAATAATACTTTAGGTCTCGCACTCGACCATTAAACTAAATATTCATGTATGTAAATCTGTCGTTCCATACAGCTTGATAACTGACCAAGATTAAGCCGAACAAACAGCCACATGGTAACATTTGGGTACTTTTCAGATTCAACTAAAGAAAACAAACATCCTCAATGTCCTTCAGTTTTAAATTGAGTGGAAGCATCTCTTCATTTCATTGTAGCCGAATAGGACAAAATCCCTGGACGCAATAGGTTAGTAATCTTTAACTTTCTTTTTATACGCCCACATTTTCATCCGATTTTGACGAAACTTGACATATATGGTTATCCCTACACGATCTCGGCTACTTTCGATATTGGAATGTATCGGATCGAAACTTCATGGATTATGGCCCCTGATTGCACGAAAAACACGTTTTTAGCTTGTAGACCCTATATAGAGGTCACAATTTTGAACCGATTTTGATGAAACTTGACATGTATGTTTATGATCTTGGTTCCTTTCGAGATTTGCGCCAATCGGATCGTAACTTCCTAAATTATGGCCCCTGATGGTCCTAAAAATCGCCCTTTTTAGCTTGTGGTCCCTCTGGAGATCAAAATTATTATCCAATTTACAACACCGTTTGATTATAACTCCGTTGCATGGTAATGAAGGTTGAGTTCCCATTTCGTGAAAATCGGACCAAAATTGACGGAAAAATGGCCGCCGTTTGTACGCGAATAGTGTAAAAATATGTTATATCAAGGTTGTGGTCCCTATAGAGGTCACAATTTTAATTCGATTTTGATGAAACTTGAAACACATGTTTATAACCTAAAGATCTTGGTTTCATTCCATATTTGCGCCTATCGGATTGTAACTGAATTATGGCCCCTGATTGTACGAAAAATCGCCTTTATTAGATTGTGGTCCTTTTGGAGGTCACAATTATTACCTGATTAGAAAAAAACGTTTGATCATATCACCGTTACAGAGTAATCTAGGTTGAGTTCGAATTTCGTGAAAATCGGACCAAAATTGACAGACAAAATGGCCGCCGTTTGTACGCGAATAGTGTAAAAAATATGGTATATCAAGGTTGTGGACCCTATAGAGGTCGCAATTGTAATTCGATTTTGATAAAACTTGAAATACATATTTATAACCTACAGCTCTTGGTTCTTTTCGATATTTGCGCATATCGCATCGTAACTTCCTGAATTATGGCCCCTAATTGTATGCGAAATCGCCTTTATTAGCTTGTGGTCCCTCTGGAGGTCAAAATTATTATCCGATTTAAAAAAAACGTTTGATTATATCAATATTACATTGTAATGAAGGTTGCCTTCGAATTTCCTGAAAATCAAAGCAAAACTACCGAACAAAATAGCCGCCGCTTGTACGCGAATAGTGTAAAAAAATATGGTATATCAATGTTGTAGACCTTGCAGAGGTCACATTTTTGATCCGATTTTGACGAAGCTTGAAATATAGGATTATCTCTAAAAGATCTCGACTGCTTTCGATATTGGCATGCATCGAATCGAAACTACATGGATTATGGCCCCTGATTGTCCAAAAAATCACATTTTTAGCTTATGGACCCTATAGAGCTCACAATTTTGAACCGATTTTGATGAAATTTGAAATACATGTTTATAACCCAAAGATCTTGGTTCCTGTCCATATTTGCGCATATCGGATCGTAACTTCTTGAATTATATCCCCTGAGGTCAAAATTATTACCCGTTTTAAAAAAAACGTTGTTCACTTCAAAAAATCTTGTGGTTGCTTGTAGAGGCCAAAGTTAATATCCGATTGACTTTAAATTTAAACGCAGTGTTTATGTTCATGAGGCGATTTCTGATAATTGCTTATGGCCCTTGATCACTTCAAAAAATCTTGTGGACGCTCTAGAGGCCAAAGTTAATATTCTATTCACTTTAAATGTATACACAGTAATTAAAGATATTAGAAAAAGAAGCATATTTGTTTTCAGCGATTTCCGATAGTTACTGCCAGAGTTATGGCCCTTGATCACTTCTACAAATCTTGTGGATGCTCTAGATGCCAAAGTTAATATCCGATTGACTTTAAATTTATACAGTGTTCAAGGTCATGAGATGGAGAAGGATTTTGTTTTGGTTTTTTTAGCTATTTCCGATAATTACATCCAGAGTTATGGCCATTGATCACTTCAAAAATTTTATGGACGTTCTTTTGGCCAAAGTTAATATCAGATTTATACACAGTGTTAAAGGTCATGAGATGACGACGCCTATGTATTTTATAAAAGATGATAATAATGACTTTATTTGAGAAGGTTTGAAGATTAGGCTATAGCCTTTCTAACATCCTGTCCTTCATAGAAAATATATTACAAAAGATATAGACTTACTCATTAAATAACACACAACAATAATTTACAGTAGAGGAAAATATATGCAAATCACTTTAAATATTAATTTAAGCATATATGTGCTTTCATAAAACAGAAAGTTTGAATAAAAAGATATCACATGTATCAATGTACAGCTACATGTAAATCCATAATATTAAATGTTTCGTATACTAAACGTTACCATGGGGCAGAACTTTATAAAAAAAACAAATAATTCTAATGATTTTCTGATAATTACTTAATATGCGACAACTCTTGTTGACTGCCCGGACGATTTAGCTGTCGTGGGCGTATGCTTCGTTGCCTGACAACCTATTTTTTAAATTTTATTTGGATATAGGGGGGGGGGGGGCTAATCACAGATGGACCGATTGCTTATGGTAGACCTGCAGGGCACAATACTTGAACGTGTCGAACCTCCCAAACTTGTACGTGTCAAACCTCGTGAGCCCCCCCCCCCCACACACACACACACTACAAAAGACACCTGCACAAAAGACATTGTGTGTCGATTGGACGTTGATTATTTACATAAGATATTGTACCCTCGGTTAACCAATTGTTTTACCCAAAATGTTCCAGAAGATCTCGTTTAAATTTATTACTATTTCTTTGGGTAAGCAACATCTTTTTAACTGAAAAATCTTCACCGTATTACAATATTTACGTCAAACTACATAGAAATAGTTCCATTCTATATCGGACTTATTTGGCCTAAGACACAGGTCTTGTTCAATGTAATTGACATATTAATACGTGTAATCCTTCAACACCAATGAATTTGTCAATCGATGTGAATATTGTTTTCAGTTTAGGAAACGAATATAGACTAATATTAATTCATGGAGTTTTATTTTCAGATTACCTAACACTAAAGGACACAATGTGTTTGTGGTATCATAGAGGTCCACACACGTTATTATTATCTTATACTGGACCTGTCTTTATATATTGGCTTGTTGATATTGTTTAAGCATGACTTGTGCACCAAGTTTCTTTTGAAAACATGATGTATGCTCAGATGTTTGGGATGAAAGTTTTAGACATGGGGAGTAATTAAATTGGAATATATTAATATATGGCATCTATTAATCCCACATCTCATTTAGGCTTACTAACATTTCTTTGCATGTTATTTTTCACTTTTGTTACACCATTTTGCATTTGCTTGCTAGGTAGGAGTGCTATATTTAATATATTCTGATATTTGGTTCATCTTAGATTTTTAATGCTTTTAACGTATATTGCAAATTTCTCTTGGGGGCCCAGGAAAGATAATCTTGTATAACGTGTTACTGTGATAAACTTAGATGTATTGTTGAAAGTGGGGTCTAGAGAACGTACGGATACAGGTGAGTAATGCATCACCATTGGTATATTTTAATATTTTGGGGCAAAACAAAAATAGATCATACTGTCTAGTAGTTCGGATGAGACGAAAAACCGAGGTCCCATGTACACATTGGCGTGAATGTAAAAGAACCCTTGACAGTTGGAATTCGATATAAGAGTAGGCCATAGTGCCGCTGTCCGGGCAAAATTTCCCTATAGTACACAGTATGACACATGCCCGTCTTCATTAGCCAATTTCGGAGTAGGACGTTAAACCTCATTTCATTTCACCTCTCATTGACAGGACCGTGTTGATGTATTTGAAAGGGCTGTATGAAGACGGCGATATTAAAGGACAATATTGGTGCCAGTCATTATCACATATATGATAGAGCTGGTTAAACACATTCCAAATATACTTTTAACAGAGAGATCAATGCTACGATAGCTGAGTAATACAGGTTTCCCAAATCGGAAGTGACGAACGCCAAAGGAAAACACGAGTCGCCGCTTTATATAACTGACTAAAGCGACGAGTGATAACAGATACACGGCCGAATATCTGCTCACTAATAATTTCTTCGAAGACCAAAAGTTGTTGTATGGATGTATTCTACAATCAGTTGTAACGCAATTCATTAGTAAGCATTAATATCAGTATTTTCTGCGAAAGTGTGGTTACTACAATACAAAATTTCAAAGATTATTAATAAGAGTTGCAAGCAAAATGTCTGCAATAACTCGGTTTAGAGTGTCAGACTGGGTGGCTCAATTACTAGGGAAGAAACAAGCTGAACAGTCCAGTTCAGTTTCATTTAGTTCCGTGGGGATTAAATTCATGTAGCTTTCAATTCATTTTTCTTTGTCATTGCACATGTAGTAACTGCTTTCGGCCACCTAAGTTTGTTTTTCAGGACCCTGGTTGGTGGATGCAGGATACAGAATGGTGGATTCAGTATTGTGGACACAGAATGGTTGATACAGAATGGTGAACACAGATGAAGTTAAAGCAAGACAGTATTGTCATCTGCTTGGACGATTTGGCTAAAAAGGAGAGTACAGTTTTTCTGTTGATTTTCTTGGGGGTTGTGGCAGTCTGCAGACTAGATGGCTCTGAATTACTAGGGAAGACACAAGCTGAACAGTCCAGTTCAGTTCCATTTAGTTCCGTGGGGATTAAATAAATTTAGATTTCAATTCATTTTTATTTGTCATTGCACATGTACTAACTGCTTTCGGCGACCTAAGTTTGTTTTTCAGGACCCTGGTTGGTGGATGCAGGATATTGAAAGGTGGATGCAGGATATTGAAAGGTGGATGCAGGATATTGAAAGGTGGATACAGTATTGTGGACACAGAATGGTTGATACAGAATGGTGAACACAGATGAAGTTAAAGCAAGACAGTATTGTATCTGCTTGGACGATTTGAATAAAAAGGAGAGTACAGTTTTTCTGTTGATTTTCTTGGAGGCTGTGACAGTCTGCAGACTGGATGGCTCTGAATTACTAGGGAAGACACAAGCTGAACAGCCCAGTTCAGTTTCATTTAGTTCCGTGGGGATTAAATTAATTTAGATTTCGATTCATTTTTATTTGTCATTGCACATGTACTAACTGCTTTCGGCCACCTAAGTTTGTTTTTCAGGACCCTGGTTGGTGGCTGCAGAATTGTGGATGCAGGATACAGAATGGTGGATACAGAATGGTTGTTACAGAATGGACACAGATGAAGATAAAGCAATACAGTATTGTGATCTGTTTGGGCGATTTGGCTAAAAAGGAGAGTACAGTTTTTCTGTTGATTTTCATGGGGGTTGTGGTAGTCTGCAGACTGGATAGCTCTGAATTACTAGGGAAGAAACAAGCTGAACAGTCCAGTTCAGTTTCATTTAGTTCCGTGGGGATTAAATTCATTTAGATTTCAATTCATTTTTCTTTGTCATTGCACATGTACTAACTGCTTTCGGCCACCTAAGTTTGTTTTTCAGGACCCTGGTTGGTGGCGGCAGAATTGTGGATGCAGGATACAGAATGGTGGATACAGAATGGTTGATACAGAATGGACACAGATGAAGATAAAACAAGACAGTATTGTGATCTGTTTGGACGATTTGGCTAAAAAGGAGAGTACAGTTTTTCTGTTGATTTTCTTGGGGGTTGTGATAGTCTGCAGACTGGATAGCTTTGAATTACCAGGGAAGAAACAAGCTGAACAGTCCAGTTCAGTTCTATTTCGTTCCGTGGGGATTAAATTCATTTAGATTTCAATTCATTTTTCTTTGTCATTGCACATGAACTAAATGCTTTCGGCCACCTAAGTTTGTTTTTCAGGACCCTGGTTGGTGGATGCAGGATACAGAATGGTGGATACAGTTTTTCTGTTGATTTTCTTGGGGGTTGTGGCAGTCTGCAGACTGGATGGCTCTGAATTACTAGGGAAGACACAAGCTGAACAGTCCAGTTCAGTTCCATTTAGTTCCGTGGGGATTAAATTCATTTAGATTTCAATTCATTTTTCTTTGTCATTGCACATGTACTAACTGCTTTCGGCCACCTAAGTTTGTTTTTCAGGACCCTGGTTGGTGGCGGCAGAATTGTGGATGCAGGATACAGAATGGTGGATACAGAATGGTTGATACAGAATGGACACAGATGAAGATAAAACAAGACAGTATTGTGATCTGTTTGGACGATTTGGCTAAAAAGGAGAGTACAGTTTTTCTGTTGATTTTCTTGGTGGTTGTGGCAGTCTGCAGACTAGATGGCTCTGAATTACTAGGGAAGACACAAGCTGAACAGTCCAGTTCAGTTCCATTTCGTTCCGTGGGGATTAAATTCATTTAGATTTCAATTCATTTTTCTTTGTCATTGCACATGAACTAACTGCTTTCGGCCACCTAAGTTTGTTTTTCAGGACCCTGGTTGGTGGATGCAGGATACAGAATGGTGGATACAGTATGATCTTTTAAACATTCGACATCTTTGGTCAGTTACAGCACAATTAATTTCAAGGTAGGTTTATTATTTAATATATAGCAAGTTGATATCTTTAGAAAATGGGACAACATTTTATTTCGTGACTAAATACTGATTTAAAAAACTTCCCCTGTGTAATGTCTTGTTAATTGTAATGTCTTGTTAATTGTTAATTAAACTGTAAATAGATAATCTTTATATTTTAATACATAATAAAGTACTTATATTAACTTGATCGAGGATCACGGTGGTTAAGTGGGTAAGAAGCTGGCTCCCCAGCCTGGAGGTCGGGTGTTCTAGAAAGTTCATCCTCATGGTTCTCACTTGTCAGTGATACAGGACGGAGGGCCTGACAAGGACAGCTGTCTAATCGTTTGGATGGGACAAAAAACGAGATCCCGTGTACACATTGGCGTGTACGTAAAAGAATCCTTGCCACTGCCCGAGCAAAATTTCTGTCATAGCACACAGTCTTCATTAGCCCAGTATTGGGGCAGACATGTGCTGTTCACTTTTGTAAATAATCATTTTGTATCTTTTCAGTGTTTTTGTTGAGCGTATCCTGTGTGTTTTGTCCTGTAAGAAACTGTTATCAGTTCGTGTCTACTGTTTCTACCAACCAAGACACGGAGTCGCTCATGTGATCATCCTGCTACACATATTGTTGATAGTGAGGTCCACAGAACTTACGGATACAGGTGAGCAGGGGCGGAATTTATCGAATACGCGCCAGATATATTAAAGATACATTAATTAGTTAAGAGTTTAATAAAGAGTTGGTCATCCTTGCTACAATAATTCAAAAATAGATGATAAAAATAAAAAATATTGAAAATTAAATTCCAATTTATAGTTAATTCTGAGCCAAATTATCACTATTTGTAGTTTTGACCAGATGTGAGCTCAGTGGTTACCAGGGCACTGGTATATTCTAAATTAGGGCACTGGTCCAATTTCTAAATTGAATTTTTAAATGGCAAACTGTTCTTATCTAGTTAAAATCTCGAGTATCCGATGCCATCGAGAGTTGATTATGGTCTTGATTTGTTATTGAATGTTTTATTAAAGTTACATTATGGGAGATAAGATAAAGAGATGGCAGTTCTCACTATAATAGTTAAAAACTAGATACTGTAAAGGTAATTTGCTGAAAATTTCAGTCAAATTGAACCACTATTAGCCGAGAAAAAAGCGTTTGAAATATTCACATAACCTCGGTCATCATTTCGCAAATCATTAATATAAACAGCATAGTCTCGACTATCCACTTGATTGATTTAATTACCAACGGCCATTAAGCGGCATATAAGAATTTAATCCGCCAACATCGAAGGCTAGCCTTGACATAAAGAGTTTATTATGGTCTGGATATGTTAATTAATATCTAATTGATTATTTAGATAACATCTCAGGCCTAAAGAAAGACCTGTAAAGCAGATTTTGCTCTTGCATAATGCTATTTTAATGTCTAATTGATTATTTAGATAACATCTCAGGTCTGAAGAAAGACCTGTAATAAGCAGATTTTGCTCTTGCATAATGCTATTTTAATAGTTTATTAACATTTCAAGGCTAAAGACTTGCAATGGGCAATGGCTCTTGCATAATGTATGTTTAATCAATCACAGCCCCGACTTTTATCGTTAACACCATTGCAAATGGGTTTCGTGTCAATTAAATGAATTAAAATACAGATATGACGTCATCATTTGATGTTGGCATACCATCATTTCCAATAATGGTACGGGCAATGAGCCAAGCGTACATTATTTATATTGAGCCCGCGTGACGTAGTTTATTGTAATTCACGGGCTGGATAGTGTCTGTATTTTAAGTTGTTTAATGCTTTCGTGCAAGACATTGTGTGATATATCGATATTGCCCCCGTGCATCAATATTACTTAATGTCTCGCACATGACCATTAAACTAAATATTCATGTATGTAAATCAGTCGTTCCATACAGCTTGATAACTGACCAAGTTTTAGCCGAACAAACAGCCACATGGTAACATTTGGGTACTTTTCAGAATCAACTAAAGAAAACAAACATCCTCAATGTCCTTCAGGTTTAAATTGAGTGGAAGAATCTCTTCATTTCAATAGGAAAAAATCCCTGGGCGGAATAGGTTAGTTATCTTTAACTTTCTTTTTAAAATTATATTTCGATATAGGGAGTGGTAATCACAATTGGGTCGATTCTTAGGGTAGGCCTGTAGGGCACCATACTTGAACATGTCAAACCTCCTAAACTAGTACTATATAGTACTTACAAAATTGAGTTATAGAAGACATTGTGTTTGCAATGCTCAGGTTTTGTGTCCCTGGCGTTATAAGCTGTCCAAAAAATGCATAGTTTATTTATTGACCTTGTAGCGGGATTCTGTTTCTAAGCAAGCTAGAAATTTGGGGCTTTAGGCCTATATAATATTACGTAACACGATGAACAGACAATGTTTGAAAACTACATGGTAGTAGTTATTCATAGGAATGAGGGTAGCTGATGGTATTAGAACACCACATGTCACCAGTAGCCAGGTCTGATTGATTGCCTTGAGGGTTGCAGTGGGCTGCAGACTGGGCGGCTCTCAATTCATTCTGGGGAAGACACCAGCTGAACAGTACAGTTCAGTTCCATTTAGTTCCAATGGGATTAAGTTAATTTTGCTCTCAATTCATTTTTGTTCGTTTTTCGTTGCAAATTTACTAATTGCTTTCGGCCACATCAGTTTGTTTTTCAAGACTGCGGTGGGTGGCTGCAGAATGGTGGATGAAGAATGGTGAATGGTGGATGCAGAATAG
Source organism: Patella ulyssiponensis (assembly GCA_963678685.1). Lineage (NCBI taxonomy): Eukaryota > Metazoa > Mollusca > Gastropoda > Patellidae > Patella > Patella ulyssiponensis. The sequence continues at coordinate 45,995,421 of OY783225.1, read as the reverse complement.
TTGACACAGATGGAAGATCGATTCGGCTTAAAAGGAGAGTGCTGTTTTTCTGATTGATTTGCTTGAGGGTGGCGGTAGGCTGCAGACTGGGCGGCTCTCATTTCATTCTGGGGAAGAAGATACCAGCTGAACAGTACAGTTCAGTGCCATTTAGCTCCGTTGGGAATAAGTTAAATTTGCTTTCAATTCATTTTCGTTTGCTTTTCGTTGCACATGTATTAATTGCTTTCGGTCACGTAAGTTTGTTTTTCAGGACCGCTGTGGGTGGATGCAGGATGGTGGATGCAGAATGGTGAATGGAGAATGCAGAATGGTGGATACAGATGGAAGAGGACGCAAATAAAGCAAGAGATGTGGTTGTCTATTTGGTCGATTTGGCTTAAAAGGAGAGTGCTGTTTTTCTAATTGATTTGCTTGAGGGTGGCGGTAGGCTGCAGACTGGGCGGCTCTCATTTCATTCTGGGGAAGAGACCAGCTGAACAGTACAGTTCAGTCCGATTTAGTTCCAATGGGATTAACTTAATTTTGCTTTCAATTCATTTTTGTTTTTCGTTGCACATTTACTAATTGCTATCGGCCACATAAGTTTGTTTTTCAGGACTGCGGTGGGTGGATGCAGAATGGTGAATGGTTGACAAAGGTGGAAGATCGCTTCGGCTTAAAAGGAGAGTGCTGTTTTTCTGATTGATTTGCTTGAGGGTGGCGGTTGGCTGCAGACTGGGCGGCTCTCATTTCATTCTGGGGAAGAGACCAGCTGAACAGTACAGTTCAGTGCCATTTAGTTCCTTTGGGAATAAGTTAAATTTGCTTTTAATTCATTTTTGTTTGCTTTTCGTTGCACATGTATTAATTGTTTTCGGCCACCTAAGTTTGTTTTCAGGACCCTGGTTGGTGGCTGCAGAATTGTGGATGCAGGATACAGATATGGTTGATACAGAATGGACTCAGATGAAGATAAAGCAATGCAGTATTGTGATCTGTTTGGACGATTTTAATAAAAAGGAGAGTACAGTTTTTCTGTTGCTTTTTCTTGGGGGTTGTGGCAGTCTGCAGACTGGATGGCTCTGAATTACTAGGGAAGACACAAGCTAAACAGTCCAGTTCAGTTCCATTTAGTTCCGTTGGGATTAAATAAATTTAGATTTCAATTCATTTTTATTTGTCATTGCACATGTACTAACTGCTTTCGGCCACCTAAGTTTGTTTTTCAGGACCCTGGTTGATCGATACAGATTGGTGGAGACAGTATTGCGGACACAGAATGGATGATACAGAATGGTGAACACAGATGAAGTTAAAGCAAGACAGTATTGTGATATGTTTGGGCGATTTGGCTAAAAAGGAGAGTACAGTTTTTCTGTTGATTTTCTTGGGGGTTGTGGCAGTCTGCAGACTGGATGGCTCTGAATTACTAGGGAAGACACAAGCTGAACAGTCCAGTTCAGTTCCATTTAGTTCCGTTGGGATTAAATAAATTTAGATTTCAATTCATTTTTATTTGTCATTGCACATGTACTAACTGCTTTCTGCGACCTAAGTTTGTTTTTCAGGACCACCCTGGTTGGTGGATGCAGGATATAGAATGGTGGATACAGTATTGTGGACACAGTATTGTGGACACAGAATGGTTGATACAGAATGGAGAACACAGATGAAGTTAAAGCAAGACAGTATATATTGTATCTGTTTGGACGATTTGAATAAAAAGGAGAGTACAGTTTTTTGTTGATTTTCTTGGGGGTTGTGGTAGTCTGCAGACTGGATAGCTCTGAATTACTAGGGAAGAAACAAGCTGAACAGTCCAGTTCAGTTCCATTTCGTTCCGTGGGGATTAAATTCATTTAGATTTCAATTCATTTTTCTTTGTCATTGCACATGAACTGCTTTCGGCCACCTAAGTTTGTTTTTCGGGACCCTGGTTGGTGGATGCAGGATACAGAATGGTGGATACAGTATGATCTTTTAAACATTCGACATCTTTGGTCAGTTACAGCACAATTAATTTCAAGGTAGGTTTATTATTTAATATATAGCAAGTTGATATCTTTAGAAAATGGGACAACATTTTATTTCGTGACTAAATACTGATTTAAAAAACTTCCCCTGTGTAATGTCTTGTTAATTGTAATGTCTTGTTAATTGTTAATTAAACTGTAAATAGATAATCTTTATATTTTAATACATAATAAAGTACTTATATTAACTTGATCGAGGATCACGGTGGTTAAGTGGGTAAGAAGCTGGCTCCCCAGCCTGGAGGTCGGGTGTTCTAGAAAGTTCATCCTCATGGTTCTCACTTGTCAGTGATACAGGACGGAGGGCCTGACAAGGACAGCTGTCTAATCGTTTGGATGGGACAAAAAACGAGATCCCGTGTACACATTGGCGTGTACGTAAAAGAATCCTTGCCACTGCCCGAGCAAAATTTCTGTCATAGCACACAGTCTTCATTAGCCCAGTATTGGGGCAGACATGAGCTGTTCACTTGTGTAAATAATCATTTTGTATCTTTTCAGTGTTTTTGTTGAGCGTATACTGTGTGTTTTGTCCTGTAAGAAACTGTTATCAGTTCGTGTCTACTGTTTCTACCAACCAAGACCCGGGGTCGCTCGTGTGATCATCCTGCTCATGTTGATAGTGGGGTCCACAGAACTAACAGATACAGGTGAGCATAGGCGGAATTTATCGAATACGCGCCAGATATATTAAAGATACATTAATTAGTTAAGAGTGTAATAAAGAGTTGGTCATCCTTGCTACAATAATTCAAAGATAGATGATAAAAATAGAGAATATTGAAAATTAAATTCCAATTTATAGTTAATTCCGAGCCAAATTATCACTATTTGTAGTTTTGACCAGATGGCAAACCGTTCTTATCTAGTTAAAATCTCGAGTATCCGATGCCATCGAGAATTGATTATGGTCTTGATTTGTTATTGAATGTTTTATTAATAGTTTATTAACATTTCAAGGCTAAAGAAAGACTTGCAATGGGCAGATTTAGCTGCCACCGAGAGTTCATTATCCTCTAAAGAAAGACCTGCAATAGGCAGATTTAACTCTTGCATAATGTATGTTTAATCAATCACAGCCCCGACTTGTATCGTTAACACCATTACCAATGGGTCTCATGTCAATTAAATGAATTAAAATACAGATATGACGTCATCATTTGATGTTGGCATACCATTATTTCAAATAATGGTACGGGCAATGAGCTAAGCGTACATTATTTATATTGAACCCGCGTTTGAAAACTACATGGTAGTAGTTATTCATAGGAATGAGGGTAGCTGATGGTATTAGAACACCCCATGTAACCAGTAGCCAGGTCTGATTGATTTCCTTGAGGGTGGCAGTGGGCTGCAGACTGGGCGGCTCTCATTTCATTCTGGGGAAGAGACCAGCTGAACAGTACAGTTCAGTGCCATTTAGTTCTGTTGGGAATAAGTTAAATTTGCTTTTAATTCATTTTTGTTTCTTTTCGTTGCACATGTATTAATTGCTTTCGGCCACATAAGTTTGTTTTTCAGGACCGCGGTGGGTGGATGCAGAATGATGTATGGTGGATGCAGAATGATGAATGGTGGATGCACAGTGGTGGACACAGATGGAAGAGGACGCAAATAAAGCAAGAGATGTGTTTGTCTGTTTGGTCGATTTGGCTTAAAAGGAGAGTGCTGTTTTTCTCATTGATTTGCTTGAGGTTGCAGACTGGGCGGCTCTCATTTCATTCTGAAGAAGAGACCAGCTGAACGGTACAGTTCAGTGCCGTTAAGTTCCGTTGGGAATAAGTTAAATTTGCTTTCAATTCATTTTTGTTTTTGTTTTTCGTTGCACATTTACTAATTGCTTTCGGCCACATAAATTTCTTTTTCAGGACTGCGGTGGGTGGATGGTGAATGGTGGATGCAGAATGGTTGACACAGATGAAAGATCGATTCGGCTTAAAAGGAGAGTGCTGTGTGTCTGATTTATTTGCTTGAGGGTGGCGGTAGGCTGCAGACCGGGCGGCTCTCATTTCATTCTGGGGAAGAGACCAGCTGCACAGTACAGTTCAGTGCCATTTAATTCCGTTGGGAATAAGTTAAATTTGCTTTCAATTCATTTTTGTTTATTTTTCGTTGCACATGTATTAATTACTTTCCGCCACATCAGTTTGTTTTTCAGGACCGCGGTGGTTGGATTGAGAATGGTTGATGCAGAATGGCGAATGGAGGATGCAGAATAATGAATGGTGGATACAGATGGAAGAGGACGCAAATAAAGCAAGAGATGTGGTTGTCTGTTTGGTCGATATGACTTAAAAGGAGAGTGCTGTTTTTCTGATTGATTTGCTTGAGGGTGGCGGTAGGCTGCAGACTGGGCGGCTCTCATTTCATTCTGGGGAGGAGACCAGCTGAACAGTACAGTTCAGTGCCATTTAGTTCCGTTGGAATAAGTTAAATTTGCTTTCAATTCATTTTTGTTTGCTTTTCGTTGCACATGTATTAATTGCTTTCGGCCACGTAAGTTTGTTTTTCAGGACCGCGGTGGGGGATGCAGAATGGTGAATGGAGAATGCAGAATGGTGGATACAGATGGAAGAGGACGCAAATAAAGCAAGAGATGTGGTTGTCTGTTTGGTTGATTTGGCTTAAAAGGAGAGTGCTGTTTTGTGATTGATTTGCTTGAGGGTGGCAGTAGGCTGCAGACTGGGCGGCTCTCAATTCATTCTGGGGAAGAGACCAGTTGAACAGTACAGTTCAGTCCGATTTAGTTCAAATGGGATTAACTTAATTTTGCTTTCAATTCATTTTTGTTTTTGTTTTTCGTTGCACATTTACTAATTGCTATCCACATCAGTTTGTTTTTCAGGACTGCGGTGGGTGGATGCAGCATGGTGAATGGTGGATGCAGAATGGTTGACACAGATGGAAGATCGATTCGGCTTAAAAGGAGAGTGCCGTTTTTCTGTTTGATTTGCTTTAGGGTGGCGGTAGGCTGCAGACTGGGCGGCTCTCATTTCATTCTGGGGACGAGACCAGCTGAACAGTAAAGTTCAGTGCCATTTAGTTCCGTTGGGAATAACTTAAATTTGCTTTCAATTAATTTTCGTTGGCTTTTCGATGCGCATTTACTAATTGCTTTCGGCCACATAAGTTTGTTTTTCAGGACTGCGGTGGGTGGCTGAAGAATGGTGGATGGTGAATGGTGGACACAGATGGAAGATCGATTCGGCTTAAAAGGAGAGTGCTGTTTTTCTGATTGATTTGCTTGAGGGTGGCGGTAGGCTGCAGACTGGGCGGCTCTCAATTCATTCTGGGGAAGAGACCAGCTGAACAGCACAGTTCAGTTCCATTTAGTTCCAATGGAATTAAGTTAATTTTGCTTTCAATTCATTATTGTTTGTTTTTTCGTTGCACATTTACTAATTGCTTTCGGCCACATAAGTTTTTTTTTCAGGACTGCGGTGGGTGGCTGCAGAATGGTGGATGCAGGATGGTGAATGGTGGATGCAGAATGGTGGACACAGATGGAAGATCGATTAGGCTTAAAAGGAGAGTGCTGTTTTTCTGTTTGATTTGCTTGAGGGTGGCGGTAGGCTGCAGACTTGGCGGCTCTCAATTCATTCTGGGGTAGAGACCAGCTGAACAGTACAGTTCAGTTCCAATGGAATTAAGTTAAATTTGCTTTCGTAATTCATTTTTGTTGGATTTTCGTTGCACATGTATTAATTGCTTTCGGCCACAAAAGTTTGTTTTTCAGGACTGCGATGGATGGTGAATGCTGGATGCAGAATGGTGAATGCAGAATGGTGGACACAGATGGAAGATCGATTCGGCTTAAAAGGAGAGTGCTGTTTTTTTAATTGAATTGCTTGAGGGTGGCGGTAGGCTGCAGACTGGGCGGCTCTCAATTTATTCCGAAGAAGAGACCAGCTGAACAGTACAGTTCAGTTCCAATGGGATTAAGTTAATTTTGCTTTCAATTCATTTTTGTTCGTTTTTCTTTGCACATTTACTAATTGCTTTCGGCCACATAAGTTTGTTTTTCAGGACTGCGGTGGGTGGCTGAAGAATGGTGAATGGTGGATGCAGAATGGTGGACACAGATGGAAGATCGATTCGGCTTAAAAGGAGAGTGCTGTTTTTCTGTTTGATTTGCTTGAGGGTGGCAGTAGGCTGCAGACTGGGCGGCTCTCAATTCATTCCGGGGAAAAGACCAACTGAACAGTACAGTTCAGTGTCATTTAGTTCCGTTGGGAATAAGTTAAATTTGCTTTCAATTCATTGTTTGTTTTTCGTTGCACATTTACTAATTGCTTTCGGCCACATAAGTTTTTTTTCAGGACTGCGGTGGGTGGCTGCAGAATGGTGGATGCAGGATGGTGAATGGTGGATGCAGAATGGTGGACACAGATGGAAGATCGATTAGGCTTAAAAGGAGAGTGCTGTTTTTCTGTTTGATTTGCTTGAGGGTGGCGGTAGGCTGCAGACTTGGCGGCTCTCAAGTCGTTCTGGGGAAGAGACCAGCTGAACAGTACAGTTCAGTTCCAATGGAATTAAGTTAAATTTGCTTTCGTAATTCATTTTTGTTGGATTTTCGTTGCACATGTATTAATTGCTTTCGGCCACAAAAGTTTGTTTTTCAGGACTGCGGTGGATGGTGAATGCTGGATGCAGAATGGTGGACACAGATGGAAGATCGATTCGGCTTAAAAGGAGAGTGCTGTTTTTTTAATTGAATTGCTTGCGGGTGGCGGTAGGCTGCAGACTGGGCGGCTCTCAATTTATTCCGAAGAAGAGACCAGCTGAACAGTACAGTTCAGTTCCAATGGGATTAAGTTAATTTTGCTTTCAATTCATTTTTGTTCGTTTTTCTTTGCACATTTACTAATTGCTTTCGGCCACATAAGTTTGTTTTTCAGGACTGCGGTGGGTGGCTGAAGAATGGTGAATGGTGGATGCAGAATGGTGGACACAGATGGAAGATCGATTCGGCTTAAAAGGAGAGTGCTGTTTTTCTGTTTGATTTGCTTGAGGGTGGCGGTAGGCTGCAGACTGGGCGGCTCTCAATTCATTCTGGGGAAGAAACCAGCTGAACAGTACAGTTCAGTTCCATTTAGTTCCAATGGAATATAGTTAATTTTGCTTTCAATTCATTGTTTGTTTTTCGTTGCACATTTACTAATTGCTTTCGGCCACATAAGTTTTTTTCAGGACTGCGGTGGGTGGCTGCAGAATGGTGGATCCAGAATGGTGAATGGTGGATGCAGAATGGTGGACACAGATGGAAGATCGATTAGGCTTAAAAGGAGAGTGCTGTTTTTCTGTTTGATTTGCTTGAGGGTGGCGGTAGGCTGCAGACTGGGCGGCTCTCAATTCATTCTGGGGAAGAGACCAGCTGAGGAGTACAGTTCAGTTCCAATTAGTTCCAATGGAATTAAGTTAAATTTGCTTTCGTAATTCATTTTTGTTGGATTTTCGTTGCACATGTATTAATTGCTTTCGGCCACAAAAGTTTGTTTTTCAGGACTGCGGTGGATGCAGAATGGTAAATGCAGAATGGTGAATGCAGAATGGTGAATGCAGAATGGTGGTCACAGATGGAAGATCGATTCGGCTTAAAAGGAGAGTGCTGTTTTTTAATTGAATTGCTTGAGGGTGGCGGTAGGCTGCAGACTGGGCGGCTCTCAATTTATTCCGGGGAAGAGACCAGCTGAACAGTACAGTTCAGTCCCAATGGGATTAAGTTAATGTTGCTTTCAATTCATTTTTGTTCGTTTTTCTTTGCACATTTACTAATTGCTTTCGACCACATAAGTTTGTTTTTCAGGACTGCGGTGGGTGGCTGCAGAATGGTGGATGCAGAATGGTGGACACAGATGGAAGATCGATTCGCCTGAAAAGGAGAGTGCTGTTTTTCTGATTGATTTGCTTGAGGGTGGCGGTAGGCTGCAGACTGGGCGGCTCTCATTTCATTCTGGGGAAGGGACTAACTGAACAGTACAGTTCAGTGTCATTTAGTTCTGTTTGAAATAAGTTAAATTTGCTTTCATAATTCATTTTTGTTGGCTTTTCGTTGCACATGTATTAATTGCTTTCGGCCACATAAGTTTGTTTTTCAGGACTGCTGTGGGTGACTGAAGAATGGTGGATGGTGAATGATGGATGCAGAATGGTGGACACAGATGGAAGATCGATTCGGCTTAAAAGGAGAGTGCTGTTTTTCTAATTGATTTGCTTGAGGGTGGCGGTAGGCTGCAGACTTGGCGGATCTCTATTCATTCTGGGGAAGAGACCAGCTGAGCAGTACAGTTCAGTTCCAATTAGTTCCAATGGAATTAAGTTAAATTTGCTTTCGTAATTCATTTTTGTTGGATTTTCGTTGCACATGTATTAATTGCTTTCGGCCACAAAAGTTTGTTTTTCAGGACTGCGGTGGATGCAGAATGGTAAATGCAGAATGGTGAATGCAGAATGGTGAATGCAGAATGGTCGTCACAGATGGAAGATCGATTCGGCTTAAAGGGAGAGTGCTGTTTTTTAATTGAATTGCTTGAGGGTGGCGGTAGGCTGCAGACTGGGCGGCTCTCAATTTATTCCGGGGAAGAGACCAGCTGAACAGTACAGTTCAGTCCCAATGGGATTAAGTTAATGTTGCTTTCAATTCATTTTTGTTCGTTTTTCTTTGCACATTTACTAATTGCTTTCGACCACATAAGTTTGTTTTTCAGGACTGCGGTGGGTGGCTGCCGAATGGTGGATGCAGAATGGTGGACACAGATGGAAGATCGATTCGGCTGAAAAGGAGAGTGCTGTTTTTCTGATTGATTTGCTTGAGGGTGGCGGTAGGCTGCAGACTGGGCGGCTCTCATTTCATTCTGGGGAAGAGACTAACTGAACAGTACAGTTCAGTGTCATTTAGTTCTGTTTGAAATAAGTTAAATTTGCTTTCATAATTCATTTTTGTTGGCTTTTCGTTGCACATGTATTAATTGCTTTCGGCCACATAAGTTTGTTTTTCAGGACTGCTGTGGGTGACTGAAGAATGGTGGATGGTGAATGGTGGATGCAGAATGGTGGACACAGATGGAAGATCGATTCGGCTTAAAAGGAGAGTGCTGTTTTTCTAATTGATTTGCTTGAGGGTGGCGGTAGGCTGCAGACTTGGCGGCTCTCAATTCATTCTGGGGAAGAGACCAGCTGAACAGTACAGTTCAGTTCCATTTAGTTCCAATGGAATTAAGATAATTTTGCTTTCAATTCATTTTTGTTTGTTTTTCGTTGCACATTTACTAATTGCTTTCGGCCACATAAGTTTTTTTTTCAGGACTGTGGTGTGTGGATGCAGAATGGTGAATGGTGGATGCAGAATGGTGGACACAGATGGAAGATCGATTCGGCCTTAAAAGGAGAGTGCTATTTTTCTGTTTGATTTGCTTGAGGCTGGCGGAAGGCTGCAGCCTGGACGGCTCTCAATTCATTCTGGGGAAGAGACCAGCTGTACAGTACAGTTCAGTTCCATTTAGTTCCAATAGAATTAAGTTAAATTTGCTTTCATTATTCATTTTTGTTGGCTTTTCGTTGCACATGTATTAATTGCTTTTGGCCACATAAGTTTATTTTTCAGGACTGCGGTGGGTGGCTGGTGAATGGTGGATGCAGAATGGTGGACACAGATGGAAGATCGATGCGGCTCAAAAGGAGAGTGCTGTTTTGTTTTTCTAATTGATTTGCTTGAGGGTGGCGGTAGGCTGCAGACTGGGCGGCTCTCAATTCATTCCGGGGAAAAGACCAACTGAACAGTACAGTTCAGTGTCATTTAGTTCCGTTGGGAATAAGTTAAATTTGCTTTCAATTCATTTTTGTTGGCTTTTCGATGCGCATTTACTAATTGCTTTCGGTCACATAAGTTTGTTTTTCAGGACTGCGGTGGGTGGCTGAAGAGTGGTGGATGGTGAATGGTGGACACAGATGGAAGATCGATTCGGCTTAAAAGGAGAGTGCTGTTTTTCTAATTGATTTGCTTGAGGGTGGCGGTAGGCTGCAGACTGGGCGGCTCTCAATTCATTCTGGGGAAGAGACCAGCTGAACAGCACAGTTCAGTTCCATTTAGTTCCAATGGAATTAAGTTAATTTTGCTTTCAATTCATTGTTTGTTTTTCGTTGCACATTTACTAATTGCTTTCGGCCACATAAGTTTTTTTTCAGGACTGCGGTGGGTGGCTGCAGAGTGGTGGATGCAGGATGGTGAATGGTGGATGCAGAATGGTGGACACAGATGGAAGATCGATTAGGCTTAAAAGGAGAGTGCTGTTTTTCTGTTTGATTTGCTTGAGGGTGGCGGTAGGCTGCAGACTTGGCGGCTCTCAATTCATTCTGGGGAAGAGACCAGCTGAACAGTACAGTTCAGTTCCAATGGAATTAAGTTAAATTTGCTTTCGTAATTCATTTTTGTTGGATTTTCGTTGCACATGTATTAATTGCTTTCGGCCAAAAAAGTTTGTTTTTCAGGACTGCGGTGGATGGTGAATGCTGGATGCAGAATGGTGAGTGCAGAATGGTGGACACAGATGGAAGATCGATTCGGCTTAAAAGGAGAGTGCTGTTTTTTTAATTGAATTGCTTGCGGGTGGCGGTAGGCTGCAGACTGGGCGGCTCTCAATTTATTCCGAAGAAGAGACCAGCTGAACAGTACAGTTCAGTTCCAATGGGATTAAGTTAATTTTGCTTTCAATTCATTTTTGTTCGTTTTTCTTTGCACATTTACTAATTGCTTTCGAAGAAGAGACCAGCTGAACAGTACAGTTCAGTTCCAATGGGATTAAGTTAATTTTGCTTTCAATTCATTTTTGTTCGTTTTTCTTTGCACATTTACTAATTGCTTTCGGCCACATAAGTTTGTTTTTCAGGACTGCGGTGGGTGGCTGCAGAATGGTGAATGGTGGATGCAGAATGGTGGACACAGATGGAAGATCGATTCGGCTTAAAAGGAGAGTGCTGTTTTTCTGTTTGATTTGCTTGAGGGTGGCGGTAGGCTGCAGACTGGGCGGCTCTCAATTCATTCTGGGGAAGAAACCAGCTGAACAGTACAGTTCAGTTCCATTTAGTTCCAATGGAATATAGTTAATTTTGCTTTCAATTCATTGTTTGTTTTTCGTTGCACATTTACTAATTGCTTTCGGCCACATAAGTTTTTTTCAGGACTGCGGTGGGTGGCTGCAGAATGGTGGATCCAGAATGATGAATGGTGGATCCAGAATGGTGAATGGTGGATGCAGAATGGTGGACACAGATGGAAGATCGATTAGGCTTAAAAGGAGAGTGCTGTTTTTCTGTTTGATTTGCTTGAGGGTGGCGGTAGGCTGCAGACTGGGCGGCTCTCAATTCATTCTGGGGAAGAGACCAGCTGAGCAGTACAGTTCAGTTCCAATTAGTTCCAATGGAATTAAGTTAAATTTGCTTTCGTAATTCATTTTTGTTGGATTTTCGTTGCACATGTATTAATTGCTTTCGGCCACAAAAGTTTGTTTTTCAGGACTGCGGTGGATGCAGAATGGTGAATGCAGAATGGTGAATGCAGAATGGTGAATGCAGAATGGTGGTCACAGATGGAAGATCGATTCGGCTTAAAAGGAGAGTGCTGTTTTTTAATTGAATTGCTTGAGGGTGGCGGTAGGCTGCAGACTGGGCGGCTCTCAATTTATTCCGGGGAAGAGACCAGCTGAACAGTACAGTTCAGTCCCAATGGGATTAAGTTAATGTTGCTTTCAATTCATTTTTGTTCGTTTTTCTTTGCACATTTACTAATTGCTTTCGACCACATAAGTTTGTTTTTCAGGACTGCGGTGGGTGGCTGCAGAATGGTGGATGCAGAATGGTGGACACAGATGGAAGATCGATTCGGCTGAAAAGGAGAGTGCTGTTTTTCTGATTGATTTGCTTGAGGGTGGCGGTAGGCTGCAGACTGGGCGGCTCTCATTTCATTCTGGGGAAGGGACTAACTGAACAGTACAGTTCAGTGTCATTTAGTTCTGTTTGAAATAAGTTAAATTTGCTTTCATAATTCATTTTTGTTGGCTTTTCGTTGCACATGTATTAATTGCTTTCGGCCACATAAGTTTGTTTTTCAGGACTGCTGTGGGTGACTGAAGAATGGTGGATGGTGGATGATGGATGCAGAATGGTGGACACAGATGGAAGATCGATTCGGCTTAAAAGGAGAGTGCTGTTTTTCTAATTGATTTGCTTGAGGGTGGCGGTAGGCTGCAGACTTGGCGGCTCTCAATTCATTCTGGGGAAGAGACCAGCTGAGCAGTACAGTTCAGTTCCAATTAGTTCCAATGGAATTAAGTTAAATTTGCTTTCGTAATTCATTTTTGTTGGATTTTCGTTGCACATGTATTAATTGCTTTCGGCCACAAAAGTTTGTTTTTCAGGACTGTGATGGATGGTGAATGCTGGATGCAGAATGGTGAATGCAGAATGGTGGACACAGATGGAAGATCGATTCGGCTTAAAAGGAGAGTGCTGTTTTTTTAATTGAATTGCTTGAGGGTGGCGGTAGGCTGCAGACTGGGCGGCTCTCAATTTATTCCGGGGAAGAGACCAGCTGAACAGTACAGTTCAGTTCCAATGGGATTAAGTTAATTTTGCTTTCAATTCATTAATTTTTTCGTTTTTCTTTGCACATTTACTAATTGCTTTCGGCCACATAAGTTTGTTTTTCAGGACTGCGGTGGGTGGCTGAAGAATGGTGGATGGTGAATGGTGGATGCAGAATAGTGGACACAGATGGAAGATCGATTCGGCTTAAAAGGAGAGTGCTGTTTTTCTGTTTGATTTGCTTGAGGATGGCGGTAGGCTGCAGACTGAGCGGCTCTCAATTCATTCTGGGGAAGAGATCAGCTGAACAGTACAGTCCAGTTCCATTTAGTTCCAATGGAATTAAGTTAACTTTGCTTTCAATTCATTATTGTTTGTTTTTCGTTGCACATTTACTAATTGCTTTCGGCCACATAAGTTTTTTTCAGGACTGCGGTGGGTGGCTGCAGAATGGTGGATGCAGAATGGTGAATGGTGGATGCAGAATGGTGGACACAGATGGAAGATCGATGTGGTTGTCTGTTTGGTTGATTTGGCTTAAAAGGAGAGTGTTGTTTTCTGATTGATTTGCTTGAGGGTGGCAGTAGGCTGCAGACTGGGCGGCTCTCATTTCATTCTGGGGAAGAGACTAACTGAACAGTACAGTTCAGTGCCATTTAGTTCCGTTTGGAATAAGTTAAATTTGCTTTCATAATTCATTTTTGTTGGCTTTTCGTTGCACATGTATTAATTACTTTCGGCCACATAAGTTTGTTTTTCAGGACTGCTGTGGGTGGCTGAAGAATGGTGGATGGTGGATGCAGAATGGTGGACACAGATGGAAGATCGATTCGGCTTAAAAGGAGAGTGCTGTTTTTCTAATTGATTTGCTTGAGGGTGGCGGTAGGCTGCAGACTTGGCGGCTCTCAATTCATTCTGGGGAAGAAACCAGCTGAACAGTACAGTTCAGTTCCATTTAGTTCCAATGGAATATAGTTAATTTTGCTTTCAATTCATTGTTTGTTTTTCGTTGCACATTTACTAATTGCTTTCGGCCACATAAGTTTTTTTCAGGACTGCGGTGGGTGGCTGCAGAATAGTGGATCCAGAATGGTGAATGGTGGATCCAGAATGGTGAATGGTGGATGCAGAATGGTGGACACAGATGGAAGATCGATTAGGCTTAAAAGGAGAGTGCTGTTTTTCTGTTTGATTTGCTTGAGGGTGGCGGTAGGCTGCAGACTGGGCGGCTCTCAATTCATTCTGGGGAAGAGACCAGCTGAGCAGTACAGTTCAGTTCCAATTAGTTCCAATGGAATTAAGTTAAATTTGCTTTCGTAATTCATTTTTGTTGGATTTTCGTTGCACATGTATTAATTGCTTTCGGCCACAAAAGTTTGTTTTTCAGGACTGCGGTGGATGCAGAATGGTAAATGCAGAATGGTGAATGCAGAATGGTGAATGCAGAATGGTGGTCACAGATGGAAGATCGATTCGGCTTAAAAGGAGAGTGCTGTTTTTTAATTGAATTGCTTGAGGGTGGCGGTAGGCTGCAGACTGGGCGGCTCTCAATTTATTCCGGGGAAGAGACCAGCTGAACAGTACAGTTCAGTCCCAATGGGATTAAGTTAATGTTGCTTTCAATTCATTTTTGTTCGTTTTTCTTTGCACATTTACTAATTGCTTTCGACCACATAAGTTTGTTTTTCAGGACTGCGGTGGGTGGCTGCAGAATGGTGGATGCAGAATGGTGGACACAGATGGAAGATCGATTCGCCTGAAAAGGAGAGTGCTGTTTTTCTGATTGATTTGCTTGAGGGTGGCGGTAGGCTGCAGACTGGGCGGCTCTCATTTCATTCTGGGGAAGGGACTAACTGAACAGTACAGTTCAGTGTCATTTAGTTCTGTTTGAAATAAGTTAAATTTGCTTTCATAATTCATTTTTGTTGGCTTTTCGTTGCACATGTATTAATTGCTTTCGGCCACATAAGTTTGTTTTTCAGGACTGCTGTGGGTGACTGAAGAATGGTGGATGGTGAATGATGGATGCAGAATGGTGGACACAGATGGAAGATCGATTCGGCTTAAAAGGAGAGTGCTGTTTTTCTAATTGATTTGCTTGAGGGTGGCGGTAGGCTGCAGACTTGGCGGCTCTCAATTCATTCTGGGGAAGAGACCAGCTGAGCAGTACAGTTCAGTTCCAATTAGTTCCAATGGAATTAAGTTAAATTTGCTTTCGTAATTCATTTTTGTTGGATTTTCGTTGCACATGTATTAATTGCTTTCGGCCACAAAAGTTTGTTTTTCAGGACTGCGGTGGATGCAGAATGGTAAATGCAGAATGGTGAATGCAGAATAGTGAATGCAGAATGGTCGTCACAGATGGAAGATCGATTCGGCTTAAAAGGAGAGTGCTGTTTTTTAATTGAATTGCTTGAGGGTGGCGGTAGGCTGCAGACTGGGCGGCTCTCAATTTATTCCGGGGAAGAGACCAGCTGAACAGTACAGTTCAGTCCCAATGGGATTAAGTTAATGTTGCTTTCAATTCATTTTTGTTCGTTTTTCTTTGCACATTTACTAATTGCTTTCGACCACATAAGTTTGTTTTTCAGGACTGCGGTGGGTGGCTGCAGAATGGTGGATGCAGAATGGTGGACACAGATGGAAGATCGATTCGGCTGAAAAGGAGAGTGCTGTTTTTCTGATTGATTTGCTTGAGGGTGGCGGTAGGCTGCAGACTGGGCGGCTCTCATTTCATTCTGGGGAAGAGACTAACTGAACAGTACAGTTCAGTGTCATTTAGTTCTGTTTGAAATAAGTTAAATTTGCTTTCATAATTCATTTTTGTTGGCTTTTCGTTGCACATGTATTAATTGCTTTCGGCCACATAAGTTTGTTTTTCAGGACTGCTGTGGGTGACTGAAGAATGGTGGATGGTGAATGGTGGATGCAGAATGGTGGACACAGATGGAAGATCGATTCGGCTTAAAAGGAGAGTGCTGTTTTTCTAATTGATTTGCTTGAGGGTGGCGGTAGGCTGCAGACTTGGCGGCTCTCAATTCATTCTGGGGAAGAGACCAGCTGAACAGTACAGTTCCGTTCCATTTAGTTCCAATGGAATTAAGATAATTTTGCTTTCAATTCATTTTTGTTTGTTTTTCGTTGCACATTTACTAATTGCTTTCGGCCACATAAGTTTTTTTTTCAGGACTGTGGTGTGTGGATGCAGAATGGTGAATGGTGGATGCAGAATGGTGGACACAGATGGAAGATCGATTCGGCCTTAAAAGGAGAGTGCTATTTTTCTGTTTGATTTGCTTGAGGCTGGCGGAAGGCTGCAGCCTGGACGGCTCTCAATTCATTCTGGGGAAGAGACCAGCTGTACAGTACAGTTCAGTTCCATTTAGTTCCAATAGAATTAAGTTAAATTTGCTTTCATTATTCATTTTTGTTGGCTTTTCGTTGCACATGTATTAATTGCTTTTGGCCACATAAGTTTATTTTTCAGGACTGCGGTGGGTGGCTGCAGAATGGTGAATGGTGGATGCAGAATGGTGGACACAGATGGAAGATCGATGCGGCTCAAAAGGAGAGTGCTGTTTTGTTTTTCTAATTGATTTGCTTGAGGGTGGCGGTAGGCTGCAGACTGGGCGGCTCTCAATTCATTCCGGGGAAAAGACCAACTGAACAGTACAGTTCAGTGTCATTTAGTTCCGTTGGGAATAAGTTAAATTTGCTTTCAATTCATTTTTGTTGGCTTTTCGATGCGCATTTACTAATTGCTTTCGGTCACATAAGTTTGTTTTTCAGGACTGCGGTGGGTGGCTGAAGAGTGGTGGATGGTGAATGGTGGACACAGATGGAAGATCGATTCGGCTTAAAAGGAGAGTGCTGTTTTTCTAATTGATTTGCTTGAGGGTGGCGGTAGGCTGCAGACTGGGCGGCTCTCAATTCATTCTGGGGAAGAGACCAGCTGAACAGCACAGTTCAGTTCCATTTAGTTCCAATGGAATTAAGTTAAATTTGCTTTCAATTCATTGTTTGTTTTTCGTTGCACATTTACTAATTGCTTTCGGCCACATAAGTTTTTTTTCAGGACTGCGGTGGGTGGCTGCAGAGTGGTGGATGCAGGATGGTGAATGGTGGATGCAGAATGGTGGACACAGATGGAAGATCGATTAGGCTTAAAAGGAGAGTGCTGTTTTTCTGTTTGATTTGCTTGAGGGTGGCGGTAGGCTGCAGACTTGGCGGCTCTCAATTCATTCTGGGGAAGAGACCAGCTGAACAGTACAGTTCAGTTCCAATGGAATTAAGTTAAATTTGCTTTCGTAATTCATTTTTGTTGGATTTTCGTTGCACATGTATTAATTGCTTTCGGCCACAAAAGTTTGTTTTTCAGGACTGCGGTGGATGGTGAATGCTGGATGCAGAATGGTGAGTGCAGAATGGTGGACACAGATGGAAGATCGATTCGGCTTAAAAGGAGAGTGCTGTTTTTTTAATTGAATTGCTTGCGGGTGGCGGTAGGCTGCAGACTGGGCGGCTCTCAATTTATTCCGAAGAAGAGACCAGCTGAACAGTACAGTTCAGTTCCAATGGGATTAAGTTAATTTTGCTTTCAATTCATTTTTGTTCGTTTTTCTTTGCACATTTACTAATTGCTTTCGAAGAAGAGACCAGCTGAACAGTACAGTTCAGTTCCAATGGGATTAAGTTAATTTTGCTTTCAATTCATTTTTGTTCGTTTTTCTTTGCACATTTACTAATTGCTTTCGGCCACATAAGTTTGTTTTTCAGGACTGCGGTGGGTGGCTGAAGAATGGTGAATGGTGGATGCAGAATGGTGGACACAGATGGAAGATCGATTCGGCTTAAAAGGAGAGTGCTGTTTTTCTGTTTGATTTGCTTGAGGGTGGCGGTAGGCTGCAGACTGGGCGGCTCTCAATTCATTCTGGGGAAGAAACCAGCTGAACAGTACAGTTCAGTTCCATTTAGTTCCAATGGAATATAGTTAATTTTGCTTTCAATTCATTGTTTGTTTTTCGTTGCACATTTACTAATTGCTTTCGGCCACATAAGTTTTTTTCAGGACTGCGGTGGGTGGCTGCAGAATGGTGGATCCAGAATGATGAATGGTGGATCCAGAATGGTGAATGGTGGATGCAGAATGGTGGACACAGATGGAAGATCGATTAGGCTTAAAAGGAGAGTGCTGTTTTTCTGTTTGATTTGCTTGAGGGTGGCGGTAGGCTGCAGACTGGGCGGCTCTCAATTCATTCTGGGGAAGAGACCAGCTGAGCAGTACAGTTCAGTTCCAATTAGTTCCAATGGAATTAAGTTAAATTTGCTTTCGTAATTCATTTTTGTTGGATTTTCGTTGCACATGTATTAATTGCTTTCGGCCACAAAAGTTTGTTTTTCAGGACTGCGGTGGATGCAGAATGGTGAATGCAGAATGGTGAATGCAGAATGGTGGTCACAGATGGAAGATCGATTCGGCTTAAAAGGAGAGTGCTGTTTTGCGGCTCTCAATTTATTCCGGGGAAGAGACCAGCTGAACAGTACAGTTCAGTCCCAATGGGATTAAGTTAATGTTGCTTTCAATTCATTTTTGTTCGTTTTTCTTTGCACATTTACTAATTGCTTTCGACCACATAAGTTTGTTTTTCAGGACTGCGGTGGGTGGCTGCAGAATGGTGGATGCAGAATGGTGGACACAGATGGAAGATCGATTCGGCTGAAAAGGAGAGTGCTGTTTTTCTGATTGATTTGCTTGAGGGTGGCGGTAGGCTGCAGACTGGGCGGCTCTCATTTCATTCTGGGGAAGGGACTAACTGAACAGTACAGTTCAGTGTCATTTAGTTCTGTTTGAAATAAGTTAAATTTGCTTTCATAATTCATTTTTGTTGGCTTTTCGTTGCACATGTATTAATTGCTTTCGGCCACATAAGTTTGTTTTTCAGGACTGCTGTGGGTGACTGAAGGATGGTGGATGGTGAATGATGGATGCAGAATGGTGGACACAGATGGAAGATCGATTCGGCTTAAAAGGAGAGTGCTGTTTTTCTAATTGATTTGCTTGAGGGTGGCGGTAGGCTGCAGACTTGGCGGCTCTCAATTCATTCTGGGGAAGAGACCAGCTGAGCAGTACAGTTCAGTTCCAATTAGTTCCAATGGAATTAAGTTAAATTTGCTTTCGTAATTCATTTTTGTTGGATTTTCGTTGCACATGTATTAATTGCTTTCGGCCACAAAAGTTTGTTTTTCAGGACTGCGGTGGATGCAGAATGGTAAATGCAGAATGGTGAATGCAGAATGGTGAATGCAGAATGGTCGTCACAGATGGAAGATCGATTCGGCTTAAAAGGAGAGTGCTGTTTTTTAATTGAATTGCTTGAGGGTGGCGGTAGGCTGCAGACTGGGCGGCTCTCAATTTATTCCGGGGAAGAGACCAGCTGAACAGTACAGTTCAGTCCCAATGGGATTAAGTTAATGTTGCTTTCAATTCATTTTTGTTCGTTTTTCTTTTGCACATTTACTAATTGCTTTCGACCACATAAGTTTGTTTTTCAGGACTGCGGTGGGTGGCTGCAGAATGGTGGATGCAGAATGGTGGACACAGATGGAAGATCGATTCGGCTGAAAAGGAGAGTGCTGTTTTTCTGATTGATTTGCTTGAGGGTGGCGGTAGGCTGCAGACTGGGCGGCTCTCATTTCATTCTGGGGAAGAGACTAACTGAACAGTACAGTTCAGTGTCATTTAGTTCTGTTTGAAATAAGTTAAATTTGCTTTCATAATTCATTTTTGTTGGCTTTTCGTTGCACATGTATTAATTGCTTTCGGCCACATAAGTTTGTTTTTCAGGACTGCTGTGGGTGACTGAAGAATGGTGGATGGTGAATGGTGGATGCAGAATGGTGGACACAGATGGAAGATCGATTCGGCTTAAAAGGAGAGTGCTGTTTTTCTAATTGATTTGCTTGAGGGTGGCGGTAGGCTGCAGACTTGGCGGCTCTCAATTCATTCTGGGGAAGAGACCAGCTGAACAGTACAGTTCCGTTCCATTTAGTTCCAATGGAATTAAGATAATTTTGCTTTCAATTCATTTTTGTTTGTTTTTCGTTGCACATTTACTAATTGCTTTCGGCCACATAAGTTTTTTTTTCAGGACTGTGGTGTGTGGATGCAGAATGGTGAATGGTGGATGCAGAATGGTGGACACAGATGGAAGATCGATTCGGCCTTAAAAGGAGAGTGCTATTTTTCTGTTTGATTTGCTTGAGGGTGGCGGAAGGCTGCAGCCTGGACGGCTCTCAATTCATTCTGGAGAAGAGACCAGCTGTACAGTACAGTTTAGTTCCTACGGAATTAAGTTAAATTTGCTTTTATAATTCATTTTTGTTGGATTTTCGTTGCACATGTATTAATTGCTTTCGGCCACAAAAGTTTGTTTTTCAGGACTGCCGTGGATGCAGAATGGTAAATGCAGAATGGTGAATGCAGAATGGTGAATGCAGAATGGTGGTCACAGATGGAAGATCGATTCGGCTTAAAAGGAGAGTGCTGTTTTTAATTGAATTGCTTGAGGGTGGCGGTAGGCTGCAGACTGGGCGGCTCTCAATTTATTCCGGGGAAGAGACCAGCTGAACAGCACAGTACAGTTCAGTTCCAATGGGATTAAGTTAATTTTGCTTTCAATTCATTTTTGTTCGTTTTTCTTTGCACATTTACTAATTGCTTTCGACCACATAAGTTTGTTTTTCAGGACTGCGGTGGGTGGCTGCAGAATGGTGAATGGTGGATGCAGAATGGTGGAAACAGATGGAAGATCGATTCGGCTGAAAAGGAGAGTCCTGTTTTTCTGATTGATTTGCTTGAGGGTGGCGGTAGGCTGCAGACTGGGCGGCTCTCATTTCATTCTGGGGAAGAGACTAACTGAACAGTACAGTTCAGTGCCATTTAGTTCCGTTTGGAATAAGTTAAATTTGCTTTCATAATTCATTTTTGTTGGCTTTTCGTTGCACATGTATTAATTGCTTTCGGCCACATAAGTTTGTTTTTCAGGACTGCTGTGGGTGGCTGAAGAATGGTGGATGGTGGATGCAGAATGGTGGACACAGATGGAAGATCGATTCGGCTTAAAAGGAGAGTGCTGTTTTTCTAATTGATTTGCTTGAGGGTGGTGGTAGGCTGCAGACTTGGCGGCTCTCAATTCATTCTGGGGAAGAGACCAGCTGAACAGTACAGTTCAGTTCCATTTAGTTCCAATGGAATTAAGATAATTTTGCTTTCAATTCATTTTTGTTTGTTTTTCGTTGCACATTTACTAATTGCTTTCGGCCACATAAGTTTTTTTTTCAGGACTGTGGTGTGTGGATGCACAATGGTGAATGGTGGATGCAGAATGGTGGACACAGATGGAAGATCGATTCGGCCTTAAAAGGAGAGTGCTATTTTTCTGTTTGATTTGCTTGAGGGTGGCGGAAGGCTGCAGCCTGGACGGCTCTCAATTCATTCTGGGGAAGAGACCAGCTGTACAGTACAGTTCAGTTCCATTTAGTTCCAATAGAATTAAGTTAAATTTGCTTTCATTATTCATTTTTGTTGGCTTTCCGTTGCACATGTAATAATTGCTTTTGGCCACATAAGTTTGTTTTTCAGGACTGCGGTGGGTGGCTGCAGAATGGTGAATGGTGGATGCAGAATGGTGGACACAGATGGAAGATCGATGCGGCTCAAAAGGAGAGTGCTGTTTTGATTTGCTTGAGGGTGGCGGTAGGCTGCAGACTGGGCGGCTCTCAATTCATTCTGGGGAAGAGACCAGCTGAACAGCACAGTTCAGTTCCATTTAGTTCCAATGGAATTAAGTTAATTTTGCTTTCAATTCATTATTGTTTGTTTTTCGTTGCACATTTACTAATTGCTTTCGGCCACATAAGTTTTTTTTTTTCAGGACTGCGGTGGGTGGCTGCAGAATGGTG
Organism: Patella ulyssiponensis; assembly: GCA_963678685.1. Classification (NCBI taxonomy): domain Eukaryota; kingdom Metazoa; phylum Mollusca; class Gastropoda; family Patellidae; genus Patella; species Patella ulyssiponensis. The sequence continues at coordinate 45,973,867 of OY783225.1, read as the reverse complement.
GATGCAGGATGGTGAATGGTGGATGCAGAATGGTGGACACAGATGGAAGATCGATTAGGCTTAAAAGGAGAGTGCTGTTTTTCTGTTTGATTTGCTTGAGGGTGGCGGTAGGCTGCAGACTTGGTGGCTCTCAATTCATTCTGGGGAAGAGACCAGCTGAACAGTTCAGTGTCATTTAGTTCTGTTTGAATTAAGTTAAATTTGCTTTCGTAATTCATTTTTGTTGGATTTTCGTTGCACATGTATTAATTGCTTTCGGCCACAAAAGTTTGTTTTTCAGGACTGCGGTGGATGGTGAATGCTGGATGCAGAATGGTGAATGCAGAATGGTGGACACAGGTGGAAGATCGATTCGGCTTAAAAGGAGAGTGCTGTTTTTTTAATTGAATTGCTTGAGGGTGGCGGTAGGCTGCAGACTGGGCGGCTCTCAATTTATTCCGGGGAAGAGACCAGCTGAACAGTACAGTTCAGTTCCAATGGGATTAAGTTAATTTTGCTTTCAATTCATTTTTTTTCGTTTTTCTTTGCACATTTACTAATTGCTTTCGGCTACATAAGTTTGTTTTTCAGGACTGCGGTGGGTGGCTGAAGAATGGTGGATGGTGAATGGTGGTTGCAGAATGGTGGACACAGATGGAAGATCGATTCGGCTTAAAAGGAGAGTGCTGTTTTTTTAATTGAATTGCTTGAGGGTGGCGGTAGGCTGCAGACTGGGCGGCTCTCAATTTATTCCGGGGAAGAGACCAGCTGAACAGTACAGTTCAGTTCCAATGGGATTAAGTTAATTTTGCTTTCAATTCATTTTTTTTCGTTTTTCTTTGCACATTTACTAATTGCTTTCGGCTACATAAGTTTGTTTTTCAGGACTGCGGTGGGTGGCTGAAGAATGGTGGATGGTGAATGGTGGTTGCAGAATGGTGGACACAGATGGAAGATCGATTCGGCTTAAAAGGAGAGTGCTGTTTTCTGTTTGATTTGCTTGAGGGTGGCGGTAGGCTGCAGACTGAGCGGCTCTCAATTCATTCTGGGGAAGAGACTAGCTGAACAGTACAGTTCAGTTCCATTTAGTTCCAATGGAATTAAGTTAACTTTGCTTTCAATTCATTATTGTTTGTTTTTCGTTGCACATTTACTAATTGCTTTCGGCCACATAAGTTTTTTTCAGGACTGCGGTGGGTGGCTGCAGAATGGTGGATGCAGAATGGTGAATGGTGGATGCAGAATGGTGGACACAGATGGAAGATCGATTAGGCTTAAGAGGAGAGTGCTGTTTTTCTGTTTGATTTGCTTGAGGGTGGCGGTAGGCTGCAGACTGGGCGGCTCTCAATTCATTCTGGGGAAGAGACCAGCTGAACAGCACAGTTCAGTTCCAGTTAGTTCCAATGGAATTAAGTTAATTTTGCTTTCAATTCATTATTGTTTGTTTTTCGTTGCACATTTACTAATTGCTTTCGGCCACATAAGTTTTTTTTTCAGGACTGCGGTGGGTGGCTGCAGAATGGTGGATGCAGGATGGTGGATGCAGAATGCAGAATGGTGGACACAGATGGAAGATCGATTAGGCTTAAAAGGAGAGTGCTGTTTTTCTGTTTGATTTGCTTGAGGGTGGCGGTAGGCTGCAGACTTGGCGGCTCTCAATTCATTCTGGGGAAGAGACCAGCTGAACAGTACAGTTCAGTTCCAATGGAATTAAGTTAAATTTGCTTTCGTAATTCATTTTTGTTGGATTTTCGTTGCACATGTATTAATTGCTTTCGGCCACAAAAGTTTGTTTTTCAGGACTGCGGTGGATGCAGAATGGTAAATGCAGAATGGTGAATGCAGAATGGTGAATGCAGAATGGTGGTCACAGATGGAAGATCGATTCGGCTTAATAGGAGAGTTCTGTTTTTTTAATTGAATTGCTTGAGGGTGGCTGCAGACTGGGCGGCTCTCAATTTATTCCGGAGAAGAGACCAGCTGAACAGTACAGTTCAGTTCCAATGGGATTAAGTTAATTTTGCTTTCAATTCATTTTTGTTCGTTTTTCTTTGCACATTTACTAATTGCTTTCGGCCACATAAGTTTGTTTTTCAGGACTGCGGTGGGTGGCTGAAGAATGGTGAATGGTGGATGCAGAATGGTGGACACAGATGGAAGATCGATTAGGCTTAAGAGGAGAGTGCTGTTTTTCTGTTTGATTTGCTTGAGGGTGGCGGTAGGCTGCAGACTGGGCGGCTCTCAATTCATTCTGGGGAAGAGACCAGCTGAACAGCACAGTTCAGTTCCATTTAGTTCCAATGGAATTAAGTTAATTTTGCTTTCAATTCATTATTGTTTGTTTTTCGTTGCACATTTACTAATTGCTTTCGGCCACATAAGTTTTTTTTTCAGGACTGCGGTGGGTGGCTGCAGAATGGTGGATGCAGGATGGTGAATGGTGGATGCAGAATGGTGGACACAGATGGAAGATCGATTAGGCTTAAAAGGAGAGTGCTGTTTTTCTGTTTGATTTGCTTGAGGGTGGCGGTAGGCTGCAGACTTGGCGGCTCTCAATTCATTCTGGGGAAGAGACCAGCTGAACAGTACAGTTCAGTTCCAATGGAATTAAGTTAAATTTGCTTTCGTAATTCATTTTTGTTGGATTTTCGTTGCACATGTATTAATTGCTTTCGGCCACAAAAGTTTGTTTTTCAGGACTGCGGTGGATGCAGAATGGTAAATGCAGAATGGTGAATGCAGAATGGTGAATGCAGAATGGTGGTCACAGATGGAAGATCGATTCGGCTTAATAGGAGAGTTCTGTTTTTTTAATTGAATTGCTTGAGGGTGGCTGCAGACTGGGCGGCTCTCAATTTATTCCGGAGAAGAGACCAGCTGAACAGTACAGTTCAGTTCCAATGGGATAAAGTTAATTTTGCTTTCAATTCATTTTTGTTCGTTTTTCTTTGCACATTTACTAATTGCTTTCGGCCACATAAGTTTGTTTTTCAGGACTGCGGTGGGTGGCTGAAGAATGGTGAATGGTGGATGCAGAATGTTGGACACAGATGGAAGATCGATTCGGCTTAAAAGGAGAGTGGTGTTTTTCTGTTTGATTTGCTTGAGGGTGGCGGTAGGCTGCAGACTGGGCGGCTCTCAATTCATTCTGGGGAAGAGACCAGCTGAACAGTACAGTTCAGTTCCATTTAGTTCCAATGGAATATAGTTAATTTTGCTTTCAATTCATTGTTTTTTTTTCGTTGCACATTTACTAATTGCTTTCGGCCACATAAGTTTTTTTCAGGACTGCGGTGGGTGGCTGCAGAATGGTGGATCCAGAATGGTGAATGGTGGATGCAGAATGGTGGACACAGATGGAAGATCGATTAGGCTTAAAAAGGAGAGTGCTGTTTTTCTGTTTGATTTGCTTGAGGGTGGCGGTAGGCTGCAGACTGGGCGGCTCTCAATTCATTCTGGGGAAGAGACCAGCTGAGCAGTACAGTTCAGTTCCAATTAGTTCCAATAGAATTAAGTTAAATTTGCTTTCGTAATTCATTTTTGTTGGATTTTCGTTGCACATGTATTAATTGCTTTCGGCCACAAAAGTTTGTTTTTCAGGACTGCGGTGGATGCAGAATGGTGAATGCAGAATGGTGAATGCAGAATGGTGGTCACAGATGGAAGATCGATTCGGCTTAAAAGGAGAGTGCTGTTTTTTAATTGAATTGCTTGAGGGTGGCGGTAGGCTGCAGACTGGGCGGCTCTCAATTTATTCCGGGGAAGAGACCAGCTGAACAGTACAGTACAGTTCAGTTCCATTTAGTTCCAATAGAATTAAGTTAAATTTGCTTTCATTATTCATTGTTGTTGGCTTTTCGTTGCACATGTATTAATTGCTTTCGGCCACATAAGTTTGTTTTTCAGGACTGCGGTGGGTGGCTGCAGAATGGTGAATGGTGGATGCAGAATGGTGGACACAGATGGAAGATGGATGCGGCTCAAAAGGTGAGTGCTGTTTTGTTTTTCTAATTGATTTGCTTGAGGGTGGCGGTAGGCTGCAGACTGGGCGGTTCTCAATTCATTCCGGGGAAAAGACCAACTGAACAGTACAGTTCAGTGTCATTTAGTTCCGTTGGGAATAAGTTAAATTTGCTTTCAATTCATTTTTGTTGGCTTTTCGATGCGCATTTACTAATTGCTTTCGGTCACATAAGTTCGTTGCACATTTACTGATTGCTTTCGGCCACATAAGGTTTTGTTCAGGACTGCGGTGTGTGGTTGCAGAATGGTGGATGATGAATGGTGGATGCAGAATGGTGGACACAGATGGAAGATCGATTCGGCTTAAAAGGAGAGTGCTGTTTTTCTAATTGATTTGCTTGAGGGTGGCGGTAGGCTGCAGACATGGCGGCTCTCATTTCATTCTGGGGAAAAGACCAGCTGAACAGTACAGTTCATTTCCAATGGAATTAAGTTAATTAGAATAGATCTCAGCAACTACGTGTCGCATCGTTACGATTTCTTCGGTTTTACTGGGAAAGTGGGTGTGACTTAGAGGATAAAGCTATTTTGAACGTTCTGCGACAATGCGAAATGTCCGAAATCACCGAAGTTATCGTTTTTGAAAATATTGCAGTAATTTTAACAATAATCATTGGATTTTAACTTTCGATACATTTTGGCATAGCCGGAGACAGGGCACATAGCTCCGCTACTTTCGATGTTTGATTTTCGGCAAATCTTCGAAGATATTAGGCGCCAAATTTCGAAAATTTAAAATTTTACAAAAAACTTTTTTATTTGTGAATATTTTTTAGTCGTGTTGTGCACAGAATTAAAGAGTCATCTGACTAGCGCAAAAATGTTAAAAAATTTTGTCTCTTTAATTTTCCTTGGCCGCCATTGGCTAATTCAGTTTTTCAATCCTAGATTAATTTTTTATTGTTCGATTTGTATAAAACAAAGTTCATATGCTTCGTTGTCTCAATTGTCATTTTTTTTATTACCAAAAGTGTTATGTCGGCACCGGAAGTGGCATAATTTTACCAAAAACTACAATTTTGACAGTTAGGTACCATTTTTCGAAAACAAATATTATTTTTTTGAAAAATTATATGACTCAAAGAGTGTGCCCTTTCAAGGCGCAAAAAATGTCGGAAGCAGTTTTTTTAATTTCGATTTCATTTTCGAGCAAATTGGATTAAGAGGCTAAAAATGGTGTAAAATTGACCTATTGACAACCTATTCAGACTTTTCAGATTTTAAAATATTTCTTCGTAACTTTATAAACTTGTAGCTATAATCCATACGAAGAGAATGTATGTTAAAATTAGTTTCTAAAATAAGCAGTTGCCGAGAAATGGGCAGTTTTGCATAAGTCATTGTTTTCGTAATTTTGCCTGTAAAATAGTCAATTATTAATGGATATTCACAAAAGTGACGTCATTTGATTCAAAAAGCAAGTGTGTGTCATATCATGTTGATTACTATTTAAAATTGACACCGGAAGTAACGTCATTTAGTCAAAAACTCAATTTTTAACTATTAAAATCGATATTTTTTTCAACCAAGAATTATGTCACATATAATAATAAAATTAACTTTTGGTTTAAATTCACATATTAACAAAACTCATACGGTCAAAAAGATAACATAAAATTGTTTCTAACTTGTTCGGTTGCCGAGATATAGGCGATTTTCTAAAAGTCACTTTTGAAGGTTTTTGGCCCATAAAAGTGTCAATTATTATTCGATTTTCATAAAATTTTCACCCTTTGAAGCCTAATGTTATCGACGATGTTATAAAACTAATGTAACGTTTTCATTATCACCGGAAGTAACATCATTTTGGCAAAAACTGTATTTTAAGCCTTCAAAACAGATATTTTATTCAAATGAGCCTGATTTGTAATGTTTATACAATTATGATATTTGATTCCAGTCAACAAATAGATTAAACCCACACGGTCATATAAATACCAAAAAATGGTTTCTAACTTGTACGGTTGCCGAGAAATAGACGATTTTCTACACGTCACTTTTCAAGGTTTTTGGTCTATAAAAGTGGCAATTATTATTTGATTTACATAAAATTTTCACCATGTGATTCCTTATGCCATTTCTGATTTCATAAAACTAATGGAACATTTACATTATCACTGGAAGTACTGTACTTTTGTCAGGATCAATTACATGTAACAAATGTATAAAATGAAATGATATTGCTGGATTTGTTTGTTTCTGTTTCCATTTTATTTGATGTGTGCAATGCTTATGTGGAAACCTGTATATTGGTTTCATTGGTACCGGAAGTGACATATGTTCAAGGGTAACGTGGCACCGAAAGTGACACAAGTTCAAGTTCAAAGGTAACATGGCACCAGTGAAACCCGTCATTCCTGCATGCAGGTCTAGTTTTGCTTTCAATTCATTTTTCTTCGTTTTTCTTTGCACATTTACTAATTGCTTTCGGCCACATAAGTTTGTTTTTCAGGACTGCGGTGGGTGGCTGAAGGATGGTGAATGGTGGACACAGATGGAAGATCGATTCGGCTTTAAAAGGAGAGTGCTGTTTTTCTGTTTGATTTGCTTGAGAGTGGCGGTAGGCTGCGGCCTAGGCGGCTCTCAATTCATTCTGGGGAAGAGACCAGCTGAACAGTACAGTTCAGTTCCATTTAGTTCCAATGGAATTAAGTTAAATTTGCTTTCATAATTCATTTTTGTTGACTTTTCGTTGCACATGTATTAATTGCTTCCGGCCACATAAGTTTGTTTTTCAGGACTGCGGTGGGTGAATGGTGGATGCAGAATGGTGGACACAGATGGAAGATCGATTCAGCTTAAAAGGAGAGTGCTGTTTTTCTGTTTGATTTGCTTGAGGGTGGCGGTTGGCTGCAGACTTGGCGGCTCTCATTTCATTCTGAGGAAAAGACCATCTGAACAGTACAGTTCAGTGCCATTTAGTTCCGTTGGGAATAAGTTAAATTTGCTTTCAATTCATTTTTGTTGGCTTTTCATTGCACATGTATTAATTGCTTTCGGCCACATAAGTTTGTTTTTCAGGACTGCGGTGGGTGGATGCAGAATGGTGGACACAGATGGAAGATCGATTCGGCTTAAAAGGAGAGTGCTGTTTTTCCAATTGATTTGCTTGAGGGTGGCGGTAGGCTGCAGACTGGGCGGCTCTCAATTCATTCCGGGGAAAAGACCAACTGAACAGTACAGTTCAGTGCCATTTAGTTCCGTTGGGAATAAGTTAAATTTGCTTTCAATTCATTTTTGTTGGCTTTTCGATGCGCATTTACTAATTGCTTTCGGCCACATAAGTTTGTTTTTCAGGAATGCGGTGGGTGGCTGAAGAATGGTGGATGGTGAATGGTGGACACAGATGGAAGATCGATTCGGCTTAAAAAGGAGTGCTGTTTTTCTGTTTGATTTGCTTGAGGGTGGCGTAGGATGCAGACTGGGCGGCTCTCAATTTATTCTGGGGAAGAGACCAGCTGAACAGTACAGTTCCATTTAGTTCCAATGAGATTAAGTTAATTTTGCTTTCAATTTATTTTTGTTCGTTTTTCGTTGCACATTTACTAATTGCTTTTGGCCACATAAGTTTTTTTCAGGACTGCGGTGGGTGGCTGCTGAATGGTGAATGGGGGAAGCAGAGTGAGGATTGGTGGATGCAGAATGGTGGACACAGATGGAAGAGTTCGCAGATAAAGCAAGAGATGTGGTTGTCTGTTCGATTCGGCTTAAAAGGAGAGTGCTTTTTTTTCTGATTGATTTCCTTGAGGTTGGCAGTAAGCCAAACAAACAGCAACATGGTATCATTTGAGTACTTTTCAGATTCAAACTAAATTGTAATGAAGCATCTCTTCATTTTAGCCAAATAGGACAAACCATTGGCGCAATAGGTTAGTAATTTTTAACTTTCTTTTTTATATTTTATTTAGATATAGGGAGGGATTATCACAAGTGGGCCGATTGCTTATGGTAGGCCCGCAGGGCACAATACTTGAACAGTCGATCCCAAACCTTTACGTGTGAAACCTCGTGACCCCCACCCCCCAAACAATCACACACACTACAAAAGACACCTGCGCAAAAGACATTGTAAACCTTCAAATACATTTCTGAGACGGACAGTTCCTTCTTTCATAGGGTATCCATTCATACAGGTTGCTTTACGAATGCAAATCAAAGAACAAAATGTGAAGAATTTTTGGAATTATCGGCATAGTATCAGAAAGTTTTAGATAATTCTACAGACCAAGGCTAGAGTCCTTCAAACTCAGTTAACCATTTTGTTTACTAAAATGTTCCAGAACATTTCCATTAACATTTTAAATTAATTACTATTACAGACATCTGTTATCGGTCGGACGATGGCGACGTGATAGTTGTTCTATGGGTAAGCAACATTTTTATTAAAAGATCTTCACCATATTACAATATTATCGTCAAACTACATGGAAATAGTTTCCATCCTATATCGGACTTATTTTACCCAAGACACGGGTCTAGTCCAATGTAACTGACATATTCCTATGTGTAATCCTTCAACACCATTTGTCAAGTAAATGATTTATTTATACTAACAATTGGGTCATTCCGTGTCAAATCACCCAATGAGTTAAACCATACCCCCCTCGATTCAGCTGAAATTTGATAGTATATGCTTATTTGGGCAGGGAAAACTGATATTTCAAATTTTAGCTTATTCATAGTAATTTCACGAATGAATGTGGCTGATTGTCTTAGAATATAGAGTCTTGTTCTATGAAATATGTCTGCTAGCATGACAACATACTGCCTGGTGTTATAAACTCAAAAGATAAAACTGTTTATATTTTACAGGACCACATCAGAGTTACCACGTCGAATTATCTGTATGATGATCATCAAAGGAGTGGAACACTGACAGGGTAGGCATTCATACCAAACTTATTAGTTATTTCTTTAATCATCCCTAAAATCTGTCATATTACAACTTAAGGTACTGTGACGTCTGAAACTTGGTTATTCGAATAGCTTAATAGTCATGGCCGGCGAAAGCAATTCTTGATTGGGGGGGGGGGGGGGGCTGCCATCCTAGGTCCTTAGGCGAAGGTTCAGGGGCCGCGTAGGCCCCGGGAGCTCTTGGGGGTCTAGATCGTCGGAGATTCTTTCTCTGTGATTTCTGGCTAATAAAACTACACAGCAATTAAGTGAAATTTTATTTCTCTTTTACCTCCCTGACCATAAAAAAAGTCAATGGTGGTTTAATACCGCGATGCTGAACTTGACACAAACATGTATAATAATACCAAGTTTGTGGACACTCTAGATGTCAGAAGTTTTATCCGATTTTCATGAGACTTACAAGGTATATGTTTATCACTGAAAGGTCTCGATTCCTTTCGATATTGGCGCATATAGGACCGTTACTTCCTGGGTTATGGCCTCTGTATGTACGAACAATCACATTTTAGTTTGTGGACCATGTAGAAGTAACAGTTTTTATTTGATTGTAAAAACTGTTCAACAATATCAGGTCACAATTTTATAAGATATCGACGAAACTTGAAACATAGGTTTATCTCCCGATATTGACGAAACTTGAAGTATAGGTTTATCTCCCAAAGACCTCGTTTTTGTTACTTTCGATATTGGCATAAATCGGGCAATAACTTCTTGGATTATGACCACTGATTGTACGACTCTCTTGAGGTCAAGAGGTCACAATTTTCATCTTTTCTATATTCGCGCATACCGTATTGTTACTTCATGCCTTCCCGGATTATGGCCCCTGGTTGTACGAATTTTTATCCGATGTAAATGGCGTTCGAATATATCACCGTTATACCATAATTACGGTTGAGTTCACATCTCCTGAAAATCGGACCGGGCTGCCAGACATAATGGTCGGCCCCCTAAACGCGTGTAATACCCAGGTTAGATCTAAATATTAAGGCCACCTACAGATTATGCCAAGGTTAAGAGATGTAAACAGGGATAGCGCCAATCCTAACCTAAGATCTAGTCCTTACGCTAACCCTTTCATCTCGTGACCTTGGCGAAATCTGCCGGTGGCTTTAATTTTTAAATCTATCCGTAATACCTAGGTTGTAGACCATCCAGCGGCTCGATTTTTTTTATCCAATTTTGAAGAAACTTAAAATATAAATTTGCAATCCATACATCTGGGTACCTTTCGATATTGGCGCGTATTGGATCGTAAATTTCTGGATTATGACTCCCAGAGTATACGAATTATCACGTATGTAGCTTATTGGTCCTCTACATGTCCAAATTTGTATCTTATTTTAACAAAAGTTCAATTATGTCACCATTTCCCATAATTATTTCCTCAAAATCGAACCCAAACTTCGCCGTCAAATAGCCCCCCCCCCTCCTTTACGAAAATAATATAATAAAAGCATGTAATAGCCTACCTAGGTTGTCACAATTATATACTCGATTTAGATGAAACTTCAAACGAGTATCACTTGTTCTTAAACTATGTGTTAATGATCAAAAGTGTTTCGAGGCGTTTAAATTTAGTATCACCAGACCTTACATTGTAGAGCTACAGCCCCTGTTTTTCACCCCACCAATTTCTTGCAACACCTGGGCATATCTTGCTTGACAACCGCTTGTTTTTAACTGGTCATAACTGATAGCAGTGAATTAGTTGATGGATAAGGGACACAGGGAAGGAGTATAAATAAAACTCGTCGTTTTTCTAATTACCTAATATGTCATTTATACAACAGTCATGAGATGGACTTGAAATAAAGATCGGCTGTTCAGTTATCTAATCGCAACCGTAGTTCTCTTAACCATCGATCATTATAGTGCATAGCAGGGGTTTTTTCTTCTGAAAGTAGAAGTCTCAGATCTTCTCACTCCCATTTTAAAATCATGAATGGTTTACTTTGAACTAACCATAGGGATTATTACATGAATTTATGTATTGCTTTAATTTGAAGGAATCCTACTTGAGCTGCCAGCTGATCGACTTGGACGGTATTCTGCGTTGTTGGTCACGCAAGTCTCGTAATTTACTTTGTTGCTTTAATTTGAACGAATCCTACTTGAACGGCAAGCTGATCGACATTCTAGTCGCAAAGCAATACAACAGTAAGTTAGGAGACTTGTCTGACCAACAACGCAGAAAACCGTACGTTTGTATTTTCGAAAAGGTTCCAAATTTCAACAGTTGTATCCATTAACACAGATCTTGGGATGCTTTTTTAGTCATGTACATTACAGGGCAAAATATCGTGTTGTACAGATGAGCAAATTTTCGACTATGTCCTTTTTAAAACGATATTTTTCATGTGAGCTATTTCACTGTGTTATAAATGGAATGGCAAACGATCGTTTATGGTTCCTATCAGGAATTTGACTGAGAAAAGGAAAATTCTAGATTGGCAATAACAGGTTTTTGTATGTACAATATATATTCCAAATTTGGCATTTGTCTAATAGATTCAGTAAAGAACATGTTGTTGACATGTTAAAAACACATTTTAAAATCTGAGTCCTTTGAATCATTGGCTTTAAGTGGGGATTGAGGTGTAAAGCTACTTGAGGGATCGAATCTACTTGAGATGTCTAGGCTAGATTAACATGTCATAACTTCATCAACTAATGAAGACAGACTGGAGATGTTTATCGCTTTCAGGAGAAATCCCAACACCGACATTATTTTCCCTATTCCACACACATAACATAAACGGCTTCTTCTCTAGTCCACACACCTAACATAAACCGATTCTTCTCTAGTCCACACACATAACATAGCCGCCCTTTCTCTAGTTCACACACACAAAGATTCCGCTTTTTTCCGAATTGATTGTAATGGCTGTAGGCTGCAGTCTTACAATTACTTCCTAGAACATGTACACAACTGCATTCAGTCCTATTTGAGACTTCCATTCTTTGGGAATTGTGATCAACACACAATTATACAGACCAGAACTCAAGGTTTATGACATTGTTAATCTAACAGAATTCTGGATGAAGTATAGTAGAGACTGTCTCATGGAGATTACAGCGGATTCTGGTGTGCACACCCCATTCATTGGTCCTCGACGAGACCAGTTGTCATTGATGACTTGTGGTTGGCCACCCAGGTATCACTGATGACTGGTAGTTGGCAGTCCATAATAAGGATATGGGCTTTTGGTACAGAACAGAAGAGGGTATGGTGTTGGATCCATTCAAACTCAGTTTGCTTCTTTTCATTGGTCCTCGACGAGACCAGTTATCATTGATGACTTGTGGCTGGCCATACAGGTATCACTGATGACTGGTAGTTGGCAGTCCATAATAAGGAAATGGGCTTCTGGTACAGAGCAGAATAGGGTATGGTGTTAGTTTGCTTCTTTTCTCTAGAACATAACATTGTGGGTTGTTCGTCTTGTAGTTTAAATCGACATCCTCACTTAAGGCCAATCAAATCAGTTGTCTCTATGTAAAGATGTGTCCAAGACCGGTTAGCACGTGTTTCTTTACTGTAACATTTTGATTAAAAAATTGATGGGGTTCTTTACAATTTGGATTTAACTATTGTTATCTCTGTATATCTCTGACGATTATCAATTTCTCTAAATAATCTTGTTATTGCCAACATATTATTTTCTAATTAAGTTGTAGGACTGATGTCTACAGTTATAATTGTCCATTTATATCATATGCATGTTTAGGTTTATTTACAATGCAAGGTCAATAGTGAGTGAACACTTCCAGTTGACCACAGCACTTTGGAAAAAACTCTACCCCCCCCCCCCCCTCCTTAATGTTGTTTTTCAGGGGTTTTCAAGCCAAATGTCAAAATTCTTAAATTGGAACAAAAAACTAAATTTTGAATGTCCCAAATAACGATTATTTCAAAATGTTCGACACATCCAATATGATTTTGTGGTGAGGGGGCAATCGGACGTCATGTCAGACGCATAAGAGGTTTTGATATATATTTGTATTTGATTTGGAGAAATTTCGAAAAATGATTTTTTTTTTTATAAAGTTATAATCAAAATATCTTGTTATATTAGACAAATTAATTATTATACACTATGTAGTTTTTTGAAACGCTCATATTTCCCAGTATTTAGGGTTTTTTATACGCCGATGTCTGTCCTGCTGCTACATGTAGCTTCTTAATTTTCAATTTTTCTGAACTTGCAACATAAACATATATGGAAAATTTGGGTGGGGTCATTATTTTCAAACTTTCGACATACCAACATGATTTGGCGATCGGGTGGGGTAAATGGTTTATGCTTATTGGTCCATCATGCTACAGGTCATACTTCTAAATTGTCCATATACCTAAAATCGGAATTTCCCTTTATGGGATGCGAATCGGGCCAACACTTTCAAAATGTTTGACATACCAACACGTAGTCGTAGGGATGGGGTGGGTGAAATGTTATAGGGATTTTTTGAGTGCATATTGTTTAATGTGGTTCAACTGATAATGTTTCTTAACCAATTACATTCTTATAGATGTAGTTAAAATCGTTTTGGTGTTATTATTGTTCATTTATATAATTATCTTTATTTACAAGGTCAGTAAACGCATCTAGTTGATCAGGACACATGAAAAATTCTACTTCTTCGTGTTGACCGACACAAACTAGGTCATCTCAGGACTAACATATGGGTTAATTTTATTTCAATAAATATCTTGCACGTAGGGTCTTTAGTAGTCGGAGGAAACCTGAGGACCCAGAGAAAACCCACGAGGTTTGATAGGTGAACCTACTCCTTGTCACCCACTTGACTTAATGACACACCCCAATAGGTGGCCCTCAATATGATAATGCCAGACACTAGAGCATGTCCTACCAAAATCCATATAAATATTCATGTTTAAATTATTGTAGGTTGTATTTGGATAACATAACCCAACTATTTATCGATATCGACATTGCATTTAAATCTATTATGTGTGTTTAAAAGAATTATCTGTTCTGTGTTGCTGCTGGCTCTTCTTTCTCTTTTCAGGTAACTTTTATCTGGGAAGAGTCATCCATAACAAGGAAAACTTTAATGGACGGCAGAGTATATGATTTGAAACGTTGAAGTGGTGAACTGTTTAGAGAACTTGGAAGTTTTAAATGCAATGAAATAATCGAACGAATAGTTTGTTAATATATGTAAATAAGCTACAGGTCCAGCTATGTGGTTTTTACTGCGAGAACTTCGCTTTTCCACATAATGCAAGCAGATTCTTTTTCCCCGCAGGTTTTTTTCTTATCTGCAGTGATGACATTAAACGTCAATCAGCTAGACCTCCTGTTTCATGTTTTTACCTATTTTTGTTGTTATATGTTATCCCTTGATATGCAAATATGTACCTTAATTAACTCAACTTGTCCAAAATATCATATTATAATCTACTGGACAAATTACTCTACATGTTTTTTTTTATACGCCCATGTTAAACAATAATTATAGGCCCTTATTTCATATTGCAGGATAAAATTCTAAATTTTCCATTTTCCTAAACATGGAACATAAACCGTTATGGGAATTTGAATGGGGTTAAAATTATTTCGAAATTTTCGACATATCAGCTTGTTGTGTGTGATGGGGGTGGGGTAGATGTACTATGCATGTTCGTCCGTCATGCTACAGGTCCAAATTTAAAATTTTCCCTTTTCCCTAAACTTGGAACAAACCCGTTTATAGTAATTGGAATGGGGCCATTTCGAAATTTTCGACATTTAAACACGTGGGGGTGGTGGTGGGGTCGAGGATATTTATATATTTTTTCGCGCAACGACATTTATTATTTTTTTTATCTATACCCACATATGACTAAATATTATTAAATATTGTTTAATATGGGCCGACTGATATTCATCAGTTGAAATAGATTATATTATTTATTAATAAATCATATACTTACAGTACAGAAACTGCTTTAAGTCGTCTTTCAAATCATATTCTTTTGTCCCTTGATAACCAAAAATGTGTTCCTTTTTATTATTATTAGACATGTCTGCTGCCTTTGACACAGTCGACCTCATCATTCTTTTAAATCGTCTCCATTTTAGATTTGGTATTAATAAAGCTGCTCTTTATCTTTTAGAAAGTTTTTTTAATTGTTAGGCAGCAATGTGTTGTTTTAAATGATAAACATTCTTCTCGTTGTAATTTAAAATCTGGCGTTCCCCAGGGTTGTGTGCTTGCTCCTATTTTATTCACGCTGTACACCTCACTACTTGGGGATATAGCTAGAAAATGTGATTTAGAATTTCATCTATACGCAGATGACACCAAATTATATATTCCTATTTCACCTAAAAATCCAGTTTCTTATGTCAGTTCAAATGCTGTTATTAAAGAATGTTTATCTGAAATTAAATTATGTCAAAAAACTTTCTAAAATTAAATGATGATAAAACTGAATATTTATTAATTGGCTCAAATAAGTAATTGCCAAAAATCGACTGTAAATCTCCCTTCTTAATTGGCAATAGTCAAATTAGTAAACTTATCCCCTTAGACTCCACAAAAATACTTTTTCATGCTTTGGTCACTTCTAGACTGAGCAATTTTAATTCGTTGTTAGCTGGTCTTCCAGTCAAGCTTTTAGATAAACTTTACACTGGTTCAAAGATCTTTTAGTGTTCAAACACCAGCTTTGTGGAATAAGTTATCGTATGATATAAAGTCCTGTTATAATGTTAATACTTTTTTTTAAAAACTTAAAACCATTTTATTACTTCAAGCTTTTTAAATGTATATATTATTTTTAAAAATTTATATTGATTCTTGTAAAACACTTCTGAACAAGTGTATATTATTACTAATATTTGTTATTGCCGGCTATAACAACTATTAGCAATAATAATGATAATAAAAAAAATAATAATTAATTAATTACATATTTTTATACGCCCTTGTTAAACAATAATTATATATCTACAGGCCCTTATTTCATTTTACGGAACAAAATTCTAAATTTTCCATTTTCCTAAACATGGAACATGAACCGTCATGAACCGTCGACATACCAACAAGTTGTGATGGGGGTGGGATAGATGCATTATGAATGTTCGTCCGTCATGCTACAGGTCCAAATTTAAAATTTTCCCTTTTCCCTAAACTTGGAACAAACCTGTTTATGGTAATTGGAATGGGGCCATTTCGAAATTTTCGACATTTAAACACGTGGGGGTGGTGGTGGGGTCGAAGATACTTTTATATTTTTTCGCGCAACGACATTTATTATTATTTTTTTTTTATCTCTTCCCACATAGTATTAAACATTGTTTAATGTGGGCCAACTGATAATTCATCAGTTGAAATAGGTCATTATTAATAAATTATACTTTTTTATTGTACATTATTTTGAAAAATTACAGACCCGCCTACAATTTAAGTTTTATATCTAAAATATTTGAAAAATGTATTGCCAGTCAGTTGAAGTGTCATATTGAAGATAATTCTGTTCACGAGCCTCTACAGAGCGCATATAAATAAATCCACAGACTGCTTTAACAAGGGTTTCAAATGATATTCTTTTGTCCCTTGATAACCAAAAATGTATTCTTTTATTATTATTAAAACTGTCTGCTGCCTTTGACACAGTCAACCATAGCATTCTTTTAAATCGCCTCCATTTTAGATTTGGTATTGATCAATCTCCTTTTAATCTTTTTGAAAGTTAAAACCCATTTATTTCTTCAATCTTTTTAAATGTATATATTTTGCAGTTTGTATTGATTCTTGTGTTGTCTTAGCATGTATTGTTTATTTTATGAGTTTATTAATTTTTATATTTGTACTATTGTAAAGCACCACTGAACAAGTGTATGTGCATGAGGGGCTTTAACAAATATTTGTAATAATAATTAATTACTCTACATGTTTGTATACGCCCACATTAAACAATAATTAAATTTCTATAGGCCCTTATTTCATTTTATGGAACAAAATTCTAAATTTTCCATTTTCCTAAACATGGAACATAAACCGTTATGGGAATTTGAATGGGGTCCGGATTATTTTGAAATTTTCGACATACCCACAAATTGTGAGGGGGTGGGGTAGAGGCATTATGAATGTTCGTCCGTCATGCTACAGGTCCAAATTTTAAATTTCCCTATTCTCTAAACTTCGCGCAACGACATTTATTGTTGTTGTTTTTTTTATCTCTACTCACATATTATTAAATATTGTTTAATGTGGGCTAACTGATAATTCATCAGTTAAACTAGATTATATTGCCTCTTAGTCAATTACCTTATTAATAATTGTTTACAAATAAAATATTTCACGCTATTCGTTGTTTTTACTGAATCTGTGAGGGGACACTACTCTGCTATCCTTGTACTTTTGCTGTTGAACAAGTTGGGGGTAAAAATGAGATGGGAATAAGCTTCTGAAATCCATGCTCAAGGAAGTGGCCATATTCACGAAAGACGCATCACGCTTATTATTTGAGATAACAAGAGCGCATTCAATTTGAAAAGTGAACTTTTTTAACTAAGGTCTAAACTTCTCTAAATTCCACCTGCGAAGTTTTTATTCAAACCGCCGAATTGGAGACATTTTCCATATTGGTCTCGAGGCCAGGGAGCTACAGACGTAGAATCCCCTCTGCCAATTTGATATGTATAGCCCATGTTTTGTTCTGGCCGAATGGTTAGCCTATCATTGAGTCTACTAAGCTGGCGTCGTTTCGAATCCCGCCCCCGGTTGTACGTGACAAGGAGTAGGGTCGCCTGTCTAACCTCGTGGCTTTTCTCCGGGCACTCCGGTTTCCTCCCGCTGCTGAAGACCCCAACGCGCAAGCGAATTATTGAAATAAAAATTAAAACCATATTCAGTCGAAATTTCCTATCGGAAATTTCTCGTAAAAACA
Source organism: Patella ulyssiponensis (assembly GCA_963678685.1). NCBI lineage: Eukaryota > Metazoa > Mollusca > Gastropoda > Patellidae > Patella > Patella ulyssiponensis. The sequence goes on along the minus strand of OY783225.1, from coordinate 45,956,043 downwards.
GCAGGCTTGCAATCAACATTTCTTTGTCTTACGTTTTGGTCCTACACGGATAAAAAAAATAATTTTAAGCCTTCAAACTAAATATAAAAGTCTTAAAAGAAATTTACACCATTGCAGGGTCACGGTGGGTAAGGCGCTAGCTCGCTAGTCTGGAGGTCGGGTGTTCGATCCCGAGAGAGTTTATCCAGAATTTCTGACGTGGTTACCCCTTGTCAGACGGAGGGCCTGACGAGTTCAATTGTCTGGTCATTCGGATGGTACGAAAAACCGAGGTCCCGTATACACATTGGCGTGCACGTAAAAGATCCCTTGACAGTTGGAGTTCGATATTAGAGTAGACCGTTGTGCCGCTGTCCGGACAAAATTTCCTTCATAGCATGTTGTATGCCCGTCTTCATTATCCCAGTTCGGAGCAGAACAGTAGGACGTTAAACACCGTTTCACTTCACACCATTGTAATAAATGACTTGAACTGAGATTTTTTAACTACTAGGGGTTGGTGTTAAGAGTGATTTTTAACAAGATAATCCAGGATTTGAATTGACCCCTTGGGTACCCATTTTCTAGGACTTAGCTCAGATTTTTAATGTTAAATTGCAGATCACTTGTTTAACCTTAAGTCATAAGTCCAAGCCGAGAGATCCCCAGATGCAAGATCGCAACAACCCTACCTAAATGTAAAACTCTATGTATAGCATTGTTTCCAGTAAACTGGACAGAACAGTAGATTGTTAAACGTTTTAACTCTATAGACATTGATTTATTATTTCACCGCTTACTCAAAATGTACTCGGATTAATTATTTCATATGCAGTTAACGCACGGCACGATGAGCGAAGAGGTACTCATCAGTTGGCATTAAGAATAACTAAACAGGCAGCGTGGTTCCAGCTGTTTACATTCCAAAGAATCTAAAAACATTTTTATATATGCAGTGGATTACCTCCAAAATCTTATGAACCTTCTTGATAAAATAGTTTTCTTCCGAATCATAATGATTGAACTCTTCGGCTGTGCTCTTTCTCTTGTCATCGAGTAAATCACAGAGATGTGTAAATTCCGAAACCTGTATCGATCTGTGACATCATTGATTTTCGAACGAGGGGACGGTAGATACAAAACTCTTCACACCAAACAAGACATCAAATGAAACGAAATGCGGTTTAACGTCTCATGGGCCGCGGTGTTTCTTCGCATCCGAATGTACACGGGACCTCGGTGTTTCTCCACATCCGAATGTACACGGGACCCCGGTGTTTCTTCACATACATTGTCTTGCCAGCTGTCGTGCACCACCGACATGGGGAACCCACGCCGGAAAATCATCCAGTCCAGAGCTACTATTTCTACGAGTACGTGTGCTAGGAAAATTATCACTATGCGTATTGATCTTTCTTCTTAAAGCTCACAAAATATATAAAATGACTAAGAAAAGAATCGGGCTTGTGTATTCAATCCAATCGACGCCATATAATACCCCTGCTATTTATATCCTGGTGGGGCCATATTGATATCTACTGAAAATGTCTAATGGTAAGAAATTTAATGTTTATTACATATTTCGTTTGAGTATTCGTGTAATATTTTATGATACCCCTCAACGAAACGTCGCTTTAATTAAAACAGTAATTTTATTGTGTTCCTTGTTATGTTTTTGCGTTTATATTAAAGGTCCAATACCAATCTTTATTCTGGTCAACAAATTCTGTTATTTTACAATATTCCAATTAATTGATGATACAAATTTCATCTTAACACACCTAATTTAAAAAATTGGAAAAATTCAACTACATGATTTGAAAAGCCTAACATAAACCTTTTCAAATGTGACTTGGATTTTTTTAAAAACATTTTCGAACCCTCTGGACAAGTAAAATAGGATGTAATGGATAATTTCCACAACAGTAGGACTTCTAGTACTTAGAATAAGGCTATTATTTATTTTCTGGAGCTTCCAAGCCAGCAAGAGTGTTATTGTCCCTTTAAAGGGGACTACAAATATCCCTGTTATATGAAACATTGGATATCAGCTACAACCCGAATATTTGGATTAATTTTTACTCGCATGTTCAACCATAGACAAGTCACACGAGGAGTTTTGGGTGTTCAATATTCACAAAATAAGCAACCAATATTAAAGGAGAATGGATTGATTAAGTATTGTGTTCACGATTTATTCAATTCTTACACTTCCCAGATTGATGAATATATAGGGCCACATACAAATTTTTATTAAAATCGGATGAAAAATGTAGATGCACAGTATATTTGCGACAGTTACTAACATTTCATAATAGTATCTGTATTATGCAATTCACTCGACTATGTTGCTAAGTTAAAGACATACGTTATTCCGTTCATTGCTGTAGGAATAATACGTATATTGTTAAATATTGAAAAACTTGAAACATTTGTCCATATTATCGGCCTATCGTCGTGTTTGTAACTAAACTGATATCAATATACGTAAATTAAGTATACATTTTCATTTTCGTTTCTTTTTCACTGCTAATCGTAAAAATATGTGCATCAATAAATTGATAAATGTATGTCTACGGTATACTTTTTGAATAAAAGCGAGATAAACTAATTCATAGGGTTGTTTGTTGATTCTTCAGAAACCAATCTACCGAGTCAATATGATACTGACTATGGATATGATAGAACGTATGATCCAGCATTCATCACTGAACAGCAAATTGCATTGGATGAAGCGGCTGCCCGAATTCTGACTAGAGCTAACCAAAGGCCTACATCTCCATCTATTCGACCAGATGCCTATGGGTATGACCAACCAGCCCCTGACGAAGCTAGACCAGAGTATTCTGTTCCCATTAGTACTCAAGATGTGGTGGTATGTTTTTATTTTATTATGTTTACCAACATAATAGGGCAATTTATAATAGTAATAATAATAATTTATATAGCGCCAATTATTCAACTCAGTGAGCTACTCTCTGGTGCTTTACATAAGTACAACTACTATAAAATCACAGAAATCACAACACATTAATTCATGAAAACACATAAACAGAGAACATTATTTTGATAAAAGTCCTACACAAACTGCACAGCTAGAACCGTATTCAATCAGCTGTATCTTTGATTAAAAGTTCGGTATTGAGATACTTTTTAAGACCTTTAATAGAATTTGCGGTTTTGGTTTCGATTGATATTGAAACCAATGGAGATTTTTCAGATTTGGTGTCATATGGGCTATGATTCGGACTGCTTTATTATGAAGTCTCTGAAGTCGTTTAATTTTATTTTCCGGTAGATTGTACAAAAAGTGGATAACAGTAGTCGAGTCTTGATGTAATCATAGTGTTCAACAGCATTTTAGTCGTGCCACTATCAATCTAATTGAAATTCAGATCTATATTTCGTTTCGGTTTTTATAATTTCAATGGCCTACACTTCATGTAGATCTAACAAGTTATAGCGGTAGGTCACGTTCAGCCAGTTCAGATGTCAAGTACGCGACATTTGACCCTATAACCCCAGTCATTCTATTAACCAATCAGAATCGTTGTTGCTTTGTTTTGATTTCTATCGCTGATAATGCCTACCCACAATTCCGCGCAAAAAAGGTCAAACCCTTGATTCGACAGACAATTTGATTGGCTGACCCCTCACTTCAAGCAGAACACGAGTTAAATAACAAGTCTTTCAGATCCTAATGTAGTAAAGACAAGTAAAACGAAATTTTGAACTATAAAAACGAAACGAAATAGGATCTGTATTTTAATCAGATTGTGCCACTATCAATGAAAGGTCTACTTTTTCCAGTATTATAAATATGGAAATTAATACATGGCCGAAATTTGTTTATCATGTCCAAATGAGTTTTGATAAATTTGAGTCCATCCATTTACGAATATCTGATAAACAGGCCTCAAGTTTGCATATCCCAGGAATATAATAATATTTAATTCCTGTTGATGCCCGGGTATTCATAACTTATCATTTAAACTCATAGTAATACAACAATCCGTGGTTGATAACACATATATTCCCCTTTATTTCATATTGAGGCAATTACATGCTCAGTACTGGCATCTGTAGCAACCAAGGCAGATCTGTTACATAGTTTAGGGACGTGCTGCCTATCATAATACCGCGTGACATCGTGTCATTGGGTCACCTTTCAATCATTAGTTGATGTATTTCAGATGAACCCGCCTGTGTTGCCTACAGTAACGAACCAAGAACTGGAGACTCACCTTGCATTATCATTTTTCACGTGTTTGTGTTGTTGCTGGCCAGTGGGATTAGTAGCCATAATCCTGTCTTTAAAAGTGAGTTCAGTTTTATTTGTTTATTCATGTAGGAGTAATGAAGAATTCTAATCAAGGCTTCATTTCTATTAGGCCACATTTATGGACTGTATTGTCGTCATATCTACCAACCTCCAAGTTCTTTTAAACACTGTACAGGTCTGTAATATAAAAAGCATACCCTGTTCGTTCCTTAAAGGTACTATCCCGATTTGATCTCAGTCTCAAAAATAAAAGTACGTATGAAATTTTAGCACCAATATATATAGAGGAATGGTGAATTTACCTTGTCTCAAGATTTCAGCCATTTGAGTCATTTGCTTATCCGGTTTAAGGTTTCGTGTAACTTTTTTCGTTGGGTGTTATGATAATCGATTCCCGTTCATTTACAGTTCTATACAATGATTGAACCATGTGCCGTGCTTGATAACAAAAGGTAAACTTCACCTACAATTATAAAATAAAAGTCTGGTTTTATCCAGATACCACATAATATAGCTTAATTTGGGACACTGGTCTCTATTTCCAAATGAAGACTGGCGAGTTTAAGTTGTTTGAAAGCGTATCACATATGTTGAGTTAGTTTTTCGACCCTAAGGTAGAGGATATCAAGGGATTTTAACACAAAATTAAACAGTTTTATTCTCCAAAATATTATCAGGATTGGCCCTTTAAGCATTTTTTTGCTCAAAATTGTCGCTAAAATATCTCTTGATTTTATCCACTCAGATAAAGCATTTAACATTTAATGAATAAAACAAAATCAAACTGCCAACTCGAGATAATCTCCCGGTATGGATTCAATTGGATTTAAATTAAAGATGGCGGCGTCTTGTTAATAGATAGCAGCATAGAGCGCTGAAATTTAAATTCCACATATCTTTGTAAATACAAAACGAAATTGAATAAATGTCTGACTGATATTCCAATTAGAGATTCATCTTACAGGATATTGTAGTTTTCAAGTAATTCATGGTATATTAAAATGTCGTATCGGGACTTGACTAGTTAGTCAAATCACTACTACTATACCACCATGCGAAATATTTTCTACTCTGGACAATTACGTGATTTCTTTTAACAAGAAAATTAAGACTGCATAATGTGGGTGGGGAGTTGTTTGTGGTTAAACAGATATTTAAATGTGCCTGGTATTCCCAACCTGTACCCGTAATTCTCTCGCCCAAGACTTCAATGCTAAATCCAAATATATTTTAACTTTATAACAACAAGAGCCAAGTATACAATCCTCTCTTAAAAAGTATTTCAGATATCATCACCGTCTCATATAATAACTTTTCATTGTCAACGGAACATAAGGTAATATGTCAACATAGTGTGATCGTTACGATGGTTTTTGCCAATGTAAAGACAATTATTGCCGCGTTAGATATAGTAGCCTATGGCGATATGTTGAGAAAATCTCAAATCTCGAAATTTTTTTTTTGAGAAAAAACAGCTTGTGAAATCCGTACAGTAGAGAAATAAATTCTCGAAGAAAGTCAATCTTATGTAAATGCAATACAGCAATTGTAATATAGAGGCCCATTAGAGCGGTGGCCCTTGGGGGCCAAACTGGGTGAAAAATGTATCAATTTTCTCGTATATGGTATCAATGCATGTATATGATATCATCAGAATATGTAAGTCTGTCTGGTTTCTGGTGGTGGGTGTTGTTGTGGTTCTAGGCGTGAATTCTTAGGCTAGATTAGATCAGAAAGTATACCACATGAAAATCATACAGCAGTGACTCTCACATCTTCAAGTATTACAAAAACACTTTGACGTGCATTCCTAGTGGTAGGGTATTTCCTGACAGAGTTCTGTAACTGCCAGACATGTGTAGGCCTTAGTGGTGGAGTATCCCTGACAAGCGCTATCTAATTTCCAGACCACAAGTTAGCTAGATTATCTGAAATCTGTACCACCTAAAACAGCTTTGGAGTTGTTCAGTACCACCACAGGAATCATGAATGACCACTGCAAGACAGTTTGTGCGGTGGGTTACCCCTAACAGAAACGCCCAGGAACACAACTGTCAAAGCCACACACACACCAAGAAACCCAGCAGACTTACATTCTGATTATATATCATATAAATGCATTGATACCAGAACAGTAAGAAGTTAAACCCCATTTCATTTCATTTATAATATAGAGGTAGTACAAAAAGAAACATACAAATCGGATTAATCTTCTACATTCAAAGAAAAGTATTAGAATATGTACGATATGCTATAATTTCAGCGTTTAAACAAGCATTATGCGAAAGCTAAACCTGCCTATTGAAGGCCTTTCTTCATAGTTTAAATGTGATATGAATCATTAATTAGACAATAACTTACGTACCAAAACCACAATTAATCAACTCTAGGTATTCAAGTGATTTAAATATGATTTGTTGTTAATGATTTAACGTAGAAATGGATAATTGAGACTATTATCGTAACAATAGTAGCATTGACAATTGATGCTACATTGTTCTTGTGGCGGCAATGACGCGGCTCAGGGTAATTTGACTGAAATTTTCAATATATTTTATATCGCTCCTTTAAGGAAACCGCCATATATATATGCTCAGCAACAAACCGTAGTTCATCATTTTAGCGGAATTTTCGGGAGAAACCTGTCTTCAAACTAAAGGCAGATATTTCAGTGTCAAACAACATACTGAAAATGGTGATTTCTGACGACATATTTTCTAAGACAAAATTGTATTTCGTTTCAGGCTAAGTCTGCCGTAGAAGACGGTTCATATGATGTAGCTAGAAGCTACGCCGAAATGGCTAAACGCTTGAGTATTGCAGGAGTTATAGTAGGCGGAGTCATTGCAGTGATTTTTGCAGTTGCAGTGATAATGTTCAACTCAGATTCTTATTAAGACCCATATTATAATTATCAAAATTGTAATCTTTAACCCACATGTCCAACAAATAATACGAAATTATTTAATCATTTTTTTTTTGTTTCTCTCAATATCGAATAAAAATTCTTTTCATTAAAAAATAAATATTTCTTCTTTTTTAAAAAAATATTTATGCATAAATAGTGCCCGGTTGTTGTTATTAAAGCTTTAAATCCTTTCTTCTTAAAATATTTATATTCGTTTCATTACCTGTTGATATTTCCATTAACATACGCACATATACGCACACCAGCAGCATTTTGAGTGAGAGGGAAATGGGCAATAACGGCGTATAAAATTAATTGGAGATTCTGACGGCGTCTCTAAGTGCAGGAGTAGCCAAATCATGCCACAAGAGGCACTGTTTCTATCTGTGTTCACATTTTCTAATTTAATATTTTGAAATTATATGTCATATCTTTATTATATAACTAGATGATAGCATTACTTTGTAGTAAATGTTTTATATGCATCCTTAATGCTCTGTCGAACTAAGATATCAATAGTTTGCTCAACGTGCATGTAAATAGACAATAGTATCAAGTCAAAGAATACTAGAAAACCACAATAATAGATTGTAAATAATATTCTGGCAAAAAGTGTATTAGAATTGTGTTACCGTAGTTTGTCTATAAGGGATAAAATCTGTCCAAAATTCTAAATTAGTTTTTGAAAATCAGAGATAAATCTAAGACAGATCCTATATAACATATCGATGTCTATGGAATAGTGTTTGGCCCTTCTTCGACACCATTCAATAGTTATTCTGACCCTAAGTTACAGTAATTATTATTTCTATGGTTACGGGTGAGAGGATCCAAAATGCGATCTAGAAAAAACCCTAGAAAATCAAAAGTAGAATGTCAAAAGTAAAATGTAAACAATCACAATTAAAAGGGAAAAGTTGTGAAGACTAATATATTTAAAATAGTTCATGAATATTTTGATGTCAGACGGTGTTTCAATATTTGATTTTAATTTCTTATCTATTTTAAATGATAAAATAGTACACCTTCTTTCATTTGTTATAAATGGTGTGAATATAATTTATTTAACCTATATGTTTCTTCCCCATTATAATATCATATTATAAGTGTAAATAGCAGATCTGTTTATAATGTTTTATATTCCTTGAATAAGGAAAGAGGTGATATAGACTATGCATGTTCCCCAATCCGTTGTCATACTTTTTGAAATAAAATATTGTTTACAAAAAGGTCAAATTTTTATCTAAAACCACATTCTTGTGATAGAAATCAATAACTTTATTCTCTCTGTCTCCAAACACATCTGCTTTAGAAAACTGTGACTAGAAAATTTAAGTCAAAAATTGACAATAAAAAGTCGAAAGCAGAAAGTTGATAATAAAAAGTATCAATTATGTCCATGAAAGTAGAAGATTATAAGTTGAAAAGCTTGACGTTTGCGCAAATTACACACATAAATCTATTAAAATACCCTATTTTCCTTTCACTTTTGATTTTCTATTTTTACCACAAGATCATATTTATTTTTGAACCCGATCCCCCTTCATAATGGATATTATTCACCTTTTTACTGCGATGTAACATATACACGTAAAACAGATATTCACGATATTTGTAAGAACGGATAAAAGGCTTTGTGCATTCAAACCAATCGACGTTTATCAACAGGCCTATATTATACCCGTGTTTTTGTGCACGGGTAGGGACATATTTGATGTTTTGATATCTACTGAAGATGGCTAGTGGTAAGAAATTTAAATTTCTGGAATTTCTGTTGAGTATTCCTGCAATATTTAATGAGGCAGTCGGTCAAACATATATGAAGGCGAATAAATACGTTCACAGATCATTATGCATGAGACAGTGGGTATCAGTTCAGACTTGAATATTCAAGAGCAGAAAAACGAAAAGGCAGTCGTATATTGCGTAGTTTAGAATAATTTGGACGTTACATATTAAACGATAGTTTATTCCGCTCTGCTAAAATAAAGTCATTCTTGTATTTTTTAAGAAGAATTATTAACTATCCAACCGTCTCTGCCACTTGGATTATAAATCGTGATTCGGTTTGTTTTCTACGGCTTCAACTAGGCGATCTTCATTTGTCCAATTAATATTTAACTTCGCCAATCGTACAATTACAGTGAAGCTATAAACTTTCGACTGTTATATGTATGTCTATGCATATACATGTATACAATATATTCGTTTGTATTTGAAAACTGTAAACTAAGCTATTTGTATTAAAATCAATAATTTATTATGTACATACGTATAACAAACACTGATTAGCTATATGAACTCCTGGAATATAGAGCGGCATGCGATGCTAATGGCCGAATTGTAAGTACGTGTACACTGTATCATAAGGTCTGTCATTGAGTCAACTAGTGTGGTTTCGATTCTCCGGTTGTACGTGACAAGGAGTAGGGTCGCCTGTCCAACCGCGTGGGTTTTCACCGGGACCTCTAGTCTCCTCCAACTGATAAAGACCGCTACGCGCAAGTGAATTATTGAAATAAAATTGCACCTAGTTTGTGTCTAGTGGACGTTACGCCCCCCCCCCTCTCTCTCTCTCTCTCTCTCTCTCTCTCTCTCTCTGGACAAGACATTTGTCACAATTTGAGACCAGGTGTAGATTTCTGAAGCCGGAAGACTATCTTGAAGACCAAACTTCCTCTTTTAAGATTGAGTTTAAATTAGGAAAATCAGGCTTGGATGGAATCCACAAACTTCAGTCTGCAATAATTATTTTACAAGATAATTATTGGATGTTGGTACTGTATGAGACAATATTACACGTTTTTCACATTGCGAAATATTGTAAAAGTCTAAAAACCATAAAATCGTTTATCAGCAAACCGTGACATGTCTAATTGTTAACATATTGTGTGCTTCTGAGTTTTAATTTTTATATAATATGTGTGATTTTGAGCTTTAATCCTAAACTACTATGGCGTTATGATGCTGAAATTAAAAAGAATGTTCATTACTGTTGATATTGGCTGAGAAATGGCGAGAAAAATATTACTCAAAGTTGTTCATTGATTCTTCAGAAACCAATCTACCCAGTCAGTATGATACTGACTATGGATATGATAGAACCTATGATCCAGCTTTCATCATTGAACAACAAATTGCATTGGACGAAGCGGCTGCCCGGGCTCTGGCTAGAGCTAACCAAAGGCCTACATCTCCACCTATTCGACCAGATGCCTATGGGTATGACCAACCAAACCCTAACGGAGCTGGACAACAGTATCCCTTTACCATTACTGATGTGGATGTGGTGGTAAGTTAGATGTTTTTTGGGCGGAAACTAGATCCCAAGCGCTGCTTATTTTTCTCTTCGAAAATACCAAGGGAAATGCCAATAATAAGCCTTAAGAACGATCGATATCATTCGAAGCATCCTTGTTCCTTTGACAATTGTTCATCAATTGAAGAAATTCGATTTTCCACATGACGTCAACATTCCAAGATGGCTGGAATCACGTCACACTCGGTTCCTGGTCCATATCTCATAATATATTTCATTCCTGATGATGCCCGGATAATCATTACCCTTTACTAAATAACCCCCATGTTTGCCTCGGTAGCTACCAAGGCTGGTATGTTGTATAATTTAGAGACATGCTGCCATATAGTTACACCATTGACCTGTTTATATTTGATATATTACAGATGCACCAGCCTGGTGTGTCGACCAAAGTAATACGAACACGGACACTCACCTGTTACACTGTGTTATCTGTCTTCACATGTTTGTGTTGCTGTATGCCACTGGGATTGGTAGCCCTAATAATGTCTCTAAAGGTGAGTTCAGTTTTATTTTCTGATCTGCCTCTTGGGTTTAAAAATAAAACTTTTGGTTGTTCATTTTGGTGCACAATCCACACTTCTGTAGAAAGTGTCTTCAAAGTAAGTTACAGATAAGACAATATTTACAGCATTCAACAATGATTTTCTGATGTCGGTTCATCCTCTAAAACAAAATTGTATTTTATTTCAGGCTAAGTCTGCTGCAGACGAGGGTTCCTATGAAGTAGCCAGAAGTTACGATGAATCAGCTAAATACTTGAATATTGCAGGAATTACAATAGGCCTCATCATTGTAGTGATTGCTGGAGTGCTTTATCACTCATTATACTATACAAACCCTTATCAATATTAGAACCTGGTTCCTAATTATCATAATTATAACCTAATAACTAGATGATCAACTTAAACAAGACAGATGATTCTAATAATAATATTTGTTATCATTATCAGATAAAAAAATTCCTTATTTTTTTACTATAGCAAAATATTCCTTTCATTATAACTTAAAAACTCTTTTTCGGATAAATAATTCTTTCCATTATCAGATGATAATTAGTTTCGTTATAACAAATATAATTCTTTTTATTACCACAGACAAGACAGCATGCGAAGGATGACTTTCGGGTGAGGGGGCAATAGCGGAACGTAAAGTTAATTGGCGACTTTCTGCACCGTTTCCCTTCGTGCAAGGTTAAGACTGTTTCTTTCTCTCGGTCATCTTATATTTCGCAAGTAAATATTTCGGTAGTGATCTGTATTTGAGACTTTGCAACACGATATTATCATGCATTTCATATTTGATTAAATGGGGATATAGGCATGTGTTCCATTAAATTGAGACATTGACATGGGTTCAATTAAATGGGGATATAGGAATACGCCATACAGAGTGACGCTATGAGAGATATTTTGCCCGGATATCGGCGTCATCATGGCCAACCCAAATGTGTACACGACCTCAGTTATTGTCCCTATGCCGAACACCTACACGTGGTCCCTAACCAAGTCATTTTTCATACACCCCAGTAAGGGAGTAGCATGCCGGAGAGAGAGAGAGAAATGGGGTTTAACGTCCACTTGCGCGTGGGGGTTTTTAGCAGTGGGAGGAAACCGGGGTGCCCGGAGGAAAGCCACGAGGTTGAGAAGGCGCCCCTATCTCCATGCCACATACGCTCACACCAGGGATCGAAACCACAGACGCAAGCCAGAGGTGACCGGCCAGCTAGAGGTCGAAGCGCGACACTCTAGACCACTAGGCCATGCCATCCCAACCCCCCGTGCCATGCCGTAAAATACCAATGAACGTTCTCGGCGAACACCCGGATAAACATGGGACCTCCAGGTTTGCGACGCAGCGTCTGATTCACTGAACCTGGTGTCAGACACATGTACTTTATATAAACGATCAAAGTACGCCAAGACAGGACCATTGTGTCTGAACAACTAAACCCTCGCATGTATTGAATATTGTGGCTCAATATATATTGTCAATTCATCTGAAATGACAATGCGAGGGTATTGACGTACTAGTAATCTGTACTTGTAGGTGTGACTCACAAACTATTCAATTAGACACAAACAACTCTTTGTTGTGATCAGAACGTTCTGCATTATACCTTTTTATTTATTAACATGTGAATTACATTGCATTTATGTCACCAAATATATAATCACTTGTTACTACTTGTACAGCATATTTAATTCAACTTAAATAGGTCGGTTATTTTTACTCTGTTACATTCTCGTCCAGATCACTCTGGGCCCAGGGACAAGCCAGTCGGCGTATATCTGGAAGTCACAGAAACTGAGATTTAATACACCATATTTTATTGATGTAATAATAACCAGTTATACACCATATTTGACAGGAAATTGTCAGCAATGGAAAAACCAAATTAGCGACCATCAAACGCCAAAATATCAAATTTGTTATTTTATTTTTTTCAATACACCAAGGGATAGTCTGACGGTGAAAAGAACCTCAAGCAGAAGGTGGACGGACCGGGGCCCCATTGCGTGAAGGCCCAGACAGGTGGCTTATAGTTTATAATTCACTCATTTTTCCAATAAATGGACTTATCCTACCCACGCCACTAGGTATCCACATTCAGAAACGTCACCGGTTTTATTGATGTATAAACAGCAAATGTGTTAAAACATAACAAGACATAACTCCGGGTCCCTGGGCAAGTGCCCCAACTGTGGCCCCTCTCACTGGCTCTGTTGTCGTCTAAAGAAATGTCTTTATCTACTGATTAATTGCGCTGGCAAACTCATCGGTGAACTGCCAACGAGGCGGAAAGAGAAAGAGTCCAACGCCGTGGCATTTCTCCGGGTGTACCGGTTTCCTCGCAAGGCTAAAGACCGCTACGCATAAGCAAATTATTGAAACATTGAACCAAATTTTAGTCCCGAAATGACCTTGTTCGTGTCTCGAGTGAACGTTAAAACCTATCTCTCTCGCTTTCAGCCAGGAGGTATACGATGTCATAGAACATACACTAGATGCCCCGACTACATGGATTATGGACCCTGACTGTACGGATGTTTATGCGATTTTGACCCGACGACCCAGGTTTCTGTTTACATTCCGTCATATCAGAACTTAACTTCCTGGATTGTGGCTCCTCCTGCTTGTACGAACAATCGCGTTTTTAGCTAATGGACCAGTGTAAATAAACCATCTTCACACCTTGATGTCCCACCGAAACTGCCTGACAAAATGGTCGCTCCTTGTACGCCGATTGTGTAAAAAGTATCTAATACCAAGATTGTGGACCCTCTTGAAGTCACAATTTGGAAATTTATTCCAACAATCTCTGTTTCTTTCGATATTCATCATTATTGGGCCGTATGTTCCTGGATTATGTCCATGGAAGTGGTTCTGAAGTGTTCATAGAAGTGTGTCAGAAATGAAAACTTCAGAGGATATTGCGTACGGGATCGTTCTCTGTTCATTTCTTGCAAAATATATGCATAAAATTTAACTAGTTTATATAACATTTGAAGCCAAAATGAAGAGCTGCAATTGGCAGATTTATCTCTTACATAAGGCATCTTTAATCAAGGAATCAATCCTCAAAATGAAAAGAATAATATTATATTATTTATTTCAAAGTACGGTGTTTTATGAAAAGTTTAAGATAGATATATTGTCAATGGATTGGAGGGTATTTCAAGAGAAGGCTTCTATAGATACAAAGAACTTTATATAGTCGAATTAATTTACCTCTTGCAGTATATTCTGTTTGTTTATCCCACAGCATCCCGGTAGATTGCTTTATAACTTTTTGAAATATTTTAACAGTTCAGATGACGTGCTCGTGTACATGGAACCGGAACCTAGCAGGAGCTAGCAAAAATATGATCGGGATACCCAAGATCGGAACTCATTAGTAATGTATTTGGGGGCACCGTCAGGAGACGTTGTCACATTAACGTCAATATTGTTTTGTATATAACACACCTCGAGTACACCCACGAAACATAAATGTGTCAAAATGTTTCTTATGATCCCCATTGACATACATCCTTTTCAGAACTTAAGTTTGTGGATTAACCCGATTTTGAGTAGGTCAAGATCACAACTGGTTGGCCATATTCAATCTAGCTTAAATGGAAATCTTGTAACAAGCACAAAATGGGTATCAAAATTTGGGGAATTTACGGGCTTCTGGATATGTCAAATGTCGTCAAAGGTCCATTACGCCCAATCACCCTTAAATCCATATCTAAGCAATATCTTCAGATTTAAATAAAATAAAACCAATTACGAAAAATCTTTAGATTAGTACACGCACAAAATGGGTATCAAACTGTTCCTTCGGACCCCTGATGCTACATCAATTATTCTGAGTAGTCAATTATATTAATTAAACCAAAGTCTGAGTTGGTTTAAGATCAACATTAGTCAATCCACCTTAAATGTCCATCTCAGTACCAGCCTATCGTACAAGGACCAAATGGGTATCCCCAGGTTCTCGTACAACTAAATACCCACACCCACAAGCTTATTATTTAAATAAACTTGAACCACATGATAGTCGAGTAGACGTTTAAAGCCACCTCTTCCCCCTTTTCTCGATTTCACACAAATATAACCGGTTATCACCTCACCGATAATAACAGAATGGGGTTTATATATAATCTTAAAATACAGACGTGACCTCATTCTTTGATGTTGGCGTATCGTGATTTCAAAAAGAGGGACGGGCTCTGTGCCAAGCGTGCATTATTTATATACGATGGCGAAAGTTATTGGATTCAAAAGGGCACCGAAAATTAACAAAAAATGTTGTTAATGCCAAATTTAATGTTTACACGTAGCGAATGGTTGGTAAAATAACCAGTAATCCCTCCTACCAAAGACATAATCTTCACTAACTTCTGATATATATATACACCCCAAGTAGGGTATCCTTAACAGAAGCGTCTCCAATGGCACAGGGGAAGAAAGGGAGGGGGTTCTAGGGGAGTAGAGTCGCCTGGCAAACCTCTTGGGTTTTCTCTTGGTTCTCCGGTTGCCTGTCGCAGTTCAAGAGCCGCAAGCGATCCATTTGTTAGAACCGAAATGACCTGGTATTTGTCGAGTCGGCCTTAAATTACATTTCTATTTTTCTCATCGGCCTAGATAATTTTTATTGTGGGACGTTTGTCAATGAAATTTTCAAACATTCTATTCAAGCATCAAACTTGTTATTCGTATTCCGATATAATGTAAATAGTTTACTCTATTGCAAATATGAATTGCACCAGTTGGCACGCGCTCTTTAATAATTCAACTTTAGCTTACCTGAGTTTAGTATACCTTACATATCAATGTACATTTTTCAGGAAATGGCTAGTTACCGTATACTCTAACAACATTCGTCTTGTGTTATTGTTGCATTATCCCCCATCCCCACCGCCTCTAATGAACCAATATGGTTCTTTGTGGTGCTCATTTAGTTCAGTGCAGTATTTTTGTTTTAAATTTCACTAGGAAATTCGAAATGAATTGATTAATACTTTAAAATCGCCATGGTTGTATCAGGGTCATTTAAATCCAAAAGCTGACATTGTAGATTTCCTTAATTCGATGATCGATTAATTTTTTTTTTTGAGCGCACAAGGAACTACAAGAATTGTTCTTAAAGATGCATTATATAAGATTTGGATAAAGACCTGTCCGTTCTCGTTCTAATTGTTCAAAAACAGATATTGAAGAACTAATAAATAATATTGTAAACATTTCTATGAAATTACTTTGTTCTGTGCCGAGTTATAAGTGTTTAAATTGTTGACAAACCCGTAATGTCTATAACAATTGAAACTAGAAAAAAGGACCTTCGATAGGAAGATGTGGCTCTTGCATAATGCATCTTTAAGAAATAGATTATGTTTCCAAGGGTTATTGTAATCTTGCGGTAATGGACTCTAAACCAAATTTTAATTATTACTAATTAACGATGTTCTTAATGTTGCATGGTTGTGTAGAGCATTTCGTATGGAACCGTTAGCAATAATGCTCACGTTTGAGAAATGAATTTATTATTTGTCATTTACCTGAACATGACTCTTGATTTCCTCTCGTAACAGTCAATACGGGGCCACAATAAATTTTAAAGGTTGCTAACTGCACTAATTAACTCTTGATTAGTCTGAAGCAGTGATTTCTCGTGAAGATGAGGGCAAAGTATGTAGTATCCCCACAAGTGCGATGAGCAACATTTCGACGCCGTTCAGCAATATCTTACACGTGTTTGAATTCAACATTATCATTAAATGTCCAATCTATTTAGAATAGGTTAAGTAGGAACCAAGACGGATTGGTTCTAAACGATAAGGAATTACAAAACACTGAAAAATTCATTGATATATTACAGAGGAACCAACCTATTTCGAGCATTAAAAGAGTGAGAAAGGAACCGAATTCCTGTTGGGTACTTACTTTGGCCATCGGCACTGGTAGCCATTTTTTGTTCATATAAGGTAAGTTCCGTTGATTGACCTTCTATTACTAATATTTAGCTTGTGATCAGAGGCAATAATCCAGGAAGCCACGCTCTGAAATGCTCCATTATGAAAGGAAATCAGAGTCCGTGGGATATAAACATATATTTTTTAAGTTTCATCCATCGGTATAGCCATGAAGTTCGAAACCTATCTAGTATTCTTGCCCGGCGTGTTGGTACCCCAATTAGTCGTATGAGCATGTGTTGTTTTGATCGTACATATATTTAAACTTAGTTTCAGCTGAACGTGGTTTTCTTTTCTAGAGAAGATATCAAGAGTCATGCAGTATGTCTGAACCCAATTTTATACTCATAACAATCTAGTACTGGCAGTCTGCCATTTTAATTTTAATGGGCCAACTATTCAATGTATTGCGATTTTTTATACACACAGCAACCGTTCCTAGATCCGTCCGTCCATCTGTGCGCCCATGTATTTTGTTTTTTTTGCATTATTCGTTTACCTCGGAGCCCTGGTGCCTTAGTTCGTGAAGTGCTGACTTGCTAACCTGGGGGTCCCAGAAGATCTACCAAAGAATTGGCCGAGGACGTTTCTCGTTGGATTGGACGAAAATCCGGAGTCTGACACACCGACGAACCATTGGCAGTTGAATTGAAAAAAGAGTAGGTGGTAGCACCGCTGTCGAGGTATCATTTACCCGATGAAACACTACATGACGTATACCCGCCTTCAGTAACCAGGAGAAAGCAGTAAAGTACGATGTTGAACCCCATTTTATTTTATTTCTTTTAACCTGTTCAAATATTTTGCTGGTTGCCATACTCTATTACAAAACACAAGTTAACTACCCCGATATGTACACATTTCTGGAAGCCAGATAACTCATGTTAAAAGTGGTGTCATTGTATTTTATGCCGATTTATTTTAGACGATGACAATCTGCGTTTGTTTTAAATTGCCCCTCTATGATAAAGCATGCGTTGAGAGATAACCGATGTTGTTTTTAGAGAAACGTCGGACGTTTTGGGGGGGATTTTTTATAGTGCTATAATAGTTCAAAAATAAATAAGGAGAATTGGGTGTCCTGAAAATTAATTAAATTATTTCGAATAAAGTAATGCGTTTTGAAGTTTTAACAAGTTAGTACACTGTCGAGTACCATTGCTATGATAACAAAAGTCTTGATTATCCACTTTATCGTTAAATTTTAAATATTACAGCCATCCGATTGTCTAAAGAGCTAAATTAAAATTTCTATACTACAGTACTTTATTACAGTATATTAAAGCCTCAGAAAAGAAAAACTATGTACGTGCCAGACGGTGGTCCTGTGCATCTTTTATGATTAGCATGACATCCATCGCAGTAACTGTCAGCGTCATAATATATTATATTATTTATTTCAAAGTCCAGTTTTATATAAAAAGCTTAAACAGTATGGGTGTTTCGTGAATGTCACGTATTTCAAAATAATAATGACTCTTTCTAATTCATACAGTATGCTTTTAATTTATTTTGGTCATTCCGCTTTATATTCACAACATCTTGGTCTATTGAAAATCTTGCTTTATAATTGTCTCAATATATTCACGCAAACGATTTCGAAATATCTAATTAGTGTTGATAAGTAATGCGATTTGAATGTATACTAAACCTGGGTTCCCTATGTACTGTTAGATCCGCTTGAGAACATAGTACACTAAGCTAGTTGACCGACATTTTAAGTCCCAAATCGGCGATTTTAGTCGAAAACACTACGTATACTTCGAGAATTTTGAGTATTTAGTTTGCTTCCATTTAATGGAATTGAATCTGTTTATTCAGTCTTTGTCGGTATGCCAGATGTGAAACAGAGTACAACCACAATACAAATCAATGTTGGGTATGGCGGTCAGGACAGAGATCTATTTTCAAAGTATGAAGCGGATGGATCTGTGTGCAGAATGGCGGGAACGTTCAGTGAACTGTCGGTCACTAAATATAAGCCCTTTGTATTGGTCTTACAGCAAGCATGCCAATTCTTACAACCTGGTAAAGTATTAACCTCGATATGTACCCGGAATAATTGGCGATCAGATGACGATTGGGTCGTAATAGTTGGGTCACAACCCCCAGATTACTGACCATTTCTCGGGGCACGAGGTTTGCCGATGGTTTCTGATAGAAGAACCTTAGTGGACATATTTGGATGATTGTAGTTTGCTCCCTTTTAAAATTACGGGCTAACTTCAGCCGAAAAGAGAGACAGAAATGGGGTTTTACGTCCACTCGACAAAACTAGGTCATTTAGGGGCTAAAATATGGTTCAATTTTATTGCATTAATTTGCTTGAGCGTAGGGGTCTTGAGCAGAGGGAGGACCTGGAAAAAACCCACGACGTTGGACAAAACGACCTTACTCCTTGTCACGTACAAGCAGCGATCCGAAAACACGCCACTTGTCTCAATGAATGACATACCTTATGATGCAATGCGCACGCGTTAACCATTCGGCGACCCCATATCTTAAATTGTACTTGTATACACGATACTGTATTTCACACCATGTCAAGGTCTTCCTATCATCTTAAAATTCTTACTTTGATCATTAAAATTTGCCTGAAAATGACTAATCACGAAAATTACGATAATATAGATCTTGTTCAGTAAATTATTTAGAGTTGTTTTCCTTGAACGGGATTTTCCGGTGTGTTGCTCCATTTTCAGTGTTGCTGGATAGAGAGCCTGGCAAGGAACAACGTCTGGTCGTTCGGATGTGACGAAAAACTGAGGTCCCGTGTACGCATTGGCTTGCACGTAAAAGATTACTTGTCGGTTGGAATTCTATGTAACAGCGCCACTGCCCAGGCAAAAATTCCCATATAGTCGGAGCTGAACAGTAGGACGTTAAAGGCCATTCGATTTTTGATTGAGTTAAATCTTTCTAAGCAATATGTTTACTTTAACGGTGGCACAAAATTTAACGCCTTATTTATTTCTTCTTATTGGAACCTTGGTTAGTAGAATAGTCTTACAACAGAATAACTCTATTCCATTGGTTTTAGATAAAATGGTCGTGATGGAATATACATTGTAGATCTCGTGGCCGTCATCGGTGTTCTCGCCAATTAGGAATTTTCAAAGCCACAAATGAAATAATTATAATGAGTTAGGCCATATCTACGAAAATGTGTACTATTATAAGACAGCATTATGTCGGGTATATCACACCATAATTGCTTACGCAAGTTAGTCGATGGCTCGCTAGCCTGGGGGTTGCGTGTTCGATCCCTGCATTGGCAGAAAAAGTTCAATGACATTTTCCGATGTGGTTTCCCCTTGTCAGTGGTGGAGGACGTGTGGCCTGACAAGGAAGAAAACCCGAAGTCTTGGGCATACATTGGCTTGCACGTTAACGATCCCTTGACAGTTAGAATTCTGTATATGAGTAGGCCATAGTGCCACTGCCCGGGCAAAATTCGCAGCACCCTGTATGGCATATGCCCGTTTTCATTAGCCCAGTATAATTGCAATATAACTGTTTCTCACAGTGGAAAACCTGCCCGTGCGACGAGATATAATATGTTTATTTAACAAAAAGTTAAAGTGCGCCAAAACAAAGTGTTACAAAACAGGAACAGTATAAACAAAACTATATAAATTTAGAGGTAATTTCCATGCTTGTTTGTTGTAATTATGTCTGGAGATAATAATGGGTTCTTTGGCGGATTCTAATCTTGTAGTTTTCTAAGAATCCGCTTGAGAAATTCATCTGCGTCTGTTTTAGTGGACGTGGCCGTCTTTTTGGCTTTTTCTGAAAGTAAACAAATTATTCGTGGATAATTGAACTGGTGGTCCTGATATTGTTGCGAATAATGGAGAAACAATATTAATTTTCGGGGGGAGGTAATTATTGTGGGTGAAACGATATCCTCTCCTCACATCCAAATGTTTATTTTTATATTTTTCATCAAGCTAAACTCTTAAATCTAGCGTTATTTCATTATCTTAAATTGCACCCACTTTTCAATCTAAAAATAGATGAGAGAAAAAGAAAATATTGAAAATTTCAATCAAATTACATTATTCTGAGTTTTCACTGTTGGAAGTTTGGACTAGAAATAGGTATCAGATCGTTTGATTGACAGGCGATAACTCCACCCACATTTTCTCGAATATCACGTAACATTCTCAATGGCAATGCTACCCTCGCATGGCAGGTCTTTAATCACCAGTTTCCGGTGGTGACGTCAACAACTAACCGTAAACGTTAGCTTTGTCAGCCATTTATTGATTTAATTTTAAATGGACGACTGTTTTAAATCCAAGTTGTATAAAGGTATAATTAATAATGTCTATATTATCTGAAGCCTAAATAAAGATTTACAGTATGTAGATTTAGTTTTTGCATAATGTAGCCTATAAGTAGGGTGTACACTATCAACTACATAAACATGTTGACCAACATAAATTCAATATGGTACCATGTATACACTGGTCAACGTTTCCGTAGCATGTTTATCAAAATGTGTTTGTATCCATTCAATGTCAGTGTCTGCCATTTGTCTCAATGTCTCCTGACTTCAAGTAGGTCAGCTGGTTCAAGTTCGTCAACTGCCAACGTCTCATCAATATAAAAGACGGCTACAAGAGATTGCATTCTATCGGCGACATGTTGGTGAAACAATATTCTTTGCTTGAGACGTATTAAACAACTTAAAATATATATACATTATCTGGCACACGCATTTCAATGAAGTCGTTACGCGAGATCAGATTTCCGACATCTTGTATTAACAATATGCGATTGACACGTTGTCCATACATTATATGAAATAATGGTATTTAAAGAGGTGACATTCATTTAATAAGAAAACATACCTTCCTCGAATTCAGCCTTAATGTGCAAAGAAGCTGGGACGAATCGTTCACCATCTCGTTTCATCCTAAACAGAGTCTTCATAACATTGGTCAATATGTCCATGGCGTGATCGGGATTAAATGTATCTTCTAAAACAAGAAATATAATATGGTTGTCGGAATGTTCCAAATCGTTAAACGTAATAAGACGTGTTCTTAAAGGGACTATTTAACATGACATACGACATTATTCTAAAACCTAACTATGTGTACTTAAATTGAAATCGGCCAACGCGAGACAGAGCGGCATTTGGCTAAATGGTCACACCTTCGATTGTCAAGTACATTTACTAACGCATAGCCACATAACTTAAGACCTACTTCTTAATTATTCTGTCTAATGCATCTGTTATTATCTGAACCACACTTAATCTGTACCTGCTAACATCGATGTACAGATATTATCCCACTTACGTAGTACTGTTGTATTGCTATATGATGTTTGTAATGAACATATTGACTGGTCTGTTATGAAATACTGTTTTGTACTAGACACCAATCAAACCTTGAATCTGTCAGCTCAAATCTGGTCATACTTGACTGAATTTAGAGCGCATGATAATAATATTTGGTGTATATATAGAGAATACTCCTAGGAAAGTATAAATTCAGAGAGAAAGACTACCTTTATTAAATACTAATATTCTTAATTTAACATTCATTATTAAAATATCTAGCTCTCATATATTTAAAAATGAGTTATGGGAAGAAATTACCTTCTATGCAAGCATCTTCCAGAACACTGAAAGTATCCCTAAATTCCCCTGCGAAACAGTCCAAATCAGACACTAAAGCCTCAAAAGATTTAATGCCAGCCATGTCGTCGTTTTCTACATCTACAAAAGAGCATAATAAATTTGAACTAGTAAAATTGAATTTAAAAAGAAAAAACAGTGAACAAAAATGGATTTGAACTTCTCAAATTAGCTAATCCATTACCGAGAAAATAACCCAAAATAAATCTTTATCTCCGACACCATGTCTGGTTATTTAAATTTCTAATGATGGTATTCTGCGTCTAAATTATTCAATAGCGTTAGAACAAGCCTGTATACGTGACACTGGTTAGCCGTTGTTCTCTATATCTGGGCCCAAGAAAAAACGGACAACACAACCAGTTTAATATAGTCCCCTTGCAGAATATAAAAATGTAACCAACCTATATGGGATGCTAATCTATCCACCTGTCTGCATCTGCCAGCCTCCTTAAACCCTTTGGCGTCTGAAAATATAAAAAAGAGAATAGACGTTCTGCTGACTGTAAAATATTAAAACCACTCAAAAAAATATGCTTTCTAGGTTTACCCTTTCAAATATTTTAACCTGTGTTGTTTTTTGTTTTTGTTTTTTTTTTTCGTAAGATATATTTTATTCACAATAAATGGATGGGAAATTGCGGAACAGGTAAATGCGTATGTCAGACCCCTATCCCTAGCCTGTGCTGTGTTATTTTCGAAAGAACGCATGACATGAAATGGGGTTAAAGACCCTACTTCTCAGCACCCATACATGTTCTAATTTCCTATCAAATCGTATTCGATTTATATCTAAGCGGTGGGGGACAAATGGTTAAAGCGTAGATCATAAGGTCCGTCATTGAGTCAAGTGACGTACATGTAATTTCGATTCTCCGTTTGTACATGACAAGGAATAGGCTCGCCTGTCCAACCTCGTGGGTTTTCTCCGGGTCCTCCGGTTTCCTCCCACTGCTAAAGACCACTACTCGCAAACTTATTATTGAAATAAAATTGAACAATATGTTAGTTCCGAAATGACCTAGTTTGTATCGAGTTGACGTTAATCTCTCTCTCTCTCTCCCTCTCTCTCTCTCTCTCTCTCTCTCGGAATAAAGTAACGGGCTGTGGAAATGTAACTAGTCAGAAACATCACTTTACCACAGAACACGTAGCAGTGGATAACGAGCTGTCAATGCTCGTAACCATTACTTCAGGAAATATTGAACTTAACATATTGGTGACATAATATGGCTATACTTACTAGTGAAAAGTTGTCCCCATGTTTCAAATACTTCTTTGGTAATTTCTCCAAACGTATGAAATCCCTGGCCTATTACGGCTACGGTGTCGCCCTCTATATCTTCCCATTCTATAACGACAACAAAATAACAATTGCTTAAAGAAGGTAAGAGCTCAATCTACCTGTTGAAGATCTCTCTTTTGGTTACAAATGTTGTATAAACGGTATCCTCTCACAAAGTAAACAGACATATCTTAGACACCTTAAAATAACATGTTTATATCATCTATTAAAGAGCAGATATGTGAACTACATCAGTAACAAAGCAAACGAAAATGAAAATCAACTATGTGACTGGGGCTGAGGGGGGGGGGGGGGGGGGCACAGCACCCTCCCCCTCCCCCAACCCCCTGGATCCACGCCTGTATGGTTGGGTCTACTAGTTAGACATTTATTCACAAGACAATCAACTCTTTAACGATGTGTGAAGTTTTTCTTTAAATTATAAATAATTAATATGTTATAAATATAATCTATTGTCTACATGTTTAAGTCCATTGATAGTGAATAAAAGTGGGTCAACGTGTTTACGTCTTTTATTTTCGTTGAGTGTATAAAAATACTTAAATTTGAAGTTTTGATGGATTTTTTGTGGAAAGGCACCTTTATCGCTTTTACTTCATAACTTACCCTTCTTTCCTGTCATGATCAGTAATGCATCTGGTTTCATCGCATCAATAGCCTGAACAAAGGCCTTAGATTTCTGTGCCCATCCGTGTACTCTTGATTTGAAGTCTGAAAACGCCATGCTCTCTGTAACAGATATTGACCCTTGACACTTTTGGAGGTTAAACCCAAATCATAGTAAAAATCAACCACAGGAGTCTGACCTTTTATCCGTATACATATATGCATACACCATGTCGTACCAGATAATATGTAATAAAAAGATTACATAATGTCTGGTACGACATGGTGTGTGCATATATTTATACGGATAGAAAGTCAGACTCCGGTGAATCAATACATGTGTTTTGTCAGTTAAAGACGCATTATGTAAGAGCCAAATCTGCCAATTGGCGGAATTTGGCTTCACATGTTATATAAACTATTATATAGACATTTATAAACATGAGAGGCCTATGATCAACTTCTATAAACTTTCGGATGACCGAGATTAAAATGGATTAGACCATTCATCTTTAAACGGCCTAATCTTATTTCGAATTCCGACCGGCAAGTATTCTTTGAAGGGCACGCCAATGCGTACGCGTGACCTCCGTTTTGCGTGCTATTCGAACAGGTAGACACTCTGTCTTGCCGGACTCCCTGTACTTCGCCAGGGGTAACCACTTCGGAAAACTGCGAGGAACTGCCCCGGACTACTCCGTATGCAACCTGTTACCGTCGGGTTAGCGAGTCAGCACAATAATAATACAGATTAAACCGGCGATCATACACCTTTTCATGTATAAGTTCAGGAACTAGTGATCTGAAGTGTTTTAGTCATACGACTTGGCCACAAAACCCCCGATCTCAAGTACACACTTAAACTTCCGTTAGTTTTTCTGTATTTCAGTCAACTAAACTGGCCTAAGATAAAAGTTTCAAATTAACCAGTTTTTAATAAATTTTTTTATTGCTCTTTTAGCGCAATCCAACATATATGCTGTTGACAGGTGAACTTTCCTACGAATGAAACCGGTGTATCTGTTAAAACATAGATTCCATAAATAGGTGTAAATATACTATCATAGTATAAGTGATAGCAGAGATCAGTTTCCTACAAACAGCTACACAAATGAAACGGGAACATAATTTAAAACAGGAACTAAACTACATCAGGAATATAAACGATAACATTAACACAGTACATTAAGACAACCATTCCGCCCTACTGCCACGGCAGCGCCCGAACTCGGGTGAGTCCCTACGCCGATCTCCGCTCTCATCTACTCCAATTCTCTATTCAACCATCTCTCCAAACTACAGAAAACACGGGGTCTTATAGTTATATACCCCTGTACGGCTGACTAAGAAATAGATATCAAAAAATATCAACACAAGTCCGTAAAGTAAAAAATAATGAAGCTCTGCCGAGGTTATTTTTTTTTTATTTTTTTTTACACACGAGTGTTGATATTTCTTTATATATAAAAAACAGAAGGAGATTTTACTTATCACTCAATCCTTTCTTACATGCACAAATAGATAAATATAATTCTTTGCTATAGATTTCACTTTTACTGAATCTGATTACATTACGGCGTGGCGTTGTGATACATCAGTTTTTTAAAAGCAATTCAACCATTGAAAACTCCTTTATGTTGACCCAGTGTTTTCATCAAGTCCAATTAAATAAAATATTTTATTTTTAATAATAAAAAAGGAGTTACTTTTATTTTTAGGGGTATTCTAACAAATACTTACTTTTTGGCTCGTTTCCCGACTCCATACCACCTGCAGTTTTGTCGCTAATTTGAGAACTGTCCCCAGAAACCATCCTTTTTTCATACTGCAAAATCAATTGATAATTTAGCCCCGACCCGTTTAATTGTTAATGTGGGCGCATGACAAATTCGCCGATTAGACGACAATTATTCGATGACAGCAGCCTACCCTTACAACCGTGTAATTTTACGTGATCATGTGGGTGTAGATTAAGCTTTCCATCCCAATGGTGTCAAAATTGTAGCAGAGCAGTGGTTGGTTGGGTTTTTTTTTCAAGCAACCGACTTCTAAGTTAAAGATACATCATGGGAGATTGGATATAGAGCTGGCAATTCTCACTATAATAGTTAAAAACTAGATAATGTTATGGGAATTTGTCGACAATTTCAGTAAAATTGATCCACTATGAACCGAGATTTTAGCGACTGAATATGGGCTAGCCTCCATCATCATTACATAGTCTCGATTATCCATTTTTTGATTCAATTATGAATTGAAGTCGAACAGCAAATCGGAACGCAATCCAATAAACATCACAGGCTAGTGTTTACACCGAAAATTGATTATGGTCTGGATAAGCTGATTAATGTCTAATTAATAATTAAGATTAATATTTAAGGCCTAAAGAAAGACCTGCAATAGACGTATTTAGCACTTGCATAATGTATGTTTAAGAAATCCTAAAATTGACCACATGTCTCATTTTGCCACACCTTTATATCAATAAACACGAGACTGAGTGAAATTTAACTGATATTTGGCAATGAGACAATCTGTATTAATTTACAATGAATATAAATCTTGATATAAATCGATACAAATAACTTTTATAATACAGTATATAACTTGTAGAAGAGCAGCTCATCCAAAGCACCATTTGGCGGCTTTAATTACAATTTGGGTATTCAGTAGTCATAAATATCAATTACTTATTTGCAACCCAATAATTACTGCAAATTAAAATCAACCAAACCGCATCTTAACGGATATAATTACATCCATTCTGTATTCATGGATATTGGGTTCACTTACTGGGTATAGCTCCTTTAGTTAGTTTCTTTAATAGTGCAGGGGGACTGCACCACACGTAATTTACACAAAAACAAATATATAGACAAGAAAGCGTTACAGTTTGCAAACATTAGCACAAAACGAATCCATTTTCACAGGTTCAATGCATGGGGTGTGATGGGGCTCGAAAGAACTGGATGCAAAGGACGACAAATGAAACGATTATTGTGTCTAACCATATAGATGATAAGTTATGTCAGGTAGTATAATAATAATAATAATAATAATTACTTTATTTCGAAAGGGTTGAAAATTAGGCCAATGGCCTTTCTTACATTTTGCCCTTCAAACAATGAGAACATATGTACATTTAATAGATAGAAAAGAGTTTGAAATTTATACATTAAAAGATGTATACATATATATATTATAATTATAATATAAACAAATAAACAAAACACCAAACCATTTGATCATGTATTTACATTTTAGGCACATAAGAGGTGAAACATGGCATTGAAGAGGAATGACTGTGACAAGCTCATAATTAATACATGTACATATAGATTATATACAAGGTTAATCAAATAGGGTAAAAGACAGTAATTAATTCTCATTTAAATATTTAATAACATTGGCGCGGAAGGTGTTGCCGGATTTCAAATGTTTGAGAAAACATGGTAATCTATTCCATAGGCGTGATCCACTGAATTTAATACTATTTTTGACTACACTAAGATTTGGTCTTAATACAATCAGTCGTTTATTAATGTTAGAGTAAGGGGTGGAATTATATGACAGTGTTTCAGCGAGATAGTTTGGGCATTGTTGGTTTATAATTTTGTGCAAGAGCATGTATTTATTTAATAGTTGCCTGTTTTCTACATTCAAAACATTGATATTGTTATCATTGGCTGCATCCAAAATTTCGACAGTGTGTCGAACATCAAGAATAAGTTTAAGAGCTGAATTTTGTTGGTGTTGAAGTAAGTCTGAAAAATGTTTATCAGAGCTGTCCCATATAGGTGAACAGTAATCAAAATAGGGTTGAATATTTGATTTGTAGAACATAGATCGGAATTTAATAGGTAGAAGTTGTTTTAATTTGCGAAGTTGAAATAATTTTTGGTTAATAATTTTTGAAACATATTTAGCATGGTCATTCCACTGAAGATGGTTATCAATGATTACGCCTAGTAGTTTGAAGTTGGAGACATTTTCTATAATTGAGTTATTGATAATTATGGAAAGGCCAGACTGAATATGTTTTCTTTTCCGTTTAGTCGTAATTACCATACATTTAGTTTTTTGTTCATTTACAAGCATGGTTTCCGTCTCAGACTTTAAGGTGACAGAGAGTAGGGTTGTATTGCATAACCCCTCGATTTTCACCGGAGCCACTCCCCAGTTGGTAATATATCTTTTGCTAGCCCCGAAATAACCTGGTTTGTTCAGTTTACGCTAAGTCTAGTTCATGCACAGAATAAACAACCATTTCTTGTTTTAAACTTTGCTGCTTATCGCCGGTGACTTGGTATCAACAATCGTCTCAATTTTGTGTTTGAAAGGTTATAATAGTAGGTGCAAGTGGACCGCGCCACATCTTGCGAAAACTGATGAAAACTATACTTACCAGGTTTCTGTTGTGTGATTGGTCGGAACTGGAATCAAGTTTGGCTAAGGTTCGAAGCAACTGTTCGTTCAGACTATCTGCAGCTGATGTCACCAGCGCCAAAGTCAAAAATACAGCGACAAGAAATAACGACTTCATCTTGACAGGTTCTGTGTGCCGTATATTGTAGTCTGGGGAGGTTTATATACCTACCCGAGACAAAGGGTGTATTACAAAGCCTGGGTACAAATAGAAAAATGTTTCGAAATACCTGATAGTGTTTCTTTTCTTTCTGTTACGGTTGTTGATTACAGTAATTTAGATAAAACTCGACACAACTTTGCTGATTTGTACATTATATTCTAAAGCCTTTTAGAGATATTTAAAGTTAGATTTAATGAAAAATCCTAATCAATCAAATTTCTAACTTTTATTTATTTCATTTTAGTGTTATTTAATTTTTGAATTACTTTTGTATTCCCATATTAAACTCTTTTCAAACCCAGTTCATCAGACAATTGAACATCAGTTGTAACCCGGCTGGGAATCACGTGTTACGCCTTCATTTGAAGATCTGTGAAATAACTTTATTTGACGCCCGCTTCCATCGAAGAGATATCGCAGACAACCATTTAGTATAAAGACTTAAAAAATGGGCAGGACGGGTGGGTTGTTGGAGGACACCGACGCTAAAGATGGGCAAGCTGACGACCCCTCACAGTGACAGAGATTCGAGTCAATTGATGGAAACGACCATGATTGATATATCTCCTTCCTTATGCTCTGCTAAACAAACCCAACCCTTTTGCACAAATATAGTGACGGACATTAGTGACGATTAATACAACATTTATATCGTAAAAATACAAATATTTAAGAGTTTACAGTACGCCTATATATTGAGATTGCTTTAAATGTGTTGTCCATGAAATTGTATACCTCGTCACACATTAAAAGAAATTTCTACCTCAAGGTCGAATTATCAACAACAAAATATAAGGCTGAACTTTATTGACCCCTCCATATAGTACACCCCCCAATAACCATCATAGTAACATAATCATATCCATTCAAATTATCAACAAATGACACGGGCGATAATAAAGAAGCTGTTACTTTAAAGCTAATAGTGTAAGGTCAACCTGTTTCACAGATAATTACGAAAGTTCTCTAATATCTCTGTAAAAGATGACTGTCTTCAACACGTGCAATCACATCACGAGGCGTCAATCATTGGCCCAATGGCGCGTGCATTGTTATATAAGACGTACCTGCTTCGAACAGAATGTACTCATTTTAATACCCATTTACACTAAATAGGAAATATTTTTTACATACAAATACATCAAACGTCTTTATTTTTGTAATACAGTTTGGATTCGATTTAAGAGTAGGCAGTAGCGCCACTGTCCGGGCAAAATTCCCCAAATAGCACAGAGTAACTGATGAAGTGAATATCACTACCGTACAATAAAGTGAATTTCTAGGAAGAGAGAAATTTACCTAGTCCATTTTATATGATACAACCGATCAATCATCACCATCAAGTTTTTTCTGCACAACTATTAAAATACGATGGTATGATAACAACATGTGTTTAATATACATGTTTTTGAATTACCCTTATAAATGAAACACGGTACTAAAATGAAAGTAGTCGGTTGTTTTCTCCTTTCTTTTTTTCGTTATTTCTTTCTATTTTTCAATAAATGTAATAATTATAACAGGGACAAGAAAGAACGGGATACCACAGATCCAAGTAAGTTTAATATTTCAAATTACGCACTGTACGATAAGGTAACTCTATCAGTTATGATCTTGTGATTTTTTTCTGTGTTTTCGCACTGTGTTTGTGCGTGAAAACACCCAACGTCTTTATTTCGCAATGTCTGTTTTAGAAATTTGATTCTTTTAATTCATGTGGAATTAAATACAACGGATCAAAATAGGACTATAACTGCAATGACAACGAAGACTTGTGAAATACAAGAGTGTATACCTGTATTTATACTTATATTTTGTGTATGTATTGCCCGTTACATAATATACTAATAACGATGTATATACATTATGAACATTTATAATGCGCTTTATTTATACCACCTTGACGGTGGTATGTTCAAAGAGCGATATTTAGATACTACATGGGCATTTTTTTTACAGTGATCAGCAGTGAATATTCACTATGGCGCTACAATCACTGAGAGGGGTGACATCGATGCGAGTTAATTAGCCAGCAATATTAACTTTTTTTCCTTCTGCAAATTAAATTCTAGAACCTTTTTGTTAACAGTTTGAAAAATGAATAAAAGTATATTTGGATAAAAACAATATTCCCTATTTAATGTATATAAAATGAGTAAAAGACATCGTTATGTAAACAATGCACGCGCCATCGAGCCAATTAACGACATCGCGTGATATGGCGTTACATGTAGACGGCATTTGAACTTATAAAGATCCGTCATATTACACAGATGTATTGTGATTACAGTTCTTCTGTAAGGCCCTGTATCCACAGGCTGTTCACTTGTGGCGTGTTCCCTTGTGGCGTGTTCCCATGTGACCTTGTGACGCACCACAAGGACAATGAACCTTTGTTTTTAATGTGCCTGTTCCCATAGGTTGTACTCAGGGAACATGTGGCCTCGCGCACGGAACATGTGGTCTTGTGACCGGGAACACAGACAATGAACATGTCAATTCTTTTGCAGCTGCACAAGAGGGAACACACAATTACCAGTACGATATTGTATGGAGATACATCTCCCGGTCTGTTTCAAGGCCTGGAAACTTGTGTGAAATTCACCCAGTTCATTGCGAGTTCTAAAATTGGCCGGACCCAGCACCGTGGGCGTTGTCGGAAGACATGTTGTCTTCTAAGATGAGCACCTGCAAGGAAAATAAATGCAATAGCGGCATCCTCCTCATCCTTCCGATTGTCAGTAGTTAAGTTCATCGTCGAGCTATCAATAAAACAACTGTTCGCATATCGATAGTTTCGTCTTGTGTTTATTTGCTTTCTCACCAACGTTCGTATGTAAACTTTTCTTTTAGTTCCTTACGTATCTTTCCATCGTACATTGCACGCGCGTAAAGGGAACAGCCTATTGATACTGGATACTACAGGGTCAGGTCACAAGGTCACAACGCCTCAAGGGAACAACCTATGGATACTGGGCCTAAAACAGATTGGGACCTTTTATCTAATATATAGTTTGTAAGTGCAGGAGGGTGCGTTGTACGTGGCAAGGAGTAGGGTCGCCTGTCCAACCTCGTGAGTTTTCCCTGGGTGGTATCCTCCCACTGCTAAAGACCCCTACGCGCAAGCGAATTATTGAAATAAAATTAAAACCATATGTTAGTGCCGAAAGGACCAAGTTTGTGTCGAGTGGAAGTTAAATCGCACTCTCTCTCTCTCTCTCTCTCTCTCTCTCTCTCTCTCTCTCTCTCTCTCTCTCTCTCTCTCTCTCCGCCTCACTTCACAGAAACAAAACCCGTTAGAAAACAACCTGTAGACAATGAGAGACACAAATTATCGTAATGGGTCCACTGTAGTGTAGTTATCGGACTGTAGTGATATAGGCTTCACTCAAAATGAAAAGCAATCTCACAATAAAACTGGGAAAAACTTGGCTTTGGTAAGACAGGTCTTGGTGGTGGTCGTCTACTGAAAGGCGTGTACTGACTATTGTAGGAAGGAGGACCTGGCGCAAAAACCGAGGTCCCTTGGCCTGCACGTAAAAGATACCTTGGTAATTGAAATTCGATAAAAGAGTATGCCGTAGTGGGTAAATGAAGGCGAAAACCTGTTAGGAGACAAGAAATATACAATATCCTTGCTACCCCCTTTTTAAAATGAGAAACGAACCACTTAAGCCTGTAGATTGAAAATAAGCTTTAATTTAAAGTGGACGAATTGTGACTGATCCAGTAGTTTGAATGTGTATACGTTTGATCGAAACTGAATCATTACCGACTATTATTTTGACAGCCAATATGATCGCTGAATCAGATTTGCCCACCCGGGTCGTAATTTAAGAATCAAACTTTGAGAATAAATTTAATTGCAATCCATAAGAATCGGTTGTCTCCGATTTTAAACAATGCTTCCTGGTTGAAAGTTAGGCTACTATCCTGTGTTGCGAAGGCTATATTTCTTGAACACTTTCTTTCTTTTGTCATGAGCAATATGTAACGGTCCAGGGACGGATCCAGGAATTTTTCAGGAGGGGGTTTGCCAGTTGACAATGCATGATGCCATCATCGTCTATAAATTACGTATGCATCCATGTATCACATTGACCCTTTTAATGAGAGAGTGATACATAACACTAAACTTTTTAATGAGAGAGAGAGGGGAGAGAGAGAGAGAGAGAGAAATGGGGTTTAACGTCCACTTGACACAAACTAGGTTATTTCGGAACTAACATATGGTTCAGTTTTATTTCAATAATTCGCTTGTGCGTAGAGCTCTTTAGCAGTTGGAGGAAACAGGAGGAGAAAGCCAACTCCTTGTCACGTACACCCGGGGAATCGAAACCACGGCAGTTGACTCAATGATAGACCTTATGACACAGCGCGCACGCTCTTACCATTTGACCATTCAACACTGTGACTCATTTTCATTGATGCAAAGCAATAATTGTGATTTGACACATGTCTATGCCAATCCCATCCCATTTTCAGATGATAAAGGATAAAGCACACGACCGTTACACTTTTCTAATAAAGTGGGGTTTTCTTTGCAATTTTTTTTATGTAGCTGAGCAGGGTGAGGTTTGATTCGGACCGCCCCCCCCCACACACACACACACACTCCCTCCTCTGGCTCTGTCCGTGCAGTCTTTCGGAATAGGATTATGAAGGACGTGTGATGTCATTTACGAAAACAAACTGGCCGATGCAATTTGGGCGAGATGGTGAGTAATAAGTTTAGAAGAATAAGAAATTCGATTCTTGGTGAAATGTGTACGTACGCGTCTATAGCAAGACGGGGTCATATTTCCAATTTATTAATGTTAACCGAGGTGAGTGTCATGTGACTTCTCAGTCCGGCGAAACAATTTGGCCTTCTGTTATTTGAGTGAAGAATCTTCAACTTGCAGTAAGTTGTCAAACATCCATATTGTGCCACATGTGAATGATTTATATAATTTGATTTTAATTACTCCGCTTTAAATTGTGTACTGATGCTGTTTAAAAAATGGTGTATTCTCAATCGGAATTTGTAATGTTGTTACGATAATAAACAAAATCTCGATTATCCATTTTGTAATGAAATTATTAATTGGTTATGGTATTTAAATCTGTTGAAAATTACAACCATCCTATGGTCGAGAGAGTAGATTATATGGTCAAGTAGGTAGATTAGTGGCTTTGCATGTACAGGTAAATAAATGATAATTAATCATTTAATGCTTTTACATAATGCCTTTTTAAGGTACGCCTATATCTAAAGTATAACGCATAATATTTATTTAATTGTATAAGGCTGTCGGATATGCAATTTTACATCTCATATTTTTCCTTATAACAACTCGTTTAAATATAAAAGATAAAAAGTTAATAAAATCCTGGTGCAACAAAAATACTTCATATATACGCATGAACGGTTTTCATGGGGGGGTATACACACTACACTAATAAGTCGTGACTAACATATTTGTAGTCCTTCAAATACATCAAATATAGAAGGCGAATGACTAAGGGACAGATACCGGTAGTCAACTATTTTAACTCTGAAAACAAGAAGTATTAAATCCGAGCCACACAAATTACTAAAGCATGGGTTTAAATGAAACATGAATGGCATATATTAATATATACAACTGGTAGTAGTTTTTTTCTTTGATGTCCATAGCAGTTATATCTCATAACAACCTCTCATGACGTCATCAGAGGTTGATATATTCGTTTCATATCAACCGCTGATGACGTCATGGCAGGTTGATATATTCGGCTCATATCAACCGCTGATAATGCAAATGATCGAAATAATACAAAGAACACAGAAATAAAATTTTATTCTTTTGACAATAAAAAAAAGTTATGGTACAGTTTGTAGCATTCAGTAACGAAATAGACGGTGTACTTATCGGTATATTTAAATCGGTTATCCATACTCCATGTCTAAGATATATTTCAGAATTTTCTTTCCGCCCACATTATTTCTCCACACACTCCAAGACTCAAAACTCAAAAGTTCCTTTGTAAAGTATTTTTGGATACAGTCCACTTAAACCAGTCGGTCAAATCCTTCTCTTAACATACCTAAATTTCAATCACGGTTCATTGTCAGAAATATCGGAAAAGGTTGCCTTTTGATCCAAATTTTCTTCAGGCTTTGGATAGATCCTCATCATATTTGCATCCACATCTATTCCATCGTCAATATGATGACTAAAAAGGATTGATTATTCGTCTGACTTCGTTTAATTATCCATTTTGTTCTTGCTTTCAATTCAATTTCCCCAAAATGGCGACGTGTAAACAAAAACACGCGCGAGATTACATCGGTAATTCTCGCTATTTGGCGGAAACTACCGAGCAATTATCCAATCACTGCTGCCTTTTTTAGTTCATTAAATTTAAGGGTGAACGTTGTATATGTCAGATATAAACCTACTCTCCCTCGGATTGATATGATAGAGAACCCTTGGGCTTCGCCCGCGTGTTCTCTTATCACATCAACCTTGGGTAGGTTAATATCCTATACATAAGACGCCGAGTAAAGAGTTAAACCTTGTTTGTCAAGGTGTTTGGGGCTCATTAAATAGTACCCCAGATGACGATTTACAAGGGGGGATGAACGTTATAGTAATTAAGAGCATTTTTATTTTATTTGAAAGCGAATGTTGCGGGAAGTCGTTCAGATATTCTTTTTTCTTTGTGGGGTTTTATAGCAACTGTCTCCAGGTGGAAATCATTCTATTGAATTCGAGCAAACAATTCCGTTTCGTGGGATCTGTACTTAAATGTTAAATATTATTGAGCAATGCTCAATTCCCATTCTTACATCCGGCTTGACAAGGTTGCGAGGTCATATGCTGAAATAGTTTGTAATTCATCGAATTCTCATATAAATTAACCATGGCCGGTAAGTATTGTTGTTATTATACTAATGATGTAAGTTTATCTAGTCAAAGTTATTAATTATTGGCTTTTTAAACAAACAGACTAACATTTTTTTCAAATAAACAAGACGGCCATGTTCATTTGGGTAAAATATTGGACAGTCATCATACAGGCTTAAATGGATTGAATCAAATAAATAGTTTTTATAAACTTATTCTGGAATTGGAATGTAGGCCTGTTAGCCTTTGTGGGGTTTTTAATGGAAATATGTTTAAAAGAATCGAGGTTTAACTTCTGCACGAAGTAAAATGTCAACTCTCGATGGTATAGAACATCGACTTTATTACAGGCCATAGTCAAAAATATATACAGATATAAATAGTATGCATTGTAAATCAAATGTATATAGATAACAATTAAGTATAAAAATATAACCCCATAGACAACCATTACACGCTAAGCAATATTTTTATTCAGAACCGTATCTTGATAGAGTTTGTGGAACAGGCATAGCCTATATTGTTTTACATTATATTCAGGTAGTTTTGTTTTTCGGAGATTATAATGTGTGCTTTTTGCAAGTTGGTCTGTGCAGTTGTCCCAGATGACGCCATAATTAGGATGAAAGGGGTATAGATGTTTTGTAACGATTTGCGGTAAAGTCTGTATTTAATGGATGGTAAAAAATCAACAGGTTTGCTGGGTTTTTTCGATAATGTCGTTGATATGTTTGTTCCATTTGCAAGTTTGTTGAAAAGTCAAGCCTACATGTTTGTGATGTGGGACCTTCTGGATAGGAACACTATTTAGAGTAAGGATAGATAAAATAGAATTTTATTTGGTTGTCAGTGCTAGTGTTTCGGTCTTTAGTGGGTTGAAGGATACCAGCCATGATTTAGCCCATGCGTTAATTTTATCCATGTCATTGTTTAGAATATTTGCGCATTGGTTATGATCATCAATTTGCAGATAAAGTGTCATCAGCTTACAGAAGAACATTTGATGCGATATCACTTACAATATCATTTATATAAATAAGAAAAAGGAGAGGGTCGAAAACAGAGCCCCGCGGCACGCCCGAGGAAATGATTTTGGGGGAGGAGGAGACGGCTCCCCGTATCCCCACAGCTTTGCTTAAGTTGGTAAATACTAGAATCCCCATGTAAAAGACCGCTCTGGAGGTTAGTTAGAACAGAATTCTCCATTAGTAAGTTGAAGCCAATTTTATGAATGAATTTGTCGAATATTTTAACTAAGATACTAAGTAGTGATATGGGCCTCGAATTTCCGCAGTCTTATGAGTCATCTTTTTTTTTAACATGGCAGTTATATTGGCAAATTTCCAGACATTCGGCACTGTTCTCGATGACCTTACTCAAATAAAATGGCGGTACTCAAATATAATGTATAATTCTCATGGTGTACAAATGATCCCACAATTATCTTTCTCAAATAAAAGGTATAGACCTCATGGATGATAAATGAAGCGGCGTTTAAACACCAGATCAAGGACAAATTGGGTTATGCATCGAGCTGTAGCGTCATCTTTGAAACTGGCCTCAAAATTGTGAACAGAAAACGTTATGACGCCAGTTGCAAACGGACTTCACAGGACATGTGCAGTCTCGATGCCAGTTGGGGATAGTTACGGCCCAATCTAGTTGTTAAGGCCGTTTCAAATTTTGGTCAAGGTCGCTCAGATTTAAATAAGATTAGGGCATGTCATTGTTGGCGAGATTGTAGGATTGGGTTGGGGTAAGCATTGGGGCTACGTCCAGGGTTGGGGCTGGGATTTGCACTTGCTCTGTTTACATCTCGTGACCTTTGACCAAACTTGAAGTTGGCCTTATCAAATAGATCTAACTGGATAGTTACTTCACTCTAACAGTCAGTTGACAGACCGATAGACCCACCTAATCGACCACCACGCCCATTATTTGCAATGAATCCAAATTTAAGAATTGATAGCCAAACTGATCAGCAGTGAATATTCGCTTGGCCTCTACAATCACTGAAAAGGATAAAATCGGTGCGTGTTAATTAGCTGTTTTTAAATTATTAAGACAAAAAAAATATGTTGGAAGCATTTCTGGAATGCGTAAAATGGGTTACCATTCTGCCAGGACCAGTGTTGAATATTTTCACAGCGGTAATGCGAAAGCCTTACCAGACTATTTCAAAATCCGAAAAATAACGTTGCTGTAGGCTTTTGTTTCGAGTTACCTCCCATTTACGTTATCGCTGAATCTTTTAAATGAATTTCTCTTTCAACAATACAATTTATAAAAGCGAGAGAGAGAGAGAGAGAGAGAGAGAGAGAGAGAGAGAGTTTAATGTCCACTCGACACAAACTAGGTCATTTCGGGACTAACTTGTGGTTTAATTTTATTTCAATAAGTCACTTGCGCATAGGGTCTTTAGCAGTGGGGAGAAACCGGAGGACCCGGAAGAATCCACAAGGTTGGACAGGCGACCCTACTCCTTGCCACTTACAGCCGGGGATTCGAAACCACGCCAGTTGACTCAATGACAGGCTTTATGATACAGCGCGCACGTGCTAACCACCCCCCCCCCAATTATTAAAGCAATACACGGCAGAAGTTTAGATGTTGATATATCACTTGTTATTTGTGAAAGTCTATGCTCATTTGTCCGAGACACGTTGTTTACGAAGGCAGATTATTTCAAGTTCGGAGGGAACCACGGTGGATTACTACCAGGTGGTCCAGGTGTCGATCGCGGTGTTGATCGATAAACGTCCTTACGACTCTGCAGTGTTATTTACAATCAGAGGTGCAGGTCGGATGACCTACCATGTACCTGGCGTTTTGAACTTGTGCCGGACGAGCAGTATAATATAATAAATCAAACGGAAAAAATAAATCTCTGTGCC
Source organism: Patella ulyssiponensis (assembly GCA_963678685.1). Classification (NCBI taxonomy): domain Eukaryota; kingdom Metazoa; phylum Mollusca; class Gastropoda; family Patellidae; genus Patella; species Patella ulyssiponensis. The sequence goes on along the minus strand of OY783225.1, from coordinate 45,917,178 downwards.
CAACACCAGAGGGGTTAGCCTGATATTTCATGTGACAATAAGTGCCTTAGTTCCAGGTTTGCAAATTGTGAGTCTAATATTCAATATTTTAAATTTTTTCCAGAAAATAATCTACCCCACCAGTATGCTGGTGATTATGGTTACGATCAACCTGGTGATAAACGACCAATTGATCAACCGACACAAGCTCACGGTGTTACGGGAGGTATACCCAACACCGTCCCAGCCCCGCAGTCCAGTCCTAACTATGGTTATGACCAACCAGCCATGAACGCACCACCGCCACCATATACCCCAAATGCAGACTACAAACCACCGTATGGCCCCGGTGCTCAAGTTCCATATGGTCCTGGTCAGCAGCCCCAGTATAACCAGCAGCCTCAGTATGGCCAGTATGGACCCGGGCAACAAGCCCCCACGAGTACAAACAATGTGAATGTTGTGGTAAGTAGAATTACATATAACCAGTCTGCGTAATGAATGTTTTTTAGTACGTGTATTCGGTAGGTCACTCCATTGGTCAATCTGGAGTCCACCAACCAAAACTTATCTGTGCGCATTACTTTATCAAGAAATTCTTTTAGATCGGGATGAAGTGTGGTGCCTTAGCCCTACTCATATTGGCACCAACCGCTCAAATCTAAGCCCTCAAAGTCGACGAATCGCATGAAAGTAGCTCCATCTAAAGCTATGATTCTGGGTCCTGTAAGTCGATGAATCATTAAAAAGTAGCGCGGTCTAAATTTATAATTTGTATTATATAATCATAAAAATTCAATAATTGATCACCCGCAAGAGGTATCGATGCAACGGAGCCGATAAAATTTCTATTAGCTCACCATCATTCATGGCCTGCAAGTCAGGCTGGGGAGGGAACTGCAAACACTTCGATGGATAACCTCGGTTATTCATCTAATTACAATTCATTGTATATTCAAAAGCATGCACACAAAACAAACAATCTGAAAACAGCGTATAATGGACTGTATGTAGAAATGTAGCGACGGACCACGGGTCTCTGTGACGTCATTGCTTTTTGACAAATTTAGAGTGGAATATTTGAACCCAAAAATGAATGTATATTCTGTCATTTCAGGTCTCCAATCAACCCTCCACGTCTGCTGTTATAGTGACGTCAGCTCCACGTGATTATATGGGTCTGTCAATATTTACGTGTTTGTGCTGTTTCTGCCCACTGGGAATAGCTGCCATGATATACTCCTTGAGGGTAAGTCTCATCAGTGGTGAGTCAAAAGGTCGTATCTGAGCTTTGCGAAGTTGTCCAGGGAATCCAAATAATCACACAAAGGTTAAGACTCAAAACGTCTTACAAAAACGTCATGTCTAAATGCCATGTATTTCTGAAGATTTTCTCAAATAGTTCTGTACTTTTGTAGACATTTACACAATATGTAGCTATCTGCACATATCCAACTAAACTCCTAGAGTAAAATAAGAAGTGAAAGCTAGTTATTCGCAAGTATTCACCTTTACCTGCTTCAATTTCATAGATTTCACAGTTTTTAACAGTTTTTTTTTTTTTTTTTTTTTTTATTTTTGCTTCTTTTTTTTTTGGGGGGGGGGGGGTAAACCCCATATTATTATGCGACATTTCGAAACAAAATCTATAAAACCTTCTTAATTGGTTAAGAGATACGAGATCTAGATGAAAAATCTGCAAATAAATATCATTTTGAAGAAGCAAAAAGGTGAATTTCGCAAAATAAGCCAGATACGATCTTTTAACTCCCTACCGACGTTATCGTTTGTCCGATGACTTTGTCGGGATTGAAGGAAAACGTTTATCCATTATCCGGTGCAGTTTCACGTGACGCCATGTTTTATGCCAAACCGATGACACAACAAAAATAAATTATTGTCTGAAAGATGTTAATAAATTATCCGTGCCAAATAATAATTTAGAAATAGCATAATACTGTATCACTACAAGCTTTAGATTTGCAATACAAGTTTAATGTGTACGTATTACTATTATGCCGTCGTCCCTGTCTGTCCTGGTGGCGTCAATTTAGATTTGTTTGTTGAATTTGAAACGCAGGGTTCGATTTTGGCACATGAATTGTACCTTGTTGTACGTAGAGAAACCTTTTACCACTGATCTTAGATGAGATCGGTGCGTGTGATACTATGGGGCCTATATACTGTTATATGCGTACGGGCTCGAGGACAGTTAGGCGGACAGAACCCGAAATGTCCGAAAAAGACAGCACTGCCAGTCTTCCTCGAGAGGCGAAGGAGCGGAGCAGCTATACAGTCACAAACAATAATCGATACCAGACAAAATGTTTTAATCCATAGTCAACTCAGTACAAATTCGTGGTATTCAATTAAAAGAAAAAGAAAATTAGTGTTTTATTAAGGCTCGATGACAGTTAGGGAAGCAAAACTAGAAATATCCGAAAAAATTTACAGACAGCGGAGCTGACCTTGTATGGACCCCCAAGAAAATTTTTTCAATATTTGACGGCCGCTAACGCGTTTTACTGCTATTCCAGCCCGTAACATTTGTGTTTTACTAGATTTCGGGGCACTTTATTTTGCCAAGTATACTATTTACGTTCTCTAAAAGATACACTGGTTATGAAGTCGTTAGCTAGAACTAGTGACAACAAGGTCTAGGCTAACAAGGATTTGTCTGGTAGTTTAAAATCGGGCAATGCCACCATGATATATGGTAATCCAATGTTTTAGAACCGTTGACGCCGACGCCCCTACCCCCTCTGGGTGTGCCCATATAAGTACACTGTGTTGAAATTCAGGGTAGCTTTTGTGCAGCTGACCAATCAGATAAAGGTGTATCTTAGACGGACGCCCCCCCCCCCCCCTTGGTGCCCATATAATTACACTATGTTGAAATTCAGGGTAGCTTCTGTGCCGCTGACCAATCAGATAAAGGTGTACCTGGCCATTTTCCCGGAGGTCAGTACGGGGTTTAAATTTCTTTAGGTAATGTTTCGTATTCTCAGAAGGACGACCCAACAGCCCCCTAGGCTGAGAGGCTGGGAAACATCGCCGCTTAACAAAAGTTAGGGGATAGAGAACTTACATTTAGCTTATATTTAATGTCATTGCTGTGTTTGTAGTGTCCTATATATTACCGTTTTATTATAGATGTTATAAAAACATAAAACAAAGTTAACCCACACAGCGTTCCAGAGTTAATTCATCATACACAACATGAAGTCAAAGTTAGCTCCTAATTGACTTTAATGTTACATTCTTGGGTTATGACCCAGTCTTTTACGCAAAACTGTTGTGAAGCATTGGGGTCATATCCATAATCAGTGTTCCTCGCCCCCCTGGCCGAAAACTTGTATACGCGATAGAGACCACAGATATTCTCCGTCCAGCCGTTACAAAATATGTTCATATCTTACGTATTTAACGCGTATAAATATTCATTTTGTTAATACAGGTACAGTGCTTAAGTGTATTATTTAACGGATGGGCGCTTGGAGACTTTGTTAATATATTTTCAATTTGCAGCCCAAACATAGAATTCTTTTTTTTTCAAATCATGTTTTATCAATATATTTCAGTCCACAGATGCCTTCCGAAATGGTGACCTCATTCGTGCTACATCATATGCAGCAACTGCACGAAACTTGTCCTTCGCTGCCATAGTTGTTGGCATCATCGGCGGTATAATATATGCCGTTCTCATCACTCAGTTTTATAAAACTGATTATCATTACAATGATTATTATTAAAGGAACGTAATTGACATTTGATTTTTATAATATTGTAATTATAACCTTCTATAAGTTATAACATAGTTGATGCTGTACATTTCATAATTGTCTTTGACATTTATTACAGTCATTTTAATAACAATATCCATAGTAATTTTAATTATGTTATCCATAGTAATTTTAATGATGATATCCATAGTAATTTTAATGATGATTTTCCTAGTTGTTAAAGATACATTATGCTGTCAGGTGTCATGATAATAGTTAAAAGCTACACAATGTAAAGGGAATAGAAACTGTCATAAAGTATTTTTGCGCTATACAAATTGAGACTTATTATTATTATTAATTTGCAGAAAATTTCAGTCAAATTGATCCACTCTGAAGCGAGAATTTAGCGATTGAATTTTTAGGCCTAGCCTCGATCATCATTAATAAAGTCGGTACGATAAAATACATAGTCTCGATTAAATCATGAATGAAAGTAGAACAGCAAATGGGATCCTAACCGAGTAAATATCGCAGACTAACGATGACAATGAGAGTTGCAATAGGCAGCTTTAGCTCTTCAATAATGTATATGTAAGTAACAATGTAAAACAAACTGTATGAAAAGCCCACGCCTAATAACTATACTCAGCTAAAGATGTTAGTATAGAATTCAATACCTCTTTCACCATTTACTCATTTTATCACGGTAAGTATTTCATTCGTCCACGACTAAATTTTATTTTCTTTTTTGGTCAATCCCCTTGCTAACTTGCTAAGCCCAGACTTATTTAATTCGCCATATTAAAGTAGCTAAGCCTCAAACTCAATATCATCCAAAGTCTTCGGCATTGAAAACACAAATTATTTATCATTTTGAAATAACATTGATGCTGTGGTCTTACCGGGAAAAGATGGGCTTCTGATATCCAATATTCAAGACAAAATAAACATTATACCATTGGTACACGAATCGTGTACCATAATGCTTTTTAGCGCCATTAGTAACAAGAGACTCGAAGAGAAGGGCTAGACATATTCCACAGCTCACATCAAACGGCGAGGGCATATTCTTATCTGTAGAGCATACGCAACAAATACTATCCGTGTAGACTGGAATAACCAGACGCTAGAGATTGCCATTCGAGTGAGACTTATGGCGTATTTCGCCGAAAATAACTGAATATAAACGGAAACGATTGAATGTAAGTCAGTTTGTTACATTCATATTACATTATTATATACGGTGCGACCTAGTTGTGTCAATTTCTAGGTCCCAAATAATATGGGCGATTTAGTTCCTTTAAGTATCACTGAGTGTAGACCTTTGTGTATGAGTCTTGGTTTTATATCACCACATGGACATTGTCGCCCAGGCTTTACCCTTCATCCCTTAACTAGCTGGTGGTGTTCAAATGATATATTTCCCTATTGCCTTCCCCCACCCCTATTGTATATATTTGGCCCCCTATATCTCGAAAACGCCCCTCAAACGCCTGATCACCATCCAGATTCAGAATCTACACAAAAGAAATGGTCTAGAAAAACGTGGTCTCATAAATTCACACCTCGGGTGGCGATTCTCCCCCCCCCCTCCTTCAGCCACCGTGCTATACAACATTTTTACAATCACACACAGGTATATAAACATACTTCACGACTGTTAATTCTATACTGGTTAATCGTGCCATCCAACTGATGCATAGTCCTGTATATCAGCGGAAAATACAATATATTCCGAACACCTCCTCGTGGTACGCTATAGCTATACTTCCCGCTAAGAATTCCTCCAAATTTATGTTGCTGTCCAGTCTTTCGGATGGTACCAAAAACCGAGCTCCCGTGTACACAATTGCGTGCACGTTAAATATCCCTTGGCAGTTGGAATTCGATATAAGGGTAGGCCGTAGTGTCGCTGTCCGGGCAAAATGTCCCCCATAGCACAGAGTAATGGATGAAGTGAATATCACTACCAAACAATAACGTGAATTTCTAGGCAAGAGAGGAATACCTAGTCCATTTTATATAATACAACCGATCAATCATCACCATCAAGTTTTTTCTGCGCAACTGTTAAAATACGAAGGTATGATGACGACAGGGTGTCCCATATATACATTTTACCATGTATTTGAATTACCCTTATAAATGAAACATTGTCCTATAAAATATATAAGTGTTGAAGTACGTCCTGGTACAACAAAAATACTGCACATATACGCATGAATGGTTTTCATGGGGGGTATACACACTACATTAAGTCGTGACTAACATATTTGTAGTCCTTCAAATACATCAAATATAGAAGGCGAATGACTAAGGGACAGATACCGGTAGTCAATTATTTTAACTCTGAAATAAAAAAGCATTAAACCCGGGCCACACCAATTACTAAAGCATGGGTTTAAATGAAACATGAATAGTATATATTAATATAAGACACCGAGTAAAAACTAAACCTTGTTAGTCAAGGTGTTTGGGGAAAATGTATGTACGTACTACGTTATAGTAATTAAGAGCATTTTTATTTGAAGACGAGTGTTGCTGGAAGTCGTTTCGATATTAATTTTTCTTTGTGGGGTTTTATAGCAATTATTGTCTACTGGTAGAAATAATTCTACTAAATTCGAGCAAACAATTCCGTTTCGTGGGATGTGTACTTAAATGTTAAATATTATTGAGCATTGCTTTATGTAACACGGGATTCACATTCTTACATCCGGCTTGACAAGTTTGCGAGATTATTTGCTGAAATAGTTTGTAGTTCATCGAAATCTCATATAAATTAACCATGGCCGGTAAGTATTGTTATCATTATACTACTAATGATGTAAGTTTATCTAGTCAACGTTATTAATAACTGGCTTTTTAAACAGACTAACAAGATGTCTAAAATAGGCCCATAGACATAGCTCTTTTTTTAAATAAACAAGACGGCCATGTTGATTTGGGTAAAATATTGGATAGTCATCATACAGGCTTAAATAGATTGAATAAAATAAATGGCTCTTATAAACTTACTCTGGAGTTTGAATGTAGGCCTGTAAGATCTAAAGTATCAGCTCTCGATGGTATAGAACATCGACTTTATTACAGGCCATAGTCAAAAATATATACAGATGTCAGATATAAATAGTATGCATTGTAAATCAAATATACATAGATAACAACAAAGTATATATTATTACATGTCTTCAGACAACGCCCGAGGTGCTGGGTCCGGCCATTTTTTGGAACTCGCAATGAACTGGGGGAATTTCACACAAGTTTCCAGACCTTGAAACAGAGAGAGAGAGAGAGATGAGGTTTAACGTCCACTCGACAAAAACCAGGTCATTTCTGGAATAACATGGTTCAATTTTATTTCAATAATTCGCTTGCGCGTAGGGGTCTTTAGCAGTGGAAGGAAATCGGAGTGCCCGGAGGAAACCCACGAGGTTGAGAAGGCACCCCTAGGGCCTATCTCCATGCCACATACGCTCACACCAGGGATCGAAACCACGACCGCAAGCCAGAGGTGACCGGCCAGCTAGAGGTCGAAGCGCGGCACTCTAGACCACTAGAGTATAAATAAATTACAAGACAATACATTCACCACCACCCTACTTATGTATGTAATAAAATTTAGAAAATTTGGAGAATTTATATTCGATTGATATTTAAAAAGTTTATTATATTTACAATGGATCCAATTTTACGAATCCATACCCAAACTGATCAGAGTGAATATTCGTTTGATAGGATAAAATCGGTGCGTGTAAATTAGCTGTTTAGCAAATTAGATTCTCAAACAAACTTTTAAACAAAAAAAATAAGTAGGAAGTTTTTCTGAGAGGCGTAAAATAATTCACCATTCTGCCAGGACGAGTTTTGAATATTTTCACAGCGGCAACGTGAAAGCCTTCGCGGACTATTTTATATACCCATTTACACTAATGGTGACAATTTTTAAAAACAGAAAATCAATTAATACCGTTGCTGTAGTCTTGTGTTTCGAGCTACCTACCTCACAATATTACGACATCGCCGATTCTTTTAAATCAATTTGTCTTTCTACAATACAATTTATGAAAGCAATACACGGCAGAAGTATCGCTGTTGCTATATCACTGGTTGTTTGTGAAAGTCTATGCTCATTTTCCGACACTCGTTGTTTACGAAAGCCGATTGTTTCAAGTTGAGAGGGGCCCACGATGGATTATTGAAGCACTGGTTTACTATCTGGAAGTCTGGCATTCGATCCCGATGTTGGTCGATAAACATCCTTGCGAATATTCAGTGTTATTTACCATTGGAGGTGTGCAGGTCGCAGGCGCGGATACAGAGGGGGGCGCACCCGGCGCACGCCCCCTCTATTTTTTTTTGCGGTGGCGAACAATTTTTAGCTCCATACATTCTCGCGGGAAAGGAGAACAAAAACAGTTTAGGTTGGAAATCGTAATTTGCAGTAGGGCCTACTAGTATGAAATTAGTCCTCAAAAATCACGGGTCGGGCTTCGCACTCCCAAGTGGGGGCAGCACGCCCCCCTTTCTGAAAATCCTGGATCCGCCCCTGGGTCGGGTGGCTAGTAACTATACTTGCAAGCTTAAACTGTGTTTAAGGTAACAATTGATACAGTCTAAGCCCCCTTACGCAAGTTCAAATAGGTTCAAACGCACAATTGTCAACACACATCATTACAGTTTGTATTGAAATAAGTAATTCTATCACAAATACATGTAGTGAAGACTGGGCCATTAAAATAGTTACCAAACAGTTTTTCTTTGCATAGCGCTGTTTATGTTGTAGGCCTAATGACGTATTACGCAACTTGCGGCCATGACACCGGCCAGTTGAAATTTCGCGTGGCAGATGGGTTTCATCAAATCATATAATTATGCGGTAATTCTTTATTTCAATAAGAATTGATTTAGTATATGTTAAGCTACGTGCAGTACTGTTTAGGGCCAGTTAATTTGTAAATTAAGCGAGGTATAGGCCAGTAAACTTTTTGTAGTCATTTGACTAAAAAAAACTTGCGCAAAGGAACTCATGTGTAGGAAAAACCACTACTGTGGCTGGAGTAAGACGGAAGACATCAGTAGTGGAACCATTTCTAGTCGGGTGGCCTACTATGTACCTGGCGTTTTGAACTTGTGCCTGACAGCCGTATAAATATCGATAAAATAAGATGCAAAAAATAAATCTCTGTGCCCGACACAGGGGGGTTACCCGGATATTTCATGTGACAATAAGTGCCTTCGCACGGAGTTTGCAAATTATCTGTGATCCGAGTCTAATATTATTCAACATTCTTACTTTTTTCCAGAAAATCATCTACCCAACCAGTATGCTGGGGATTATGGTTACGATCAACCTGTTGATAAACGACCAATTGATCAACCGACACAAGCTCAATATGTTACCGGAGGTATACCCAACAACGTCCCAGCCCCGCAGTCCAATCCTAACTATGGTTATGACCAACCAGCCCCGAACGCGCCACCGCCACCATATTCCCCAAATGCAGGCTACCAACCACCGCATGGCCCCGGTGCTCAAGTTCCTTATGGTCCTGGCAATTATGGCCAGCACCCTCAGTATAACCAGCAGCACCAGTATGGCCAGTATGGACCCGGGCAACAAGCTCCCACGAGTACAAACAATGTGAATGTTGTGGTAAGTAGAATGACACATTACCACTCAGTGTAATGAATGTTATTTTAGTTACGTGTATTCGGTAGGTCACTCCATTGGTGGGTCACTCTATAGGATTGGTAGGTCAATCTAGAGTCCACCAGTCAAAACGTATCTGCACATTACTTTACACGTCGTACCAAGACATTCCTTTAGACCAGGATGAAGTGTAATTTCTTGGCCCAAGGCAGCACAATAGCCTCCACCCATATTGACACCAAATGCTCAAATCTAAGTCTAGTCGAAGGAGTTATAATTTGTATTATATAATTGCAAAAGTTCAATAATAGGTTACCCTTAAGTGGTATCGATGCGACTGAGTCGACAACATTTCTATTAGCTCACCACCATGACACGCAAGTATAAAATGTTATGGCATATTTATAGCAAATATACATACAATTTCAAAACTTGAACTGCCCTTTAATTTAGATTATAACCGTGGCCAGCTGCTTGATTGTTTTATTTTATTACCCATGTATCTGTCAGACCATAATGAGTAACCACCGCATTATCACCGGCTGATCTGTATACTGGACTGTCTGTAGAAATGTAGCTACGGACCACGGGTCTCTGTGACGTCATGCGCCTTTTGACAAATTTAGAGTGGAATATCTGAACCCAATAATGAATGTATATTCTGTCATTTCAGGTCTCCAATCAACCCTCCACATCTGCTATTATAGTGACGTCAGCTCCACGTGATTATATGAGTCTGTCAATATTTACGTGTCTGTGCTGTTTCTTCCCGCTGGGAATAGCTGCCATTATATACTCTATGAGGGTAAGTTTATTCGGTAGTAAGTCGAAAGGTCGTATCTGTGCTTTGTGAAAATGTCCAGGGGAACCAAAAAATCGTACAGTGGTTAAGAATCAAAATGTCGTATAAAACGTCATGTCAAAATGTCATAAGATGTCGTATTTCTGAAGATTTTCTCAAATACTTGTGTAAAATTTACGTGTAGCCATTTAAATAGTTTGTTGCTATCCGCTATCAAGCTAAACATCTAGTGCAGGAGAAGTGACAGGTAGTTATTTGCAATTTTATACAGCAAAGAGTTTTCTCAGGGAAAAAAATCGCCATTACCTGCTTCATTTTCATAGATTTCACACAGTAGAGACTCAAGAAGAATTTCAATAATACGTATTTAATCATAAAACAATACTGGCTATATTTCGTTTGGTTGTAATCCTTTGGTTACACGAAAAGTTCATTTTTTGAAGGAAATGAAATAAAAAAACATTTTCGCACTTAATGCGAATTTCGCTAAATATGTCAGATACGAGCCTTTGACTCCCCGCCGACGTTATCTTTAGTCCGATGACTTTGTGGAGGATTGAGGAAATATGTTTAGCCATTATCCGGTGCAGTTTCACATGTACTATGCATTGTCTGAAAATTGTTAATAAATGATCCGTGCCAAATACTACGTTAGAGAATAGCATAATACTGTATCCCTATAAGCTTTAGATTAGCAATACAAGTTTGGTGTGTAATTACTACTATTGTGCCGTCGCCCCTGTCTGTCCGGGCGTTAATATAGATTTGTTTGTTGAAACGATGTGTTCGATTTTGGCATGACATATCAGATAGTACTTTTATGGATTGTTGTGCCTGATTGTACAAAAATCGCGTACACATTACTGTATCCCCTGATAGGTTCTATTTTGTTACAGACCGAGAGAGAGAAATGGGGTTTAACGTCCACTGGACACAAACTAGATTTATTTCGGGAATAACATATGGTTTAATTTCATTTCAATAATTCGCTTGCGCGTAGGTGTTTTAGCAGTGGGAGAAAACCGGGGATTTGAAACCACGCCAGTTGACTCAATGGCAGGCCGTATGATACAGTGCGCGCACGCTAACCATTCGGCCATCCCACCCCCGGTACAGACCGAATAGAAAGCTTTAGAAGAATTGTCACTGATCAGAGGTTATTTACGTTCTCTAAAGGATGCACTGATTATGAAGTCGTTAGCTAGTACCTGTAAAATCAAGATCTGGGCTAACAAATATTTGTCTGGTAGTTTAAAATCGGGCAATGACATCGCAGTCTGGTAATCCATATATGGTAATCCAATGTTTTAGAAACATGGACACCCGTCCCCTGGGTGCCAATATAAGTACACTGTGTTGGAATTCAAGGTAGCTTCTGTGCAGCTTATAGGTGTACCTGGCCACTTTCCCGGTTGTCAGTACATGACTCATGCACGTATCCTCCTTATAAAGAACGTGCATTTCGTATTCTCAGAAGGACGATCCTACAGCCCCCTAGGCTGAGAGGCTGGGAAACGCCACCGCACAATACATGCTCGGAGAAAGAAATTACATTTAGCTTATATTTAATGCCATAGCTGTGGGTGTATTTTCCTGTATATAACCGCTGTATTATGGATGTTATAAAGACACAAAGACAGTTAACCAAGAAAGTGTTCCAGAGTTAATTGGTCATATACACAACATGAAGTCAAAGTTAGTTCTAATTGACTGTAATGTCGCATGCGTATCAGACGGCAACGTCTTGAGTTATGACCTAGCCTTTTACGCGAAGCATTGGGGTCATAAGAGAACGAACCCTATCCATAATCATTGTTCCTAGTTCTTCTCGTTCCAGAGTTATGCCCCTTAGCCGAAAACTTCTGTACACGATAGAGGCCACATATATTCTCCGTCCATCCGTAACAAAATATGTTCATATCTTACGTGTTTAATGCGTATAAACATTCATTTTGTTAATACAGGTACAGTGCTCCAGTGTACTTATTAACTGGGGGATTGTGTTAATATTTCTTTTCTATTTGAAGTCTTTTTATTTCGAGTGATGTTTTATCAATATATTTCAGTCTGCAGATGCTTCCCGAAATGGAGACTTCATTCGTGCTACATCAGAAGCAGCAACTGCACGAAACTTGTCCTTCGCTGCCATAGTTGTTGGCATCATCGGCGGTATAATATATGCCGTTCTCATCACTCAGTTTCATAAAACTGATTATCATTACAATGATTATTATTAAAGGAACGTAATTGACATTTGATTTTAATTAGATTGTAATTAAAACCTTCTAGTTGTACATTTCATAATTGTCTTTGATATTAACTATAGTACGATTAAACACATAGTCTCGGTTATGATGAAATCAAGAATTAAAGTTTAGGAATAAATCGGATCCTAATCCAGTATATATCGCACGCTAGCGACAACATCGAGGGTTGATTGGTACCCTCCCATTTCGCCTACGCCCCATTTCGACTTCTGGTGGTTTTATTATATGCACTTATATACCCGCTCTGTAGCTAAAATAGATTCTTCCATAAAACATTCCATTTATGCAACAATTTATATCAAAACAGACAGAAAACAACTTTTAAATTTAATTTGGTCATAATTATCTGGGTTGTGGTTTAAAACATTTCGAACGTATACATGTATATCCATTGTGGTACATTTTCCACAATGCTTTTACACACTTCCAATTAATACAATGTTTTTGTTAATAAATAAAGAAAACAAATATTTCTACTTTTACATTCCCGAATTTGAAATATTGTCTGAATAAGTAAATAAATGTCTAATTAATAATGTAGATAACATTTCGGACCTAACGAAAGACCTGCAATAGGCAGATTTAGCTCTTGCATAATGTATTTTTAATTAATAATTAATTAAAAAATAACTCAACTTTTTTTCTACATAATTATAATAGATTTAATTAACTCAAAATTCACAATTTCGTATTCACTATTTCTTACTATTTTGTCTTTAACTGGATAAATGTACTGATCTGCTCTTGTTTGTATTTTTCTCTTGTTGGGAGATAAAAATGTTTTCGTTCATACTGAGGTTGATAGCACAGTCAAAATTCAAATGTGTAAAACATTCTTCGATCTAGCTTAATTTATAATATCGTGTCGGTGGTGTAATGATATTGCTTATAAATATGATTATGTGTTTAAACAGATATTACATACACTATAGCATAGATGACGACCGGGGGGGGGCGGGTCACAAAAAGCCCCAGTTTCTTAATTAATCTTAAAACCAATAAATTGAAACCTATATGAATACAACTGTTGTTATTACTCGTTAAATTCAGTTGTAGAGACTTTTATACCTGGAATATAATTATTGTATTTTATATGTTTTCAATATTTTTAACGCTTGGCTTTAAATATAATATTTATATTTTACTATCTTTCTCGTTTTATTTCTCCATCGTCGCGAATGGCGTATTAAACTGTATCTGTAACATAGATATTTATAACACCTAAACCATAGGGAGAGAGGGGAGGAGAGATAAGGGGGAGAATGAGAGGGGGGGGGGAGAACGGGAGGGGGGTATGCAAAATGAAATGGGGTTTAACGTCCTACTGTTCTGCTCCTAAACACACCATACATTATGCTATGAGGGAAATTCTGTACGGACTATTTCCATTTTTCTCGTTTTCTAGTGACATTTAATTAATTTTTGGAATCATCAGATATCCTCTCACAGCCGCACACAACAACGTTTGGTATTCCAAGGAATTATAAGCGTGCAGAAGTTGGCCCATGTATCCGTTATCACTCGCCACTTCAGTCAGTTATATAGAAGAATAACACGTGTTTTCCTTTTGCGTTCGTCACTTCCCTTTCTCGAAATCTTCGTAAGCATCTATCGTAGCATTGGTCTTTTTGTTAAAATTATATTTGGAACGTGTTTAACTAGGTCTATCACAATATTGTTATCTAAAAGATTTATTTCTGGCGATTAATTCTTTGCTTGATAAAGACAAGAAAACCCTCGTAACACCGCCAAAAATAAACCTTTTAAGTAACTTGTATTCCATATAATTGCCTATAATATACAGACAAAATGTTGTAATTCATAGTCAATTCAGCACACTTCCGGATATTTCAATGAAAAGAAAAGTAAAATTAGCGTTTCATAATATTTCAGGCAATATATCGAGCCAATTAGACATATGCGTACAGGCTCGATGAATGTAAGAGGGGCAGAAACTGAAATTCCCGAAAAATTTCAGGTTACAGACGGCGGCTCTGGTCTTCAGCGAGAAGCAAAGGTGGACCACCCCCGCCAAGAAGATTTGTCTGTCGCAAACCCGTTTGTGGTCTAATATAGCTAATTTAGGTGGCTGACTTGAATTCCAATCAACCAATAAATCGTTTACAATACTTTTTGAAAATTTAACCGCCACAAACGCAATTCCAGCTAGTCCAGACCGTGGATACAGCAACTTCAGCGTGGTCCAATATAGTCTGACCTGAATCTGACGCAACCAATCAATCGTCCCAAAGAAAAATTAACCGCCGCAAATGCGTTTTTTCTGCTATTTTATAGCCCGTGAGTTAAGCATCTTCAAAGTTGTCCAATGGTTTCTAACCAAAATCCCACTCTATGCCGACCTGAGTTAATTAGTCAATTCAATTAAAAGTAAAATTAGCGTTTTATTACATTTTGGGCCTTTTTTTTTTGCAAACAATATTTTTTGTGTTCAATTTTCCTGACTGCCTGAAAAGTCACATTGCCCGAAACTAAAGGGAGGGTACCCCGCCCCACCGATTCTGGCTCCTACCCCTATACCAAACTGATCCCGCAGTGAATATTCGCTACAATCACTGATAAGCATGACATCGATGAGGCTTAATAAGTACGGCATATTAACTTTTTTACTCCGACAAATTAAATTCTCAAACATTTTTTTGAGGTAAAAGAAAAATAAATAAAGACATTTGAAGTTAAAAAATATTTCCTATTTAGTGTAAATTGGTATTAAAATGAGTAAAATGCATCATTTTGCCCGAAGCAGTTAGGTGTTAAGTAAACATTGCACGAGCCGTTGAGCCAATGACTGGCGCCGTGTGCAGTCAACGCACGTGTTGTTTACACTCATCTGTTACAGAGTTAATTCGTAAGTAATTCTCTGTGAAACAGATTGCCCCTATACAAATAGATGATATATATTTTTTTCTTTTACTTTACTTTTATGTGCAGGCCAAAACGTTAACAGGACCTTCGCTTTGCATAGCAAATGAACAACTAGACCTTGTCCTTGCGATGCTTTCTGTACCGACATGTGGAAACCATGTCAGAAAATCACAGGGAAATTTCTCGACCAACAACAGAAGTGAACCCAGACCTCCTGGTTAGTGAGTCACTGTCTTATTCATTCATCCACTGCGGCTCCCAGGTCCTTTCCACGTGGGGCTACTGCAAGATACCAACTGAACATGCCCCCCGAAAAATGCCAGATACTTTACAGCAAAAACAAAATTCTAATTCAATAGGATTCTTGTTTATGCATATAATGAACAATATCATCAAGTTTTTATAATATTTATTCCTGTATGATCATCAAAAATGTTATACATACAGTGTTGTTTATCACAGTCTTTTGGTTACTTTTAAAAATAAATTTCGTAATATGTCATCAAAACCCATGAGAAATGGTCACAACTCTCTTAAAATTCAACCAGAAAATAAGTTTATGTTTAAAGTTACTTTAGGCTGACCTACTGGCTCTCTTAAAATTGGGTATTAGGCAATGGATAAAAAAAGGCAGTAACTTCACAATATATATATATACGTTATGCCTCTATACATGTTATTTATACAGTGTACTTAAGCTCTCCATTTTGTTTTCGTGGATTCCATTTCTCGATTACTGTCTTAGACAGCATGGCATTAATCCGGTTATCAAAAGTGGCTATCTAGGATGATATTGGGAAGACAGAGTGTGATCTATCAGCATCAGTTTGTGATGATGTTTCTCCAGAGAACTCTACATGAAGAAGATCTTTATGGAAATAAAACGCTTTTCACAATCACATACAGGTATATAAATATACTCTTAATTCTATACTGGTTAATCCTGTCATCCAACTGACGCATAGTCCTGTATTTCAGGTGAAAATACATTATATTCCAAACTCTTGCTAGATTATCCTCATGGTACACTATAACTAAAGAATTCCTGGAAACTTGTGTTGCCTTGTCAACATTTGGCTTAGTTCCGTCTGCTTACCGATTACCTGTATTAAATGTCGAACTGAAAATATAAGAACAAAAACTTTAGACTTGTTCAAATTATGGTTATGTTGTATAAGCACAAAGGCCGATTATTATAAATCATAAAAAATGTTAATTTCATATTGATAGCTCTAGGAGAATATTTCTATGTATGTTTCTTTTTTTTCTAAAAATTAGTTTTCAATTAATTGCCAATAGTTCTTTTTCAAAATGCTCGGCTTGCTTCATATTTCAGTGAAGATTGCTTCTCATTGTGTTATTCATTGGGGTGTGACATTTGGAGTGGGGGGGGGGAGTTAATGCATGTGTGTGTTGGATAATTGAGTCAAGTGATGTTGCGATTCCCTGCTTGTCCGTGACAAGGAGTAGGACTGCCTGTCCAACCGTGTGGGTTTTCTTCGGGTCCTCCAATTTTCTCCCACTTCTGAAGACCCCTACACCCAAGCAAATCATTCAAGTAAAATTGAGTCCTATGTTAGTGCCAAAATCACCAATGTGGGTCCGACATTGGCTCCATAGCCTGGAGGTCGCATATTTGATCCCTGCATTGGCAGAGAAAGTTCATCGGGATTTTCCAATACGGTTTTTCTTTTGTCAGTGGTGCAGGACGGAGGTCCTGACAAGGACAGCTGTCTAGACATTTGGATGGGACAAAAAAAAGAAGTCCCATGTATACACTGACATGTGCATTAAGATCCTTGGCAGTTGGAATTCTATATATGAATAGACTATAGTGCCGCTGTCCAGGCCAAATTTCCCTCATAGCACACTGTATGGTGGATGCCCGTTTTCATTATCCCAGTTGGAGCAGAACAGTAGGATGATTAAACTCATTTCATTTTCTTTTACCTTTTCACTGTCAGCTTGAGAAAACTGATCCTCATAGTCGTCTTGTAATTTCTCCTTCAACATCAAACAACAATAAAATAAAATATCTATCAAATTGTGAAATGTAAACACACAATGGAACATAATAGATTTTAATATGACCAGATCTCTTTGAATTGGATTTTATATATTCATTTTTGTTTATTGGACAGTAATCTGTCTTGAACAGTCTATAGAGACACAGTAAGCCCAAATTTAAATTAGTAAAATTAGTAAACACATTGATTTCATCTTTCAATCAAATGAAAGGGGGTTTAAGTCCTACTTTTGTACACCGACTGGTGTGATTTCGATTCTCTGGTTGTACGTTACAAAGAGTAAGGTCACCTGTCCAACCTCCTGGGTTTTCATCAGGTCCTCCAGCTTCCATCCATTGCAAGCGAATTATTGAAATAAAATTGAACCATGTGTTAGTTCTGAAATGTCCTAGTTTGTGTCAAGTGGATGCTAAACCCCATTTCTCTCTCTCACATAGAAAAAGACTTTATGTTATGTACATAGGCCTACCTTTTCAATGTTTGCTTCCATGCTCTCTAATCTCTTTCTATGTCTTTTCTGTCTTATTTGTGTTAATTGACTAGACAATTCTGATAATTTATACTGTTGAAAACCTGCAAGAACATGTATAAAAACATTTAATAGTAAAAGTCATAATATTACACTATATCATATTACCTAATCAACTTTATCATTAAAAAAAACAACAGTCAGACTAAGGGTCTAATGATGCACTGTATAGTCTAAACAAGTCAAATCAAAATCTATTTTTAACCAATGGACCAGACCTAAATTGCACAAAGCATTCTCAAAAGTTACGAATTTACTCAACTTCCAATCACTGTGTATGAGAAATATCTTTGATCCAGAACCACAAAAAATTCAACATAGTTTCTTATATGTATATTTGACACATTTAAACAATAATAGATTTATAAAGGGCTATATTTTAGTTAAAATAAAGCAAACAATTTTGAGTCAATTCTTAACTTGAGCCTGAGAATGTTTTGTGAAATCTGGGCCTGGATTTTTTACAAGCAATAATGCTTCTTTAATTATTTCTATCACATCAAATTGCAAATTATTTTTACCAACTAGCAAGGACTTTCAAAGTGATAATGCCTTTTTAAACATTTCAAAAAATAAAAGGTATGCTATAGTAGGAGCAATTGTTAGACCCATAGTCATTAATGCAATACATGTACACATGCTAATTGTCAAAAATTTACATCATTTTCTCTATTTAGATCATGCAGACATACAATTCGAATATTAATCCATTATTAAATTGTTCATTTCCTGCAATTAATATTAATAATGCAGACATACCATTCAAATATTAATCCATTTAATTAAAATGTTCATTTCTTGCAATTAAAGTTATATCAGTTGTATACAATAATAAAACACAAAACTATAAAATAATATTAGAAAATGATAGAACCATGATATAAATAAAGCATACAAAATTGCCACACCAGAGAAGATAACAATCGCCATGAGGAGGATAGTAGATGTATTAAAGAACAAACCTATAAAAATGTATATAATGACCCCAGAATCTTTTTTTCTAAATTATTTTGCTGTGTAAAAATATGGTGCTTACTTATTCAATACAGTCATTAAATCAGCAAAAGGTTGTTAATTAGGGGTTAATATACAATCTGATTAAAATACACATCTATATTTGGTTTCGTTTTTGTATACTTTCGATGACCTACATGAAGATCTGAACAGTTGTTTTAGGAGGTTGTGTCAAGAGGTCATACGAGCAGCTTTTGACACTATGATGTCACACATTTGATTAACCAGTCAGCATTGATGTTTCTGGTGGATTACCCACAGTTCCATGCACCTTACGCCAATAGCTCGCCGTAACAGACCATTTCATTGGCTAATCCCTGACATCAATGATAACTATTGATAACAACTATAGTAAATACAAGTAAAACGAAATTTCTGACAATAAAAAACGAAACAAAATAGCATCTGTTTTTTAATCAAATTGGGGAGAGTGAGTGAAATGTGTTTTAACATCCACTCGACACAAACTAGGTCATTTCTGGACTAACATATGGTTTAATTTTATTTCAATAATTCGCTTGCGTGTTGGGGTCTTTAGCAGTGGGAGGAAACTGGAGTACCAGGAGAAAACCCACGAGGTTGGACAGGCGACCCTACTCCTTGTCACAAACAACCGGGGATTCGAAACCATGCCAGTTGACTCAATGACAGGCTTTATGTTACAGCATTCGGCCATCCAACCCACCTAATCAAATTGTATACAGGTCACAATTCTATGGAATACAATTACTGCTTATTACTGAGCGACGTTTCGACTAGCGTCAAATCGGCCACAATTTCAACTCTGGTGAACCGTGCGAAAAAGATATGTGATCCTGAGAGCCTCTCCAAGGAAATTGATCATCTCAAACATGTCTTCACAAATTTCAACGGCTATCCGGAGAAGTTTGTAACAAACACCATTAAAAAGACCCTGTCGGCAAGTGCAGCTAAACCAAAACCCCCGACTGCCCCAGTCAGAATCTTCCTCCCTTTCAACGGCAAAGTCTCCTACCAAATCAAACAGCTACTAATGCAACAGCCAGAAATAGATGTAACTTTCACAAAAAGCAACAGCACCAAAGATATATTAAGAGCTAATGGCAAACAAAATCCAACACAACCGCCACAACCAAAGGGATGTGTTTATCAGATAGTATGCAATTGTGGAATTTCTTACGTCGGCGAGACAAAGAGACAAAAAAATAAAAGAGGATAGACGACCACAAGTCGAAAGCAGCCACCAACAACTCCGCTGTAGCTGAACACTTGAACTCCAACCCTCGCCACAGAGTCCAATGGTCCAACGTTAAATCGCTATGCAGGAACATCAACAACAAGAGAGCGCGCCAATTGCATGAAGCCATTCAAATACGACGACACAAACCCGCGATGAATAGAGATCAAGGATTGTTTCTCCCCAGGGCGTATGACACTCTTATTGCATAATCTAAGGCTAAGCATAACTATTTTTATTTCAATCAAATTCAATGCTTAACAATAGTCAAGTAAAAAAATTTAAGTTTGGAATAATACCACAATTTGTAAAAATGATAACCAATAAAATACCATCTATTTTGATTTTATTCTTATTTTATTTTATTTCTACTTTTCAGGTCTGCTGTTATTGTAATTTAAAGCACTCAATAGTTCTAATCCTGTTCCAAGGGTTTTTGAAAATCAGTACAATCACTCGCATGATTATGCATATATATATATCAATTATTTTTCGTCAAAATACAATCAAATCACATCTTGGGATGTTTTCGTTATTAAAATCAGATCAAATCGTTGTATATACTCCACAACAATCAATTCATTAATCATTTGTGTTTATTTCAGTGAAATTTATAATCCTTAATTAAATTAGATTTCTTTTAGGTACGTCGCTCAGTAATAAGCAGTAATTGTATTCCATAGAATTGTGACCTGTATACTCTAGTTCAATTACTAAATGCCATTGAAACAGTCTAATCAAATTGGGTTAATATGCACAAAAATATTTATCAGTGTTGGATCAACATTTGTTACAACTATAACAACCTCCTTGTGTAAATATCATCTCTAGACATCACTGAGATGAGTAGTTTACTTAAGAATAAAGTCTGTATGCTGAACCGTGTCAGAAGAAATGTGTCAGAAGAAAAGTCGTGGGAATTTAATCAAACAGAAAATAAGTGATTAGTCACTGAATAAACGAAGTGTGTATAATTTCCTAGTAATCAAAATGTCATTTGATAAAATTAAATTTACAACCAGTCTATCCTCGTTTTTCAAAATGGCCACAGCACACCACTATCTATTTCATAACAAAATATTAATTATTCTCACAATTCATTAGTCTATTGTTTATCTTCAATTTATTTTGGGACTGTCCGTAGAGGCCAGAAATGTGTAATGAAATTAATATGACTGTAATCAGGGCACATCATTTTATTCAGTTTTTTTTCCCTAGTATCCAGACCAGCATTATCTGTTCCAGAGTTCAATCTGAACTCAAATATTGAGACAATTAGTATATAAAAAGGTGTCTACAGAATTTAGTAAATAATATAGAAGTTTTTGGTAAAAGTTAGAAATGCATAAAACCTCAAGCAAACAATTAGGAATGGATTAAAATCTTTAGATGTCCTAAGCACGTAAAAGAATATGATGCCCCATCCTAATGTTATTCAAAATAAAAAGTTAAAAACAAAACTAAATTGAACTAAACTGAATAATGATCTTACATCTTTCAAAATGAAACAAAACTTACATGTATGCTGAAAATGAAATAGCTTTATTCTATGTTTTGTGATTGCAAAATCCTACATCATTTCATTGAATTACAAATAAAGATGCATTATGTAAAGCTGCCTAATGTAGATCAGATCTTTCGTTTGGCCTCAAATGTTATAAAAATCATCAGCCCATAATCAACGCTCTAGAAGATCGGATGCTTTGAATCTAAACATTATTCCTAGTTAATGATTTAATTAAAGACTGGATAAGCTAACTAGACTTTGTTTATTATCGTAACAACAATGGCAATTACAATCAACGCCACACTGTTCTTCTAATGACAATAACTTCTTCTAATTTTCAAAATATTCCTTGTTCTTTATCGATTTTTTAAACATTATAGCGAGAACTGTCACCTCTTTATCTAAATCTTACATAATGCATCTTTAATGAAAGGATTAAAATAGGTTGCCAGGCAACGAAACATACGCCCACACAGCAGCCAAATCGTCCGGGCAGTCAACAAGAGTTGTTGCATTTTAAGTAATCATCAGAAAATCATAATTCAAACTCACCCATAACTACGGTGTAACTGTGATATAATCAAACGTTTTTTTAAATCAGATAATAATTGTGACCTCCAGAGGGACCACAAGCTAAAAAGGGAGATTTTTCGTACAATCAGGGGCCATAATTCAGGAAGTTACGATCCGATATGGGCAAATATGCAATGGAACCAAGATCATTAGGTTATAAACATGTATTTCAAGTTTCATCAAAATCAGTTCAAAATTTTGACCTCTATAGGGTCCACAACCTTGATATAACATATTTTCACACAATTCGCGTACAGACAGCGGCCATTTTATCCGTCAACTCTGGTCCGATTTTCACGAAATTCAAATTCTCTCTTCATTACCATGAAACCGTGATATAATCAAACGGTTTTTTAAATCGGATAATAATTGTGACCTCCAGAGGGACCACAAGCTAACAAAAGCGATTTTTCGGACAATCAGGGGACATAATTCAGGAAGTTATGATCCGATGGGCGCAAATATCGAAAGGAACCAAGATCTTTGGGTTATAAACATACATGTCAAGTTTCATCAAAATCGGTTCAAAATTGTGACCTCTATAGGGTTCACAACCTTGATATAACATATTTTCACACTATTCGTGTACAAACGGCGGCCATTTTGTCCGTCAATTTTGGTCCAATTTTCACGAAAATCAATTTCTCTCTTCATTACCATGAAACCGTGATATAATCAAACGGTTTTTTAAATCGGATAATAATTTTGACCTCCAGAGGACCACAAGCTAACAAAAGCGATTTTTCGGACAATCAGGGGACATAATTCAGGAAGTTATGATCCGATGGGCGCAAATATCGAAAGGAACCAAGATCTTTAGGTTATAAACATACATGTCAAGTTTCATCAAAATCGGTTCAAAATTGTGACCTCTATAGGGTCCACAACCTTGATATAACATATTTTCACACTATTCGCGTACAAACGGCGGCCATTTTGTCCGTCAATTTTGGTCCGATTTTCACGAAATTCGAACTCAACCTTAATAACCATGGAACGATTATATAATCAATCATTTTTTTAAATCGGATAACAATTTTGACCTCCTGAGGGACCACAAGCTAAAAAGGGCGATTTTTTGGACAATCAGGGGCCATAATTCAGGAAGTTAAGATTCCGATTGGCACAAATATCGAAAGGAACCAAGATCTATGGGTTATAAACATGCATGTCAAGTTTCATCAAAATCGGTTCAAAGTTGTGACCTCTATAAGGTCCACAACCTTGATATAACATATTTTCACACTATTCGCGTACAAACGGCGGCCATTTTGTCAGTCAATTTTTGGTCCGATTTTCACGAAATTCGAACTCAACCTTCATAACCATGGAACGGTGATAAAATCAAACGTTTTTTTAAATCGGATAACAATTTTGACCTCCAGAGGGACCACAAGCTAAAAAGGGTGATTTTTCGGACAATCAGGGGCCATAATTCAGGAAGTTACGATCCGATTGGCGCAAATATCGAAAGGAACCAAGATCTATGGGTTATAAACATGCATGTCAAGTTTCATCAAAATCGGTTCAAAGTTGTGACCTCTATAAGGTCCACAACCTTGATATAACATATTTTCACACTATTCGCGTACAAACGGCAGCCATTTTGTCAGTCAATTTTTGGTCCGATTTTCACGAAATTCGAACTCAACCTTCATAACCATGGAACGGTGATAAAATCAAACGTTTTTTTAAATCGGATAACAATTTTGACCTCCAGAGGGACCACAAGCTAAAAAGGGTGATTTTTCGGACAATCAGGGGCCATAATTCAGGAAGTTACGATCCGATTGGCGCAAATATCGAAAGGAACCAAGATCTATGGGTTATAAACATGCATTTCAAGTTTCATCCAAATCGGTTCAAAATTGTGACCTCTACACTGTTCACAACCTAAAAAACGTACAATCAGGGGCTATAACCCATGAAGTTAAAGTCCGATACATGCCAATATCGAAAGGAACCGAGATCTTAGGGTGATAAACCTATATTTTAAGTTTCATTGAAATCGGATAAGAATTGTGACCTGTAGACTGTTCACAAACAATTGTGGACGGACGGACGGGGGCGACGACAATATATGTCCACATGAAAATGTGGGCGTATAAAAATCATTTTGTCATAAATTATTACAAGAAACATATGATCATGCCATGTAGCATGCCAGATTCTAATCGTATTCTCAAGTCTAAATATATGCAATATTATAATCTATTAATGATGGTAATAAATCAATTTTCTTGTGTGTGTTTACATATGATTTATTTTGTCAATTATTGTCTGTACCTCTTTTCGTGGGCCCATCAGCTGCACCAATTAAACCTTGGAAAATCTGGCACTTAAAAACAAAATATGGCGACCACCCCCCGCACCCCCTTTCCTGTAGTGTCCCAACATTATTTAACAATAAATGGTTAATCCAAGGCTGTTAGCAGAGAGAAAAATAAGATCTTAGTATATTTCAATACTTTATTAAATATAAATATTGAATAACAATAATATAAATTGTGTGCAGTTTTTTTTAAAAATAATTAAACAATTAGACATAAGCATACATACAGTACATTATTCACATCTAATCTAACATCAACATCTAATTTAACACTTTTTCTATTTGTCGCCTTCCAAACCTTGAAAGTTCTGGCAATGTAAAAGTCCATAACTGATATCCATCAACAAGAATCCTCAATCACGTCTCAAAATGTTCTACAAAAGTAATTTTCTTGACCAGTCACTTTATTTATTTACCGATCATATTATTCCAGAGTTTAAAGAATTTAAACTATCACTCAATAGTTTGCCCCAGGAATAACACATTTTTTTGTAACTTTATGTTAATAACATTAATATGCCACAATTTTATTAACTGCTAGGAGGAATAAATTATTAGTTCCATGAGTAACTAAAGCATGTGACTGTGTAATATTTTTAATTCCTAATAAGTTGTCCAGAAGGAGTTAATTTGTTGCTCAGGTTAATGGGCGTCCTCGCTGAAGGAATTCCCACCAGACGCCGCCAGTAATAATGCGCTCCCACATGACCTTGTTGACGGCAAAAGGACCGTGTTTCGACGTATAGGGATTAAATTCCATATTAACGACAAAAAATAACGTTTATCAACACATCAGTTCGTATTGAATGTACAGGAAAACAATGCTGTGCGGTATACAATGAGGTCACGTGGGACCCACTCTTCTATGAAATTATCTCCCTTTATCTCTACCGAGGACACCCATTGTGTATCACATTCTACCAGTAATCTTTACAAGAGAATTCTTTTTTTCAATAACAAATCCAAAGTTTTACTTTTGATATAATAAAAAGCAACTTTGGAATGTCTCGGTTACTACCCCCTTAAACAGGACATTCTGCAGTTATGAAATCATTCAAATCTGAAATTCTACTCTAAAAACACAACAAGCATGCACTAACAGTTTGATATCTCATCCAGACTGCAAATATCGACAAAAACAGAGCTCTTACATTGCACGGCAGATTCTTTATATTATTAATCTGATTAAAATACAGATCATATTTTATTTCGTGTTTTATAGTTCCAAATTCTGTTTCATTTGTCTGTACTACACTAGGATCTGGAAGAGTTTTATTATAACCTGCATTCTGGATGATATGAGGGATTAGCCAATGCATGAATGCACAGGATTGTAGGTAAAACACTAGAAATGTCAACGTTGATTTATTAATCAATGTCTGATGTCATAGGTTCTAAAGCTGCTCGCACAACCCCTGAAGTGACCATCCAATACAACTGGTCAGATCTTCATGTAGTGTAGGCCATTGAAAGTATAAAAAACAAAACGAAATATAGACCTGTATTTTAATCAGTTTGTTATATTTTGTTGAGAAGCTTGTATTGAAATAGTTCCTACCATGCACAAACCCAAGTATAAATACATGTAGTCTCATCCTTATTTAACAGATATCAAGACGGTAACTGTCATCCACTGTAAATGAACAAAACTCTGCATGTGATATATTAGGCCTTGAGTCGATATCTAGGATAGAGTAGACACAAATGCAATTGAACCGACATGTATGTTAAGTCGGTGTAGAACTGTAGGATGTTAATTACAATTTCATTCAATTTTCAATGTTTTTAACTAAAGCTACATCTTTAAAGAGGAGTAGCTACGTGCACATGATTATGTTTATAAACAGTGACAGCCAGTTACCCTTTTGAAATTGAGGTCAAACTGATTTGTACTTGGATTTCTGCATTCTGGAAACTATTTAAATACTAGGTAAATAATAGAATATAAAGAGGAACGATTCCTGTAAGTAACAACATAGAGCTGATATATTTAGAGTATTTGACGTCTGGTACTAACCTGTATCAGTTTCAGGTATATCTTGACTTTCACTCGCTGTTCTATCTAAACTACCGTATGATATTCGAGGTGTAGATGGACCTCGTGATGCCTCATCTTCACCACTATCCATAATATTTATATCTTTGTCTTCATCTTCAGAACTACTTACTTCTCCAAAATATGAGGCTGAAAACACAATATGTATCAATAGTGAAAGTTAATGTTTATCAAACCTACATTATGCAAGAGCTAAATCTGCCTATCGCACGTCTTTCTTTAGGCCTGAAATGTTATCTAAATTATAACTTAGACATTAATTAATGTATCTGCGATATTTAGCGGATTGGAATACATTTTGTGAAAAATAATTAAACATGTTTTATCATACTGACTTCAATAATGATGACCAAGACTAGCCTAAAATTCAAAAACTAATATTTCAGAATATTCTATTTACGTTTTCTTTTTTTTTACTATTATAGCCAGAACTTTGAACTCTTTATCTCATCTCCCACAATGCCCCTTCAACTGACGATCAAAATCAAACCTTCAGCAGTGGAAGGAAAACAGGAAACCATGAGAAAACATACAAGCTTAGGCTGGTGACTTTACTCCTTGTCACATACAAGCTCAGAGTCGAAATCAAGCCATTAGACCATTCAATGACAGACCTTTCATTCTAAAGCACATGTTAGGCTACTTGTTCACTCACCTTTTCTCCCTGCAACCAAATTATCACAAACAGCATCCTATTTTTATCTTGTTCAATGGATAATAATATCCATAAAAAAATATATATTGTAAAGCAACTAACCAACATCCATGGACGTTTCCTGTTCATTTTGTAATAAACCGGGTGGTATTTTTCTAGAAGATGTACTTCCTTCCATTATTTGACCCGATGTACTGGCTTCAGCTTCATCTCGAATTATTTCCCATTTAACATCAATAGCTTCAGCATCATACCGAAATAATCTCTTTACTTCTTTTTCTATTTCGGGTTGATCCATAAACTAAAAGTAATAAATTCATTTGTGAAGCAGAAATGAAATGAAAATGAAATGGGGTACAACATGCTACTGTTCTGTTCCAACTATGCCATACAGCGTGCTATAAGAGAAGTTTGGCTCAGATAACGACACTATGACCTACTCTTATATCTAATTCCAACTGCCAGGGGATCTAATACGTGCACGCTAATGTGTACACAAGACCTCTGTTTATCGTCCCATCAAAACAATTAGACAGTTGTCCTTGTCAGCCCTCCATCCTGCCGCACTGAGAAGGGGAAACCACGTCGGAAAAATCTGATGAACTTTCTTGGCTTATGCAGGGATCGAACACCCGACCTCCAGCTAAGGAAGCTAGCGTCTTACCCACTTAGCCACCGTGAACCCCCCCAGTTGTGAAGCAAGATCAAAATGATGGAACTTCCAGAACTGATTTCTCTCAATGTCTAGAGGATTTGATTGATAAAATGCTCGCCTATGCTAGAAAGCACCCACCCACTGCAGTTGCAAGAAAAAGTTTGATTTTGGGGTGGTACAATTCTCTCTCAAAAAGTCTCCCCTTTTACTGAACAGGTTGAGAGAGAGAGAAATGTGTTTTAACATCCACTCGTCACAAACTAAGTCTTTGGGATTATTTCAATAATTTGCTTGCATATAGGGAATTTTAGTAATGGGAAGAAACTGGAAGACTTGGGGAAAATTCACAATGTTGGACAGATGACCCTACTCCTTGATAGTTTGAAACACCTGGGCAATATCATATTGAATACACATACCCAGTTAATGGCCAAAGGTAGTGAGACATACTAATGTATAGGTATGGAAGACACTTAGCCCACATTATTTAAACTTATCAACATTTTAAAGAGCCATAAGAACTTTCACAAGTACATATATAAACCCTCTCTGAAACATAGACATTTTAATATAGTCATAAAATTTTTTATGTTGTTCTCAAGGAGTTTGAATGCCTGTTAAAATTACATCATTTTTAGTAGGTCAGTGTTTGGATTTTTATTAATAAGGTGGGTCTTCAATTAGTTTTAATATGCTATTCAATATTAATTACATTTATTTTCTTGGTATCGCACATTGTTCATAAGTGCTCACATGTGAAATACACTACACCCTATAATAATGTGTACTACTTGTATAGAATCTTAAATGTTGATACATGTATCTCACTGACAGAATGCCTTTGCATGTAATCTAATTTTCAATTCCCTGATGCAACTGTAATGGTCACATAACATCAAATATGTATTTCATCATGAAGATCTTAAATTTTCTATTGAAATAGGTAAATGCATAACATGTCTAACAATATTATTTTACCTTTTTCTTCAGTGTTTTTCTAAATCGTCTTTTCTTCACATTTTTCAAAGGCGGTGTTACTGTAATGTATTGTTATAAAATAAATTTAAACTTTAGTACCATGCAATCACATTCTACATATTCATAATAATAATAATAATATCAAATTGAACCCTGAATACATAACAGCAAAGAGCTAGCAAAATAAATCTTACTTCCATGATTATAGATGAATTTTTTTTGTTCTTTATCTTTTTTCTTTGGAGAATCACTTTCTTCTTGACTTAAATCATCTTCTGTGGTACAAATCAGCATCTGAAAGAAAAACATAAAACAAATAATAAAGTTGATTTTTGTGAAGCAACAAGGATATTCTCCTGGATATAAATCATTGATTAAGTAAAAATATGTTTATATAAATATGTTCCTAGGCTATAATGGATGTCGCCATCAGAATCTTTAAGTAAATAACAAAGGAGAGAGAAAAATAGGGTTTAACGTCAACCCAACACAAACTAGGTCATTTCGAGACTAACACATGGTTCAATTTTATTTCAACAATTCACTTGCGCGTAGTGGAGAAAACCAACAATGTTGAACAGACAAATCTACTCCTTGTGAAGTACAACCGGGGAATCGACTAAATGACAGGCTTTATGATAAAGAACGCTCATGCTAACCATTCAGTCATCCAATCCCTCCGATTCAGAAACAGATTTTTAATGGAACTGTTTTAGCTTAAAGTTTACCTTGTTTATATCTGCTGTCTTATAAAATGTTTTTTTATCAACCGTTTTCAAGGAATCGATTATGCAAGGTAGGTCAACCAACTGAAACAAAAAGGGGAGATAATTGGTCACATTTTCTCTGTAGTAAACTGTAATACAAGACACATACAATAATCACCACTGATTTTGTTCTCTTAATTCCAGATCCATCCATACATATAAAGCCAATATAAGGATACATTCATGTAACCAATGTTGTGTTCGCTGTCAGCACAATAAGTTTGAATTTGAACTAAATTCAATATCTGTCGAAATAAAACTTAAATCATCTCAGATACATCTCAATGCATTTATCCATGTACCTTATTTTATTTTGAATAAAATCAATGAAAAATCTGAAATCCATATAGTGGCGAGAATCCATTGCTGTAGAATTTCTCTTAGTTGTTTAGTAAATGTGACTACTGTGAACAGAAAGTTGGATTACGATTTAAGGGCGTTGAGTAGTCTAAAATGCAAATTTTAAAGCTAGCACTGTAATTTTTGTTGATAAGATATGACATTTTTTGTTATTTGGGGTGATAAACTACATATTAATCACCAAATAAATACCAATTTTATTTACCAACTATGTTCCAAACTTGGCCCAAAAGCATGATAAAAAGGGGTATTGATGACAACAAAAGTAGAATTTTCTCAGTTATGCCTGCAGATATTTTCATCAAATTTCGCATGAACAATGCTAATAGCAAGTCCCAAAAATACACTGGTCAATTTTTGGCTATAGGTTGTGGTTTGTCTTGTATCCATGGAAACGCAAAAAAACGATGCGTTTTCTTGGAAATTCTATTAGTACAAGCTCAAAAGATTTATTGATAATCCCACCAGTAGATCGAAAGTGGAGGTTATAAGCTACATTTCGACACCAAAAACGTTAAAAAATACCAACTCAAAGTATTTCAAAATTGTTGTTCATTATTTACCTTCAAACGAGATTTTGCGATTTTGGGTTAATTCTTTGAATACGTCGACAACAAGTATTAAAATACAACAATTCGGATGTAAAAGTAAATAATTACTTCACTGCACCACTCCACCGCACTCTAAATCATGTTATGCATTCAAAAAATAGTAATCTTTGACCATAAAAAAAAAATCCGTCATGTTCCTTTCGTGATAGATAAATAGACCTGGATAATCGCGTCATACAGGGAATTCCTTCTGGTCACGTGACATCTTCCACTCCCGTTGAAGCCACGTCTGTGTTGATCACGTGACTGGCGTGCACGACGTCATAATTTATTCAACACCTGATCTAGGTCGGGGAATCAGTCTCGTTTGCTATAAATAGTTTTATTCCTCCGCCTCGTATCTCCATTGTTACACATAAAACGACGCGACTTTCGAGAGTTTTCTGAGTTATTTTATAAGTGGAACAAGTTTGCAAAGACTTAATAAGATTGGCGTTGAAAAGTTAGTGCGAATCTTAGACTGCTCAACGCCCTTAATGTTTTAAAAATACTTATTTGCATAGTCCCTTAAAACTCTCAATCATTTTGACTATGTCATAAACAAACATATACTGGAATTATTCAGTTAACCAGGGTAGGTTATTGAGGTGTATGCACCGGAAAATTGGCTCATGATGGGAAACTTTTCAAAATTCCTGATGGTGTGCCAAAGTTTTGAAATTAAAACATGACAAAAACATGCTCCTCTTAGCTAAATTTTAAATTTGCCATATCATCACATTTGATCGTGCAAAAATCTGGCCAGAATTCCAATCCTTGGAAAAGGTTTCCTAGTTGCTCATGATTGGAAATGCAGGTCTGAAAAAAACGGTTTCAGTTTTACCAGGTACTAGTGAACTACAGTAGTCGTAGTACCTGACATTTTTAACTTTGTGCCGGACATTTATGAATAATAGCAATAAAAAAGACAAATCAGTACTGGACAAAGTGACAGGCACTAAAGGTTTTATGTCTGGCATTGCATGAATTTGTTTCTGACACTCTCAGTGACGCTGATGGGTTCCTTATTTACACACCTACAGAAAAGGAGTAGGACCCAATGAGATCTATCACTTCAAAATGTCAACTGAATCAGTCTTAATACCCTTTGTAATATCACCCATCTTCACAGTGAAAACTAATGAACGGTAATCTTTTGAACTTATTAAAGCCACTATATGCTAAGGTGCCCAATCAAAGAGATTTAAATAGCTCTCATGATACATGTAAAGATGATAATTTATTAGGCATGGTTCAAAATGTTTCCCTTCAAATCCATACCTTAATCTACATTATCTGGATTACTAACAGTGACAATGCTTACTTTTGCCGAAAATATTTCTCCACCATATCGAACTCTAGCATGCCTCATATCCGGCTGCATCTCTATACTCAGCTTATCTTTTAATGTTAATGAACCAGTTTGAACATCATGACGTAATGCCATGGCAGGACCCTGTAAACGAATGCAACATTCCAAATCAGATATGACAATATCAAAAGAAATCAAAGTGCATACATGTATCAAATTAAAGATTTTAAAAGCATCACAAAATCAAAGTTTTCAATCAAATATATAACTATTCAATAGGCCTACAGTTCTAGACTGTGAGTTGGGGGGGGGGGGGGGGGGGGGGGGGGGTAAAATGTTGTATTTATTTATGTAGTAGATAGTGCTGGGATATTCTTTGAGTATTGATTCAATACTATGGATCAAGTTCCTATCCTATCGGAAGATCAAGTTCCACTAGGAAGTTCCACTCGGACGATCAACAAGTTCCACTAGGAAATTCCACTACTAGGAAAAGAAGAGTAACAGCAGAGAGATATGATATATCAAAATATAGATGACACAAACCGGTGGTAAACGAAGAATAAGCTGTTGTTCCAAATCATTTACAGCATCCGCAGGGGTTTCTCTTCTCTTAGCTGCATTTTTATTACTCATCTTGCCTTTTAATTAAGAATAAATAGTGATAAGTAACTAATTAATGAAAAAGATGAATATCATATCTTGCAACCGGAAACGTTCTACGTCAATAATATTGGGGGTGCTCGATTCACAGTTCCGGAATTGAATTCCAAAACTGGTGTCAATCGAGTGTAAAGGAGAATTTCGGAGTACAACGCATGTGTCGACTGTAAAATAAAAATCTCAACCAATCATGTCAGCTGAAACATATTTTTTACCTAGGAATACGTCACGATTCTACTCACGCCACCTCAGCTGTCGGGACTGGCAGAACTGTGACAGCCCTGAATGGCAGTGGCTAAATACCACGCTCCAAAATACCACGCTCGTCCCTATTGCTTCTATACAAATGTAACGTGGTACGAGATTTTGATACCACGTTCTTTTTAATTATGGTGATTTTACCCGTTTAAAAGCTAATTTTGGAAATTAAATTAATTATTTAAATAATTTCAATGTTTTATACTATTTATAGATCATGTTTACACTTAATATTTAATATAATACAATTCAATCAGTCGGTTAAAATAATCGCCATTAATATACGGTGTACACGTTATTGTTACCTATTTAAAAAGGCCCTACGTGGTATATTGCACTACTGCGTAGATATAATAAAACGTGGCAGTTAAAAACGTGGTATAATAAAGAATGAGAATAACACGAAAGAACAGTGAGTTGATAAGTAAAAAGAACGTGGTACAATAAGTACCAAGTTCATTTACTGTTCGTATACAAACGAAACGTGGTACGCGACTTTGACTTATTTTACATTATATAATGCTTATTTTTCAAATTATTTTGATTATTTAATCCATTTTGTTGTTTTATAGGCCCTATTTTCACTTTATGTTAAAATAAATTACAATACAGATAGCCGATCGGCCCGTTAATTACCATACCGTTAACAATATTGTGTAAAAAAAACCTCCTTGATATATTAGAATCCGAAGCGGGGATAACCCAATCAACCTCGCATTACTGCTTCTTTACAATTGAAACGTGGTACGCGACTTTGGTACCACGTCCTTTTTAATTATTGGGATTTACATTATTTGAAGCAAATTTTGCAAATTGTACTGATTATATATTCCATACAAACGTGGTATAAAAACGTGGTATAATAGAAACCGAGACTGATATAATCGTACCACGCTCGTCTTACGTGTTCTATGCAAACGGAATATGGTGCGCGACTTCGGTAAATAAAGGAGTGGTATACTAGAATCAGTGACTGGGATAACCGTGGCACAAATGGAACGTGGAGCGCGACTTTGGTACAAAAAAACGTGGTATAATAGATTCAGAGACTGGGATAATCATACCACGCTCGCCTTACTATTTTTTTTTTTAAAAAAAACGGAACACGGTACGCAACTTCGGTTCAAAAACGTGGTATACTAGAATACGAGACTGAGATAACCGTACTGGTTCTATACAAACGGAAAGTGGTGCGCGACATCGGATTCTATTATACCACCTTTTTAAACCTAAGAAGCGTACCAGTATAAGGCCTATAAAACATCAAAATGGAATAAATTATCAACATAATTTTAAAAATAAGCCAAATTGGTATATTAGAATCATAGACTGGGCTAACCGTGGCACGCTCGCCTTATACTGACTCTATACAAACGGAACGTGGTACGCGACTTCGGTACAAAAGAAACTTGGTATAATAGAATCCGAGACTGAGATAATCATACCACGCTCGCCTTACTGGTTCTATACTAACGGAACGTGGTACCGGAGTTACGTATTCTATTATAAAACATTTTTTCTACCGAAGTCGCGTACCACGTCCCGTTTGTATAGAACCAGTAAGGCGAACGTGGTACGATTATCGCAGTCTCAGATTCTAGTTCGGTACCACGTCCTTTTTATTTATAGGGATTTAGCATTATATGTAGTAAATTTTGATTATTTAATCCATTTTGATGTTTTTATAGGCCATATTTACACTTTATGTTCAATCTAATACTAAGTAAAAGTTAATAAACTATTCCCTATTTAAAAAGACTCTACGTGTTATATTGGAAATGAAATGAAATGGGGTTTAGCGTCCTACTGTTATGCTCCGACTGGGCTAATGAAAACAGGCATATCAGTACCACGCTCGACTTTCTCCGTCTACAAAAACGAAACGGGGTACGCGACTTTGGCTTATTTTTCAAATTATGTTGATAATTTAATCCATTTTGATGCTTTTATAGGCCATATACTGTACCCCATATAAAAATAGCCTTGTGGTATGTTGGGTAGATATGAACTAAAACGTGGCGAGTAAACCGGGGTATAATAAAATACGTGGATGATACTAGAGTACCTTGAGTTGATAGTTAAAGGGACAATCCCGATAAGAACAGAGTCTCAAAATTAAAGTCCGAGTATTTATGAAATTTATGGACCAAAATATAGTGGCATGGTGTATTTACCTTGTCTCAAAATTTCAGCTCAAAATATTGAGTCCTTTGGGCGTGAACGTCAACACTGCTTATCCGGACACGTAACCCTTTTAAGATTTCTTGTCAATTGTTTCATTGGGTGACCTGATAATCGATTAATGTTTCTAGAGAGGTCTATACAGTGAATGACCCATGCCCTGTACTTGATAACAAAAGGTAAATTTCACCTACATATTATTTTTATAAAAAAAAGTCTGGTTTTATCCAAATACTGTATAATAAAACGTTCTCCATTTCCAGATGAACACTGTCAGGTTTAAGTTATTTACAACCGTATCATAAATATTGGGTTAGTAGGTGGGCCTTAGATATGGATTTTAAAGGATTTTAACACCAAATGAAGCAGTTTTATTCCCCAAAAAGTTATTGGGATTGGCACTTTAAACAAAGCGTGGTATAATGCAATCCGAGACCGAGATAACCGTACCACGCTCGCCTTACTGGTTCTATACAAACGGACCGTGGTACGCGACTTCGGTCCAAAAAACGTGGTATAATAGAATCCGAAAGTGAGATAATCGTACCACGCTCGCCTTACTGGTTCTATACAAACGGAATATGGTACGCGACTTCGGTTCAAACAGTTGGTATAATAGAATCCGAAACTGAGATAATCATACCACGCTCGCCTTACTGGTTCTATAAAAACGGAACGTGGAACGCGACTTCGGTTCAAAAACGTGGTATAATACAATCCTAAACTGAGATAATCATACCACGCTCGCGTTACTGGTTCTATACAAACGGAACGTGGTATAATAGATTCAGAGACTGAGATAATCATACCACGCTCGCCTTACTGTTTTTTTTTTAAAAAAACGGAACGCGGTACGCAACTTCGGTTCAAAAACGTTGTATAATAGAATACGGGACTGAAATAATCTATACAAACGGAACGTGGTGCGCGACATCGGATTGTATTATACCACGTTTTTAAACCTAAGAAGCGTACCAGTATACGGCTTATAAAACATGAAAATGGATTAAATTATCAACATAATTTCAAAAATAAGCCAAATTGGTATGCTAAAATCAGAGACTGGGCTAACCGTGGCATGCTCGCCTTATACTGACTCTATACCAACGGAACGTGGTACGCGACTTCGGTACAATAGAAACTTGGTATAACAGAATCCGAGACTGAGATAATCATACCACGCTCGCCTTACTGGTTCTATATGAACGGAACGTGGTACCAGAGTCGCGTACCACGTCCCGTTTGCATAGAACTAGTAAGACTTCGGTCCAAAAAAACGTGGTATAATAGAATCCGAAACTGAGATTATCGTACCACGCTCGCCTTACTGGTTCTATACAAACGGAACGTGGCACGCGACTTCGGTTCAAAAACGTGGTATAATAGAATCCGAAACTGAGATAATCATACCACGTTCGCGTTACTGGTTCTATACAAACGGAACGTGGTATAATAGATTCAGAGACTGAGATAATCATACCACGCTCGCCTTACTGTTTTTTTTTTAAAACGGAACGCGGTACGCAACTTCGGTTCAAAAACGTGGTATACTAGAATCAGAGACTGGGCTAACCGTGGCACGCTCGCCTTATACTGACTCTTTACAAACGGAACGCGGTACGCGACTTCGGTACAATAGAAACTTGGTATAATAGAATCCGAGACTGAGATAATCATACCACGCTCGCCTTACTGGTTCTATATGAACGGAACGTGGTACCAGAGTCGCGTACCACGTCAAGTTTGCATAGAACTAGTAAGACTTCGGCCCAAAAAAACGTGGTATAATAGAATCCGAAACTGAGATAATCATACCACGCTCGCCTTACTGGTTCTATACAAACGTAACGTGGTACGCGACTTCGGTTCAAAAACGTGGTATAATACTATCCTAAACTGAGATAATCATACCACGCTCGCGTTACTGGTTCTATACAAACGGAACGTGGTATAATAGATTCAGGGACTGAGATAATCATACCACGCTTGCCTTACTGGTTTTTTTCAAAAAACGGAACGCGGTACGCAACTTCGGTTCAAAAACGTGGTATAATAGAATACGAGACTGAAATAACCGTACAAACGGAACGTGGTGCGCGACATCGGATTCTATTATACCACGTTTTTAAACCTAAGAAGCGTACCAGTATACGGCTTATAAAACATCAAAATGGATTAAATTATCAACATAATTTCAAAAATAAGCCAAATTGGTATACTAGAATCAAAACTATGGAATAAACTTCCTTATTCCATTCGGTCATCTACTTCTCTGTCATCATTTAAGATTTCTCTTAAAACCCACTTGTTTAATAGGGCTTTTAATTAATCATCTCTGTGATAATTATATCTATTATTTTATACATTACTTCTTTATACTCAACTTCTATGTATACTATACACTTTTTTTATGTTTTTCTTTTTTAATCCTATATTTGTTTTGTCAATATTTTTTATATCATATTATGTTTATTGTAAAGCGTCATTGAGCACTTTTGTGGAAATGGCGCTATATAAAAGCTTATAAATAATAATAATAATAATAATAGAATCAGGGACTGGGCTAACCGTGGCACGCTCGCCTTATACTGACTCTATACAAACGGAACGTGGTACGCGACTTCGTTACAATAGAAACTTGGTATAATAGAATCCGAGACTGAGATAATCATACCACGCTCGCCTTACTGGTTCTATATGAACGGAACGTGGTACCAGAGTCGCGTACCACGTCCCGTTTGCATAGAACTAGTAAGACTTCGGTCCAAAAAAACGTGGTATAATAGAATCCGAAACTGAGATAATCGTACCACGCTCGTCGTACTGGTTCTATACAAACGGAACGTGGCACGCGACTTCGGTTCAAAACGTGGTATAATAGAATCCGAAACTGAGATAATCATACCACGCTCGCGTTACTGGTTCTATACAAACGGAACGTGGTATAATAGATTCAGAGAATGGGATAATCATACCACGCTCGCCTTACTGGGTTTTTTTTTAAAAAAAAAAAACGGAACGCGGTACGCAACTTCGGTTCAAAAACGTGGTATACTAGAAAAGTAGAATCAGAGACTGGGATAACCGTGACACGCTCGCCTTATACTGGCTCTATACAACCGGAACGTGGTACGCGACTTCGGTACAATAGAAACTTGGTATAATAGAATCCGAGACTGAGATAATCATACCACGCTCGCCTTACTGGTTCTATACAAACGGAACGTGGTACGCGACTTCGGTTCAAAAACGTGTTATAATAGAATCCGAAACTGAGATAATCATACCACGCTCGCGTTACTGGTTCTATACAAACGGAACGTGGTATAATAGATTCAGAGATTCATACCACGCTCGCCTTACAGGTTTTTTTTAAAAACGGAACGCGGTACGCAACTTCGGTTCAAAAACGTGGTATTCTAGAATCAGAGACTGGGATAACCGTGGCACGCTCGCCTTATACTGGTTCTATACAAACGGAACGTGGTACGCGACTTCAGTACAATAGAAACTTGGTATAATAGAATCCGAGACTGAGATAATCATACCACGCTCGCCTTACTGGTTCTACACAAACGGAACGGGGTACCGGAATCGCGTACCACGTCCCGTTTGCATAGAACTAGTAAGACGTGCATGGCATGATTATCCCAGTCTCGGATTCTATTATACCACCTTTTTGAACCAAAGTCGTGTACCACGTTCCGTTTGTATAGAACCAGTAGTTTGAGCGTGGTACGATTATCACAGTCTCTGCTTCTATTATACATTGTACCACGTTTTTTGTAGAATCCGAGACTGAGATGATCGTACCACGCTCGCCTTACTGGTTCTATACAAACGGAACGTGGTACGATCATCTCAGTCTCGGATTCTATTACACCACGTTTTTGAACCGAAGTCGCGTACCACGTTCCGAGCGTGGTACGATTATCTCAGTCTTGGATTCTATTATAAAACATTTTTTGTACCGAAGTCGCGTACCACATCCCGTTTGTATAGAACCAGTAAGGCGAGTGTGGTACGATTATCGTAGTCTCGGATTCTAGTTTGGTACCACGTCCTTTTTTTTATAGGGATTTAGCATTATATGTAGTATATTTTGTAAATTTTGATTATTTAATCCATTTTGATGTTTTTATGGGCCATATTTACACTTTATGTTTAATCTTATACTGAGTAAAAGTTAATAAACTATTCCCTATTTAAAAAGACTCTACGTGGTATATTGGAAATGAAATGAAATGGGGTTTAGCGTCCTACTGTTGTGCTCCGACTGGGCTAATGAAAACGGGCATATCAGTACCTCACTCGACTTTCTCCGTCTACAAAAACGAAACGTGGTACGCGACTTTGGCTTATTTTTCAAATTATGTTGATAATTTAATCCATTTTTATTATTTTATAGGCCATATACTGTACCCCATATAAAAAAAGCCTTGTGGTATAGTGGGTAGATATGAAATAAAACGTGGCAAGTAAAACGGGGTATAATAAAATACGTGGATGATACGAGAGTACCTTGAGTTGACAGTTAAACAAAACGTGGTATAATGGAATCCCAGGCCGAGATAACCGTACCACGCCCGCCTTACTGGTTCTATACAAACGGAACGTCCCTGATAACATTCATTGACGGGTACCATATGGGTACCATGTGTCATGTGATATGGGGCCATAATGGGGAGCCCATACCGGACCCCGACATTTTTGCACCCAACATCCATATGGGATCCATATGGGCTCAACCATATGGGTACTAAATGGGGTTTGTGTGGGGCCTATATGGATAACTCATTTAAAATAATATGGGTGCTATATGGGACCTGTGTGGGACCTATATGGCCATGTTAAGAAATATAATATGGGTACTATATGGGACTCATATGGAGTACAAATAAATGATATATGGGCATAATATGGGATCCACATGGGTACTAATGGGGTTTGTGTGGGTTCTATATGGGGAAATCATCTAAAATAATGTGTGTGTAATATGGGACCTATATGGTCTTGATAAGACATGTAATATGGGTACTATATGGGACTCATGTGGGAGTACAAATCAATGTAATATGGGCATCATATGGGATCTGTGTGGATATGCCAGGATATTAATTTGGGCACTAAATGGATTTCCTGTGGGATTCTAAGAAATATTGTACTGAGCTTATTTGTGGTGACAACACATATATGGACAGTAAACTATTTATACCAAACATTATAGCCGAACTTAGACTAATTTAATACAAGTATGAAATTATCTTCTAATGTATGATCATTTGATATTACATGCTAAACACTATTTTAATGATAATATCAAGTGTGCTACACAGCTCCGTGTAACTTTGATGAATTCTCTAGTTCTAAGCATGGTAAACAACAAGTACCAAATCAGTCTAATAAAATAACAAAACTGTTTATTTGGTTTCATGTTTTATTATAATGCTTTTTTTGGTAAGACAGTTGAAATTCGTTGGGATCTCCCACCATCCCTGCCCCTTGAATTAGCCAGGAAGCAACTAACAGCTGTTTTGATTTCTTCGTTTGTAGTGTTCACAAACATTGGATTTCTTCTGACCGACTCTGCAATTCAAAAGAAAAGCACATTGATTAGGTCTGTTGATGTGCAGCCTGACAAAGTAAGACAACTCTACCCATATTTTGCGCCGATATTGAATTCAATCAATATCTTTGGGATACAAACACATATTTTAATTTTCATCAAAATCGGATATAAATTCTGACCTGTAGTCTCCACAAACAGTAATTAATACAAACAGAAACTCACCATTGTCTTCTGGTCCGGAACATGTGAAATAGTTGATCAGTGCATATGTTGTCATTTTAATTCTTTAATCTGTTGTTCCAGAGTATTTGAATTACCCTCGTTTCAAACGGATTAAGCTGTAAAAAGACCAGATTTAGCATTCATTATATCTTTTTTTTTAAAGTGCGTTTATTTCATCTTTACCAAATTCAGTTATATATATATGTCATTTGTATTTCGTTGTATAGCTGATAAAACTTTCAAACGTTTAGTCCAGCGAGAGCAAGAAACATATTTTGCCATGAAAATGGAAATAGTCATCTTTCTGGAAATGACAGCTTTCTTGTTTTAGAGTTTACCAATATTCTGTCAAATCAAAATAACTAAGAAAAAAAGAAACATCTATTCAAATCTATTCTTATATTATTACAAAACTTGTGTATAAATACTTTGATGCACTTGTATATTTCCACAGAAAATGATCAACTCATTTGTATCAGTTATTTTCCAAAAGACATTTTTTCGAAATATAGAAACTTTAAAACCTTTCATTTAATTTGTTTTACCCAAAAGCCATTAAGCTTATTATAGTAGGAAAGGATGGGAAAAATTTACCTTTGATTAAGTTTTGTGAACTGATTTCAGAGATGTGTACCACTTTCAGCAGTTTCTTCTTGTTAGTACTAATTATATACATACTTCTACATTGTAGAATCTAAATTTCAGCCAGTGACCAAACAGACTTCAAGAGACTAAATTGGTTGTTAATGATGACTCGCTGACAGGTTTTCATGGGTGGCTTGGTGACCTCCACAGTAAAGTTAGATATTATATAATTTGTGTACAGAATCTGCTATAGTCATTAAAATCGTACTAGCAAGATACTACCAACCATGCTGTATTCATAATAAATTTGAGTAATAACGGGTCCTATTTGGCTTTTTTTTAAAAGAATAAGTATAAGCGACTCTTTTTGCTTTAAAGCTCCACATTTGATTCGAAAGGCGGGGTGGAGTATTTCTTAAAGTGAAAACATGTATCACAATTTCATTCAGAAATAAACTCTATTTTTTTTATTCATGGTAAACATATTATTATAGTCTGTCATTTGGTATACCAGCCAGTTAGGAGAATTTTACTGTAATCTGTATAATCTCTGCAAAGTCCATATCAGTGCATCACTAAATTTTTAGTGTTTCGACTGTTTTTTTATTTAAGATATAAAAGCAATTTCTGTACGACAGTAGACTAAATCGTCTACCTATGGAGTAACTATTTCTATTACACGTAAATCTTCAGGGCAATTCCACATCAAATTATACACTTAGGTGACAAATTTAATTAGTTGAAAAGTTGGTCAATGTTTACATTCTTAATGTCGAATTTGTAAATTTTTTGTATTTTCTTACTTTGTGTTTGTTTGATTATTCTGAATCACAATGAATGATTTGTCATTCATTATCTGACAATGTATATAAACATGATATTTATACATTAAAATATAAAAATAATATAGTTTTGCAAAAGTAACTAACAATGAAAAATATTACTATGAGAACCTGCGCCTGTTACCAAATATTTACATTTTTGCTCTCTCATTCATATGATTTATGTATGGAATTGTTTAAAACTTCATTACCTAAAGCAAGAATAACCCATTCTTATAATACTGTCCATAAAAAGAAAAGATTTGAAAAAATTCTCAATAAACTTTGGTTTTCATAGATGCACGTCCAGTCCATTAATTTTCACAGTATTTCATGTAATCAAATATTTACAGTTTATCTCTCATTCATATTTATTTATGGAACTGTTCAAAAACTCATATTCAAAGCTAACATCACCCATTCTTGATATTATGACTGTAAAAAGAAAACATTTGACAAAATTCTCTGATTCACTTGCGGGATTTCAAGGATAAATATTAGTATGAGAATCTGCGCCTGTTACCAAATATTTACATTTTTTCTCTCTCATTCATATGATCTATGTATGGAATTGTTTAAACCATTCTTATAATAAACCATTCTTATAATACTGTCCATAAAAAGAAAAGATTTGAAAAAATTCTCAGTAAACTTTGGTTTTCATAGATGCACGTCCAGTCCATTAATTTTCACAGTATTTCATGTAAATCAAATATTTACAGTTTATCTCTCATTCATATTTATTTATGGAACTGTTCAAAAACTCATATTCAAAGCTTACATCACCCATTCTTGATATTATGACCGTAAAAAGAAAACATTTGACAAAATTCTCTGATTCACTTGCGGGATTTCAAAGATGTATGTTCGTCAGCTATCAAAATTTTAGGGTCACAGTATTTTATTCAAGGAGTAATGTTTTTTCGAAAGTAACTGCTCCATTAATTCAAATGAGTTAATAATTATTATTATTTATCACTCCGATTATTTGAAAGTTTACATATCTCATGTAATGGGTTTGCAATTTGTACTCGTACATCTGTTACAAGAAAATATGTACGTCCATTACCACAATAATTTCTAATTTACTGGATTACAAGAATCCAAATGTGATCATACAGTAGACATTTAGTATTAGTGTCATTTTTTACAAGGAGAAAAACTTTTCAATTCCACCGGACAATTCAGAGTTTTGCAACTATATGTTCATGCAGGCAAATCATGGTGCTCATTTCTGTACGTCTATTACCTATACTTTGAGGAGCCAATATTTATTTCCGGTGTTCATGAACAAATAAAATCATATAAAATATGATAATAAAAGTAATAAAAATATGACGAGTTCTAAATGTACGTTTGATACGGTGGAATTGCCCTTTAGCAGATTTAACTGTAGAAACTACATCAAAGAGAAATTTGAAAGATATTTAGACAGCCTCTTTCTCATTTGGAAAACTACGTGTAATCTTGGCCATATTACAGATTTGCACAAACGTTTAAATGATATTAGATTCATGTTGAAACAGATACAGGTGTGAGTAACCCAATATGGATACCACATTGGAATTACAATGTAGATATATATTATATGTGGTAAATGCCATATAGATATATTGGCCCCTGATACACGCGTGGGTAATCCCATATGGATACCATGTTGAACCCACATACATAATACACATGAATGTGGTCATATCATATCCATACCACGCAGATTCCAGGTGCACATGTTGGCAATCACATCTGCGCATATCGGTTCAAGGTACATACAACTAAAAGTGTGGGTTCAATAATGAGCTAACATATGCAAATAAGTAATCCCATATGAATACCATGTTGGCCCCAGATATACAAAATTTATCATGTAATCCCATACAGATACCATATTATCCCCAGATACACAAATGGGTAATCCCATACGGACATGTGGGTAATACCATATAAATCCCATATTGGCCCCAGATATGATATGCACACTATA
Source organism: Patella ulyssiponensis (assembly GCA_963678685.1). NCBI lineage: Eukaryota > Metazoa > Mollusca > Gastropoda > Patellidae > Patella > Patella ulyssiponensis. The sequence goes on along the minus strand of OY783225.1, from coordinate 45,873,018 downwards.
AGGTCAGATTATCAATGTAAGAAAGAAGTTCATGTAACCATTATATCATTTGGCATATCTCTGGGATATTATTATATATATATGAAAATAAAGCGTATTTGCCTACATTTGTATGTGCGAAGATAATATGGGTTAAGTATGGGAACCATGTGGTATGATCTGGGCCCACAGCCCATTTTCTTCCCATATGGTTCCCATGTTGCAATGTTTATGGGGCCCATATGGATACCATATTGGACCCAGACCTATATAATTATTTTATATGTGGTAAATAAACCATATATATTATTTTGGACCCAGAAACACATGTAGATAACTCCATATGGATACCATATTAGACTTAGATATATTATATGTGGGGGAAATGCCATATAGATATATTGACCCCAGATACACATGTGGGTATTTCCATATGGATACTATATTGGGCCCATGTACATAATATACAGGAATGTGGTTATATCATATCCATACCACACAGACCCTGGGTGCACATTTTGGTTCAAGGTATAAACAAATAAAAGTATGGGTTCAATAATGAGCTAACATACGCAATCCCATATGGATACCATGTTGGTCCCAGATATACAAAAGTTAATATGTAATCCCATAAAGATACCATATTATCCCAGATACAAACATGGGTAATCCCATGTGGACACCATATTGGCCCCATGTTTACAAAAACAGAGTGGTTAATGTGGGTAATCCCATATACATCCCATATTGGCCCCAGATGCACCAAAGGGGTAATCCTATATGGACACCATATTGGCCCCATGTATACAAAAACAGAGTTGTTAATGCGGGAAATCCCATATAGATCCCATATTGGCCCCAGATACACACACTATAAGCTCAGATTATCATTGTAAGAAAGAAGTAAGCATTGTATCATTTGGCTTGTCTCTGTGATATTAATATATATGAAAATAAAGTGTATTTGCCTACATTTGTACGTGGGAAGATAGTATGGGTCCAGTATGGGAACCTTATGGTATGATCTGGGCCCACAGCCCCTTTTTTCCCCATATGGTCCCCATGTTGCAATGTTTATGGGGGTGGTACGCGACTTCGGTCCAAAAAACGTGGTATAATAGAATCAGAGACTGAGATAATCGTACCACGCTCGCCTTACTGGTTCTATACAATCGATAGTGGTACGCGACTTCGGTTCAAAAAACGTGGTATAATAGAATCAGAGACTGAGATAATTTTACCACGCTCGACTTACAGGTTCTATACAACCGAAACGTGGTACGCGACTTCGGTTCAAAAACATGGCATAATAGAATCAGAGACTGAGATAATCGTGCCAAGCTCGCCTTGCTGATTCTATACAAACAGAACGTGGTACAAGACTTCGGTTCAAAAATACGTGGTATAATAGTATCAGAGATTGAGATAATCGTACCACGCTCGCCTTACTGGTTCTATACAAACGGAACGTGGTACGCGGCTTCGGTTCAAAAAACGTGGTATAATAGAATCCGAGACTGAGATAATCGTACCACGCTGGCCTTACTGGTTCTATACATCCGGAACTTGGTACGCGACTTCGGTTCAAAAAAACGTGGTATAATAGAATCAGAGACTGAGATAATCGTACCACGCTCGCCTTACTTGTTCTATACAACCGTAATATGGTGCGCGACTTCGGTTCAAAAAACGTCGTATAATAGAATCAGAGACTGAGATAATCGTACCACGCTCGCCTTACTGGTTATATACAACCGGAACGTGGTACGTGACTTCGGTTCAAAAAACGTGGTATAATAGAATCAGGGACTGAGATAATCGTACCACGCTCGCCTTACTGGTTCTATACAAACGGGGGGTTGGGATGGCCTAGTGGTCTAGAGTGCCGCGCTTTGAATTCTAGCTGGCCGGTCACCTCTGGCTTGCGGCTGTGGTTTCGAGCCCTGGTGTGAGCGTATGTGGCATGGAGATAAGGGCGCCTTTTCAACCTCGTGGGTTTCCTCCGGACACTCCGGTTTCCTCCCACTGCTAAAGACTCCTACGCGCATGCGAATTATTGAAATAAAATTAAAAACCATATGTTAGTCCCGAAATGACCTAGTTTGTGTTGAGTGGACGTTAAACCCCATTTCTCTCTCTCTCTCCCTGTATACAAACGGAACGTGGTACGAGACTTCGGTTCAAAAAACGTGGTATAATAGAATCAGAGACTGAGATAATCGTACCACGCTCGCCTTATGGTTCTATACAAACGGAACGTGGTACGCAACTTCTGTTCAAAAAACGTGGTATAATAGAATCAGAGACTGAGATAATCGTACCACGCTCGCCTTACTGGTTCTATACATCCGGAACGTGGTACGCGACTTCGGTACAAAAAACGTGGTATAATAGAATAAGAGACTGAGATAATCGTACCACGCTCGCCTTACTGCTTCTATACAACCGTAATATGGTGCGCGACTTCGGTTCAAACAACGTGGTATAATAGAATCAGAGACTGAGATAATCGTACCACGCTCGCCTTACTGGTTCTATACAATCGAAACATGGTACGCGACTTCGGTTCAAAAAACGTGGTATAATAGAATCAGAGACTGAGATAATTTTACCACGCTCGACTTACAGGTTCTATAAACCGAAAGGTGGTACGCGACTTCGGTTCAAAAACGTGGTATAATAGAATCAGAGACTGAGATAATCGTACCAAGCTCGCCTTACTAGTTCTATACAAACGGAACGTGGTAGGAGACTTCGGTTCAAAAAACGTGGTATGATAGTATCAGAGACTGAGATAATCGTACCACGCTCGCCTTGCTGGTCCTATACAAACGGAACGTGGTACGCGACTTCGGTTCAAAAAACGTGGTATAATAGAATCAGAGACTGAGATAATCGTACCACGCTGGCCTTACTGGTTCTATACATCCGGAACGTGGTTCGCGACTTCGGTTAAAAAAACCCGTGGTATAATAGAATCAGAGACTGAGATAATCGTACCACGCTCGCCTTACTCGTTCTATACAACCGTAATATGGTGCGCGACTTCGGTTCAAAAACGTGGTATAATAGAATCAGAGACTGAGATAATCGTACCACGCTCGCCTTACTGGTTATATACAACCGGAACGTGGTACGTGACTTCGGTTCAAAAAACGTGGTATAATAGAATCAGAGACTGAGATAATCGTACCACGCTCGCCTTACTCGTTCTATACAACCGTAATATGGTGCGCAACTTCGGTTTAAAAAACGTGGTATAATAGAATCAGAGACTGAGGTAATCGTACCACGCTCGCCTTACTGGTTCTATACATCCGGAACGTGGTACGCGACTTCGGTTAAAAAAACCGTTGTATAATAGAATATGAGACGCTCGCCTTACTGGTTCTATAAAACCGTAATATGGTGCGCGACTTCGGTTCAAAAAACGTGGTATAATAGAATCAGAGACTGAGATAATTGTACCACGCTCGACTTACAGGTTCTATACAACCGACTGAGATAATCGTACCACGCTCGCCTTAGTGGTTCTATACAAAAGAACGTGGTACGCGACTTCGGTTCAAAAAACGTGGTATAATAGAATCCGAGACTGAAATAATTGTACCACGCTCGCCTTATTGGTTCTATACAAACGGAACGTGGTACGCAACTTCGGTTCAAAAAACGTGGTATAATAGAATCCGAGACTGAGATAATCGTACTGGTTCTATACAAACGGAACATGGTGCGCTATTTCTGTTCAAAAAACGTGGCATAATAGAATCCGAGACTGAGATAATCGTACCACGCCTGCCTTACTGGTTCTATACAAACGGAACGTGGTAAGCGACTTCGGTTTTATAATAGAATCAGAGACTGAGATAATCGTACCACGCTCGCCTTACTGGTTCTATACAAACGGAACGTGGTACGTGACTTCGATTCAAAAAACGTGGTATAATAGAATCAGAGACTGAGATAATCGTGGTATAATAAAGGTGGTATAATCGGATAATCGTACTGGTTCTATGCAACTGGAACGTGGTACGCGACTTCGGTTAAAAAAGTGGTATAATAGAATCCGAGACTGGGATAATAGTACCATGCTCGTCTAACTGGTTATGTAAAAACGAAACGTGGTACGCGATTTCGGTTCAAAAACCTGGTATAATAGATTGAGATTACCGTACAAGGCTTATCCTACTGGTTCTATACAAACGGAATGTGGTACGCGACTTCGGTACAAAAAACGTGGTATAATGGATTCCTTAACTGAGATAATCGTACCACGCTGGCTATATACTTTTATACAAACGGAACGTGGTACGCGAATTTGTCGTATTTCTCAAATTATGTTGATTATTTAATCCAGTGGTATAATAGAACCAGAGACAAGGATAACCGTGCCACGCTCGCCCTATACTGGTTCTATACAAATGGAACAAATCCCTATAATTAAAGGGGCTCGATCGCTAATATCTGGGACCTCGACATTAACACAAATGGGTCGCAACGCATATCTTAATGTAATATGAATGAAAAAAAATTGATTTACTTTCAATCGTTTCTGTTTTTACAGTAATTTCTAATCAGTTAGGTTCGGCGTCTGGTTATATCAGTCTACGTCGATTACGTTTATTGCACATGCCCTCCAGATAAGAATATGCGGTCACCGTTTAACATGACTTGTGGAATAAGTCTAGCCTTGTTCTTCGAGTCCCTTGTTACAATGGCGCTGAAACGCATTATGTTACACGATAATTTATTTAATCATAAAGTGTAAATATGGTCTATAGTTAAAACATCAAAATGGATTAAATAATCAAAAAATTTGCAAAATCTGCTTCGAATAATGTAAAATCTCTATAATTAAAAAAAGACGTGGTACCAAAGTCGAGTACCACGTTTCAATTGTATATGAGAAGTAAGGTGAGCATAACACGTTTCAGTTGTACAGAAGTAGTAAGCCGGGCGTGGTACGGTTATCTCAGTATCGGTTTCTAGTTACCGTTATCTTGGTCGCGGGTTCTAGTTTACCACGTTTTTGTACACAAGTCGCGTACCACGTTTCCTTTGTATAGAGCCTGTCAGGCAAGCGTGATACGGTTATCTCCGTCTCGGATTCTATTATACCACGATTTTTGTACCGAAGTCGTGTACATCGTTCCGTTTGTATAGAATCGGTAAGACGAGCGTGGTACTGTTACGATTGTCTCAGTACATTTATTAGTATCCCTGTGGTAATAAAGTGTAAATATGGTCTATAGTATAAAACATGAAAATGGACTATATAATCAACACAATTTGCCAAATCTGCTTTGAATAATGTAAAATCTCTATAATTAAAAAAAAGACGTGGTACCAAAGCCTAGTACCACGTTTCAATTGTATATGAGAAGTAAGGTGAGCATAACACGTTTCAGTTGTATAGAGTAGTAAGCCGGGCGTGGTACGGTTATCTCAGTATCAGCTTCTAGTTACCGTTATCTTGCTCCCGGGTTCTAGTTTACCACGTTTTTATACCGAAGTCGCGTACCACGTTTCGTTTGTATAGAACCTGCCAGGCGAGCGTGGTACAGTCATCTCTGTCTTGGATTCTATTATACCACGTTTTTTTGTACCGAAGTCGCGTACCACGTTCCATTTGTAAATGAAATGAAAATGAAATGAAATGGGGTTTAACGTCCTACTTTGTATAGAACCGGTATACGGCAAGCTTGCTACCGTTATCTCAGTCTCTGATTCTAGTATACCACGTTTGTTGTACCGAAGGGGCCTATAAAACACCAAAATGGATCAAATAATCAACAGAATTTGCAAAATCTGCATCGAAAAATGTAAAATCCCTATTACTAAAAAGGACGTGGTACCAAAGCCGCGTACCACGTTTCAATTGTATAGGAGAAGTAGAGCGAGTTTACCACGTTTCAGTTGTATAAAAGTAGTAAGCCGGGCGTGTTTATCCAAGTCTTTGGTTCTAATTGCGGTTATCTCAGTCTCGGATTCTATTATACCACGTTTTTTGTATCGAAGTCGTCCACCACGTGCCGTTTGTGTACAACCAGTATAAGGCGAGCGTGCCATGGTTATACCAGTCACTGATTCTAGTATACCACCTTTTTTTTTTACCGAAGTCGCGAACAACGTTCCGTTTATGCAGAACCAGTAGGATGAGCCTTGTACGGTTATCTCAGTCTCGGATTCTATTATACCACATTTTTGAACCAAAGTCGCATACAATGTTCCGTTTGTATAGAACCAGTAAGGCGAGCGTGGTACGGTTGTCTCGGTCTTGGATTCTATTTTACCACGATTCTTTTTTACCGAAGTCGGGTACCACGTTTCGGTTGTATAGATCCAGCAAGGCGAGCGTGGTACGGTTATTTCAGCACCGGATTCTATTATACCACTTTTTGTTTAACTATATTCAACTCAAGGTACTCTCGTATATTCCACATATTTTTATTATACCCCGTTTTACTTGCCACGTTTTATTTCATATCTACCCAATATACCACGTAGGGTCTTTTTAAATCGGATACAGTATATGGCCTATAAAAAGATCAAAATGGATTAAATAATCCAATTTGAAAAATAAACCAAAGTCGCGTACCACGCTTCGTTTTTGTAGATGGAGAAAGTCGAACGAGGTACTGATATGCCCGTTTTCATTAGCCCGGTCGGAGCTGAAAAGTAGGACGTTAAACCCCATTTCATTTCATTTCCAATATACCACGATGGGTCTTTTTAAATTTACACAGTATTATTACCGATCGGTTATCTGTATTGTAATTAATTTTAACATAAAGTGTAAATGGCCTATAAAAACATCAAAATGGATTAAATAATCAACATAATTTGAAAACTTTACTACAAATAATGAAAAATCCCTACAAATAAAAAGGACGTGGTACCGAAGTCGCGTACCACGTTCCGTTTGTATAGCACTAGCAAGGCGAACGTGGTACGGTTATCTCGGCCCCGGAATACCACTTTTTTTTACTCTCAACTTATCGCCCTTTCTTATCGCCCCTATACAGGATTATACCACGTTAGTTTTTACCTTCCGGGTTTTGTTTCATATCTATGCATAGTCGCATACATAATATTCCAATATACCACGTAGGGTCTTTTTGAATAGGGTATAATAACGGTTACACCGTATTATAAACCGTATAGTCTAGGTACAGCTCGATGCAATAACCGACCGATCGGCTATCTGTATTGTAATTTATTATAAGATTAAATGTAAATATCACCAATAAAAACTTCAAGATTGATTAAATGATCAACATAATTTGCAAAAAAAGCTTTATATAATGTAAAATCCCTATAATTAAATAGAAAGTGGTACCGAAAAAGCGTACCACGTTTCGTGTGTATAGAAGCAGTAAGGCGAGCGTGGTATTTTGAAGCGTGGTATTTAGCCGCTGCCGGACTGAATTCCGCGTCACTCGATTGTAATTCTGTCGATTCGGGACGTTCTGGACTGTGAATCGAGCATCCCCTTTGTGTAGATCAAGGGAGATAACTGTCGTGAAAAGTGATGATGAATCCAGTGTAAGACCGTAAGAATTTCTGAAGAAGTCAGAGGAGCTGATATATATTATCCGAAATTCATGATGAATATTAATTAGAAATAGCCTTTTACTCATTTATTTTATTAATCTATACACTGAATCAAAATGAAAGTTTATTGTTTTGATAGAGCTCTGCATAACAACTGCAAAGATGGTAAGTTGAAGGGTGACTAAAATAAAGAAATAATTTTATGTGATTCTATTCTGATTCAGTGAATGAAGCAGTGGCGGATCCAGGATTTTTTTTGAGGGGGGTGACAATTCATTGACTTCGAGCGATGATTTTGAGAGTTATAGCGTTTCAAATTGTATGGTTCAGTACTCACGGATGCTATATATATATCCTTTCGGTTGGTGTAGGCTAAGATAACTTTCGTACGGTAAATTTCGTCCAATGTACATATATGAATTTAGTGGATGAAATTAAGAACGAATTCCGAACTACGCGGTTCCGAAACTTTGTGGCGAAATCATTCCGCCCATCATTTTTCAAATCAATTCCGGTCGTAATTTCCTGTAATCGGTCTCAAATTAATTTTTATACAATTATATACGGTAGTTCTAGCTGATAACCATAGCTGTAGGACATTTCGAATTTAATGTGCTAAAACCGTTCAGGATCTATTTCATCCACCGAGATGGTGTAATCTGACTTATTTTTTTGTCTCGTGATTGGTCCGTGCTAAAACCCTAAAACTTAGGTGATCAGCCGCGGTTTGCGGAGCTAATTTCTGCCGCTAGTAACATAGATGCTGATTGTGTGTCTGATAAGATGTGCACCATGTGCTATATAATATATATACGACCATGCGTGTGCATGTCCCGGTGGAAGCTTGTAGTACCCGGGATTCCTATACATCAGTGGGGAGGGGGTGACTAGTAACCCTAGTCCCACCCCCCCTGGATCCGCCCCTGTGAAGTGATTGTCAGATAATCACAGTGACTGATGATACTACTGTCAGTACTGATCTGATTTGACCATCTCTATGACTATGTTTTTATGCAACCTTCTAAAGACTAGACCTACTCTTCTAGCTACTGTATTTGAATATCTGATCTGTCTTAATTAAAAAAGGAACAGACATTGAAAACATGACTTATTAATATTATAAAGTAGTTATTGGTCAATTTAAATCACCATTGATATTATTATCTTACCTTGAAAAGCTAGGCTTCTGATATCCAATATTTAAAACAAAATTAAAATTGAACAAAGCGACTTGATGAATGATGCTAAAAATATCCCATGTATGCAAGCAAATACTGCTTGTGTACACTGGAATAACGGGATGCCAACACTGCCGGGCAATTCCACGCCAAAGTATACAATTAGGTGAAAAATTTAATTAGTTGATAAGTGGACAAAAATAGTGTTTTGTAGTGTCAAATAATCTATATTTTAAACACAAACTTAAATTTGGGTGGAAACTTTTCAGATTTTTTTTTTATTTGGTTTTGTGTCGAGATTAACGTTGTAAATTTCGAATTTATAATTTTAAGGTATTTTCTTACTTTGTTTGATAAATCTGAATCATAATGAATGATTTGGCATTAGTTATCTGACAATGCATATAAACATGATATTTGTATATTACAATATGAAAATAATATATTTTTGTGAAAGTAACCAACATTGAAAAATATCGCTTTGAGAATGTACGGCCGTTTGCAAAAGTCCTTGGAATAACTTGGGTTTTCATAGATGTACTTCCATTACTTTTCACAGTATTTCATGTCACCAAATATTTACATTTTATCTCTCTTATTCATATTTATTTATGGAACTGTTCAAAAACTCATATTTAAATCTAACATCACCCATTCTTATTATTATGACCATAAAAATAGAACATTTGCCCAAATTCTCTGAATCATTTGGTGTTTCATAGATGTATGCACGTCCGTTAACAAAATTTTAGGGTGAAAATATACGTCTGTTACCAAAATTTTTAGGTCACAATATTTTATGTACATGTAAGGAGTAATGTTTTTAGGAAAGTAACTGCTCTGCTCCATTAATTCAAATGAGTTAATAATTATTATTATCTATCAGTCCCATTACTTGAAAGTTTACATATCTCATGTAATGGGTTAGCAATTTGCACTCAAGAATCCATATCTGAGAAGTAATCACACAGTATACATCTAGTATTGGTGCCCTTTCTTACAGGGATAAAAACGTTTGAATTCCACAGGGCAGTTCACAGAGTTTTGCAACTATGCTCATGCAGGTAAATCATGGTGTTCATTTCTGTACGTCTGTTACCTATACTTTGAGGAGCCGATATTTATTTCAGATGTTCATGAACAAATAAAATCATATGTCAAATAATACTTAAAACATATGTCTTTAATACTATATAAAACCGAAACGGTTAATTATTCATGGTGAGATAAACAAAATAAAACTGTACCATGTTAGTCTAAAATAACCTAGTTTATGTACCAATTTTAAAATTGTCATTTTGTCTTAAATATTGGATATCAGAAGCCCCCTTTTTTAAGGGTAAGATAACAACATCAATGATAAATTGACCAACAAGTCTTGTTTGCAATGTTAAGGACTGCGGATGACTGTGAGTAAAGGGCTCAGATTTTTTACCTTTTGTTGATCAATTTCAAAGGACATAAGATTTGTATGAGATTTTCTAAAACTGATCAGCAGTAAATGGACTTGGCCTGGATATCACTGATAGGGATGACATCGATCAGGACCAGTTGATTAATCCTTGATATTACTTTTTTTCCTATTCCAATTAAATTCTAAAGCATTGTTTTTGAATATATTGAGACAAGAAGTGCATAAAAAAATGTCATATTTGTTTTTAATTTTGACCAAGACTATGAATTTTTTTTTATTTACATGTAGGCATACAGTATAAATTGTTTATGATAATATTTAGTTTGTCTCATACATTTCACCATATGTTTGGCATAATATTGATATAACCTGTTTGATGCTGACGTGCCATTAAACATCATTTGATTTCATTTGTTATTTTTATTTTCTAAGTTGGTACTTCCGTCTACAGCACTCAATAAATTGTGCTTCTTTTGTCTTTGAAAGCTTTAAGTGTCTTCAAGGGATTGTCAGTAAAATTTTAATGCGTATGTCTATTATATATTTATTATTCCCAACCTCACTGAATATCTCTTGATTCATTCATTCTTACATTTTATAGATTCTTTCAAGCGTATCTCTCGTGTCTCATGTCTCAAGTAATCTATAGAAAAATTACCACATCAATTCTCTTGTTGGACATAGCAAAAGGGGTTGTTATTGGCAACACTAAACAAACCATATTGAAGGCTGTTGATTATATATACATGTATTGATAGTACTCGCAATTATTATTTGTTGTGAAATCTGATGAGATATTTACATGTATATAATAATAAATATATATATATATATTGTAAGTAAATTTGACCACCAGTATTATCAGTATTAAGATGTTCTGAAGGTTTTGTCTCCTGAGAATCAGATGTTTAATGCATTTGACGTAAACAAGAACGTAAAAGTTTGAACTGGATTTGATACTGGAATTGTTTCCCACAACAGCAGTTTAAACCTAACAGGTTATATTATCGTACGATTGACAGGTATATCTTAATCAATTACATGTAAGGGTGTAGGTTCCATTATTTTGTCATGTAATTTGAAATATATCCATGTTTACTACTCTGTGTATGATTTAATTTAAAAATCAACTACATAAAAATCCCAATTAAAATATCAATCAGAAATATGATAAATAATTATATTCAAGTGATTTTTACATCGTCAGTAGGCAAATTTCTCAGTACTGACCTAATGACATCCTTGGCAGTGTTTTCTAGTTTCAGCTATTACATTGTACATTGCAAGAGGCATGGACTTTCTTCATCCCTTACTGCATTTTTACATAGTCTGTATATTTTGTGTTAAACAGGAGTAGGCTCGCCTGTCTAACCTTGTGGGTTTTCTCCGGGTCCTCTGGTTTCCGCCCGCTGCTAATTAAAGACCCTTATGCACAAGCTAATTATTGAAATGAAAATTAAACCATTTGTTAGTCCTGAAGAGTGGACATTTCACCGTTGTCAGTGCACATGGGGTCTCTATATATTTTTACGCGTAGCGAAGAGTTCGGTATTCGTCTGTTTCCCACATGCAGAGTTCTGTTACATGCAAATCAGGCCCAACTCTTGAAGGGAACAAGTGGTCTGATCGAACCCCTAACTTACAACTCACTGTAGGGATTTTGCTAATGTGTTTGCTGCCTGATACCATATTACGTATGCCAGAGTATTCTCTCTTTTACATCTGCATGTTACAAATACCAAAAATTAAATGATGGAATTGCAATTTTTGAATGGTTTTTGTATCAAGCGTGAATTGCCATTTAACCTCTTTATCACATAGTACACAAAGTAGCAAATTTTGTGAGAATTATTAAATCTTTTCCAAATGTTACCACAATGTTTTTGTATAATTAATAATTTAGTTGTTTTTCAGTTGTCGAATATGAATGCAAATAAAAACTAAACCACTGCTTTTTATTTCAAATATGTCTGTAGGTAAAAACTTTCAACTATAACTGTGGTCCATATTGACCCCTTGATACCAGCTATGTGATTCTCACAGCTGCACCCACAAGGGTTAAGCCATCTCTTTCTCTCTCTTTCTCTGTATCTCTCTCTCTCTCTCTCATTAGTCACAGCATTACTATCTGTATTCAGGTTCTCAGTAAATCGTATTCTATATGATTGTTACCTGTGTATAAACTAATACTCATTGTAAAATATAAATGACAATAAAATGCGTGGTCATTTGTAAATGAATATAACTTTATATTAGATCAACATATGTTCAGCCTATATTCAGCTAATTGGATAGTTTGTGTGAGTTATGAGCAGTGACTAATTTATTTCTCAATATATGGAGTTCGTGTGATTGGTGTGTAGTTATTGATAAACAAATAGTGCTATATTATAGTTATTCATGGACAAATACTGCCATATATTTATTCAGTAGATTAACCAATTCAATACAATTTTTGTTTCACGAGTTAGTAGATATATAGTTGTCGTTAGCTTTGTACTCTGATAGACAGAGAACGAGTTGAATTTGAAAATAAGAGCAAGAAAAATTTTGTTTAACATCTACTCGACACAAACTAGATGGTTAAATTTTATTTCATTACTCACTTGAGAGTAGTGGCTTTAGCAGTGGGAGGAAACCGGAGGACCCCGAAAAACCCCAAAAGGTTGGACAGATCGAAAACCATGCCAGTTGACTCAATGACAGACCTTATGATACAACGCACCTGCACTAACCATTCAGCAACCCCTCCCCCTTTCTTTGATAAAAATAACCTTGTTAGTCTCATAAGAATGTAAGTAAAGTGTTGTTGAGATGTTAACACTATTCTTTTATTTTCGTGTTTTAGATTTTTCAAAACAGTTCATATAGATATTTTTGTATTTTCAGAAGCTGTTACATCTGTGTTTGCTTTGCCTTGTTGGACTTACTGTGATTCTGTACATACTATATTTCAAAATGACCAGTCCTTCGTTAAATCACAGTATAGGACTAGTAAATCAACTGGCAACTAATGCAAGTCTTCATTATTCTACAGATCAGGTTGGTTTTATTATTTAGACAGTATGTACCAGTATTGGGGTGGGGATCGGGAGAGACCCTAAACGCACAGTCATTGAGGTCAAATTGCTTTTACTGATTGTGGAGACAGTTCCATTTAGATCAAAAATAGAAGCTTATATTGGAACAAAATTGGCCTGATAGGGACAGTAAGTTGTCTAGTCAGTCGGATGGGACAGAACACATTGGCATACAGGTAAAAACAACCCTTGTATGTTGGAATTTGATATAAGAGTAGCAAAAACTTTTCCTTGTAGTACACAGTACGAACAGCCATCTTAATTAGCCCAGTCAGAGTAGAACAGCAGGACGCCAAACCCCATTTTATTTCATTTCATTTACATATAAAGAAACTTGTGGATTTCCAACGGTTTCCGATCACTCAAAGAGCACAAGTCATCATATGATTACCAAATTTGAGTTATTTCTGATAATTACGTAAACATACATTCATGGAAGAGGTAAATCTGCCTATTGCAGGTCTTTCTAATGTTATATTAACTATTAATTAGGCATTTATTAACATGAAGAGACCATCCTATTTCACAGGATTTGAATCTGATCTCCTATTTAATGTCTGTCAATGATTAAACGCAAAAATGGATATTGAAGACTTTGTTACTTATTGTGATGAAATTTTCAGAATATTCCATTCACTATTATAGTGAGAACTGCCAGCTCTTTATCTAATCTTCCATAATGCATCTTTAATAGGTTGTCACTCTTGATCAATTTATGGTGTCTTGTAAATGCTTTCATTGATTCAAGAAAACGAGTGACAAACCTTATGGATTGCTGTGGTTGTTTTTCATTGTCTGACAACCTATCTTTATTACCAGATGTTGTTTATGTTGTGTCAGCTTTCATTATTGAAGCATATGTTACGTGGTATCAAATTTTATCAGTGTGCATTAAGATATATCTGCAATTGACATGGGTAGGTAAATTTTGATATAGGTGTTTGGTCAGGGTTTCCCCCACCCCAACCCAAATAAATAAGTCATCTTATAAAAACATATGTAGTATGTAAATGACTTTTTAAAGGGGTGGAGCCAAAAGAGTGATGATATGAATAAAAATATGATAATAGAAAAGTACACACACCTCTAGGGTGAGGAAAGAAGATACCTCACCAACCAGACAATCCAGGGTTCAACTCCAATGTTGCAAGAGAAAGTCTTGTTTTATTTCAATTTCACCCAATCCTGAAAAACTAGGCTCTTAGAAAGTGATCAAAATCTAAAATAGAAGACTTCAAAAGCAATTGTTTGTCCATTGTCGTTGATGTTGATAACTATGCTTGTATCATGCAGTATTAAAATATACAAATCATCAATTGCTTTATATCGCAAGCTTAAATATCAGTGTAGCCCTATAGGATGCATTTGCATGCTAATATTAGATTATGACATACATCTACATAAGTTCATAATCTGCGATGACCTGTGACCAATTTATAATGTTCTAAAAATAGAATTGAAACATACACATGTGGCTATTATTGCCATCCTGGTTTTTGATACATGTAGCCTGTGACATATTATATACAAACAATTGACTGGTATCTGACATGGTATACTACTTGTTCTAGTCTATCAGTTTCATATAATGAACTAGGTACTGTACAATAGATATCCAGGAGTATGAGGTATTGTTGTGTTGACATCTGGGATATATATTTATATAATGTGGGGTCCATTTGATACCATACTTGGACTATTTATGCACATTAAATAGGTCAGTTCTCTCTTATATAAACCTTAACTCATGAATATTTCATAAATACACTGGTATTTGGAGTGTCCTAGTGCTAAGATGTTAATCTTGTTACTACAGTCATATCAAATTATTTAGTTATATGAATAAATTATGAATGATTGACGACTGATTTTCAATTCAAGGTTGCTAAAGATAACTTGTTTATTCAGATATTTTTAACACTGTTCGAGTAGTGTAAAAATTGTGAATGAGTATTTTGATAGTATAAAGTAAAGTTGTTTTGGTCTGGTTGATTAAGTTGTTCTACTGCACCAAGAGTAGCTGTATTATGACAGATATGTGTCGGGAAACATGTCAACAGTTTATATGTGCTCTTACTTCTAGAAATGGATTTAATTTATTACAAAATGTCACATTATCTAAACAGGGGATAAAAGTTTAAGTGAAGATGTCTCAGGTATGGTTTTATTGGTATAAGTTTCTTATGTATTATGACTTATTTCAACCGAAGAAGGAAGGATAATGTATGGTCAAGTATATATATGATTGTACCAGTATTTAAATGAAAATGTTAAGAGGGCCGACCAGTTTCAAGAAGGTGATGGTGGATGACTGAATAGTTCTGTCATTTAGTCAACTGACGTGGTTTCCATTCCTGACAAGGAGTAGCGTTATCTGTCTAACCTCGTGGGTTTTCTCCAGGTCTCCGGTTTCCTCCCACTGCTAAAAACCTCTCTGCGCACTGGAATTATTGAAATGACCAAGTTTGTGTCGAGTGGACTCTAAACACCATTCCTCTTCTCTCTCTTTCTCTCTTTTAAGAAGGTGACTTATTGTCAACCCACCCCCTCTTCATGAATATTGCTGAGTAAGTGGTTACAAGCGTTATTTGATTATTGATCATAGTTGCATGTTGTCTTAGATTTATAATTATTAGTTTAATTAAGAATGACATATGCATGGTGAGTTCTTTTAGAAACTTTATGATTTCCTGTATTAATGGTGTTTCGTGATGGTGTAGCATTGATAGATCTATTACCATACGACATGTTTTTATAGGTGGTACATGCAGTAGGTTAATTGGGAGGGTGTGGGGGCTGTGGTATTCATGCGGTTCCTAGTTGCAAATTTTGCCTGCAAAGCCCAAAACATTCAACCCTGCTTAAACTGAAGTGATTCACTCAAGCACAAATTGCAAGAAAACGATTGCATTAACTTTCATCAGTGATTCAAGTTTATTTCTTACTATAATATTTCAGATACACAGATATTTTTTTTGTTCTGGTTTGCAGGGTGGGTTAGTTATTTGGTGTTAAACTCAATTAAAACTGTGACCTTTTTCTGCAACCACATTTACATGTTGTAAAAAGTAAAGTCATACATGTATCACAAAACCATTTTTTATATAACATCTTAACGTTTCACAAGTGTTTAAACTTACTTCCTCGGAGAACACAACTACACAAATGATTTTGTTTTTAACCACTCCTATTACATAATACTGGTGTCAGCATTTCAAGTTTATTATGACTTGGATCCCATCTTAGTTTATGTTATTTAACTGATTTTGGATTCCTCTCTCTTTTTATACGCCCACATAGAAATGTGGACGTATATTGCCGTCGCCCCCGTCCGTCCGTCTGTCGGTCCGTCCGTCCGTCCGTCCGTCCGTCCGTCCGTCCGTCCGTCCGTCCGTCCGTCCGTCCGTCCGTCCATCGTCCACAATTTCTTGTGAACGCACTAGAGGCCAGGGTTAATATCCGATTGACTTTAAATTTATACACAGTGTTTAAGGTCACGAGACGAAGAAGCCTATTGATTTTCAGCAATATCCGATAATTACTGCCAGAGTTATGACCCTTGATCACTTTGAAAAATCTTGTGAACGCTCTAGAGGCTAAAGTTAATATCCGATTGACCTTAAATTTATACACAGTGTTTAAGGTCATGAGACAAAGAAGCCTATTGATTTTCAGCAATATCCGATAATTACTGCCAGAGTTATGACCCTTGATCACTTTGAAAAATCTTGTGAACGCTCTAGAGGCTAAAGTTAATATCCGATTGACCTTAAATTTATACACAGTGTTTAAGGTCATAAGACGAAGAATCCTATTGATTTTCACGGATTTCCGATAATTAGTGCCATTGTTATGGCCCATGATCACTTCAAAAATCTTGTGGATGCTCTAGAGGACAAAGATGATGTCCGATTGACTTCAAATTTATACACAGTGTTTAAGGTCATGAGACGAAGAAGCCTATTGATTTTCAGCGATTTCTGATAATTAGTGCCAGAGTTGTGTCCCTTGATCACTTCAAAAATTCTTGTGGATGCTCTAGAGGCCAAAGTTAATATCTGATTGACTTTAAAATTTATACACAGTGTTTAAGGTCATGAGACGAAGACGCCTATTGATTTTCAGCGATCTCTGATAATTATTGCCAGAGTTATGGCCCTTGATCACATCAAAAAATCCTGTGGACGCTCTAGAGGCCAAAGTTAATATCTGATTGACTTTAAATTTACACACACTGTTTAAGGTCGTGAGACAAAGAAGCCTACTGATTTTCAGCGATTTCAAATAATTACTTCCAGAGTTATCTCCCTTGGTCACTTCAAAAAACCTTGTGACGCTATAGATGCCAAACTTATCATTCGATTGACTTCAGATTGATACACAGAGTTTAGGGTGTTGAAACGAACAAGTATTTTGATTTTCAATGAATTTTGATAACTGAACAGCTAAATCCATGATGTTAAATGTTTCCTATACTAATTGTTAGCGTGGGGCAAAACTTTATAAAAAGCAAACAAATTCTAATGATTTTCAGATAATTACAAAATGAGTTGTTACTCTTAATCAGATTTAGTGTATAACAAATGTTTCATTCCCAAAAAAAGTAAAAATATGCGACAACCCTTGTTGACTGCCCGGACGATTTAGCTGCTGTGGGCGTATGTTTCGTTGCCTGGCAACCTATCTTTTTTCACTTGAGTCACATTTTCATTTGGATGTATATTGTCGTCGGCTCGTCGCACCTGTCGGTCCATTTTGAACACTCTATAAGTCACAACCATTATCTGAGTTTGAAGAAACTTGAAATATAGGTATATCTCCCAAAAATCTTGGTTCAATTTGAAATTGGACATTACTTCAAGGATTTTTAACTTGTGGGCACTCTAGAGGTCACCATTTTCATCCTAATTTGATGAAACTTGAAATGTATAATTAAAATTATAACCGAAAGAACCTTTTGATATTCGTGCTTATAGGATCGTAACTTCTTGGATTATGGCCCCTGAAAGTACCTGATTGTACGAAAATCACTTATTGTTTTTGCTCAGTCTCTGTCCACCTCTTGCGAAATATGGGTGTATCTTGCATGGCAACTGCTTGTCTAGAAGCATATTGGAGCTAAAATATTGACAAAGAAGCAATATCCTATGTTTAGTGTGCCCATGTAATGATTCATGGTAGGTTTGAGTAAGATTATGGTTAACTGACTTCAATTTAAATCTAAAAATTTATATTATTTATATTGTTATTGGTTCTATTGTTATTACCAGATGTAATGTTAGATCAGTTTGTTATAATATATCATAACTATTATCAACTGTTATTGCTACAGGTAATCTTTCATATCATCTGTGATAGATATCTTCATTAACACTCACCTGTTAATTAATTAAAACGATTGACTGTCTTGTTTGATGGATTAGTTAATTGAGATTTGCATCACTGACAACCTCAATGTTTAAAATATGCTGGTATTAGATGTTACGTTATTATATTGAATGACACAGTCGGAAATGTGATGGTTAGTATCCATAGTGATGTGTCTTCATGAACCCAGTATCCATAGTGATGTGTCTTCATGAACCCACTATCCATAGTGATGTGTCTTCATGAACCCAGTATCCATAGTGATGTGTCTTCATGAACCCAGTATCCATAGAGATGTGTTTTCTTGATCCCAATCGGTGCAAAAAAGTAGGACATTAAACCGCATTTCATTTCATGAAACCAGTCCAGTAAACAGGTGATCATAAGGACCAAAAGCAAATTGACATTACGTAGGTCCCAGTCACCAGATCATCATACATTAAATGTCCTATAGGACAAGGCTACCAAGTCCAATTTTATTATCCTCCGGGCACTCCGGTTTCCTCCTACTGCTAAAGACCCCTACGCGTATGCGAATTATTGAAATAAAATTGAAAAAATATGTTAGTCCCAAAATGACCTAGTCTTTCGCTCTCCAATTTTATTACACACATCTATAGAAATAGGCTCAGTAAGCTGGTGACCAGGTAGCAAAAGGGTTAAAGTTGTCTTTAGGAAAGAGTGTTTCTTAGTTGTCAGGGCTTATGTCCAATCTTTTAAATTTTACTATGCACAAATTTTGAAGTGGCCATATATAGTGTAAACTTAAGTTTTGTACAGATTTTTTATTTTCCCAAAGTTTACATGTTGCAGTAAAGATTGGTTGGTGTCTATTTTATCATATTACATGGAAGTATAATAGAACCTTGCCACTATTCATAATCTCTACAGGGTTTGTGAGATTTTGTCATATCTTCTCCTGATTTAAAGTGTTATATATAGTTAGCAGTGATTTAACCTTTTGCCTCTGATTAATATTGATTGTTGATCAGTACCAGCTTGGCAGCGTGAAGTCTAAGACCCTCCAACCAAGGTGTATATTATTTTTGACACTGTCATTTATAAGCCTTTCTTACCAGGACTGCCGGTAATTTTTCACAATTGATTAGCAGCACTGCTAATCAAAACGTCCAATTTTGCCAAAAATTGATTAGCAGTTGATCAGTTTCAACATAAAACATCTAAATAACAAAATATTACTTTAATCCGTAATAAATGATTAGAGATTTTATTCATAGATATATTTTTATAAGTAGACAGGGGTTGGATGGCCGAATGGTTAGCATGTGCACCCTGTATCATAAGGTCTGTCATTAAATCATGGTATGGATTCCCCGGTTGTACGTGACATGGAGTAGGATCGTCTGTCCAACCTCATGGGTTTTCTCCAAGTGAAAGACCTTTGTTTGTAAGCATTCATTTATTGAAAAAAAATTGAACCGTATATTAGTCCCGAAATAACCTAGTTTTTGTCGATTGTGGATGTTTAACCCCATTTCTCTCTCTCACCAACACTTTTGATGATCAGGCATTCTTTATTAAGTATTATCTGCATTCCTTTAATACTCAATAGCTATTTATGTGAAAACCTTTGTAGCATTAATATATTTTACCTTGCATTCAATATTACTTGATGTCATGGGGTACGAAGAATTGTTTACAGATAGCTTCTGCATTGTGGACATAACATTAAATTTTGTGAAAAATATGCAGAAATGACGCAGTCTGATAGAAATAGTTGTCTGCTTATTGTAAACTATGAATCATGTTGTTAATATTGTGTTGACACGATTTTACACTCTGTTACTTCAGTATAACTTAAAGAAAAACTTTTTCAAGAATGTGACATATAAGGGTATTGAATTTGTATGAAAATTTCTAACCAAATATTGAGTTATTCAAAAATGATCACAAAGTTTGCTAAACAGGGTTAAGTAATTACATATTAATGGAATTTTGTTCATTAGTTTGATAATCATGACAAACAATTACTGCTACAACTTCTACATGTAGAAAGAGTTATCCAGACAATGAAATGTGGAGACCTATATATTGCCAACAGCCCAACAGCATCGTTCTGAAAGTTTCATTTTTTAAAACACAGCATTATTTTCTGTCCAGATCAGTTTTAATCAAGATCAATAGTATAAACCTACGTGTAGGTATATAAATCTATTCTCTGTACCGTATCCATATAGATGTATAAATAAATATAACACACTGATGTTACCATGAGGATTATAAACTTAAAGATACATTATGGGAGATAAGATAAAGAGTTGGCAGTTCTCACTATAATAGTTAAAAACTATATAGTGTAAATGTAATTTGCTGAAAATTTCAGTCAAATTGATCCACTATAGGCTTAGACGGAGTGCATGAAATTTCTGAATAGCCTCGGTCGTCATTACTTAAATCATTAATAAAAACAGAGTAGTCTCGATTATCCAATGTTGTGATTTAATTACAATGGCCGTTCAGCGGCATATTTGAATCTAAGCCAGCTTACATCGAAGGCTAGCCTTGACTTCTAGAGTTTATTATGGTCTGGATAAGTTAATTAAAGTCTAATTAATAATTTAGATATCATTTCAGGTCTAAAGAAAGACACGTAATAGGCGGATTTTGCTCTTGCATAATGCAAGTTTAACCCAACTAGTAATATAGTCATATAAACTAAATTTCTAGTTTGAGCAGTTCTTCAAGATATACCTGTGAGTCTTTTAGAAATAGATTATGGAACAATGACTTATACAAACAATTTGCAGTTTAAATGATTTAGCTTTTAATCAGATAATCTTTATATACCTGCTTTGACTTACAAGTTTACTTTAATAAGCTTACAGTGATAAATAATTTAATTATCTTTGATTGATTTATTTGTTTTTCATTACATAATTACCTTTGACATTAATTAATCATTGAGGATTTATTTATAATTTGTAATTCTCTAAGAAAAGCCTTTTCTGGAGTTATGATAGTTATGGTCTTAATACTCTGACATGTTCATTTTGTATGCAGCTAAAATTACCTCCACTTTGAATACATTATAATATTATTCTGGACATAATAAGGTGATTTATTTATGTGATGGCTCACTGTGTAGCAATTCAGTATTCCTTTCATACCAGTTAAAGTATAATTTTCATATGGAAAAGGGGTATGGAAATTATCTTTGAGTAATCTTTGACTCTTACAGAATTCACATTACACTGTTATAATCTTCAGTGAAGTAACATATTTGTTGGTTAATATTGATGTTGATTTCTTTAATTCAGCATCCAAACATACTCCGAGAAGGGAATGATAATATTGTTATCTTTAATCAGGTTAGATTTATAGTCGATGTATTTTTTGAATGTTGGCACTTTTCTTCAGTTCTGTTCATGCAATTTTTCATGAAAGCATGTTATATAATTTATTATTTTATTTATTCACTTGCACACAGTTGATGTTACAATTTTGATTTTGATGTCAGCGTTGAGTGTATAACCTGCTTTGAATTATTTTGTGCTCTTCTTCAAGTTCATATGTCTTATCTTATTTAAACTTTTCATTTGATTGCACTTTATGTGTTAAACCTATCTTTTTAATTGTGTAAGCTTTTAATATATAAAAAGAAAAAGTTATGCTTCTTTTCAGCTTAATTAATTTGAGTACAATTGAAAACAGAAAATGAATAAAGGATTCTTTAAAGTGAAAATCAAATCTTAATAAAGACATTATCTGTTATTTTAAAAAAAATCATGGCTATAAAATGAAACATAGCGTATATTTAAAATTATAATTCCTAATGTGTTTGGCATTCAGGATTTTTATGAATAATAGGGACCTTTCGCATCAGCATCAAAACGAACATATGTTCGTTTATGTTTTCGTATTTGTATCCTCTAACACACGGTTTAGCGATCCGATGTATGATAATATCTAGATGGCGTCAATCAATATTTTGGCGGATATACAACAAGTCAAGCAGAATATTGCATTTGAGCACATTCTACAAACTCTACACAATCAACAATATACACAAGTCCTCGAAAATGGTGAAAAATTGAATATGTATGAGACAAAAAACATTTTCGTTTGCATACCTACGCGAATCGAGCTCCACAAGCGTAAAGTTTTTCACTGGACGAACACTCATTACGGATTGACACCACAAATACACACGAATCGATCATGTGTTCGTTTTCGTACTGATGCGAAAGGTCCCCAACAGTGGCATGCCAACATCTGTAATATAATGGCTATATTTACACTTTTACAATAAACTTTGTCAATCTAATTAAAATACAGGTCTATATTTCATTTTGTTTTTATATACTTGTCTTTACTATATGAAGATCTGACTAGATGTTTTGCGGGTGGTTGCGTCAGGGGTCATACGAACGGTTTTTAACCCTATAACGTCAGAATTTGATTAACCAATTAGCTTTGATGTTTCTAGTAGGGTACCCACAGTTACGTGCATCACAGACCGTTTCATTGGCTAATCCATCACATTTAAAAGAACATGGGTTATATAACAACTCTTCCAGATCCTAGTGTAGTAAAGACAAGTAAAACGAAATTTTGAACTAAAAATGCAGTGAAATATTATCTGTGTTTTAATCAGATTGTAAATTTTGTTATCATTTGAAGTTACTTTTATTTATTTATTTTATTTTTGCAGGGATTAATAAGTGGTAACTGTTCTTCAAACTGTAGTAATCACAGCGCTATCAGTGTCATGACACCAGACGCAGGAAGAAGTCAGAAAGACTTCATTATTGGTCTTATGTTGGCCGTTTCATCTAGTGTTTTTATTGGGTCGAGTTTTATTTTTAAGAAATTAGGATTATTACGATTGGCTAAAAAACAGTCAGCCAGAGCAGGTAAACAGTAGTTTAAAAATAATGTCTTTTGAATCTGAACTGTCTTAATATTTTCCCTAGCCATTTAAATGGTTATCGTGATGTAATAGTCCGAACCTTCAAAGGTTATTGGGGTGATTGGGGGTGGCGGTCTGTAATTGAGTCAAATGGCGTGGTTTCGACTCCTCAATTGTACATTACAAGGAGTCGGGTCCAACCTCGTAGATTTGACTGCTAAAGACCCCTATGTGCAAACAAATAATTGAAATAAAGTTGAACCATGTATTAGTCCCGAAATGACCTAGTTTGTGTTGAGTGGACTTAAACCCCTTTTCTCTTTCTCTCCAATCTGATTGAAATACAGATCTATATTTCATTTCGTTTTTTTATACTATAAAATTGCCTACAAGTTCTAGTGGGAGTTCACGTCGGTTGTAAAATGACTGGCTTTTGACCCCATGATGCCAGACATTGATTAATCAATCAACGTTGATGTTTCTAGTGGTTTACCCACAGTTCCGTGCATCAAAAGGCCAAGAACTTGCCGTAACAGATAGTTTCATCGGCTAATCCTTTACATCATCCAGAACACGTCAATGATAACAACTCCTCTAGATCCTAATGTAGTAAAGATAAGCACAACAATATTTTGAATAATAAAAACGAAAACGAAATAGGATCTGTGTTTTAATCAGATTGCCCTCCCTCTCTCTCATTCAGACTGTTAGTACATGATTTTTCATTGGTTAAAATCATTCTTGCCAAAGATACTTAAAGATGACTATTTATGTTATATTTAAAAATGTTTTTATTTCTATCATTATTACAGGACAAGGTGGATATGGTTATTTAAAAGAATGGTTATGGTGGGCAGGAATGATATTGAGTAAGTTCTGCTATAACGTAGTTGTGAACTTTATTTTATGTAAATTTGGAAATCTTATAAGCCTCCGTAGACTCCATATACCCACATCTTTTTGGAAGAGTGGCTGGACAAACTTTTTTTTCTATTATCACTGATATATAAATGTATTTAGTGCAATGTGTAGAAATTAATCCACCATCTTGATTCCTGAGATAAGTGTACCCTTTGTCTATTTCTGGTAAAACTCATTGGCCATTTTGAATGTCACAAGATGTATCCTTCCGTCAGTCGCATCACAGAGATCCAAGATGGTGGCTCAAACTCACATTTCTTCCGAAATTTCACATATTTAGCCCAATCTGTCATATTGTACGCTAAAAATAGTTCTCGGTGAATCAGCAAAGTGGCTATTTTCGAATGACCGTTTGATGTCAAGATGTGAACCAATTTCTCGCTGATATAATTAATCATTAATCGGCGTGAAAATGACCGTTATGTTTTACCAGAGATAAACGAATTGTAAAGTTATCTCTTGGATCCAGATTGATTAATCCACTAGTTTTATTCGATTTGATTTTTAAACATGAACTGTTTTCTCATTACAGTGACATCAGGCGAATTTATGAATTTTGCAGCCTATGCATTTGCACCAGCAACACTGGTAACACCTCTAGGTGCTTTAAGTGTTATTATAAGGTTAGTATGTATATATCTCTCAAAGAAAACATGACTCTTTGTTTTTGTCATATTTTTCAAGAGAGAGATGGGGTAACATTTCCACTCAATACAAACTGGGTCATTTTGAGACAAAATATAGTACAGTTTTAACACTTCACTTGCAAGAGGGGGTCTTTTGGTGTGTAAAGAAACCAGAGGTCCAGAAGAAAACCCAGGTGGTTGGACAGACGACCCTACTCCTTGTCAGGTACAAGTGTGGGATTGAAATTATGCCACTTGACTCATGATCTAAAATGCACACATTAGATCAATCAGTCACCCAACCTCCCATATTTTTCAAATTTACTATTCTGTAATTTACAATAGCTTACACAAACTAGAGATTCGATGTAAATTTTGGTCATATTGGATATTTGTTTAAATATTGTGATTTAGATTTTTTAATAACTTCTGTTTGTAAGATATAAATAGATATATCTTGTTGTCACAGCTGTTTATACTTATAAAAATGTTCAACAAGAATATGTTATTATTCTCACAACACCAGGTCAATTCAATACTTCTAGTCCAGGTATAATTTATGTATTATCAGTTCAATGGCTGGATGTATTAGTATATGGGTCTCATTACCCAGTCTCAATCACAGATTTTGATTACTTATAAACAATAAGGGTGGCCTCCATAAATCATTGGTACATTCTGCCATATTGTGGAACATCAACCCTACTGATACCATATGAATTGTATATACCGTGGCTACAGTATTACACAGCCTTTATTTTGCAAACATTTTGTTCAATATACACTAACAACATTAATAAATATCCAATATACAATTACACTAAGTATAAGAAAACTGCCATATATTCTCAGGCCATATTTGAAATTGAAAATAGGAGGTTTCATCAATGCTTTCAAAGTGTGTAACATAATTGTGGAGTACCTTTTTGTATATATATAAAAAAAACATTTTTCTTAACAACATTTGAACCATTAAGTTGAATTTAAATTCATTTGAACTTTAGAATAATGTAAAATTGAACTAAGAGAATAATTTGAATATACAGAAAATCAATCTAATGTTCCTTTAATTCATGGCTATTATTATAATATCTGGTTTTAAGATACAGATGTGACGTCATCCTTTGATGTTGGTGTACCATTATTTCCAATAATGTACAGGCAACTTGGCAATCGTACATTATCTGTACTAGATGAAATATTGGGCTCGCGTTATGTATTTCACTGAAAAGCATGTCCGGTATAGTGTCTGTATTTTAAGTTGTTTAATGGTCTTGAGCTAAAGACAGTGGGTAATATATTGAAACAACACTCGGTAAACGTCTCGTGCAGTATCATTATATTACTTAATGTCTCGCTTTCGACCATTAAACCATACATAATAGACTGTGTTAACATCTATATATACCGTACATTCAGGTTACTAACTTTAATAATACAACATGCAAAATATTATTTCACTTTTACATTGATTTACATGTTTTCAACCACTTTTAGCAGTAATACATAAAGACCAGTTCAATGCATATGAGATAAAACCTGATATGTTAACTTTACTGCTATAAATTGAAGTCTGTGTTGACTGTAATAAAATGGTTTATAACCCTATGAAGATTTACAATCTACAGGGCGATTCAAATTATGATCAGTAAAGATATGGAAATAAATGCTGGGGTCATAATCTAATTATAGACCTACAATATTAACATACTTGATACACAGAGAATGTAAACAAAATGAAAGTAAAATGAGACTATCTATGCCCCAAATTTTGTATTGGAGTGTGTATTGTGTTTATCATATGTTATATTTTAGTGCTGTGTAGCATCATGGAAGTTAAAATGAAAGTAAAATGAAAATATCTGCACCCCAAATTTTGTATTGCAGTGAGTATTACTAGCAATTTCCTGTATTGCAATATATCATTCATTGTATGTATTATATTTCAGTGCTGTATTAGCATCATGGAAGTTAAAAGAAAGATTAAATCTCTGTGGTAAAGTGGGATGTTTATTATGTATATTAGGATCCACCGTTATGGTTATACATTCTCCCAAAGAACAGGAAGTAAAAGACATGGAACATTTGCAGGATAAATTAAAAGATCCTGGTAATTCTCTTATTTTTTTTTCTCTTACAAGTGCAATTCACAAGTAAAACACAAAAATTGATATGGAAAACAATCACTGGTTTATAAACATATCGCGCAACATTTCGAATAGTATTCCCTTATCGTTATTAAGCACTATTTTGACGAAACTTTGTGCTATATACATGTATGAACAAAACAGTGATTGTTTTCTATATAAATTGTGTTTTATTATGCTCAGTCTATAAATGTCACTCAAGCATTACAATTCACAAGTGTTTAAAGATACATTAGTTAAAATTTTAACAAAGAGTTGGCCATCTTAATATAACAGTTCAAAAATAGATGATGCTAATTTACTGCTAAATTGTTGCTAAATTACTTAATACTGTTGGAAGTTTGGACTAGAAATGGGCATCAACTGTCTCCGCACTATCTCTAAGAATTGCCGATCGTTTGATTGACATATCCTCTATTATCAAGTAACGTTCTCAATGCCTACAGTACCCACGATTATCAGTCCGTTCATAGACAGTCTCCAGGATGATGTTGGTGATTAATGGTAAATGTTAGCTTGGTCATGCATTTAATGATTCAATTATTACATGCTCGTCTGTTTAAATCCAAGCTGCATCCAAGCCATGCAAGGGTCTACAGTTGATTTTGGGCTTGTTATAGGCAAGGAGTAGAGTCGCCTGACCAACCTTGTGAGTTTCTCCAGGTCTTCCTTTTTTGCTCCAACAGTTAAAGACCCCTACACGTAAACAAATTGTTGAAATAAAATTGAACCATATCTTATTCCCAAACTGGCCTAATTTGTGTCAAGTGGATGTTAAACTCCATATATCGCTCTCTGTCAAGTTCCCAATATTCATGATGGCATGAATGTGTTATTTGATATCGATGTTTGATCAATGCTTATTTCTGCTTGCACATTATTAGCCTCATTTTCCAGTTAATAAAAAAATGTATGTTTCAATGGAGCAACGTATTTAACCTATCAAGAGTTATCATGTACATGTCATATTATTTTTCTCTTTTCAGTATTTATTGTGTTTGCCATTTTAGTTGTGTTATCAGCTTTTATTCTAATGTGTTACTTCGCGCCCAGATATGGTAGTCAGAATATGTTAATCTACATTAGTATATGTTCCGTCCTTGGATCCTTCACCGTCATGGGTTGTAAAGGGCTTGGTGTAGCCATTAAAGAAACATTCAATGGCAGAAACGAGTTCACGAACCCTTTAACTTATATTTTACTGATAATTGTTGTGACGTGTATTTTAGTTCAGTTAAATTACCTAAATCGTGCGTTAGACACTTTTAACACGGCTATTGTAACACCCATATATTATGTGTTTTTTACTTCCGCGGTAATAGCGGCATCGCTTATTTTGTTCAAAGAATTCTACAATATGCCTGCTATGGATATTGTTGGTGACTTGTGTGGATTTTTCACCATTATTGCAGGAATATTTCTGCTAAACGCTTTCAAAGATATGGATATTTCATTGGCTAATTTACCCAGTCTCCGGAAAGATCAAAATAACTCAAATTCTAATGGTGATATTAGTGCAGCCTTGGATAGAGAACGTTTAATAGAGGAAGATGCCCTCACGCAAGTGACAGAATATAATGACGACAATTTTACAGATGATCATAATCAAAATCATATCATATTTTAAACTGATGATACACTGTGATGTTTAAGGCTTGTCAAGTAATCGATAATGAAGCCAGCTGTGGTGAGGTTCTGGATAACTTATACTACATGTATATTTTGACCAAAGATACATACTGATTATAAAACGTGTTCAGTGACTGGATTTGTTACTGTTTTAATAAAGGGAAATAGTGTTTTTAGTTTTATCTGATATTACTGCCGAACTGGTACCTGTTCAGAAGGAATAATATCAATAAAAACACAGAAAAAAGACAAATCAGTGCCATATATAGTGACCGGCACCAAACTATTTGTGTCTGACATTGCCTGAATTTGATCCGGACAATATCTATGACAGGTGCCTTACTAGCTTCCGGGCTTGCAATGTAGAAACTAATTTGGTACTCACGTACAGTACTCACACATTTTGAGCAAATATTGTGATAAATTTAAACATAAAATATTACCTCATTTAGGCGATGAAATTCATTGAATGCATAGGGGATGTTGAACATCCTGAACTGACAGAATTACAATCAAGTGACACCGAATTCAGTCCTGTTTCAGTTCTGTCAGACCCAACAAATATTACATTTCAGCTGTTATGGTTGTTTGAGATATTACCTTATGCAGTTTTGTAGCCCGAAATCCCCCTTTTCAGGCGATTGTCAATATTTTGGGGATTGAAAGAATTCAATTCCGGAACGTTTTAACGAGCATCCCCAATGTTATAGGTGTAGATATTAAGGCCACCTGCAGATTTTGTCAAGGTCATGAGATCTAGATAGGGTTAGGACATGTGATGACTAAATTCTTGTTATGGTTAGCGCTAGCCATGCTACATCTTGTGAACTTTACAAAATCTGTTGGTAGATATAATATTTAGACCTAATGTTGTAAGTATATTCATGGCAGTGTTGGGATTTCAAAATTTTTCTTTTCAGACATTTTTACCGAAAATAAAGTGACATAACTCTTGTCATTATTTAAGAAGGCAGTTTTTAAGACCACACACAAAAATCATGTGTCAACAAAATTTTGAAATTCGTAGATACCCCGGTAATAAAAAAAAAAAATAGATGTACCTCGTTATTTATTTTTCATATTTAATTCCTGTACGGTATTTAAATTTATGTCAGTAATATTCCTAAAAAATTATTTGATGTTGTAATACGATAGAATGAAAGTATGCTGACTACTGCCGATTCATACTGTCTCAAATTCCTCCAAGATTACCATATTTTCCGCGTCATGGCACCGTGTCCCTGATCATTATGTCCTGATATAGCTGACTGGTGGTAAATATTTGCTCTGGTCCTTGCACAATACACTTTTTATCAATTCAAGAGTCCATCATTGTTGCGCTTCCAAAACTTTGTAACTCACTTGTCAAACCAATATTCACTGATCCAATCAATAATGCTTATTTGAAGCATCTTACTATTTCTCAAATTAGTTCCTTATATGTCTCAACATATGTACATATTTCTTATTTGTCACCCCACCTTTTTAAGAAAGTTAACTGTTAACATGAGTTTTGTCTGTCTCGATCTTCCACACTTTTTGAGACACAGTAACTTAGTGTAGATGTTTGCATGTATTAGGTGAATTCCTTGATTGACTTCCATGATAAGCATTTTCAATGTTTAATTGAGCGAGAGTGATGAAACTCGAGGTATTGTTTTAAATTTTGTAGATGTTTGCATGTATTAGGTGAATTCCTTAATTGACTTCCATGATAAGCATTTTCCATAAGAATTTTGGAACTGGTTAACTAACTCAAGTTTAATTGAGCGAGAGTGATGAAACTCAAGGTATTGTTTTAAATTTTGTATATATGTCAGTGTCCTATTACTAGTCAAAATAAGATATCTGATCAGATTTTATTTTTTCCTAAATCAAATTGAAACATTGCTGTGTTTAAATAAAATAATTGTTTAGTAGAATCGGTCTTATTTAAATTAGAAACATTTACTTTTTTCTACTAATTAATGTCATGGATATTTTTTATTTTGGTTCTCAGACACTCCTTAATCACTAAAAAAGGGTAGCATTATTGTTTTTTATTTCAAAAATGAAAACAGTCTCATTAATTGTCAAACGCTCATATTTTCCATGGTTATAAAAAATTCAAATGAAACAGGAAGTGTTTGGTAATCTTGGTTATCAAGTACACAGCCCTGTAAATGTTATTGGCAATCATAGATAATACTGGATAATTATAAATTAATATAAACAACATGATGAGATGGATGTAGAACCCTGAAATGTGATGTTTGTGATAAGTCAATTAGCCACGTGATCCTAAATTGGCTTTCACTCAAAAATAAAAACCTGAATCTCCCATCAGATTTTTATTAAGGATTGTCTGAGAACGAGAATATTCATTTTGTATGGCCTAACATATTTGGTACCAGTAATTAAAGGAACTAACCTGTAACTCCATATTAGTAGACATAATATTTTGAATTAAAATCATGAATTAGAAGAATTCAAGATTCCTCCATTAATTTCAATTTATAATAGAACTGTGCTGTGTTATAATTTGTTCACACACAAATATTAAGATGATATTAATTTTGTTGTCTTGCCATGAAAATATGGGATGCTAATATCCAATATTGAAGTTGTTATCTTGCCGTGAAAATAGGGGATCCTAATATCCATTATTCAAGACACAATGAACATGTTATAATCACTAGATGGGTCGAATACATTCTATGGTTTTAGGCACAATGTGCAAGTAATAAGTAACGACAAAATAATTTTAAAAAACAGTGTAGAATGCACTAAGTAATTGTAAATGATTGTGTTAATAATCACTTTTTATCCATTCAGGGGGATGGATGGCTGAATGGTTAGCATGTGCGTGCTGTATCATAAAGCCTGTCATTGAGTCAACTGGCGTGATTTCCAATCCCAGGTTGTATGTGACAAGGAGTAGGGTAGCTTGTTCAACCTCATGGATTTTCTCCGGGTCCTCCGGTTTCCTCCCACTGCTAAGGAATTATTGGAATGAAATTAAACTATTTGTTAGTCCCGAAATGACCTAGTTTGTGTTGAGTGGAAGTTAAACTCCAATACTCTCCCTCTCTTTTATCCATTCATATTACATTAAAAGAATAAAGCCATACACCCTTTAACTTAATAATACTTGTATACAATCAGGGTTTTTTATCACCTCATCATTAATTTCATATTCAACAGAACGAAATCTGATTAAAATACAGATCTGTTTTGTTTCGGTTTTTTATACTTTTGATGGTCTACATTACAGTGGGAGTTCATGTCAGGGGTCAAACGAGCGGCCCTATGGCATCAGACAATGGTTAATTAATCAGCATTGACGTTTCATGTGGTTTAACCATAGTTACGTGCATCAAAACTCACTGCAACAGACCATTTCATTGGCTAATCCCTCACATCACCCAGAACACGTCAATAATAACAACTCTTCAAGATCCTAATGTAGTAAATACAAGTGAAATGAAATTTTGAACTATAAAAACGAAATGAAATAGAATTTGTGTTAAAATCAGATGGAACACAACACGTACAATGCAATCAATCAATGTCTTCAGTTTGCCAATCTGATGCCATCCACATGTACATTTAATGACATTATACATTACTATCATTGTAATAATGTAAATAAATAATTGTTTTTATTGTAAGTGGTGGTAACTAGAAAGTGATGGTACAGGAGTCTTGATAGCATTTACTATTGCCTTTATTATGGATATTTTAATGATAATGTTACGTGACTATATCACTGTATATATATATATACTACATGTATTTATTATTGAGAATGTTATGTGATTATATTTTTGACATTGTAATGGAATATATATATTATTCGTGAAATATACGGTTGAAACATTTTAATTTTGTTTACTGAATTCAATAGCTGCTGCATATATTATGATGGTTGGATTGCAGTATTACATGTGACCCAGAGTATCACCCTGTAGCCTCGGCCGGGGGCAAAGGTGGCATTGCCCCCTTCCCCTACTCCTACTGTGGCATCTGGCACCCTGTCGCATATTAATATTATTGGTTATGTTTTGACGTTAATTGGCCATATATTTTTTACTGACTTGCCCAATGGCTTACTGACGTGTGAGCCCGTGTTTTGTTATTATATTCAGAGAATGTTTTTTTCTGGACTGGAAAACGCTTTTGCGTTCGGCCAGTTTTCCTGGCGAGGACCAGTGAGGGATTATTGCAAGGGCAACAGAGGCAAATACCATGAGTACCGGATCCCAAAGGGGCCCAGCGATTTGACGACAGAATTTTTTTATATATATATTTTTTAGAAAATAAATAATGAAGACCTATTTCCCAAAAATCGTGAAACATAGTGGCCTTTTTAGGTGAGTTTTCAAATTATTAGGTAGGGGGACCCAAAAGGGGCATAGGTCAGAAAATCAATAATTGATATCAACCATTACACGTTGCGTGGGTTGGCCGCAGGAAGTTGGTGTTAGAAATGTTTCCATAAACCAAAACCCGAAATATTATTTCTTCATACTATTTATACATGATGTCACTTCTATGTGAGAACATGAAGGAAAATATATTTTAACTTCCTACTTTTCTACACCATCCTGGATAATGAAGACAGACATTTTGTTATTCTGTGTTCTATGAGGGAAACCTTGCCCGGACAGCAGTGCTATCACCTACTCTTATGTTTTAGAATTCTTTGCTTTATTTCATGCCAACATGTTCACTGAACATGTATGACTAGTCCACTGTCCTGCATCAATAAAAAGTGGGAACCATGCTGAAGAATCCTGAGAAACTTGATCTCGGCCCACAGCAGGATCATACCCGTGACCTCCTGGTTAGGCAGCCATTGCCTGAGCCACCATTTTGATTTAGTTTATATCGGAGATGGAACGATTTAATCATTATACCACAGGAGGGGACTGGGTGTCCAAATGGTTAGCACATGCGCGCTGTATCATAAGGTCTGTCACTGAGTCAACTTGCGTGGTTTCAATTCCCTGGTTGTATGTTACAATGAGTAATGTCGCCTGTCCAACCTCTCGTGTTTTCTCCACCCCACCCCCCACCCCCTGCTAAATACCCCTAAACGCAAGCGAATTATTGAAATAAAATTGAACAATGTCTTAGTCTCTAAATGACCGCCATACATGGTTATTTGAACGTACCTATTGCCAATGGTTATGGTTAGTAATTTTTAGCCAATTAAAATCGATTGCCATGCCATAACTCTTGTAACATTTTGTAGGTAAGAGAGCTGGCTGAAAAGTTCTAAGACAGTCCAAATAACCCACCTTCCCTGTTTTCTCACTACTATTAATGTTTAGCTTTTCCGAAATTATCGCCCTTATGAGATAAGATAAAGAGCTGATAGTTCACACAATAAAAGTTTATCAACTAGATTCTGTAAAGGGAATTTGCAGAAAATGATCCACCCTGAACCAAGATTTTAGCAATTTAATTTTCGGCCTAGCCTAGATCATCATTACTAAAGTCGGTATGATAAAAACATAGTCTCAATTATCCATTTCATGATTAAATCATGAGTAAAAGTTGAGCAGCACATCGAATCTTAATCCAGTAAATATCGCAGGCTAGTGTTGACACCGAGAGTTGATTATGGTCTGGATAAGTTAATTAATTTGTAATTAATAATTTAAATAATAAGACATGCAATAAGACTGATCTAGCAATATGTAATAAGACTGATCTTACATAATTTATGTTAAATTTTATCAACTGGAGAGAGACAGGGATATTATGGGGTTTAACGTCCACTCGACACAAAGTATGTCATTTTGGGACTAACATATGGTTTTATTTTTGCGCGTTGGGTTCTTTAGCAGTGGGAAGAAACCGGAGGACCAGGAGAAAGCACACGAGGTTGGACGGGCGACCCTAGTCCTTGTCACATACAACCGGGGATTCGAGATTCATCAACTGCTGTCGAGGAACGCCATTCAGCAGTGGACCACCGGCAAGACAGGTCGCATTGATTTTCATTTTGACTAAAGCCCATAACATTAAATGACAGTGATTGTATAGCGCATTTACTGCTTCCTACTGGCCCACCGGATCCATTCACATGATTTAATATTTGTTATTTTTATTGCTAGCAATGTCTGTGTAATTTGTGTCTTGTCCACGGGGTTGTCTTATCTGTTTTGTTTGTGTGTAGTGCGGTCCTCGTCGCACTATTTAAGTAAGTAAACCCTCGTTTCCACAGAAACAAACGTTCCGAAAATCAAAGAATTTTTAGTAATGAAAACACTCGAAATTCAAAAATGACCATTTTTTATTACATTTAATGTAGGGTAACTTAGAAAATTATGACATGATTAGATCAAGTCGACTGTGTTTTAACACTGGTAAGATTTACAGCTACAGGATTGTGGTAAATATAATTCTATTTCTCTGATCTTGTTGTTCTCCGGTAAATTATCGCAATAAGCCCAAATTGATATCCAACTGTAATTCTCTGTACATTTACTTACTCCATTTCCAGAAGCCTTACAGTTCTCACATTCATCATGACTGAAATACATGAATTTATAGGACATTATAAAAACATTATTTCAGGGTTATCTAGATATTTGTCTTGGATTAAAATCAGGAAGCCAATATAACTAAGGCAATAAAATAAAATTCTTCTGAAATCTTTTGAGAAAAATTCGTACGTGAATTTGCTCTAAACCCAGGTATTCTGGAATTTAACTCGCCCTCAATATGATGGGAGATAACTGCAAATGGCACAGGAGAATATTCACTGACTTCCTTTTTTCACGCGATTTATCCTATTCATTCCTGTGTATTTCTAGTTCCTTTCGCCTCATAATCATGCTTATTCACCGAACGTCTTTGATACTAGACCCCAAAAGTGAAAGATATGTTATATGAGATTTGATAAAGAGCTTGTAGTTCTCACTATAATAGTTAAAAACTAGATACTGTAAAGGGTATTTGCTGAAAATTTCAGTCAAATTGATCCACTTCCTCCGAGAATTTAGATGTTGAATTTTCTGCCTAGACCCGATCATCATTACTACAGTCGGTACCTTACAAAACGTAGACTCGATTATCCATTTCATGATTTAATCATGAATAAAAGTTGAGCAACAAATCAGATCCTAATCCAGTAAAAATCGCAGGCTAGCGATGACACCGAGAGTTGATTATGGTCTGGATAAGTTAATGAAAGTCTAATTAATAATTTAGATAACATCTGAGGCTTAAAGACAGACCTGCGATAGGCAGATTTAGCTCTTGCATAATGTATGTTTAATTGACATTAAGACCCACCCGCATGTAGCGTATTTAATCATCTGTTGAGATGGTTCAATAACCCAACAATTCCCACTATAAGCTGAGAATACACGAAGATCGTTCATAGTTGCAGGACACACTTCACCAACAGGTTCCACCATTTTCATCGTCTGTGGTTCTACACGGTACGATCTTTCAAATAAAAAACAATATGAATAAATTTCAAAATATTGGTTCGCTGAAAAACTGTGATAATTTGTGGCCAACTTTTTGGAGATTTTTGAAATGTTTGTCTATGGGTCATCGGTCTAATATTTTCAAGCGGTCATGGTTTCTTTTGATTGTACGCAGCAAGTGGGAAACCATTCCTGGAAATGCCCAAAGTTTCTTGTCGACCCACTCTGCAGGCATTCTAGTTGCTTCTAGTGCCATAGTTATTTTTACGGGGGCGTCCGAACGACTAGGCATTGCCCTTGTCAGCATCCCTGTCCTGCATTACTATTGGGGTGGGGGCACGCAGGAATATCTAGAGGAGCTTTTGCGGCGAACATCGGGACTAGTGAATCAAATATCATTTACCTTTTATGGCGGTAATGAGGAGAACCGTACTGATATCCTTGAGCAGCAAATCTTCCAACTGTTCCCCGGCCTCGGAGATTGGTGAAACTTCTGGCAGTGTAAGGGTTAAAATTATTTGTATACGGATTGTATCCATTATGAACTCCATATCTGTAGGGTGTATATCCACTTTGGCGATGGTAACCAACGGCTCCACGGTAACTAAAAATAATGCATGATTATGTCCAATAGTAACTACAGGAGGACCGCACTACACACACAAAACAAATTCTACAAGATAAACCTGCGGACAAGACAGAAAATAGACATTTCGAAACAAATATCAAATCAAGTGAATGGACCAGGGGGTCAGACGTAAGCGTCCACTGGCTTCACTCAAAAAAAATAATATACAAAAAAAAACAGACATTTGACAATGGTCGTCTCGTTCGATTTTAGTAGTAGCTATAAACTTCGAGGGGGAGATTTAGTCATATCAGAGTTTATAATCGTTGGTGCTCCAGATTTCTCCATGATTACGGGGTCGGGGAGGGCGTGTATTGATTAAATTCGCACATACTGCGCTGCAATAGATATTATGCATTTGGGATGAATTCGGGTTGGGTTTTTTTATTTATAAGCGAAATAACCATACCACTAATTACGTCGGAGGACAAGTCTTTCGGTTGGTTTAAAAAACTGAGATCTAGCGTATACAAATTTTCTTTATAAACCGTATTCACCCGAATTTGTGTTATTTATATATAAAATATTCGACTTTTCGTTTGGAAACTAACGATGCTGTATATGGCCGTACTTACGTAGGATAAGGTCGGTTCCATGGAGTAACAAGGGCTTGAAGTTGAGCATAAGTAAATCTATTTGATCGTTTTCTAATGATATGACGATTACCATACTGGTATCTAGGTGTTCTATTATATGGTCTGTAGCCAGGATATCTAAAATAGTTCAAAACATACTTTATTATCAACCGTCTTTACTAATCGATAGTTTGTCGTCGTCAATATGCTTCTTAATAACGATAGGATATTACACATTATTTTCCATTTAGTGTGGAATCATTATAACTATCTTTAAGGCACAGATCTCATTACCTACTATATCAGATTAAATAATGATTTCGTTTGCTATATCAGATTAATGATTTCGTTTGATTTTTTCTGGTAAACATTACATTGTAATCTTATCTATTTCCTACCAAACCGCATTCGACCACTGACAGGTCGATGTATAATGACCCACCAGTCTTAAAGCACTCTTTAAGTCCATGTGCTCCCGAGTTTTAAAATCTCCATAAAAGGATGCCCTGTTTATCAATGCAGGCAATTTGATTAGTTTATAATATACATGTACTCAATGCTATTAATCTTCTAGGAGGAATTCAGTAACGGATGGAAAACAGTCACAAAGTTAAGTATGTGTTATAGGTTATAACCCCGGAGTCAGCGAACCGTTCATTTTTCGGGCGATGTATTTCCGTTTTAAGGGCACGCACATCAGAGAATGAGACGATATATCATTCTGAAAATTCGGGGGACAAAAAAAGGTGATATCGATCAAAAGCAAGTCTTCACAAGGCAACATGCAAAACAAGCAAGATCAGTTGATCTGGACACCCTTTTCAAAGACAATATCTCATATGTCAATATACATGTATTGTATCTAATTTCATATAGAACGAAACGATATGTACATTCTGTTTTATTTACATTGAATTTTTTATAAATGACTTTATATAATACATACTTTTTATTTACTAAGTTATGTGCCCCCTTTTTGTCACAATGCCATGAGAGTTTTAATTAGACAAAAATACTTACCTTCGAGTTTCTCTGTGGTATGGGGTTGCAAGTTTTCTCAGTTGTTCAAAAGACAATTTACCCGCTCTTTGAACAATGGGTTTCTTTAATCCAGATTTATTTCTAGGCGTCTGCTCGACATTGTATCGGCGGTAAGCTTGGTATCTGTTAGGTCGAAACCGTCTTCTGCTGTTATAAGCAAATCTTCCACCATACCTGAAAAAAATTATATCTAACTATGAATGGACAGTCGATCAAACCTTATTCGAATAAACTGTTCATCATGATCGGTCCCGTGAAATTATGTCCTTACTTATAAACACCGATAATCTTCTATATACGCAAAGTTATCCCAATCACCTTCCATAATTATATTT
Source organism: Patella ulyssiponensis (assembly GCA_963678685.1). NCBI lineage: Eukaryota > Metazoa > Mollusca > Gastropoda > Patellidae > Patella > Patella ulyssiponensis. The sequence goes on along the minus strand of OY783225.1, from coordinate 45,834,247 downwards.
TATTTTGTTAGTCATACTTACGTAGGATAAGGTCTGCTCCATGGAGTAACAAGAGCCCTGAGTTGAGCATAAGTAAATCGATTTGATCTTTTTCTAATGACATGGCCATTACCATACTGGTATCTAGGTGTTCTATTATATGGATTGTATCTGGAGAATCTGCAATCGTCGTAAGAATAAATGTTATATTTTGTTAGGCTCATTTAATTGTATCCAATTAACTACATCTCAATTAACAGAATCATTATACAGTGCTATATATCCTATTTTAATAGCCTAACCACGTGAACTCCTGTGTTTGCAAAAAGTAGGCATACTTCTTATTAATGCTTAAAGTGAAATGACTATTTACAACGATAATTGACTAAGGAGATTACATAACTAAACATATGACTGGGATTTAGCATTGAAACCCAGGATTAGCTGTGTCAACAATGCTATTGAAGATCATAAAATATGTTTAGGAGTGGGTTATATTAACCTGCCTACCTTTGACTAGGGTTTTGGTATGGAACCACCAATTTTCTCAGTTGTTCATACGTTAGTTTTCTTTGTCGTGTATTAGTAGTTGGTGTTTGGGCACCTGTCTGTGGAACAACAGGAGCAACATAATCTCCAGTATTAGCAAATGGTGTTTGGGCACCTTCCTGTGGAACAACAGGAGCAACATAACCTCCAGGTTGTGAAGCTGTATATGGGGCCACCAATTTTCTCAGTTGTTCATACGTTAGTTTACCTGAGGTACGAGCAAATGGTTTTCTGGGTCCAGTATTAGTAGTTGGTGTTTGTGCACCTGCTTGTGGAACAACAGGAGCAACAGAACCTCCAAGTTGTGGAGTGTGGGGATTTTTACGACCCGTGTTTGGGTGCACCATTCCTGGGTAGTAAGCAGGAAGTTGAGATTGAGGATATGACGGGTTCACTGATTTGACTCCAGGATTATTGGGAGGTTTCGGTTGAGATGGATTACCAATAAAAGAACTTGGTATGTTCACATGGTGTTGGAACTGATTTTGTCGGGGTGTCTGGTATGGAGGAATCATTTGTTGATAAGGATTGATTCTACGCTGATAAGGATTTTTTGGTTGATATGCAGCTCCTGCATATGCTGTGGGGATGTATTTTGGATCAAAACTTATTTTAGGACGGGAAGACTGGTTTGGTGGGAGATTTACTCGGTGAGCTGGTATTTGCACCGCCGGAAATGGAACTTTGTTAATAGCCGGAGCATCGCTCTTCTCGACTACCGTTCCCATTATGTTCTGCAGAAACTCTTGTAATTCTGTTCGACGTCCATATTCTTGTGCTATTCCAGCTCTATATAAATAGTAATTCAAATAATTCATAATTCGAGATATGTGTAATATTTGCATACGCTTCTTGTATTTGAAACGTCGTTTTTAAACAATTAAAGAGTGGGTTAAGGGCGAAAAGTGTTCTTTGGATTGTAATTTACCCACAAACTCCCAAAACGTAATAAATGGAGATGGATATATATTACATTTTTTTTAAATCAATAGTGAGTAATGTAAACTTGAGATAGATACAACTTTTAAAATATTTGATCGATTGTAATACAATTTGGACCAAATTTGTTTATTGTGTATGTGTATCCTATAGAGTGTTTTAATATATGTGAATACTTACCGTGGATAATCTTCTCGTGCAGACCCGCGAAGGTTGTAAATTTGAGTCAAATCAAGAAACTGGTAACATTGGTTTGAATTGTCCTGGGAATGATCCTGGACCTGGGCCAAACTATTTACTACCAATAGTATTAGTATAACCTAAAACACATTTAGATAAACGGATCCATACAATATCGGTTACACCTCTACACTTAATTAAACAGATTAAACAGAATCAGTTCAGATTTCAAATCATGATTTTAGAAAATCTAGATACAGTCAAGGGGCTTGTTTCACGAAATTTTAGCTAAGATAAAATCCAAACTTTAGAAATTTGATTGAATAATATTAGATTGATTTTAGTGCTCAGTTAATCAAAATTGAAGTATCTACTTAAATGTGGATCTTTGATTCACGTTTTGAGAAACAGGGCCATGGTAGCTTAAGAAGCTGCATTGTTGTTCAAATTTGCAATGGATGAAACTTGGAATAATTAAAATTTGGCCTTACTTCGTTTCTTTTTCCGTTTTATGTCTTTACATTTACAATACATAAATTATCGGGGCAAGCTTGGAAACAATATTATTATCCAGATTTACTACCGGCTACATTTAGTTTGTTTAATTTTTAAAACCGGATCTTACGTTTGTTTCTGTTTCGATATTATGTTGTTTTATATTTACATTACAGCCAGATATAACAACTACATTAGGTACTTTGTATTCAATTGAAACAACCTTCCATTTAGCAAGTGGGCGATCATCAGATTGATTTTAACTAATTCAAGTAAAATTTTAAAAAGGTTAGAGGATTGATAAACAGTTAGATTTTCAAGTTATTGAATTGGACGAACCTAATTGTTTAAGATTTTCGCCAATCTCTGGCTTATTTGTTGAATTGTTTAAAAAGGGAAAGACGGAAAAAACCAAAACTCAATTTACGCATGTTTTTTTACAATTAAAATTCTATGAACACCATTGAAGGAGATGTCGGAGCAGAACAGGAGGACTTTAAAATCCCATTTTATTTCCACTAAAGGAGGGATTGCTTTTACGATATCGTGAATGTTGAATCTCTTTGTGCTAAGTTCCCACTTTGACGATTCGCACTACGACTGCAATCGTGGTTTTAATTGTGGGGTAATCGTGGTGATCATATCATAAATACTGACCAATCATAAATACTGGTCAATCGTAGCACTCGTATGGAACGTACCCGAACGTATCTGCGCGTACTAGATCCTTGTTTCAATAGGGACAATCCTATCGTAACCTACCATTAATGGATATCACCCAAAACTATCCAGTTCTGTTCCATATTTACAAAGATTTGGCGAACTGAAAATTTGCCAACATTGGACTTTCACAAGCACAGATGACATAAAAATTATAGGATAAAGTCAACAGTTTCTCTGAACTTTGATAGGCATATTTCTAATCCGTTTGATTCCTCGTCGGGAGATCATCTACCGTTAAACATGCATTATGCAAGAGCTAAATCTGCCTATTGCAGGTCTTTCTTTAGGCCTGAAATGTTTTCTAAAGTATTAATTGGACATTGATTAACTGATCCAGGCCTTACTCAACTCTCGATGGCATCAGATTTCTCCGATATTAAATAGATTAAAACGGTTCGGCGATACTATGATTTAATCAAATACGGAGGAACGACACTCAACTTCGACCAACCAGGACCGTGGTTGAAATTATTGCACACGTCTGTCAAACCTTCAAAGGCTAATATCTCCGCTTGCAATAGAGTAATTTGAATGAAATCTTCAAATTATTCATTTTACATTATCTACTTTCGAACTATTATAGCAAGAATGGCTAGTTCTTTATCTAAATCTTACATAATATATCTTTAATGACTTTATTTAGTTTTCTTAATTAATGTTAAATATTCAGTTTACGTATATTTTATCCAGGATTAAGTCTTTTAAAATTTAACATGCTTCTGAAAAATGCACGGATACTTAAACAAAAATATCAAATGAGCTTACCAGATTAACCACCATGGTGAACTGCAGCCACGAATCGGCAAAGAGAAATTCCCAGATCGTTTAACACAAAAATATACAGCATTTTAATCCCCTTTTATATCATCTATTTAGTTATAAAATATTCGAAGGAAGTAAAAATTTACATGTTTTATTCATAAGACCAGCAAGCCATTGAAATAATCACAGTACGAAGGTTAATCATGGGTTGCTGTCTCACCCGTTATGTATCTTCTAACACCAATTATTTCTGGTCAATAAACATTTTATAGTACCATAACTTTAAAAGAAACTCCGAGACATCCACTTCCGAGGTGCGTCCTTGGCAACTGTACTTGAATTTTATGAAATATAAATTTTGAATGTATTTTTAGATCAATAAAATCCGATATAAATAAGAATAGGTGTAAAGTTGTATTTTTCTCACGCAATTAAAATTCTTAGATGTAGATCATTTATAGATTTGGGTGTGTTTTTGAGTACATTCCTATAGGGGATGCACCGGGTTAGAAAATCACACTGTGATTGTAGAATTGTTTTGTCAGCGAACACAATTACAACTAAAGTCTATTGTTATACGAGAATGGACTATAGACAATGGACATGTTTGGCCTGTTAAGAATTCGGATGTTACTACGACAAAATATTCCTATCCATCTAAAAATATCCAATTATCAGAAAACTTCTCTTAACCACAATTAATAAATTATCGCAATCTTTTGCCTACCCACAAATACAAGATTGCCTTACAGTAGCTAAGTTTCTAACTCAATATCGTTCACAGTCTTCGACATTGGAAGCACAAATTATTTGTTACTTTAAAACAATTTTCATGTTGTGATACTACCAGGAAAAGATGAGCGTACGGTATAAAATAAATTGCCACTGGTACACGAATCATGTACCATAATGACCATAATGCGTTTTGGCGCCAATTGTAACAAGGGACTCGAAGAACGAGGCTAGACATCCACAAGTCAGGTCAAACAGTGGCCCCATATTTTTATGTAAAGGTCATGCGCAACAAATAGTAACGGTGTAGACCGGAATAACTAGACATTAGAGATTGCTATTCGATTGAAACTATTTCGTCGAACATAACTGATTAGAAATTACAGTAGAACAGAAATGATCGAAATAAATCAACCAATCGCACATTCATATTACAGTATTAAATGCATTGCAATCTATTTGTGTCAATTTCTAGGTCCAAATATTAACGATTTAGCTTACAAAAGCAAAGTATCAAATTAGTATTTTTTTTACAGAGAAAATTTGCACCAAATAATATCAAACGTTGTCAAATTTCTATTTTATGAAATTTAAATTTTCAACAGTTTTAGCTCTGTATTTATTACCCTCTAAAATATATTGCAGCATTGTCATTACAAACACCATATTGGAGGACTACCGTTGGTTTTTATTGTCGCATTATATTTATGATCGGTAATTTAATTTATTACACTGAGAATCTTGTTCTTCTAACTCAGTTAATAATTCGACCTTTAATGGCATTTTCGGTCAGATAGGTCATGTCAGGACACCTATTTACATATGAATAAATTTACATATTAAAAGGCATTAAATGTTTGAAATTTATTGTGATTTATCGATTTTTGTTCATAAACTGCAAAGCATGCAACTTCAGAAAATGTCACAGAAGTTGGCTCACTCAATAAATTAAATCTTTTAAAGATTTAGTGTGATCAATGAAATAACGACTAAAATGATGACTAGATTTGTGAAGCTATGTCGATCAATTTTGATGGGCCTGTATATGTCATCCATCTTGCAGTGAATAATTTAAAGCGGAAATTTCATATTTTCTAAGGAAGTCAAAACATAATTATTTCTATGTCTTTTGCTCAAAAGGTTGTCAACTCACTATTATACGATCATGGGCAAAATTTTTGGGGCATTAAAATGTGTGACACAGGTTGATTGAGGAAATAGTTACTCAATTACCTCCCTTGTTTTCCCATTCCTCTCCATGGACGGCCATCTTCAAACGTTTGAATTTGAAGTTGAAAATGATATTTTTGCCAATTTCTCAACTGGCAATAGTGAATTATAGGATTAATAGGATTATTCTTTGACAAGGTAGGACTGTTTATAGGTTCAATCTATTTTAGGGCTTTATTTTAATACATTTTAAAAATATAACTTAAAAAAATGCTATTGCAACTTTAAAATTATATGTGGGCGGAGTTATCGTCAATCAAACAATGGGCAATTCTCTGAAACGGTGCGGAAATAGTTGATGCCTATTTCCAGTTTTAACTTCCAACAGTGAACTTTTCGTTCAGAATAAACTAATTTGACTGAAATGTTCAATTTTTCTTTTTTATCATCTATTTTTCAACTGTTATATCAAGAATGGCCAACTCTTTTTCAACTGTTATATCAAGAATGGCCAACTCTTTGTTAAAAGAATGACCAATGTATCTTTAAGTAATGTGACTTACTACCTAATTCATATTTCTTTGAACACTTTCCCTGCCATGCTGTTTTTGATAATGGAAACGTATTATTTGACTGTAATTGAAGATATAATTGTTACTCTGTTGATTGTTCGGGTTTAGATACATGACAAAACTCGGAAATGGTCAATTTATTTGATAAGCGAATCATGTAGTCTACGCCACATGATTGAAAGAAGGCTGAATAGTCATGGCCGAGTGAGTTATGATTGAACCAGATCGTATATAACAGGTCTATGATTGAACGACTTAGTTTCGAATTCTCAATGGAGGGCCTGACCATGGCAAGTGTCTAATCCTTCGTATGGGACGAAAAACTAAGGTCCCGTTTATACTTTGGTGTGCATGTAAAAGATCCCTTGGCATAAGAGTCGACCGTAGCGCCTCTGTCGGGAAAAATCTTCCTCAGAGCGCATGGTATGACGTAAGGCCGTCTTCAGTATCCCAGTCGGAGCAGAACGGTTAACCCCATTTCATTTCATTTCATGATTAAAAGAAGACTGGACAATCAGGTCCGTGTGAGTTATGGGGCCAAGGCGGGGTTAATCTAGTGTGAACATTCCAAAACTTTAGAATAAAATGTTCATTTGTGCCCATGAATGAACATTTTATTTTTCCCTCCAGATAATATTCGTAAAGTGGTTATGTCCTATCTTTAATTTGCTGGGGTTTTTCAAACTTCAAAAACCGAGAACAATCGCGTGCTGACAATTCCTCTGAAAATTATGAATGATAAACACATGAACGACACCAGCCCTTATCACTTCGAAACAAAACAAAAAACGCAAACCTATTCCAGGTTTACGTGTGATTGTTCGATAAAAATAGCACATCACGGGTGAATAATTTGAAAACATGTCACCCCCATAGATTAACCCAGGGGTTAGTGGAGTAGAGCGGAATGAAACCACTGGGGATGTTAAAATATGTACAGATAGATCGACTTAAACGGTGAGATGAATTTTCGTCTATACTGTTTGTCATCATGTGTTTTCATTTCACGTCATTTGAAATAAAAGAGTGACATAAGACATCACAGGCGATACAACTACCTATAATCCAACAAGTAATTCCCACCATGGACTTAATTTGATTGAAAAAGAAACTAAATATCCGAATTTCGTTACTCTGTACTGAGAGAGAGACAGAGAGAAAGAGAGAGAGAGGGGGAGTGGGGTTTAACGCTCATTCGACACAAACTAGGTCATTTAAGGACTAACATATGATTCAATCTTATCGCGGTAATTCGCTAGTTGTCTGTAGCAGTAGTTGGAAACCGGAGGACCCGGAGAAAACCCGCGAGATTGGACAGGCGACCGTACTCCTTGCCACGTACAACCGGGGAATCGAAACCACGCCAGTTCATTCAATGACAGACCTTATGATACAACGCGTACGCGCTCACTATTTGGCCACCCAACCCTTCGCATCATGAAATTCGAACTATTCAAAAAACAAATCAGAATCCACTTCTTTAAACCCGATAGTTAAACACCAAGCTAATAAAGAGCATCGAGGAGCTTTATTATCTGAGACCTAGTGATCTAGATATTCATAATAATATTTATAAATGAACTATTCTAACGGTACTCCAAATAACCCTTTGATACTCACATTCTAACGGATATTGGAAAGAAAAAATCATATATTTCAATTAAATCATACAGTTCGATACGAATAAATACAGAAGTGTCCATTACTATACCATTAATCGAAGCAGTTCTTAGTCGTCATGTCAAGTGATAGTTTGTCAAGCCTTCCGGTTTAATTTCCAACGTGATATAACGGAAAACTGGAGTTCAAAAGTACTGAAAACATTGCGATACATGGAAATGAGGGGACCACGGTAGTCGAACGATCGATATCTGTAACATTTTTTTTTAAAACAAAACCCAACAGAAACTGATTTATTTGGGTGACGTTTCGAAGAGTATTCTCAGCCTTACCATGCGTAATATCCGTGTTGCTGAAAAGGAGGGTGTACCTAGTCCTTCTGACTGATGCAAATGTACAATTAATATTTGGCTGTTGGAAATCGATGAGGAGCCACGTTGACTCAGTGGGTAGGACGCTGACTCTCTAACCTGTAGGTCTCGTGTTCGATTCTTGTGTTAATCGACTGTTCTCGCCTAATGTCGACCTTTCGTGCAAAAACTATGTTTGTTGATTGATATACCGGCAAAACGGGTCGTCTATAAGAAGGATTTGGCTTTATGCTGCGCATAGATAGCGGTTCCATTCAATTTGTATTTTAGTGTGTGTACTATTTACAGCATCCTCGCAAAGCCACGCCTGTATAAATACTCGTTTACCATGGTAAAACCATTCGTTATCTGTTGGTCATCTGGGTCAACCGATACTTACACCTGTCTGGATAACCAGGTCCCAATAAACCAAACAATCGTGTTAGACAGCTTTCGATTGGACACGCACAATAATGGTGACCTATTAAATTAAAAGTTTGAAACCAAACAGGTCGACGATTTGGTTGAGCTATATAGTGTAAAGGAATCGTATTAAGCCTTCGATTGGACACGCACAATAATGGTGACATGTTAAAACGGCAATTTCATATTTTTTAGTTATATTTTTAAAATATATTAAAATAAAGCCTTAAATTAGATGGCAACTATAAACAGGCCTACCTTGTTAAAGAATAATCCTATTAATCCTATAACAGGGGCGGATCCAGGATTTTCAGAAAGGGGGGGGGGGCGTGTTGCACCAAGTTGGGAGTGCGAAGCCCCACCCATGATTTTAGAGTGGACAAGGACTAATTTCATACTAGTACTGTAAATTACGATTTCCAACCTAAACTGTTTTTATTCTCCTTTCCCGCGAGAATATATGGAGCTAAAAATTGTTCGCCACTGCAAAAAATAGAGGGGGCGTGCGCCGGGTGCGCCCCCCTCTGTATCCGCGCCTGTATAATTCACTGTTGCCAGTTGAGAAATTGGCAAAAATATCTTTTTCAACTTCAAATTCAAACGTTTGAGGCAGCTATTGCATGTGGGGGTGGGAAAACAAGGGAGGTAATTGTGTTATTATTTCCGATGTGAAAGATGTATAAGTGTAAAAAAATGCCTATGATTGTATAATAGTGATTTGACAACCTATTGAGCAAAAGACGCAGAAATAAATATTTGGAACCGATCAGGTCGACGATTTGGTTGGGCTATAACATATTATAGTGTATCAAATAAATTATATCAGTCTACACAATATAAAGCATTAAATAACCGTGGCCTTGCGAAGATGTTTTTGTACTCATTGTTGTTTGTTTCGTGTTTTCTGGGACGGATTGGCTGCATTGTCATCTATTGACGTCATTTTAACTTTTGGTAAATCCAGAATGACTAGTTCGCCATCAAGAACTTCCTGGAGAAATTATCTATAATATTAACGATTGGCGTATTCGTTGAGCTCCGGTGACATCACGTCTGAATATTTTTTTAGAAGACGCGCGTGGAATCAGTTATAATTGTAAATATGATTCTTGATAGAGGAATCAGATAATAACTACAAGTGTTTCATAGCAATCACATGACAAATGAAATGAAAACAGTTTTGATAAATTGATTTAATATAATGCTGGAAATTGATTGTTGGTGTTTGACCAATACTGTCGAGTCCAACTGTACAGACCAGGAAGAGTTGTATTGGAGGCCAGTAACCAGAAATTGTGGACGTTAAAGACACTTGGGTGTATGGTAATATAAATATTATTATAAAATCTTTCTGTTTTCTAGCGTCTAAATGGCAAAAGAATCTTCACTCCACGTGATTATAAATTGACATTAAATAATTTGTTAGGCATTTTTGATATTGGATTGCTTTTTCAAAAAAATTTGTAAAAATAAAAGTCATTAATAAAATTTGAATAATAAAGATGCCCAGTTCGGGTATACTAAATCAATAGTATAGAGACGCATTTCTCACGTGCGATTGGATAAGTATGTTTTATTATTTATGACAAGTTATAAGTATATGATTTATAGACTTCTATATACGTACCTAGATACTATAAACACACTACTTTGACAAACATAGGAAATAGAAAGTCTGTTTATCACTTTGTTAGTGGCCCTCAATCTCTAATTATTTACTTACCTCTTAGGATATAGGTAATTTAAATCTTAGGGTCACGTAGAAACGGGGCAATAGAAACCTTCACTTATTCTGGATCAGGAATTTTAATCGTGGGGATTTTATTATCTGTTGTTTAGTCCAAAATACATTACACGCCTACTCCATTTTCGCCAAGCAGAAAACTGACCATTTTAGAACGCCGATATTAACGGTTAGCGTGAACTTGGCGTATTTGGAATAACCAATATTGGCGATTTATATAAAATTCAATATTCATATATCCATTCGATATTCCGCAAAGACATTCATATTTTCTGTATCAGGCGTTTAGACAGACGATTATTTACAAACGTTGGCCAACACAAAACTAGATTTGGGCATTATCAACTCTTAGATTAAAATGGGTTTGGGATTTGAAGGTGTTATTTTAAGAGATACATTTTCCTGTCCAGTAATATATTTCTGAACTAAAACTATGTTTTACAGAATAAAAATATCTTCACAAATCCTTAATTCCGTGGAGCTGACAAAAGAGAAGTGATGTGAAAAAACCGAAGACTCACGAATGCAGTCTGTGACGTTGAATAACTGTGACTTCAAAGTAATTGTGACGTGGTTTTAGTTATGGCTTGTTTTAGATGAAAATATCAGCGCGTTGTTATGCTTTGTGGTCAACAGGAAATCGAAAATGGATAATTTGTTGTAATATGGATTGTTGAATGTGGATTCGATAAAAAAAAATATATAATAATATTAATAATGGATCCGCCCGAAACAGATTTGGATTTTTTTTCAAGACCAGAAAACTATGTCGGGAGCAATCTAACAACAATAAGGTAGGTTTAAAACAGTCTATGTTATGTTACTATGAAGTCGACACAAACGCGTAGGCTATGCTAATTATGTACTGTAATTAACAAATTAATTTACTACAGAATAATATTAAATGTTGTTCAAAGTCCTACTTTTATGCATAGTGTGCTATGATGGAAAGTTTGCCCCTACAGCGGCACTATGGCATACTGTTATATCGAATTTCAACTGTAAAAAGAGAGAGAAATATGGTTTGACGTCCACTCGACACATTCTAGGTCATTTCAGGACTAATATATGGTTCAATTTTATGTAGCAATGGGGGGATACCACAAGGTCCGTAGAAAACCCACGAGGATGGACAGGCGACTCTACTCCTTGTCACGTTCAACCGGGGATTTGAAACCACATCAGTTGACTCAATGACAGACCTTATGATACAGTTCGCACACGCTAATCATTTGGCCACCCACCTCCCAACTGTAAAGGGTTATTTTACGACGTGCATACCAATGTGTACACGTGACATCGATTGGTTCTGTCTCTTCCAAACGACTATAAGTTGTCCCTTCCCAGGCCCCCGTCCAGCATTACTGACTAAGTAGGGCCAGCAACGGGATCGAACACGGGACCTCCAAGTTAACGAGCCACCGCGGCCCCTGAAATTTTTATTCTAACTGATTAAATGATTATGGCAACAATTTAAATTTGTGGCTGTGTCTAAAATATTTAAATAACCTGTGATGGTCAATATTAACGGTTTGTTGTTGTCCTTGATATATTATGATTGGGATGCGTGGGGGGTTTTCTGAGTAGAGATGCTATCTTCTTCATTTTATCGAATATTTATTTTGAATTTCATTTTTTTTTTCTAAAATAGATTTATAGCCGCAACAGATAAAAAAGAAAAACCAAAAAAATCTAACAAGAGCAAACGGAATAAATTTGAACAAGAACTTTACAGGTAAGTCATTATTAACATGACGGTTACACTTTACTGAAGATGTTGTCATGGTTTTGGGTCCAACTAATCATGTGTCATACACATCCGTTGTTTTATTGTTATGTTATGCTTGTTGGGTTACCCAATCATTTGATTTGGAATTCAAATTTGCCAGAACTATAGAGATCTTTTTTCGGGAGATAACGGGTCAGTCTACAAAAAAATATGGCACTTTCTAGAATGTTCATAACATCCATAATAATAATAATATTCATTAATTGTCAATTTATTCATTAAAGACACCTTCCCGCGTACAAACTGGCCATTTGATGATACATTTTAACTAAAAACATATTCAAACTGATTAATCTATCAAAATTTTGCTTCACATCCTTTTCAAAACATTGTATTCGCGAGGAAATACCCCTAGCTATAAAAAAATCTATTAAGGGTTGTCATGTTTATGTCGCGAGAATTGAATGTCGCGATACCTAGTTACGGTTGCGAAGCCGAGGTAGAATTCTGATGGTTTGGATTGTTCGTACTTGGTTTTATTTTATTGGACATAAAATACGATGTTGTCTTCAATATGTGTCCATTTATCGTAAAGAACGAAGCCTGGTTATCCACTGCCTACGTCTTTTTGCTTTTTTTGTTTTATCTCAGAAACTGTTGTACTTTTAAGTCTCTCAATTTTGCCTATAGTCGACTCATCATCAAGCGTGCAATCTTTGACAGAGAGGCCTTAACTGTCAGACTGCCAATTAGTGACATCCTCTCATTTTTGTCTTGTGCGTGCCCCCGGGTGTTTTTTCAAGGAATCCAAATTTTTCTAGAATGAATGGGTGTCTCCACTTCCCAAATAAACCATACTTTTGGGGGGAAATAACCACCCGATAAATGCTTTTGTGAGAAAGTATCCTTAAACAATTCACAAAAGAAAACATAAAGCACCATTGCCATTAACTTCCTACTAAAAGATTGTTATCGTAAGGTTGTTTTGAAGGTTATAAGTTCAACTGAACAAATTGTCTCCTTTTATATTTAATCAATGCAGTCTCTTAATATTTGGACAGTTGAGACCAATGAATATTTTCGGCCTAACTTCATGACCTGGCCAATTTCCACACATTAGGTATAAACCAGTAGACACCCTTGCCCCTCTTCATTCGTATGCCATGAGTGTTTAATAAAATGGGATTTAACGTCCTACTGTTCTGCTCCGAACTGGGCTAATGAAGACAGACATACGCCATACAGTGTGCCATGAGGGAAATTGTGCCCCGACAGCGGCCCTGTGGCCTACACGTATATATCGAATTTCAAGTTTCAAGGGATCTTTTACTTACACACCAATTTGCACACGGGACCTCGGTTTTTCGTCCCATCCGAACGACTAGACAGCTGTTTTTGTCAGACCCTCGTCCTGCATCACTGACAAGGGGAGCCACGCCGGAAAATCTGGATGAACTTTCTCGGAAAATGCCGGGATCGAACACCCGACCTCCAGGGTAACGAGCCCGGTTGTTTAATCTGTCTCAAGAGTTACATGTAGATAAAACATTATCAGTATTTGCAATTTTAAAACGTTGTATTCCTTCATATTTTCGTAGCATTCATTCAATTTTAACATGCTAAACTAAATATAAAACAAATATACTCTATAAACAAAATTCGATGTTTTCAACTTAGAGGAATCAGTGGAAATCGGTGAGCCAAGAACGTGTTCCGAGCAGTCCTCAGTAGCCCCTGTAAGACAAGTGTGTGTTTATTATACGTGTAAACAGATCTTTAATTTGATGCTTATGTATTGTAATTCCAGGCGTTATCGTCACATATTACCCATAGATGAACAGGATCATGCAGATGAGTTAGAAAATGAAGATGATGAAGAACAGCCTGAAGAAGAAGCTGATGATACGATTAAGGAGGAAGACGAGCAGAATGAACAAGCACAACCTAAAGAGGAATCCTCAGTGTCTAAACGAGAAGAGGTCCCGGAAGTCAGAGCAGTTTCTCCTGATCTAAAGCGAGATCCTTCTACATCTCTCGAACCGACAACAGATTCCCCATCTTCTATGGCTTTACGGCCACGGGATAGTCTTCCGGGTCCTACCACCAGCAGCTTATCTGCAGCTCAACTAACATCGTCTCCTAAACGAGGAAATGCACAACCAGTTTCCCGGGGCAATAAAATCAAAGCTAACAAAGAACTGCGGGCTAAGATAGTAAGTATGACAAATTTATGTTGAATTGTTTTATTTAAAGGAAATCTAAGCGCTCCTTATTTAAAGAAAATTGGTTCATCTTAACGGAAATCACAAAGTATTCGTCTTCATTTATACCGTTCCCTGCTCATACTACAAAAACGATTTAATAATAGCGTTTAAGGACAAAAAAAATTCTTGTCAATCGCTCAAGGCAATTGAACCAAATTTCATAATCAATAGTTTATTCTCAGGAATTTGTTTGTGGAGATTGGAATGAAGCTTTGGAATTTTAATGTAAAAAGGCAGAAGAAAGGCTTTTTAGATCTCTTTGAGTGATCTCTCTTAAATGCAAGCACTACGTGACTCGACTATCTTATACCCATAATATCCGGCAACAGGTTGAATTAATTCAGTAAAGTGGGAAGTTCCGTTAACCGTTGTCTATTTATTTCATAATTACCTCCACTGAACCGTTTTCCTCTGTCACAATTCGTTCGGTGTTTAATCCGTGTTTAATTCACTGATAAATCAATCACCATATTACAAGCTAGATTAGTTCAATGGAATGCTGACCCAATTAGTCTACCGTCATTCTGTGTTTAATTAAAAGCCAATTCGGTAAAATCAGATATTATCGATATGAATGATAAACGATATAAATAGGGGGGGGGGGGTCGGGCGTGAAATGGAAGCGAGAGAGAGAGAGGAATTGGGTTTAACTCCGCTCGACACAAACTAGATCATTTCGGGACTAACATGATGGAAGCAATCGATATAGTACCTTTTTAGGTAGTTATTTTGCTACCGCTTGTTGCAAGGGACAACTGTCGTCATTACGTCAGGCTGTCATCCCAGCGTACAATTAGATAATAATGACGTCCAAGTCAATTTTGCTCCGAACTTTGGCTGTTTTGGGTTTTTTTATGTGAGATTTTGCGTTGAGCACATTAAAAGACAATGGCCATTTATATGGAATACAATCAATGGTTTATTATTATGCATATAACGCGACAGTTTCGAAAATAGAAAAAGCCCATGTTTCTGTGAGAACTGTTTTACAAGACCATATTACCGCCACAGAACCGTTTTTATTCCCGGACGATTTGCTGCAGTTAAAGGGGGGTAACACTTTATCAAAAAGCAGAAACAGCAAACATAAAGGGAGTCACCTGAATAAAATTTGAAGTATTACCTTTCTGGTTGATAATATCATTTTTCTATAGGCGCACACAAAGAAATAAATCTATTATGTCCTGACTGTAATATTCTGTCACATTAAACTTTGCTAGGAGTTTATAAACAATATTTTTACTCAAATTTTATAGACTTACTAACGTCTGTATTGTGTGCCAAAACTATTGAATTAAACATGCATTATGCAAGAGGCGGTAAGTGCTACATCTGCCTATTGCAGGTCTTTTTTAAAGCCCAGAAATGCAATCTTGATTATTAAACATTTATTATGCAAGAGCTAAATCTGCTTATTGTAAGTCTTTATTCATATGTTATAAAAATCATTAATTAGACCTTTATTTTCATGACAAGCTCAAAATCAACTTTGTAGACCCTCGGGTGGCTTAAATTTCCACTTGGATTTAAACAGTCGTCCATTTTTTCAAACAATAAATGGCCGACCAAGCAAACGTTTACCGTTAGTCACTGGCGTCACTACCGGAGACTGTGATCAAAGGCCTACCAAGCGAGGGTACCATAGCCATTGAGAATGTTACATTTCATCGATAATAAATGTGTCGAGTTATCGGTGTCCATACTTCCAACAGAGACAACTCCGTTCAGACTGTCATCAAAGGCCTACCAAGCGAGGGTACCATAGCCATTGAGAATGTTACATTTCATCGATAATAAATGTGTCGAGTTATCGGTGTCCATACTTCCAACAGAGACAACTCCGTTCAGACTGTGATCAAAGGCCTACCAAGCGAGGGTACCATAGCCATTGAGAATGTTACATTTCATCGATAATAAATGTGTCGAGTTATCGGTGTCCATACTTCCAACAGAGACAACTCCGTTCAGAATTAAGTAATTAGACTAAAATTTTCAATATTGTTTTTTTATCATCTATTTTTGAAACAATAAATGGCCGACCAAGCAAACGTTTACCGTTAGTCACTGGCGTCACTACCGGAGACTGTGATCAAAGGCCTACCAAGCGAGGGTACCATAGCCATTGAGAATGTTACATTTCATCGATAATAAATGTGTCGAGTTATCGGTGTCCATACTTCCAACAGAGACAACTCCGTTCAGACTGTCATCAAAGGCCTACCAAGCGAGGGTACCATAGCCATTGAGAATGTTACATTTCATCGATAATAAATGTGTCGAGTTATCGGTGTCCATACTTCCAACAGAGACAACTCCGTTCAGACTGTGATCAAAGGCCTACCAAGCGAGGGTACCATAGCCATTGAGAATGTTACATTTCATCGATAATAAATGTGTCGAGTTATCGGTGTCCATACTTCCAACAGAGACAACTCCGTTCAGAATTAAGTAATTAGACTAAAATTTTCAATATTGTTTTTTTATCATCTATTTTTGAATTATTGTGTGAGAGAGAGAAATGGGGTTTTACGTCCACTCGACACAAACTGGGTCATTTTGAGACTAACATGTTTTTTTAAATTGTATTTCAATAAATCGCTTCCGCGTAGGGGTCTTTAGCAAACCTGGGTGTCCGGAGGAAACCCACGAGGTTGAGAAGGCGCCCCTATCGCCATGCCACATACGCTCGCACCAGGGTTCGAAACCACAGCCGCAAGCCAGAGGTGACCGGCCAGCTAGAGGTCGAAGCGCGACACTCTAGACCACTAGGCCATCCCAACCCCTTGAATTATTGTAGCAAGAATAGCCATTTTTTTTATTAGACTCTTAACTAATGGATCTTTAATTAGACTTTAAATAACCTATCCAGACCATAATCAAAACTCGATGCCATCGTTAGCCTGTGATATTTAGTGGATTTTAATACATTTTGTGATTGATAGTTTAACGTAAAAATGGATTATTGAGGCTTGGTTTATCATAGTACTAAAGTTAGTAATGACATTAGCTAATAATTGAACCGTTAATATCTTAATGTCAGCTCTTTGTCTGATCGTACCACTAGCCAATTCCATGGGCGATACATGTCCCTCCATTTAAGCTCAGGGCTCCTTTTTTGGAAAGAAAATATTATTTTTAAAAAGAAAAATATCTTTGGATAATTTGGTATATATAATTTTTCATGCAAAGATCGCCTGTGTATGATCGATTATAGGGGTACAGAAAAAAATCCAAGAATATCAGCAGGACCAAGATTCCTTAAAGACCCATTTATTTTATTCTCTTCTGTTTGGGTTCTTTTTCCTCCTCATTTTATTCAAGTTTAATTTATGAATGGATTGTTATCCCACAATGTAAACAGTAGGACGTGAAACCCTATTCCATTTCATTTCATTTATTCCACAACGTAGTCGTGTAACTAGTTGTCAATAGAAACTGTCTGATTTCTTTCAATGGAGTATCAATATAATTGCGTGACTACTTTCTATTTCAATGTAAGTGTTACACCATGGAATTGCTTTTATATGCATAGTATATACATTTCTATAATTACTTGAGGTCTATGGCCTTTATACATACCTCATTTCCCCAGTTTGTCAGTTTTTTACACTCTTACGGAAGATTGTAAGAGCCAAATGAACAGGTTTTATAAATTAGATAAATAGTGCTAATTAGGAGAAACGGGATAAAATTAGGAGACATTAAGTACCTATAAGGGGTCGCTATCTCCTAATTAGGACTTAATATAGTATAATTAAGAATAATTATCCCCTATTTAGTCTACTACTTTGGACCTCCTAAATAAGACATAAAATATCCTTATCAGAACTTAATGATAATTTGGATTTTATTTTATTTTTTTTGTTCCTAACACGCTACCATATATTTAGTAAGATATTTATAAGTTTAATGGATTAATTAGTGCTAGATTTAATAACAATTTATTTGTGTTTATGGTTTCATTCATTAAGACTGTAGATGCTCGATCTCAGTTCGATTAAAGGTCGCTCTCTGATGATCATTACTATTAATTCGATAATCAGTCAAATTATAATCAATAAGTCTCCCAACCTTCCATTTATTTCGTCGTAGACAAGAGACACATACACTTAAACAGGCGGAATAGAGAAAACAAGTTGGACATTTTATTCGATAGAGCGTAATATATAGGTATTTAATGATATAAGTAGAATGTGTTCCTACGGGTTTTAAAGGGGTATGTCATGGAAAATTTAATACTGGCTAAATTCTGTTTTCGTAAATCAGTGAGACCAATCAAAATTTAATTCGATTTGTACGGTACAACATAATAAATGAGAAAAAAATATATTTTGCTTCACTGTTGGAACATGAAACAAAAAGCAAATGTACTGTTAGAAACACAATTTTCGACATCATAATACCTCTCCCCGCGCACCTTCCGGATGTAATTGTTTGCAATCGATACAGAATGTTGTGATGTCATAAAATTAGTTAACTAAGGAATTTAGTTATCATATTAAATGACATTTGAAATGTTTGTGCAAAGCGAAACAAAGAAACACAAAAATGTAAACATTATCTAGGGTCATGAAAGCCACAGATTACCAGTTATAAACTTAACCCTTTATTTATATGTTATAGGATGTTTTAAAATCATGGATCTAAATCTCGACGGTCAAGGAATTTAATCTAGTCCACCACTTAACAAACGCTATGAAATATCAATCAAATAATACGGTACACTCACAGGCACTTGAAGGGATTAAAATGAATTAAAATAAAACTTCTTACCACTGCTTAATACAAGAAGGTAAGTCAGACGCCATCTTTGTTTTGACTGATTTACCATGAATCGTCTGATATCATCTCACAATACTCACTAGTTCTAACACTTCATGTCATTTTATTGCTAACGAGACTTTATTTGATTATCATTCACCTTCCGATGTAATTAAATTGGTCATTTAACACTGTTATTGATAACAAATCAAACTTGAACCGCTATCATTTATCGACAATCAACTTCCCGAGACCGGAAGTAATCCGAAAATAGGTCAAAAGAAGTCTGTATCACCCAGTTCCTTTATAAACCTATCATTACTCTATATGTGCATAGGAACTGGGTGATCGAGTCTCGCTCATCAGCGGCCTCGCTTCTCAAGTTCTATCACGTGATGGCGTCTGACTTACCTTCTTGTATTAAGCAGTGGTAAGAAGTTTTATTGAAATTTATTTTAATCCCTTCAAGTGCCTGTGGGTACACTTGACTTACGTCTAGACCTATTCCGAGAGGGAGAGAGAGAGAGAGAGAGAGAGAGAGAGAGAGAGAGATGAAATGGGTTTAACGTCATGCTGTTCTGCTCCGAACTGAGAGAGAGGGAAAGGGAGACAAACTAGACCATTTCGGAACTAACATATATTTCGATAATTAGCTAGCGCGTAGGGATCGTTAGCAATGGGAGGAAACTGGAGGAAACTCACGAGGTTGGACATGCGAACATACTCCTTGTCACGTACAACCGGGGAATCAAAACCACACCAGCTGACTCAATGACAGACCTTATGATACACTGCACACACGCCAAACACTCCACCAGAGGGTAGATCGAATAAAAACCATCTTAGAATAAAATTGAGATTTTATTTGGTAACAACAATGTCCCTTTAACATTAGGAATGGACTGTATCAATTGTAGACTGTATTGTTAGTTTAGGCTGTATACCATATAATATTATGTGTAAGCCGTTTATATATGAGATACTTTCCAGTTCTGTTGTTTTTTATTATGCTAGTTTTATTATACGTACTCTATCTATATTTTACTACATACGTACATAGAATAATATTTACATTGTGTATTGATAGTTTATATATTATGATATACGGAGGATATGTCTTTGACGCTGTCAAAAGATGGCCGACATTAAGAAGATTAAGGACAACACCTATCAAGATTAACGTTGTTTATCTGTTATGATCGGTGTTAATCTAACAAGATCTTCGCCATTTTTAATATGAAAATATAAATGGCGATATATTGGATAACAGTCGGGTTTGATCATTGCGAACGTGTAAATAAGCTGATAGCGTGACCATTGTGTTATCTGTTTATTTGTGCTGCGAATTGTGTAAAGTGTCGTGTGTGCCTTCTGCAAGAGAATTCCGTACGATTGTGATTTAGTTGGATCAGGAAATATTTAATTACCTTTAAGTTCCATTTATAGAATCCTACATAATTTGTTTGGAGACCATACTCTGTCTGTAAAATGCTGTGCTGTGGGGCTATTTTTACTATGTTATGCAGCTGCAAAATAAATTAGTTTGAATTATCATGAATCGCCAAGAAACTTGGATTCTACATTTCAATTTTTTAATCAGTAAAACTGTATACTTGTGATTAGATTTTTTAAAAACCTGATGCTAATGTTTTCTATAATCACCATGGCAACATTGCCAGCCTGATAAGACCGTTAAAGAACAAAACAGCAGATATATTTCTGTGAAAAAAACTGGTAAATTTTATGTGGAAAGCTAAGAACTAGCCGAAGCTGAAGAAAAACAACCTCCAGCTTTTAGGCAGAGTTTTGGATCAGCTTCTTCAGTACCGATCCAATGGTGTCTTAATAAACCTGTCTAAAACTAAGACTGTGTGGATTGATAAGCTTAATATTTCGTTCGTTTTCTCTTGCTTTCCGGTTAGCATTAATAATGTTCAGGTTATTGCTGCGTTTCAATAATCTCTTGGCAAAGTATACAAACGGTATCAAAAGGCACCAAATGTGGAACATTTGAAGCGAGTGCTCTGAAAGAATTAAACCGCTATATAAAACCGTTTTGAACTGGGGTGATACGTCTAGACAATGTAATTAGGCCACTTGGCCACGTTTGGTGTTTGATTTGGACATTTAAATGAACTTGTTAAAAAAGAAACAAAACAAGCATTCACCAACTACAAACATTTTGGAAAAATCAGCAGCCATGTTTATTTTACACACTTCTCAGTCTAGGAATATCAAACAAACCATTAAAACGAGATTCAACTGCTTCTGTTAGTCTTCCATATCGAACGCCGCTTAATTTTTGTTGGTTTTTTTTTTTGTTTTTTTTTAAATATAATACTTGAACTGTTGATCCCAAATGAATGAAGTCATAAGACGAGGATCCAACTTATCATTGACCTATGTTTTATTATTTGATTAGGAAAGTATTAAACTAATATCCAATATTACACATTTTCAAGTGGATTACTGGATTATTCAATGTTATATTTACCCTGAGGATTATGTGAAGATATCATAGAGGAATTACGACATTTGAGCTGCCATATAAATAAAAGAAACTATAAAGACAAAATAAAATGGAGAAGATATTAATGAACATGATTTTATGTGCAGTTTGTCGTTCAAGAAATATCTATTGAAATTGTCATACATTTGTTTTATAAAAACCGACAAAATGAGTGTGTATTTCCCTCCTATAGATAGTTATATGATCATAGAGCCTGAGCTGTTCGTTGCTGATAAAGGGGTTCGCAAGAAGAAAACGAAGGACGGAGAACCAGACCAGGACGATTCTCGGGAAGATGTTATTATAGAAAACACAGACTCAGAATTATATCCCAATGGTTTATCTCCAAGTGATTTAGATAATCTAAAACATTTATACGATGATTGTCAATCAGAGCAACAAACAAAAAAAGGAGTTTCCTTTCTGCCGCCTATTGAAGAGAATGACCTACTCGTGGGTGGGGCGAACGATAATAACAGAACCAATGGAAGATATTTCAAGCACTCACGGTCCATCGACTTCGGTATTATCTCTGACAACAATCAGAAATCCGACGAAAAGTCTTTGCTAAAGGAGAAACGAAAGATGCTTCGATCACAAAGTTTATTTCACGTACAATCTAATAAAAAGTTTGCTCACTTGTATGCTTCTGAACCAAAATTCGTACCTAATCCACAAAAGGTAGAATGTTGCATTATTATAAAATCACTTTAATTTAGTTATGTATTTCAGTATAAGAAATAAGCTATGAAACATTCATCATCGACTTGATTTTGATATGCAAAAAAACGTAAACTTTTATAATTGAAATTGTTTGTTTCAGGCACGGGAACGATTTTACAAGGCTATTCGATTGATGTTGATTTTAAAGGTGGTTGCAAGATCAATAGCTAAAAAGTTAGTGGGCGATTAATATTTTATACTAATAAATTATGAAATTTTCAAATTTGTTTTCAAATCAAAAAACATGATAGATTTAAATGCAGAGCCCTGCTGACCCCCGATTCTATAAAGAATGATTATTGAATTTCGCTCTAGTGGTATAGGTCTAAATTATTGTGAGTTTATTTTTACTAATTTTAGGTCGGATACAGGCCAAAAGTCTTCTAAAACTGTAACAGATTTAACGGTGGTCGATGATACATTGGAAGAAAATCTCAGGAACCAAGGATTATCTTTTGATCCCTCGTATTTTAAAGCCAAAAAAGAGGTGAGTTAATCTGTATACTCATTAAGGATATCTGGAACAAAATTGTGGCTGAATTGAAGAAATTATGACAGTTCCCAGTGCGATAAATGTAAAACATGGCTGACAGGTGTGAACGATCGCTGTTTAAATTCTTCTAATACGACTAAACTTGTATTTTATTGTTATGTTTTATTATAATATCATAGATTACTATAAGCAGTGAAGTCAAGGGTATTTTGAGTTTACCAAAAGAAAACAGATCACCAGAACAAATACAAACAGTAAGTACTGTATTGACAAATATAGATATAAGGTCGTAAATTATAACATGCAATTTGTTTATGTACATTAATGGCATGAGCTTGTTTAAGAGAGAACAAATATAAAGGGCTGAGTGAATGTTGATTTAAGATAAACGTTAATATTATATTATCTCTTTTTTTATTATTACAGGCTATGTTTGGTTTACAAAGTTTAAGATCTTTTGCTGAATATCCACTTCATATGCAAGAAAAATTATGTAAAGTCGCTTGGTATGAAGTGTATGTATATACTTTTACTTTTTAAGAAATGGAAGTGAAAAACGGAACCAAGCCTTTTTCGTTTCTTTGAGTTTTATTTTACAATAAAGGACTACACTAATACCAGATATTTTTTTTAACAAATTATACAGTATGATATTCATCCTAACAATTTTTTTTTATTCTCAAAAAGCTTGCACCAGAATCGAGGCTTTTTAAATGTGTTCTCAAGCGCCATCTTTTCATTACATTCTAATCAAATTTCGACCTTTTATCCTAAATCTCTTCAAAATATTTTCCCGATCTGCAACAGATAATCTTGGCTGATGGTGGGTTAATTTCAGTAGTGCCATCAAGGTCGGAATCGGATTCTTCATCCGTTTGTATTTCTTTTTATTGCAGGTAAACACAGTTTACAATCTGATTGAAATACAGATCTAAATTTGTTATACTTGTGTTAGGCTGAGCTCATAGTTTATTTAAAGATCCCCCCGTGTGCTACTGTCGTGAAGACTAATAAAACTAAATTTCAACCAAATAGCAAACGGAACGAAATTCAATCGATGTTTTAAACATATACAGCTTGCCAAACGAATAATAATGATTTCACACTTTATATTATTGATATTATAGAGTACCACCAAAACGTGTTCTTATTAGACAAGGTCATCATGCTGAAAACTTTTACTTTATTTTATCTGGCCAAGGTAAGTGTTCTGTTCATTTTAATTCTAAAATATGCTTGTGTGATATCTTGTCTAATTAACAATATTTAGATCGAAAAATGAGAATAGTTTTCTAAAATAAAATAACACAGATTCGTGCAGCTTTTTAAAGTCACTGGTCATCATTTCATGGATTTTGAATCCTTTGCAAACTACAATAACGTAGAAAAGTCGAACTCTCGGGGGAATATCAATCCCAAAACTGATAAAATCTTTTCACCCATGGTCTCTTTTCAATCATATTGAATCCAAAGGGGGATAGTTGGGATCAATTTGAATACATTTTAGTGTTGGTTTAGTCGTGAAAATTAGATAGTTACGACTGTTTTATAATTTCTAACAATATTTAGTTATTTTTCAGCGGTTGTAACTATACTTGTACGTGATCCTAAAACCGGAGAATCTGTCAACAGAGTTGCTACAATCATGAGAAAGGGGATGAGTTTTGGGGTTAGTGCATTTTTTTGCTTTAAAAAGGGATATTGCCAGATATTAAAGCTGAAGGCTGTATTTAAAGATTCAATTTACCATGGAAACAGAACCGTCATTATTCCGATCGAAGCACACTCCCCTGGACTGATTTATCAGGCTTAAACATACATATATGGCCCAATAAGTGTATTTTGGACACTAATCAAATCTTTTCCCGATAACTTTTGAATGGTAATATTCTTATATTCTTATTGCTCTGTTACATCTGAACTCATTCTAAAATATTTCAAAATGTTTAATACTCTTGTAATAATTTTACTGTATAACAATCGAGCATTATACCTAAATTTATGGTCAAAACATAGAGCAAAAAGTTGGCTCTTCTATCAAAAAGTTGACCCTTTTTTTTATCAAAATGAGACAAAAAAGTTTTGAAAGAATGACCTGTTTATAAAAGTGATCATTAAAACATCCTCCTTTTGAAAGAAAAAATAAACATGAGATGATCTAGAAAACGCACTCATTCATTGTCATGTATGTGATGCTTGGTCGTACTTATAGCTAACTTGTGTTTCAGTCCTGAATTTCAAAAGTCAAAGATCGTGCGACGTACCCTAGCCCATGGTCCAAAGACCATCAACTTCATCAAACCCAGTAGTGGATTAAATACAAAACTTAGTACATCAAACCTTTGTTAGTTAGAGAAAGAGAGAGAAATAAGGCTTAACGTCCACTCAACACAAACTAGGTCATTTCGGGACTAACACATGGTTCAATTTTATTTCAGTAATTCGCTTTCACGAAGAGGTCTTTAGCAGTGGAAGGAAACTGGAGGACCCAGTTGACTCTATGACGGACCTTATGACACAGCGCGCACGCACTAACCATTCGACCATCCAACCCCGCTTTGTTAGTTAGAACTGAGGTGTTGGTAATGAATATTATTTTCTTCTGAGATTGAGATAAATAATAACATAGTTTGTATGTTTTATTTTATGCAGGAATTGGCCTTATTACATCATTCACGTCGAACCGCTACCGTATCAAGTCAAGATACTGTTCAGTTGTTAACTGTAGGTCGTCAAGATTTCTTTGATATTTTTATGGCTGGTAGTGCTCCAGGCCAGATTCCCGATCACATCAAATTTGTCAGGTAAAACATTTAAACTTACCAAATAATATTTTGAAATATGAAAGGAATAACTCGTTAGCCTATTTACGTTGTCCACCCCATGACCTCATCTTGAAGTCATATAATACTCCGGTGAATTGTCTAGCACGTAGTTTCAGATCATGAGGTCTTTCATTGGACCAAGTGACGTGGTAGCGTCCACAAGCTTATAGGTGACAAGGTGTAGATAAGGTCGCCTGACCAACATCGGGAGATTCGGTTTCCCCTCACTGCTAAAATCGCCTATGCACAAGCGAATTATTGAAACATAGCCTAATCGATAGTTTCAGCATAAAAAATTCAAACATTATAATGAAATGAAATGAAATGGGGTTTAACATCCCACTGTTCTGCTCCTAACCTGGGCTAATGAAGACGGGCATACGACATACAGTGTGCTATGAGGGACATTTTGCCCGGACAGCAGCGCTACGGCCTTCTCTTATATCGAATTCCAACTGACAACTGTCTTTGTCAGGCCGTCCGTCCTGTATCACTGACAAGGGAGAAAGCACGCCGGAAAATCTGGATGAAGTTTCTCGGTCAATGCAGGGATTGAACACCCGACCTCCAGGCTAGCTAGCCAATGCCTCGCCCACTTAGCCACGTGACCCCCTCAAACATTATAGGTATACCCTTTACATAATGAAACATTCTAATAACCCTTTCCATGAAAAGATAACAAACAATCTATATGTATTAAACTTGGAGTTGTTGTTATATTTCTCAGTCAAATAGATTTTATGAAAAATTGGCCGATAGATAGATTAGTTGAACATCCGGAATTTTGTCTTCTTCATTTCTTTAAGTAAGTATCAATATTTACATTTATATGATGTTAACTTGAAATTGTTGATTGCTACAAAGTCTAAGACTTCAGCATTGTACATAGCCATTTAGAAAGCGTATTTTTGAATTTAAAACATTAAAAAATGTAAAAGCACAATTGAGCTGCACGTATTAGAGAAGGTGCTCTATGAATTCGTCAATGCGAATGTCTTTTTGTCCGTTCTGGGTTGACGGTCACACTAGCGCTATCCAAAAGCTGGAGTTTGGGGGACAAGGACAGCGCGAGGCACTACCACTGTGTCGGGGTTGTATTACTTCCCATTCAGGACGCCAGGGCTCTAAACAGCTAGATATGATAAATCTGACAGGCTTTTTCTTGATTTACTAGATGAGGCGTCTTATTCACTGGGAAAACAAACAAGTTTTGTCTTATCGCATGTCGTAGGAAGGAGTACCATGTCTTGTTTTGCCATTATCTTAATAGTGCTATACGGCCCGTGGTCGTACACATGTTTAATTAACGTATATATTTTAACATTGTGTTGTAGGAGAAATGTGGTTATAGTAAAAGATAGCCGTGTCAATGATTGGTTGTATGTTGTTAAATCAGTAAGTATAGCACACTGTATGGCGTATGCCCGTCTTCATTAGCCCGATCAGAGCAGAACAGTAGGACGTTAAACCCCATTTCATTTCATTTCCTACCACACCTCCGTTTTCCAAGCCCTTTATTGGTTACCAGTCAGTGCCCGGATAGACTTTAAAGTACTCTGCCTAACATATCATTGTGTAAGTGGAGAGGCTCCTGATAACCTCTGCAAATTAATTCAACAGTATATTCCTAAAAGACAGTTGCGTTCAAACAATCTCAATCAGCTAGTGGTACCAAAGTGGAAACTTGCTACCTTTGGACAAGGATCGTTTGCAGTTGCTGCCGCTGAAAGATGGAATTCACTCCCAGTTGAACTCCGTTTTGTGACTTCTTTATCAATTTTCAAATCTCAATTAAAGGCTTATCTTTTCTAAATTCACTACAGAAATTGACAAAAAAAAACAACTTTGAGCCAAAGGACTTTTGTATAGTTGTTGTATGCGCTATGAACACGATTGTGGATTTGGCGCTATATAAATGGACATATTATTATATATGGGGGGGGGATTAACGCGTGCGCTTTAGATCAATAGGTGTGGTTTCAATTTCCCGCTTGTACTCGACGAGGGGTTGGGTCCAACCTCGTGGGTTTCCTCCGAATTAATGAAATAACAATAAACCATAGGTTAGTCCCAAATTGACGTAGTTTGTGTCTGGTGGACGTTAAACCCTCTCTTTATAGTGAGCTTTACCACATTGTTAGATTTAGCTACTCTACAGGAATTCTCATAATTCCAAGCCCACGTGTGTTATAACCATAAACTAATCAATGTTACTCCCCATCTAGTCTATTAATAATATATGATTGTATAACTCAGGGATCGTGTCAGGTGATGAAACAATTAAAAGGTGTAACTGGTAGATTAAGTTTAAGAAAGAAAGATGTTAAAATGGATGACAGATGGGAGTTACCTAATTTACCTACAGCTGAACAAGGTATCAATTGAAATATTCTTAGCGACTACATGAACTTATATTTTTGGAGCGAGAACTTGTCCCCGACCGGTACTCATCTTGTTCGTTTTGTTCCCGGCGTGGGGGGGGGGGGGCGCTGTGCTCTTCGACATGAAACTTTATATGTATGTTGATTGGACAACTCGGCATCAACCGATGGGCTTCGATTTTTGATATGACGTATCAATTCCAAGGCTATGAATCAGTTCCTGGGTCATCGCTGTCTTTTTGCCATAATTGCCCTAATGTTGATCTTATGCAAAGTCACTTAAGATATCACGAGTTCGCTGGAAATGATAGTTCGGCGTATATGACGCACTTCCGGCCTTAAAGGCCCTCCATCGATCCGATATCAGATACATTCTGCTGTTGACAATATCCGCTATTTGGAATCAAAGTAGTCACCTAAAGCCAGGCTGACACTTGCACGACTTTTGCCACGATTTTGTCGTGCCCATCAGTGTCCACATTGACACGAACTGGCACGACGAGTTCACGCATAGTTTGCGCATTGTTTACGCACTTCCCGCATTGGCACGACAAGTTTGCGCAAATCGGACGGTGTCGTGCCGACTCGAGTCGTGCCAAAGCGTGCCACGGAATCGTGCAAGTGTCAGCCTGGCTTAATACTGCCCATTTGATGCGAATAGTAGGCCATGGTATATCGCCGTTTGCAAAAATAATATCTGTGTTTCAGAAGCAAAAATTGAAACGGGTCTTAGAAGAAGATCGGCACCATTATTATCAGAAGAACAACAAAGGAGAAGGGTAAGCTTTTAATCCAATTTCAATATTATAACTTAGATACACATTTGTAAATAAAGCTATGCTCATACCCGGTTTTAAAATGTCCCTACTTATCAGTAAAACAATTCGTATCAGATATTTAGTTATGCCCATACCCGTTTTTAAAATGTCCCTACCTATCAGTAAAAACAATTTGTATCAGATAGTTAGTTAAGACGTATTAGAAACCAAAGCCATTAAAGTTTGATGACTTGATAAATTGTGTAAAATCCCGAAAATATTTCCTTATTTAATTTTAAATGGTTATACATATAGTGGGACAAAATATTAGGTGAAACGACGATGACTTCACGGGAATCCAGTAACCAAGATAACTTCTCGTTAGAGACCTACAAAAGACAACCCACCGTAACCAAACCACATTTTGTATGTATATATCCGAGAAAAAGTAGTTCCTATCCTTAATAGCAGTAGTAGTAGATGCACTTTTGTCTATTCACTGAAGTAACGTTATGTTTTAGCATATTTAGCTAACCATCTATATATACCCGTCTCAAAAATAGTATCGCTTTTTATTATAGTTTTTGGCGGAGCCACTCCATGTGTTCGAAACACTTGTTTGTTCATTCACTGGTTAGTTAGTGGGACTTAGAGGAAGCTTCCACCCGGTGTGATATCACAGACAATTTTAGATCTTCTAAATTCAAAGGGAACATATTAAAATGATAAATGAAATTGAATAAAAAAAATAAAAATGTGAAAATTTCTGCGTGGAGTAGAAATTCCCGAGAATGTGGTTTTTAATTCTTTCTGTTACAGTGATAAAACTGTGAAAAACAATTGACAAAGAAAATGTCCAATTTCTCTAGTGAGATCAGTAGACATTAAACTGGTTTGTTGGTCCACGGTGTTACTATGTTAAGCTTGCCCGGCGCATCAGAAACCCAAGGGTCGGTCCGGTAGACAACAATATCCAAAATAGCATAGCATAGTTTTTAGCCTCTATTTTTTTTCAAAAATAACGTTACTTTTTAGCCATTTGTGTGAAAATAACGTTCCCTTTCATAGTTTTAGTAACTCATGTAAAATAATACTTTACTTCTTATAGTTTTAGTCACTCTTCTAAAACAATCACTTCAGTTCTTATAGTTTTTCTAAAACAATCACTTCAGTTCTTATAGTTTTAGTCACCTTCTAAAACAATCACTTCAGTTCTTATAGTTTTAGTCACTCTTCTAAAACAATCACGATAGTTCTTATAGTTTTAGTCACTCTTCTAACACAATCACGACAGTTCTAGTTACTCTTGTAGGGTATGTGTGAGTTAAATGTTTTCCTAATTTGCACCCCGTTCTGATATTTTGACCATGTTTTATTCGAATGATAATAAAAGTTGTAACAGTGTTTACAGAAAATACTGTATATATATGTGTGTGTGTTCTACTTGTTTTTGTTATTTTAAGAGTCCTAAAACATAATAAATCATCTGTGATTTAGCCACACAATTTTTGATTTTGAATTTTTCTTTCTTTATATATTTTTCTTCACTATCTCACTATTTTAGCATGAATTATTAGTTACGTGTATTGTTTTCTTTATATTCCTACTACATGTATAGCATTAGTGCAGAGATTTTCTTTAATTTAATCGATAATATTTAATTTAATATTTCACTACACGCATAAAACGTTTAAACAATAAAATAATATATATTGTACAATGTAAAGAGGTATTATTTGATGTTTTAATTTATATCACATTATATTCAAAATATCATAAACCTCATATCCGTCTTGTTAAAACTGTCTCGTTCTGCGTATGCTTATTTCTTTAAATGTCTCAGCAAATTAGGAACAATTCAGGATAATCTGATCTCAAATTTTACGCACTGTAATACAATATAGCATGTTCTTTTTCATTGCACAGTCAAATCACGAACATTTCATTTTATAAGAGTACTCCAAAGAATGTAAGATTTATATTTTATAAATCTGATTAAAACACAGATCCTATTTCGTTTTTTATAGTTCAAAATTTCGTTTTACTTGACTTCACTAGGATCTGGAAGAGTTGTTATCCGGCGTTTTCATTTAAATGAAGGATTAGCCCATGAAGCGGTCTGTTACGGCGACTTCTTGGCGTACCATGTACGGAATTGTGGGTAAACCACTATGTCTGACGTCATCGGGTCAAAAGCCGCTCATACAACCCCTAACATGACCTTCCAGTACAACCCACCAGATCTTCATGTAGTGTAGACCATCGAAAGTATACAAAAACGAAACGAAATTTAGATCTGTATTTTAATCAGATTGATTTATTATGTTTTTAAATTTCCAAACCTGTTTTATATACAGCTTGCTTGTAAGTCAGCTAGAGAAGAACGGGATCAGAAACGCGAAAAAAGATCAAAATATAAATCACCAAGATTAAGAAGATCAGCTAATCCCAATCCACCACCAGCTAAACCTAGTAATGTATTCGTACAAGTTGAACATCTAAAACCCCGTGATGTATTCGTAAGTTTATATTAAAATCTTCTAAAATAACGAATGAGGAGATTGAGAGTAGTGAATCGTCCTCTTTGAATTCATTTATTTAAAAATAAATTCCTTGTGTTTTATGAAAAACTTCCCCCGATATTGATAATGTCTATATAAAGAAAACGTGTTTTATGAAAATCTTGTCTCAATATTAATGTATTTTTTCGGTTTGTTTGAAATTGTGTTAAACATGAAACTTTTATTTCGTGTATTTTTTCCCAAAAATGTGTTTTATGAATATCTTCTCTTAGTAATGTCTTTGAAAAAATAGTGTTTTTATGAAAATCTTCTCTCAGTATGAATTTCGTTTAAAATTTCCCTTGTTATTTTTTTATCATCATCAATGTTTTCAAGAAGGTTTTAACGTTTGTGTCTTTTGCTAGGGTCTTCCATCCATACAGTTTGATGATGATATAGCTAAATCTACAACATCGGTCAGTTTGGTTAGTATCGTATTGTATTAACAGTTTTATATTATTAATTGTGCTGTAAACGAAAAGTGTGAATATACCTTAGTGTCGAAGACGAAAGGGTCATTTGATAACCACTGCAGTTTATTTAACTAGTCAGTCAATAGGAAATGTTTTGTCTCGAGGATGTACTACCGATGGAAATTGATGAGTGAGCCTCTGTAGGCGTAGGTTTCCCCGGCGTCCCATGGATGCTTTGGGAGCGTCGGGAGCCATGTGGAACTATCGGAAGACCACAACAGAACTGCGAAACAAGTACTGAAATTTTTTCAAATGTGTTTTCTACGTTTTGTCGGGAAAACAGGCTGGGAGGCATCCCCGTACCTTTCCAGATCCTCTTGGATGCACTGGGGATGCTTCCCTGGAGCTTACTCGAAATATTTTTTCCCGAAGGCATCCCAAATTTAGATACGCTTGAAGGTACGGCTTCCCCGTGGATCTGGATCTTACAAAACGTCGGGAACACGTCATCTGAAAAAAATTCAGTTCAAGTACTGAAATTTTTCGCAGTTCTCCTGAGGTCTCCCAATGGTTTCACATGTAGTCGCGATGCCCCGAAGCATCCCCAAGATACCGAGGAACCTGTTCCAGACGCCTCCCGAAGCTCACCAATTTCCATCGGTAATACAGCGCCGAGACAAAAAATTCGCCAGTGGGACCACGGTATAAGTGCCGCCGATACCCAATGATGTTGATTACCGGTGAAGGTACCCCGGAGCTTTCTCGATTATTGGGAGCCATCCCCGATGATTCACGGCAACTGTTCGGGGACATTCCAAGATGCTTTGTAACCAATGAACGTTCACCGGACGCTTTTATGTGGGCAAAACCATCGAGAGCATCGGGTCGATCGGGGGCCATCGAGAGAAAATTTGTTTATTTCCACATCGTGGATGATTTTTCTTCATTGGGACCTAGGAATAAAGACACCAATTTAGGAACAAAATATCTCCATAACATTGCAGTTATACCTTGTTCGAATACTTTACACTAAATGCATTTTTAAAACTATTTAAATCACATTATGTTTGTTTATAGGTTAGCCGTGGCGCAGAATGCATCATGGTATCAAAAGAATTCTATGCGAAACACGCAAACGAAATGGTAAAAAAGTTAATTCGACAACAAGTGCGACCTTATCCGGCCGAAGAAACATTCCAGGAAAATTTACAGATTAAAACGGATTGGGAACTATACAAGCAAACAATGATTAATGATCTAACAGACGAATTACGTCCGGCCAGTCGGTGACAGGCAGTAACATCGCAGTGAAGTCTGAATTATTGGTTGGTATCCAGCATGTATGGAAATATGTAACTGGGTTATATATTTGCAGGTCGAGGCGTTTTGATAAATATTAAATTAAAATCAGAAATTAGTTTTGAAATTACCATTTATTAATATGATATTTACGCCCCTGGATGAGTACAGTTTGAAGAGCATATCTAGATATCGGAAACAATAAAATGTAACTTCTAAATATAATGGTTATTGTCGTCGTTGTTAGCTTTTGTCACCATTTCTATTTAATATACACCTAAACAAATATATACACAGGTAGTGACAGGTCACAATTCTATGGAATACAGTCACTGCTTATATTGAGCTACGTTTCGTCTTGGCTTCTCTATGATAATCGAAACGTCGCTCAGCAATAAGCAGTAATTGTATTCCATAGAATTGTGACCTGTATAATCGAGTTCAAATTTAAACAAATATAGTTTCTCGGTTTTAATCCAATTAATTAGCTATCATAACCCACGTTTTGAGAAGAAACGCCGTTTTATTTCCCACTGGAATGGATACTGAATTATTGAAACAAGAAATTGTGTATTAATAGAAAGACATACGTGTATCATAGACGGAAGTTATTATTGCATTTTATCATAAACACTCTTATTACATGTAATACTAATACTTGCATAACAATAACATCAACTATTACTATTTCTTGTATAATAATATCATGAACAATAAATATTTAAAACAATATTCCCTATTGACAACAGTACGCCCATTAATCTTAAGCACACACGGCCATGGCTATATGTCTGCTTCGTGTCAAATTTAAATCATAACCCTCAACCGGGCCGATTTGGACAGGCGAGCAGATGGAGTTAATACTGATAAAAGTAACTTACAGTGGTGTAAGCAATATTCAATTGAACGTTCCAGAACTGAATTCTCTCGATCTCACGAATTGGCTAACCGTAACAGCACGTTAGGATTGTTTGTAAAATGCATAACTAAGAACAGAAGAAATAATAGGTCTGAAAGACTCCCTCTGCTCTCTCGTAATTGAAAACGGTGTATGAACTTTGTGGTATGCTCGATTGTGAGACCGTAACGTTCTGAATTAATAGAATTGCAATCAAGTGATACGGAATTCAGCCCTGTCACAGTTCTGCCAGTCCTGAAAGCTGACCGAAGGTGGTGTGAGGAGAATCGTTACGTATTTTAAGAAACAAATGTGTTTCAACTGTCATATTTTTTATGTAGTCTGCAAATGCGTTGTACTCCGAGATTCTCCTTTTCACTCGATAGGCATTATTTTTGCAATTGAGAGAATTTAATTCTGGAACGTTCCATCGAGTATTCCCTGTGTGCTATGTAATAAGGATGAGGGGGAATAATCCATCCCATACTACCCTGCAGGTGTACTCTCATTGTATGACCAATCCGTGAAGTCAAACTTTTATTGAGCTATGGTCATTAACAAAGGACCGTTCGATACTCGCCTGGCGCCCGGATTCACGTAATCTGGTATTTGAAATACAATTAGTGAAATGTCCTCCCGAGAGAGGTGTATTGTAAGTATGTCTGATTTTGTCGATAATTGACGGGAAGTTGTCTGTGGCAAAACCCGCGGCATTGATTTTATATAACGAGAAATCGGGAGAAAACATTCAGGCTTACTGTTTTATCTTATCCTGCAGTCAACGATGTTATGCATTATGGAGACCTCTCCTCAAAACACAATACCATCTGGCTAGAAATTGTCTTACTTATCGTCTGCATCGATAATGGTTTGAGCTCATGATTTACCTGTTTATCTCCCTTTAGTACGTCTGCTAATATAAATGAATGGGATTGTGACTAATGCAGTGGATTAATTTGAACGAGGAAGATGTAAAAGGCATGGAGAAGAACAAACGAAACAATAAGTCTAAAAGATTTTATCGCGATCTGCGGTGAATTCGATCTTGAGATTGGTTGAATTATTTCTCTTTGGAGACGTTATATAATGAACCTAACATTTCAAGTGCTTCTGCAGTGAGGTTGAGTCATCAATCTTGTATTTGTTACGAAAATCAAACAAACGCCTCTTCTCCGAGGAACTATTTTTCATTTGTTTCTTGGATACTAAAAATGGCACTAACGAAGGAAGTTTTGGAAATGGCTGATAAAAAGGTCCCGCGACCTAGCCAGACAGATGAAGTGACTTCTAATCAGGTAAGTGCAAATTTTTGGTGATGTCTGTAGCTTATAATAGGCTACAGACAATGTAATTTGAAATTTTGCTCGTGTGTCCTACTCCGCGGGTTTGCTTCCACTGGTAAAGCGCAAGCGAATTATTGAAATAAACCTGCACAATATGTTAGTCCCGAAATATTCTAGTTTGTGTCTAGTGGATTTTAAACCCAGCCTCTTCCACTCTTTGTAATTGAGCCTGATTGTATAATATAGCAGCAATGACATGTCACCGTGTACTGTAGTTAAAGTGATGTCATGGGCATGTGTCATCAATAGATAACACTATAGCTAAATCAATAGACATTATAACCTTACAATCAAATAACCAAACTGTGCAAATACCGCGATGAATTTGTATGGCTTCATACCAAAAGAGCATTTTCCTGCGACATTACTGTTAAAGTTAAAGATACATTAGTTAAGAGGTAAATATTCCTCTTTCTATAGGCCTCAAATCTTACAGAAATTATTAATAAGGCCTTTTTTACATCAACTCTCGAGACCCTCAGATGGCTTGGATACAGTTTGGATTTAAACAGTCGTCCATTAATTATTAAATCATTAAGTGGCTGACCAAGTTAACATTTACTATAAATCACTGACGTCACTACCGGAGATAAAGGTCTCATAATCGAGGGTACCGTAGGCATTGAGAATGTTACTTGATAATCGAGAATATGTTGGCGGAGTTGTCGTGTGGCAATTAGACGATCAGCATTTCTCGAAGACGGTCCGTGCCTATTTCTAGTCCAAATTTCCAATAAAGTAATTTGACTGAAATTTACAATATTTTCTTTCTTTATCATCTATTTCTGGACTGGTTATATCAAGAATGGCCAACTCTTTATTAATATCGTAATTAATGTATCTGTAATAGCAATATGCCATTCAATAAGCATTTTTTATATAACCAACGTCTCCAGAGATTGTTGAATTGACAAAAGGTTTTCGGAACTGTATAGGTCATTCCAAATAATGGGAGTTGCAATTTCAAGACGTCAGTATTGGTACAACATTTCCGTGTATCAAAGGTGCGCTTTCGTTTTATTATACCTTTACGCTGATGTAGGAATAACAAACATAAAACTAGGCCTGTAAGCATTCTTTCAAATAAAACATTGGGATTTATTATGTTTCTGTTGAGTGTTCACCTGGGTACATGCTTGTGTACACGTAAAGAACCAAGTACCAGCGTAATACGAAACATGAATTGAGTATAGCGTCATCGCAGCCATCTTAGAATTATCGAAGCGGAAAGGCCAAGGAACAAGTATGCCAATTTTCATGTCTATCGTACATGAATTGACTGCGCCTTAGGCTTTCTTCGAAGAGCGTTGCTCGCCATGAACAACATGATGGGGAACGATTGGTGCCCAATTCCTGGTCTCAAAGAGGTAACCAGACGTTAGTTTCAAACGGACAAAATATTCACAAGTCATGAAATATCATTCCTGTCCTTACTATCTCGATTCTTTATGGCGATTGACTCCAGCAATTTGCAGAATATAAAATGAAAGAAAACGAACTGAAGCAAACCATCTTTTTTCATTATATTAAGACATGTAACCATAGATTCTGGATTGGGACTAGTCCTACATTTCTACAGAGTTTCACGACACTTACATTTTTTATATCCTTGCAATATAAGGAATCATTTAAAAAAATAAAATTCTCTGGATCAACGTACTTTATGACTTCCATATTTTATAGGTATTTGGGTTCTAATTAAATACTTTAAAAATTGTTTTTATTATTTATTAATTTCCTTGCAATATTAAGTGTCTCTTGCCAAAATAATAAGATTTCCATAATTTCACAGCTCATTAATTGTTGATTAGTTTTGTTATTATTATTATTATTATTATTAATTTCTTAAAGTTATAAATATCAACATTCCATATTAGAAAAAAAGGCATCAAATCGCATTAATCGACTTATATATTATTATCACTAATGAAGTTGTGTTTTATGAACACGCCTTGTTCTAATCGATACTTTTCATTATATTGACATCATGATGAATGATAAAGCCGTCTATTTAGAGAAACAACTAATGGTTTAATGGTATACAAAGCATATTGTTTTCTTTGTTATTTTTTTAAATCATCAGGGCCTTGTTTTTCGATGCTTAACTAGAGATAAAATCCAAATTTTAGTAGATACCTCAGATTTGATTGGCTAAGTACTAAAATCAATCGAATATTATCCAATCAAATTACTGTACTAAATTTTGGATTTTAGCTCAGTTAAAATTTCGTGAAACAGGCCCCATCTTTGTAAATAAACTTTAGTATATTTATCGAATATATTGTGCTATGATTGTTTACCACGCTTTATGTATTATTTTTTTTAAAATCTACTTTGTTAATAACCATTAGTTGTCGTATCGAATATCGTTCCTGTGTGTAATGAACGATGGGTTTCAATGAATCAATCTTGACAATATGGATTTTATAGCTTGACTCCGCAAATGGGTGGTTTCACAAACGTTAACAAAAGTGGGTTTATATAAGTGAATAGAAAATTTATTTTCCTTATCTAAAAGTTTCAAATCAAAATATTCAGACTTTCGAAAATGATCATAAGATTTGCTTACAGGGGTTACTTAAAGGACAATATTGGCGCCAGTCATTATCACATATGTGATAGAACTGATTAAACACTTTCCAAATATAATATTAACACAGAGATCATCGCTACCATAGAGGAGTAATAAAGGATTCATAAATCGGAAGTGACGAACGCCAAAGGAAAACACGAGTTATTCCTCTATATAACTAACTGAAGTGACTAGTGATTACAGATACATGGGCGAATATCTGCTCACTAATAATTCCCTCGAAGACCTAAAGTTGCTTTGTGACACTGTGAGAGAATATCTTACAATTCATAAAAAGAATTGGCTGCCACTACATAAGAGAACACGAAAGAAAAACAGAAAAAAGTTCGTGCATTACCGTGTTTTTATAAGGTAGGGGAGACCGGGGCACATTGAACCACCATGGATATTATAAATAATACTATACAACCCAATACTATACAGTGTTCAATGTGCCCCGGTCTCCCCTATAGAATGAATAAAAACAAGGGGCTGTACGGAGTATTTCTATTTTTCCCGTGTTCTCTTATCTTATGACACTTAATTACTTTATTGAATCGTCAGATATCCTCTTGCGGTCCCATATAACAACTTTTTGTCTTCGAAGGAATTATTAGTGAGCAGAAATTCGGCCGTTTATCTGTAATCACTCGGCACTTCAGTCATTCACATAGAGAGATAACTCGTATTTTCCTTTGGCGTTCGTCACTTCCGATTTATGAATCCTTTATTACTCCTCTATGGTAGCGATGATCTCTGTGTTAATATTATATTTGGAAAGTGTTTAATCAGTTCTATCACATATGTGATAATGACTGGCACCAATATTGTCCTTTAACTCGCTTGACATTACAAATGGTAACTATTATCCAGGCGCGGATCCAGAGGGGGGGTCCAGGGGGTCCGGACCCCTCCCCCCCCCCCTGCTCAGACTTGAAAATGTTTTATGCGATTTTTTTGACGACTTTTAGACCTGTAATTTTGGAATTTACCTTCCGGAAATACGCCAGAATGCACCAAATTGAATCTAATATACCAGGACTAACAATGCAACAGTTCGTTTCTATATTTTTTATGCCAAGCGCTGTATAGCCTACATTGATTACAAATCAATGGCATCTACTCCATCAAGCTGGTGCCTCTTGAACATCGGCTGCCTCTCCCGAATTTAGCGGTTGTCTGTCGAACACCAAGAGCTCTATTGGTTTTATATCCTTGGGTTTCGGCTTTCAATTATCCTATTGGTCAAATATAAGTATAACAAATTTCATTATTATCATTGGTAACTGCGTCAAATGATACTATAGGTATTTTCCTAAAGCTTGTGATCTGACGATATTTTGTTTTCAGAGAGAGAGAGAGAAATGGGGTTTAACGTCCACTCGACACAAACTAGGTCATTTTGGGACTAACATAATATGGTTTCAATTTTTATTTCAATAATTCGCTTGCGCGTAGGGGTCTTTAGCAGTGGGGGGAAACTGGAGTGCCCGGAGGAAACCCACACACCAGGGATCGAAACCACAGCCGCAAGCCAGAGGTGACCGGCCAGCTAGAGGTCGAAGCGTGGCACTCTAGACCACTAGGCCATCCCAACCCCTCGTTTTCAGACAGAATCGGCTATGTTTTGGTTTTATAAATCTTTTTATGTGTCAACAACTCATTCATTCATATGACTTTTATATAATGCGTGAATCTAATAACAAGATGCAATATGGTCGCAAAGATTCATAGTACTACATCCTCTGACAACTGGGCTGTCAGTGGGGTATGTGATGTTAGCGAAAAAATTTTCTTTTGTTAAGTAGATGCAAATCTAATTCGACAAAGTCTGTTTTCAAATCGACGCTAAAAGAGAAGACGAAATAATATTTGTGATAGTAAATGAGATTGGGGATTTTCGAATTAGCATAAATTTGCACGCAGACGATGTAAGTATTATTAAGCATGTATGAGGACCGTTGAACTCGCGTGGGTTTTCTGTGACATTTGATTCATCGGTTCATTAGTCTGAATCAGATAGCTTCAAATAGCTGATCAATGTTTTTTTATGATTTGTTTACATGCAATGCAAAAAAACAAGTCGGAAGTATCTTATACATGTATGCGTATGTACATATAACTGAAGCTATAGTCGGGTAAACCGATTTCAAGATTAAAACCCACTTTGCAAGAAAGGGAAATAAGACTGTTTTTTCTAAATGATCTGATAGTATTTCACATTTTTTCTATATTATTTTAAATAACGTTAGAATTGCCGAACCTGAATTCAAATTGTTTACTTTGTCTTTTCCACAAATCGTCAAATCCACCAGGTCGGGATAACACAAGAAGCATGTAATTATACCGTCTGAGGAATTGTCATGTTTACGTAATTTCTCGTTAATTATTCATACCATACGCGACAGTCGACGGTTCTAATAAAACCATTATCAAAATTACACATGTATCTCATAATAAGAACGGATTTTCAGTTTTCAAGAAAGTGGAAAGCGTTCACGAATAATGAATGCCACAGCAAGTTTCATATACAGCTATTAATTTATTTTTAATTTGAAATGCATGGAATTTTTGCAGAGGAGGACGTGGTGTCCCCAGGGTTGTCGAGCCGATCCTAATGTGGATAGTCTATCAATGAGTATCAAAGCAAATTTGACCCACCTATTTATTTATAATTTATTTATAAACAAAAAGCATACTTCACTCTAGTTGGAAGCAGAAATAAACCCCTGGTCTTGTAGCAGACAGGATCAGCAGTGGTAGTAGTTGTAGTAATTTTTGCCTGTTGAGCAACAACCGTTTTGAATATATTATTAGAGGGTTTTACGTCCACTCGACACGAACTAAGTTATTTCGGGACTAACATATGGTTCGACTTTATTTCAATAATTCGCTTGTGCGTAGGGGTCTAGCAGTGGGAGGTTGGACAGGCGATCCTAATCCTTTTCACGTACAACCGGGGAATGGAAACCACCCTAGTTGACTAAATGGCAGACCTTATGACGCAATGCAGACGCGCTAAGCATTCGACCCCTCCCCCAACCCCACCACAGATTGTCTGTTGTAGAAGACATCAGAACCATAGTATTTGTGTTCTGTATATTCAGTTGTTCACATCATTAACATCTAAAGGAAACCCATTCTGGGTCCGTGGCGACAGCATAATGGTCCTGTAAACCTTAATTAGCCAATGAAATATTTGGATGTCAGGGTTTCGCATAATTTTCTCTATCGCAAGTCTTGAATGATAGTTTGATCACTGACGCATGTTAACAATTAATAATTGGAATAGTTTTGGGTGGTTGAGAATATCACAACGAGACTTGTAGGGAATATTCAATAGGGTCCGCTGACTTCTAGGGTTACTGTAACATTCGCAGAAGTGACAGACTGATCGAACTTGTAATTTAGTGCATGAGAAAAGGCAAACATACGTCATTGATCGTTCATAGATAATAGATCTAGTTCTACTACCGTTCTCATCTCACAATTCTGTAAATATAGTCTTGTTCATCAGGAATATTTTCTGAAGCATTGATTGGGGTTAATCTAAGTAACAGGTGTTTATGGCGTCTTGTAATCCATCGACAGAGATCTGGGCTTCCGGTTCGTGCTTCTGACAACCAGACTGTACTTGACAGACTTATTACCACAATGATACTTGGAATGATGATAAGGCGGTTAAGATAATATCGAGGACATAAATTGGATCCGTTACGATATCATTTCGAAGA
Source organism: Patella ulyssiponensis (assembly GCA_963678685.1). NCBI lineage: Eukaryota > Metazoa > Mollusca > Gastropoda > Patellidae > Patella > Patella ulyssiponensis. The sequence continues at coordinate 45,792,746 of OY783225.1, read as the reverse complement.
AAACTCCCTAACCCGCCCAAGGTAAAGAAATTTTCAAGCCTTCCCTATATCACCCTATAATTAAAATGTAAGAATGTTGACCTTGAGTATGAGCTCTACCATAAAAGGCTGTATTTAGACTTTTGACAGATCGTCAGTTGTTTCAGATGGTTTCTTCGTGATGCTTTTCTAGAAAAATATTGATACTTTCTGGGTTCCTGGCCGATAGTTAATTTAGTTTAATTTGAGACATTATCTGGAATCCACTTCAGTTCATATCCACTAATTAGTTTTGATAAAATAACCATTTTCTGCTATCACGTAGTTTGGCACCTTATGACTACACTTACAGGAAAGTGATCCGATGCAGCATCATTTAAAATATCATACGGGACTGTTGATAACATATTATAATATTTACATTATTTCCTAGATCTGTCACGAATTTAAATTGTGTTTCAAACGATAGAAAGATTTTCAAAAGTTGTTGATAACACTATCTTTCGAGTTTCGAGTTATGTCAAACGAATCATTTTCCTACTTCTTAATCAATTCCTATTGGCCGAGTGTCCGCAGATGAAAATATCGAGTTCCTTGTGACCTGGTCTACTCTGTGAGAGCAGTTGTACATCACTATAAACCAGAGATATATTATCAATAGTAATCTAAATAAATAAAAACGAGAAACAGTGACTAGAAACAATAGTATGTAAAAGGCGTCTGTGGATGTAGGCAAACGATTAAAGACTATTTATAAATTTTATGCCAGCAGCAACCAACGCTCTTTATCAGTATATCACGTCTGTGTCCGGGGTAAAAACATTTTATTAGAAGCATCCCATAGGGAAAATGGGTTTCTTATGGTCATGGTCTGCTGTAAATAACTATAGCAATGCAACAAAGGGGTGAGCTCGTTTTAACACGTTTTCATGGCAAGCATAGTTGAACATTGTAGATTTCCGTGTCCAGGGTGATCGAATTTCTATTCAAAAACCATCTCGAAGCAAATAATCGAGTTTTGTCGTCTGCCATAGATATATATAGCAGAGTCTAAGCTCAAGCAAACGTTAACACGTTTATCAAAGGGGTCTTCTTGGCCAGTTAATTATACCACGGTAAGCCGAGATGAATCTTATGGCTTATGAAGACATGCTCGATATATATGTGTAAATACTTGTGTTACGCTACAGACGTTCTCGAGAGATTAAAAGCTAATAAAATATGTTTTGTTACAACAATTATATGTTTTAATGTATTGAATATCAACCTGTACTACCCTCTTGTGTGTATTAAACGAAATGAAATGTAATCAAATGAGGTTAAACGCCCTACTGTTCTGTTCTTGACTGGGCTAATGAAGACGGGCATACGCCTTACAGTGTGCTATGACGACAATTTTACCCGGACAGCAGCACTACCGCCTGCTCCTGTATCGAACACTAATTGCCAAGGGGATTTTTATGTGTAACCGAGACCTCGGTTTTTCGTCCCATCCGAACGATGATACTGCTGTCCTTGTCAGGCCCTCCGTCCTGCACCACTGACAACGGGAAACGACGCCGGAAAATCCCGATCATCTTTCTCGACCAATGCAGGGAGCGAGCACGCGACATCCAGGCTTGCAAACCAGTGTTTGTTAGTCTTATTTGTTATAATTACTGTCATTTACTCCAAAATCATGAACATAATTTCTGTTGTTGTTCATGATAAACAATGAACAGTAACAGACAACGACACGGTGGATTACATCAACAGACATGGGGATTGCCGAATGTGTTGATAGTATCACATATAAATGAACTTTCCAGACAAAAACATCCATTATATAAAGGCACTAACAGTTATGCGAACTTTTCAGATAGACTTACTCTGCCACATCAATAACAGACATCGGTATGGTTTTTCCCTTATTTAACCGCAATGATACACGACTTTCTCGATTTAATCAAACACAATAAAAAGTATTTCAGAATTGTATTACGATATACGAAGATGGCGCGTGTTGAGATTCCATATAATTTAATATTTCATTGATTTTGTTTGTTTGGTTTGGGTTTTTCTATTTTTGAGAATAGAAACTGTTTTTGCAAGAAATATATTTCATTATTATTTTTATTCTTTTTATATATGTATAGTTTTTTTTTTTAATTTTTCGTGTTTCAAAGAATTGTTCCATTATCGGTTTTCGATCTTCATATCTGCAAGAATTAAGAATGGTAGCTAGACAGTCAAAAGAACCGTAAATCAAATTATCTGTGAATATTGGTGGTTTTGTCATCGTAGTTGTAGACTTGTACAATAGATTAATGAATAGTTAAAAAGTCTGATAAGTAATATTCAAACATTTCAATCCACCCTTTCCTGGGTACGGTGACATAAAATATTGTTTTTACTCATACCATTTACTGGAGACGCAAAATATGCAATGTGTTGAACGCATTGCTGATATTGAATAACATTTCCACGCTATCATCCGTCTCGCCTGTCCTCGGGATATTGCCATTACAATGTTTAGTTTTGATTATGGACTGTATAGAGAGTAAAACGAGAGTAGATGATATGTATGGTCTAATGACCGAGAATGAGACATTAAACAATATATTGATACTGTTTCAATATATTACGCAATGTCTTTAGCTCGAAACCGTTAAACAACTTAAAATACAGACATTTGAATTTAGAGATGTAGTACATTTATTTAAAGGCAGTTTAGGGGGTCATTTCCATAGGGAAAATCCATCTAACGGGAATTGTGGTGTCCAACTTGCCATGTGGGAATTTCCGACCCCACTACCCGGTCGTCTACCAATCCCATCTAACAGTAGATTCGCATCGTCTGAGTTTAAGTACCCTTGGAATACAGTAGTTGAGTTGTACTTGTTTTGGTTAATACAACACACAAGGGTTGTAAATCTACATTCTAGTGACCTGCGAAAACAAATAGTTTTATTTCATTTTTTCAAAACTTAAGACTTGGGTTCAAATGAAACCAGTAAAATTAACAAATAATTTAATAAAATCTCTTTTTTATCAGTTCTCGATCTTCACATCTTATATATAAAACTTCAATTTGCCAAAACAATAAAATGTCAATTTTGGATAAAAACTCATTTCACCTTTTATTGATTTCCAAATATATTTCACTCTTTAAATCGTTTCTGAGGCTTTGACGTTCAATGGAATTCCTATATTATCTGTTTTCAGTATTAACGTTTGTTAAAATCAAGATGGCAGGAAACTGAAAGAACCATAGATTAAATTGTGTTTTGTTATTGGTTGGTTGGTTATTGTGAATGGTATGATTGATTATAGACTCTCCTCGTGTTTAGTTGCTATCTGGTTCATACAATGTTATTTAGGTGTGGGTTTTATAGAATACCCAATATTTGAGACAAGAAAAGAAACGTGAATTGTAATTTTATTGTAATTCAAATCAGGGGATGTATCACTTAGTATTTATTTGTTTATACACATGAATGACGTAAAAGGAATAGTTAAAAATAAATAATGGTTTGATGAACACTTCATGTATCAAAACTTTTGATTGAATTTGCATATCGTTTAACAGCTTTCATCCTTTATCCGTTTTTGCTCTTCACATCAGCTAAAATCAAGAACGGTTAAAGGAACCATACATTATTTTTCGTCGGTTATTTGTATACATCGAACATGTTTATTACTTGTACATACGTTAAATAATTCTCATCGAAGTATGCTTACACAGAGCCAGCTTAGGCGTGGGCCAAATGTGTCCAGATTCAGGGCCCCGAGGTTCATTCCAAAAAGTGAAAATTCCAGATAAAATTTTCATTCATCGGTTGAAAGGTGTGATCGCTCGTATGCTAGTCCTGTCTGATCAGATATTATATAATTCCGTCTTGTATTGCAGACCGGTTAATTGTGTTACGCACGCTTGCCATTCAACAAGACGTGTGTGCCATTCGAAAGGATATGAAATAATCTTTTCGTAGCGGTAGTGGTGTCAAACGATGTCTATATGACAGATGCTATATAACATTGGTCGTTTCTGTTAGTTTACATGATGTTTTATTCTATATAATTATACAATTGTATAGTCTAAAGGATACGAAAACAAGCGGCCTTAGTTCCAATTTGTGTCAATAAATGATGTCAAGATAACATAAAAGGCAATGTAAATATACTGTCTGGTGACCTACCGTGTTATCTAATCCGACAAATAGTCATGTTTACGCAATTTTTCGGACCTCAGACGACCGTTCAAACAAAACCATAATTAAAATTAAGTAACAACTGGTATTCGAGACAGGAAACATTCATAATTTCGTACATGGCCGTGGAACGCGTTCTTCGGTAGTTATTCCAATAGTATGTCTCAAACATTATCTTGAAATTCAAAATTCTTCAAATCGTCGTAGAATGCACAGGCCCTTCCAAGCACAAATACGTGTAATTAATAAAGGATGAGTTTGCACGCAAAAATAATTTGGCATCTAATATGTATTAGTATCCAGTATTGTATTTTCGTTATGAAGATAGATTAGATAGACATGGAAAGGTTTGAAAAAGTTGGATCCTGAACATTTTGTGAAATACTTTATATTTATTTTGCTGGAATATTACTATTAAAACAGTTTTTCCCATTCTGTTTACCACAAGAGTGTTACAAGATATTAGATATGTAGGTAGATAAAATTCAACTTTTCCAAATATTCTTCGCAGAACCTCTTATCCCCCTGTGTGGCATTACATCCCACAAGATTTTTGACTTCACCACAAGAGATCACCCACATGAGCGCCATAAGATATTGGGCAGAAGTTCGACTAAATAAATCTCAGTAAAATTTAGACTCTAGGGAATGTAATTTTGGTCTTTGGTAGTTCCAAAAGTTATTGGACAAAACAGAAAAATGTTAAGAATACTTTTCATTAAGTGTTTTTGGTCTGTGTCGTTTTTCAGCACACGAGTTCCAATAGATATTGGATGAAGCTCTTTTCTCAGAACCCCTCATCTCCCTTTGTTGCACCACATTTCACACTGTCACAATTATTTTATTTAAGTCGAACACCCTGTGGCATATGGTACTACTCAGGTTATGTTGAAGTGACCGACTGATCGAACTAGTAATTTAGAAAAAAGGATGGCAAATATATCACATTGCTCGCTGTAGTCTGGTAATTCTGAAAATGTAATGTCAATGCGGTATTTGTTTATAAGATATAATTTCTGAAGCATTGATTGTGGTTGGTCTGATTAACAGGTGTTGCAATTCATCGATATATTATATGAGCACCGAGTCCTGGCTGTGCTTGACATAAGATTATAAGCCAACAGAACATAACCTTTACACCAATCAAAATATATCCACGTGGTATTCTAAAATAACGTTAACGTTTTGAACAATGGCAATGGTTCCTCACAAAGTGTATTCAACTGTCATGCGCGTCAACACCACAACTAGTTAATCTTTAATACAATCAACACAATACCTTATATCCTGATTGACAAGTTCAAATGGATTCCTAGATTAAATACACCTAGAAAACAACTGTTTTATGCAGATATGCTAAAATAAAAATAAGCTTATTTTGAATAAAAACTAATTTCGTCCTTTATGGATTTCGTCTTTTTCAGAAGAAATATATTTCATTACTCATATCATTTCTAAAACTTTCGCTTTTTATAGAAATTTCTTTTATTATCGGTGTTCGATCTTGGCGTCTGCTAACATTCAGAACTGTGGGAAGTTGAAAGAACCGCAGATTGAATTATCTTCTGGTATTGGTTCCTAAGTCCATATCTAATCATTCGCAGTACCGAGGTTTATTGAACATATATAGCAATCTTTTTTTAAATATTTTCTTAAATAATTCCCAACCATTACCATAATCCGCGGGTATGAGACCAATATTTATGGGAGCATTACCTAACCTGGTTATCTGTAGACATTCAATGTATATTTTGAGCCTACTGTATAGAGGAAATAGTAATAATGGATAATTGGGGATGGTGGGCAAGCGAAGGATATGTCCTTAATCTGTACATGTGTTTTTCTAAACATTGAAGAAAATGATTATATTGGACTATAATACAATTGGATTGGTCTGCTTATTCTTTTGCTTTTGATATTAAATAATTCTGAAAAAATAAAATATTTTTAAAAAAACGAACGATTCACCTTATCATGCAAATAACAATACTTAATACTTAAAGCTAGTAAAAACCAGTGGACTAATTTCATATAATGTCACAACGCCATTGGCCTTTTACTATAATTCCTTTTCACAAATTATACTTATTGCGTTACCGTAATCGAATTTGACTATGTTTACCCAGAGGCCAAGTTGGAATGCTTAAAATCTAGCAACTAATTTTCTTGTGGATAGCATACTGACACATTATGAACATTTTTATACGGGGATGATTATGAATATATCGTTTTGAGAGATGCACTTAATCTTGCATTTCTAAATATTGACGATAATAGATGAGCATGTCGTTGTTACTATCACATAAACTCACCATATATCTGTTCTCTCAAACACACAAAAAAGGAAATCAACAGAATGGGAAAAATGAAAGTCACGACTTTTTGGGGTAAAAAATGCTGTTTTCAAAACGCAAGGCTGAGTACAACCCCTACAGTTGTGTGAAACACTCACAGATATACCAAAGTTGACACAGAAACGATAACACGCCATTGAGCTAATTTAAGAGGACATGAATACCAGAGTCGTCGGTCGAAGGTTCGATGCCATTATTCTCGGAGTAGATGGTTGTCGTTGTGCAGAATGGCTGCGGGCCTCCAATTCGGGTGCGACTGGTCCATCAATGCTGAAACGATTCGTCGCCGACAGCGTGGCCTGTTAGTGACCTATGTTTTTTTGAATTTTTATTCCATAATTGTGTAGACGTATCACTGAATGGTTAGCCGACTGTGTCATAAGGTCTGTCATTGAGTCAACTGGCGTGGTTTCGATTTCCTGTAGGGTCCCCTGTCTATCCGTGTGGGTTTTCTCTGGGTTCTCCTGTTTCGTAAGACTGCAAAAGGTCCCCCTACGAGCAAATGCACTAAAATAAAATTGAACCATACGTTAGTCCCGAAATGACCTAGTTTGTGTCAAGTGGACATTAAACTCTCTCTCTCTCTCTCTCTCTCTCTCTCTCTCTCTCTCTCTCTCTCTCTCTCGTGTCAGTAAATACCCAGCCTGAAACCATGCCAAAACTTAACAGTTCCACTGCATTCTGAGTAGTCTCAGTATATTTTAATACATTTGTGGTATTAAGACGAAGACATGCAGAATTCACTGGAATGAAATGGGTGAAATATTTTTAGGGTACAAACGTGTCTTGTTAATACACCTTAAAGGGCCAATCCTGATAACTTTTTGGGGAATAAAACTGTTTAAATTTGTGTTAAAATCCTTTAAAACCCATTACCTAAGGCCGACCAACTAACCCGATATTTGTGACACGCTTGTAAGTAACTTAAACATGACAGTCTTCATCTGGAAATGGAGACCGTTGTATTATACGGTATCTGGTTAAAACCAGACTTTTTTCTATAAAAATAATATGTGGGAGAAATTTACCTTTTGTTATCAAGTACAGTGCATGGGTCATTCACTGTACAAACCTCTCAAGAAACGGGAATCGATTATCAGGCCACCCAATGAAAAAATTGATCCCAAGTCTTAAAAGGGTTACGTGTCCGGATAAGCAGTGTTGACGTTGACGTCCAAACGACTCAATATTTTGAGCTGAAATTTTGAGACAAGGTAAATACACCATTCCTCTATATTTTGGTCCATACATTTCATAAATACTCGGACTTTAATTTTTGAGACTCTGTTCTTATCGGGATAGTCCTTTTAATGTTTAATACATGTACACTAAATTTGGTTTGGTCATTCTTGCCACCATGACACCTAGCCATGACAAATTTATACTATGCTATTCATTTTGTTGAGGTCAATATCCAGTACTGGTTTCTTTAATTTTGCACACTATCATTTCTCCAAATTGATTCAACTGTATTCAACAACATCAATATTATACATTTTGTTGGGGCACTGTTGCCAACATAAACCTATTGGGTCCTTTAACTTCAATTTACAATGGAAGATACTGGCTCTCTAGCCTGGAAGTCGGTGTACGATCCTTGCGCATTGGCCAAGAAAGTTCAGGAGGGTTGTCTCTGTCTGGTGGTTCAGATGGGACGAAAATCGAGGTCCCGTGTACTCATTGGCGAAGAGATTCGATATAAGAGTAGCCGTAGCGCCGCTGTCCGGGTAAAATTTCCCTCCTAGCACACTGTATGGAGTTAGCCCGTCTTCATTAGCTATGTATAGCAGAAGAACGTTAAACCCCATTTCGTTTCATATATCCTTAATTGTATTGATATTTTTGGAAAAGAATATAATATACATAACTGGTGAAAGTACAGAATTCTCATAGCTCATTTATTAACTGTAAACATGGAAGGTTAATAAGTAAGAGTATTGATTATTTATATAAAACCTATATATACACGCCATATTTAGAATACCAAACGTGTATTATTACCTTTATACATAGTTATTATACATCAACATACATCAATATATTTTATAAAAGTTAATCAGTCGGTTGGTTTGTTGTATGAGAAATGACACAGTGTACACACCCATATTTTTTTATATTGATTACATTCATAACATAAATGACATGTTTGTGGAGTTCGTGCAGTAATATATTGAATAACTTCGAAATTAAAGTTTCAAAGAAAATAATTAATGAGATTTAATCCCAGGTGTTGTCCATAATCATGGAATTAGTTACCAAGAGATTTCACACGTGTCTTTCCATAGAAATGGAATGCTTATTCTTTGTAGATCATCATACCAATTCCCAGTATCGGCATAGATCAAGCCAATTCAGCACATGCTGAATTGATTTAAAGGAGTTGAATCACTGTTATCTGAATCGAAAATGGACGAAAATGGGCCAAAAGTTCATTATGGGAGTATATAAAATGATTTAGTGTTTTTTTTTCTTTTTAAACTTTTAGTCTAATTTCTAAACAGTTTTGTTCATCTAAATACGTAAAAAGTCCAAATTGAATGGAGGTCGCTAGCGACTGGTTAGTCCAGTCTACATTTCACTTACGCACTGATGATTTGCCTTGCGCCCCTTTACAAATGTCTTAAATGTCGACCATTAGGATCCCGTGTGTGCCCGGTACAGAAACTGGAATTTCTTTTATTATATATTCTTATACATGTAGGTCGAGGTTAGTTTGACATTGTAATATATAGAACTATATATATAAATAGAATATATATACCTATATCATGTAAATAATGATATTTACAACTCATTGTTATATAAAAATAGATATATATAGTTTACACCTGTATGGTATTGATCTATATCAACACAATTCAGTACCAAATTTCTCTTATATCACCCTTCGATCAGAAATCCCTAAATGTCAAACATATCAAATCTAGATACGTAGGACTATACATAGCTTTCGTATTAATATATCTTGACAGTATACATTCTTTATACACTGGTCCCTTTGAGATATAGTTTTTTTTCTAATAGACAGTAATACACTCTGCCAACAGAGAACCTGAATAAAATGAATTAATGTAGTTTAATGTTTTGTTCTCCCCCTACTGGGCTAATAAAGACGGTCATACGCCATGCAGTGCGCTTTGAGGAAAATTTTGCCCCGTCAGCGGTGCAACGGCCTACTCTTATATTGAATTCGAACTGCCAGGGGATCGTTTATGTATACGCCAATTTGTACACAAGACCTAGGTTTTTCGTCCCATCCGAACGACTATACAGTGTCCCGTGCAAGGCCTTCGACCCACACCAATAACAATGTCCTTTCTAGGAAAGGTTGTTTCGACTAAAAAGTAAAATCGTTGATGTAGGACTTAACATGGCGGTCAACCAGCCTCGTATCTGATCTCCAATGGGGCAAATGGTTGACAGGCAGATTTGGTTTCGTATGGCAATAATATAAGATAATTGCCACTTGAACATTTTGGGACAAAAAAAATTACAGTTTTCACAGTTTGCACACCATTTGACTTAACCATACTCCCCGGTATAACTGTATAGTCAGGCCATCTGACTTAAACATTCTCAGTCTAACTGTATAGTCAGTTCACCTGACTTAACCATATTCAATGTAACTGTATAGTCAGATCATGTTATTTAACCATACTTGATGTAACGGTATATTAGTCAGTCATATTTGAGCAACCAGGAACGATAAAAAAGAATAGTGCCAATTTATGTTTTGTTTTGAAAGATTAAGCGTGTAGTGGTCTGTTTACCAATTTTAATTAAGTTTAGTTGTCTGTATACAGATACTCATTTCCTACTACAAATAAGCCCTGCAAATGATGATATCACCACTTTGATATTTAACCAAAAAGACCACATTCACAAACGGTTTACACGTCAGATTTCTACCACAAACGATTACGACAGAAAATATTGTTTCTGGCATCGAATGCGCAGGATCGGTGTTCAGTTATAGTCCTTGTTTATGAGACATTGATGACGTCGTATCCGTAAAATGTTTTATCAGTTAATTGGGCCTAATGGGCATAGACTTCTTTTATTTCTGCTTTGTATTCTAATACTGACTTGAAACTAGGGACTAGATTATAAATCTTATATGTCAAGCAATCAGTAAATGTTCATTTAACTGCTCGATGTGATTGTTTAAATCGAGCTGTAGCATCTCCGGGTTATTTTAGACTAGTCTTGAGGGTTAACTCGGTATCCGGTTTGGCTCTTCGGCTTCTCTGTACATTATAAAGCGACCTTCGCATCATTATTTTTTTGCAACAAAATTCATGCCATTTGTACAATCTAAATTCAATAATTCGCTTGTGCGTACTGTGGGTTAGCAGTGAGAAAAACAGGAGGATCAGGGGGAAACCTTATTATTTTCCGAACAATCTTTTCCGATCTATAAAGCGATATAGGCAAATTTATTCATTTTGAAAACATTCCTTTCTAAATCAGTCGCGTTAGAGCATCAGGTCTGTCATTGAGTCGAGTGGCGTTGTTTCAATTCCCCGCATGTACGTGACAAGGAGTAGGGTCGCCAGTCTAACCCCGTGAGTTTTTTCCGTATCCTCTTGTTTCTTCCCACAGCTAAAGAACTCAGCATGTAAACAAATTATAGAAATTAAATTGAACCATATGTTAGTCCCAAAATGACCTAAATTATCTTGTACGGACGTAAACACAACCCCACCCCACTCCTTTCCAAAGCAATCCTTTCTCAAACATCCATTTGATAACCTTTATTCAATTTAGTAGAGTGCTACATACCACGGCGTGAATTGACCTTCAACCTGAAACCAATAAGCTTTAAGAACAGAAATGTGTCGGAAGAGGTGTATTTGATTTTAATCAAAGCCTGGGAACACTGCCAATAAATGTTCCTTTTATTTTTAAAGAAAAAAAAACATATCTTGACCAATCCGAACTCTAAAAACTATTTGGAAATTGCCAATTTCTGTCTAAAACGAATAATTTTGTTTGTTTCTTTTTTAAAATCTAAGCTGGTTTTTTTTTTTTTTTCGAGAAAAGATAAAGAAATCGATAAACTACTCAATATTCATCTAGAAAATCCTCTTTGAACCACTTTTCATTAAGATGGGATGTAATCAGTGAAATCGGATGTTGGTTAAGTCTTGTTGAAGGACAGAAACATGTTAATGAAAACCACTTGAAAAGCTAAATCCATATTTGGCATCACTTCATATCAACTTAAAATGCTATTATAAAGTTAGAAGCATGGTGTGCGAGAAATGTGTTATCATAAAGTAAGAAGCACCGTGTATGTAAAAATATGGTATTATAATAGTAAGTGCAGGTGGGCCGCACTACACGCAAAACAAAAATCTACAAGATAAACCTGCGGACAAGAAAAGAGACATTGCAAAAAATGAACAAATATTATAATTAATTGAATGGATCCGGGGCCAGCCGTAAGCGTCCACGGCGCTGTACAGTCCCAGTCCTGGTATGGTACAGGCTTCACTAAAAATGATTTACAAAAAAAAAGACGTAACAGAAATAATGCAACCAATCTTGACAGTGGTCGTCTCTTCAATGGCGATAGTCTGCCTGCCAGTTGTAGTGTAAAGAAGCGTCGTGTATGCAGAAATATGTTATTATAAAGTTAGAAGCATGGTGTGCGAGAAATATGTTATAAAGTTAGAAGCATGGTATGCGAGAAATATGTTATAAAGTTAGAAGCATGGTGTGTTTGGAATATGTTATAAAGTTAGAAGCATGGTGTGTGAGAAATATGTTATAAAGTTGGAAGCAAGGTGTGCGAGAAATATGTTATAAAGATAGAAGCAAGGTGTGTGAGGAATATGTTGTAAAGTTAGGAGCAAGGTGTGTGAGGAATATGTTATTATGAAGTGAGAAAAACAGAATACGTTAAAATATGTTATTATGAGGTTAGAACAACTGAGTTTGTAGAAATATATGTAGAATTATATTATTAACAAATGATAAGGTTGGGATTCCTCCAAGCGTCCTACCTATGGACCAAATGGAAATGTTCCAATCCGCGATTAAAATTAATATTTTAGAATTAGACAAATATAGAGTTTAAGACCATTTACAAGTAAAGGTAGTCTTAATCATTGGTCGTCTGGCGCATTGAAGTTTTTAAAACGTTTTGGAAATGCGTCTTTCATTTTCAGTTTCAGAAATCATTTCGTTTGTTTGAATGGTGGTGCTTTACAAATCTTCTGTGAAATCGAATCAGAATTCGGAAAATTGTTTGTTTGTGATTAGAATATGGAAAATATTCTAGATTTCAATTCTGGACAATCAAACTTTCCCCCAATTCCCCTCCCGAGAATAGATTTGTTGACATTTCGGGTTATTCGGGGTCGTTTTGTTAACAACATAATTCACAAGAAAATGGATTCGTGGATTCAGGAAACAAATAGAGTGGTTTCAGAATCTGGAAAAAAACAGATTTAGATTCACTGAAACTAGAAATGGGTATGAATAGCTAAATTGTCCCATTATTTAAATTCAAAAGGTGTGTTGTTCAATTTGAATTCTTCCTTCATGATATCACAAATGCATTTTCGGACTAACATAAATTTGTATTTCAATCTATCACATGTTCGCACGAATCTTTAACAGTGGGGATGGGGGGGGGGGGGCTCAGAGAAAAGCCACAAGGTTAGACAGGCGACCCAACATAGATAAGTTTGATCGACAGTGTAAATTGGTCGTATGCGTACGCCGTTAAAAATCTATTAAGTCGAGTTTTACTGGGGATCTGCGCTTAATTATGTGAAATAATGTTAAACATAATTTCCCCTACTGTAAGTTCGGCTATCGAAACAATTACAAACGAGGTAATATATCACTAAACAAAATGCCTGACAGATGTAATCAGGCGGATATTACATAAAGGGCGAAATTTTGACAAGACACTATCGAAATCTGGAAACAATCATTTCTGGAATCAGTGTTTTATTGAGAGGAGTGCATCGCAAAACATCAGACAGCATAACACAACGATAAGAAACATCCCACTCCTCGAGATAAAACACGTAAACAATTCAACAAACAAGATAATAATCAACATATGATCAACAGTCCTGATATTTATAGTAGAACAATGCAGCGTTAATAGATTGTTCTACTTTTCTCATCAAAACAACATGACTGCAGTCTGGGCAGATAAGATATAAAAAGTGACGAATGTTGGAGAATAGATCGGGGGTATTTTTCTCCTAAACTCCTGATATTATTTTAAATTCTGATCTACATTAATTGCGTATAGTATATTCTGCTACTGCGATTTTTTTAAATAATTAAAACACAGATCCTATTTCGTTTCGTTTTTTATAGTTCAAAATTCCATTTTACTTGTCTTTACTACACTTGGGTCTGGAAGTCTTGTTATTTTACTGGCGTTTTGGTTGAAGTGAGGGTTTAGCCCATGAAATACTGTTATGGCGAGTTCTTGATACACGGACCTTTCGGCAAACCACTAGCAACGTCACCGCTGTTTGATTAATCAATGCCTGACGTCATCGGGTCAAACGTCGCTCGTGTGACCCCTGACGCGACCTTCCGGTACAACCGATCGGATCCTCGTAGTGTAGATCATGGGAATTGGAAAGTATAAAGAAACGAAACGAAATACAGACAGATCTGTTATGTACATATTAACAGATGGATAACTAGAACAGTGTTTAAATCTACTGTAGCATTATATAAGGTCCATAACTAGAACAGTGTTTAAATCTACTGTAGCATTATATAAGACACATAGTATCAGAACAAGGGTTAAATCTACGATATCGATATATAAGATACATGCATAGAACAATGTTTAAATCTACGATATCATTATATACCTAAAACAATATTCAAATCTATTGAAGTACATGTAGCATTATTATATAAGACACGCAGTACTAGAACAGGTTTTGTATCTAAATAAGCATTATATAAGACACACGGGCAGGCTGTTACACAACAAGAATGTAAATTTCATTTAAAGATTTTAGAATTAAATAGTTCTTCTTTTAAACCGAATAACATAGTAATTTTTTATTAATACAAACCCTGGTTAAAAAATTCGTTTAGAATTCTATCCGTTCACCTCAATGTCAGTTATAAATAAAACTATTCTGGTTCTTCAAAGTAAAACATTGTCTCCTTGAAATTTACAATATTTTCAGATCAAAGTGTGTTTTCGTATATTAGGCCAATGACCTAGCGGTTCTTAAATATTAGTAGTCTCTGTAATAGTGATTAGCGCGCATTAAACGCATTTGTGGGTAACATTCAAACCTAATAGCAAAATCCAGGATTGGGGGTTGTTATACCATTTATAAATCCAAGCTTTTGTTGTTTACAGTGACGTTCGTTTGAGATTGTTATATCCGAAAACTGAGATTTTGTCAATTTAAACGAGTACAAACTTCAAAGTAGTTAACTAGAGGACAAAAGCTACATATAAAAAAGCAAAACGAGATTATGTATCAAAGGCCGATCGTGAAAACAATTAGTTCTTGGCTTTCGCGATATTGCTGCAGAAATCGCCAATATATTGTCTTGGATTAGTCGACACGAGAAGAATCGTTTCAAATATATCCAATGATAACAACAGTATAGCCACCGTACTGAATACAGCGTGTAGTGTGCTAAGTATGGAGTAATGGTCAAGGTGTTTCTGGAATTATTTTAATGCAGTTCTTGATCTGTGTATATCATTTGGATAAATAGAAAGGAATTGATAAAATATACTGTGGATGAAATAAGGAAAATTCAGTTAAATATTCAAGATAGTGAATATTTCGGTTGTATTACATTCATACTTGGATACAGTGTTATGATTGCTACCAACAACTTATAATGAACAATGTAATTATTATACCTACTGTTTAAATACCTTGCTTTAAGGAATCGATTGTACTGTGTTCAAGGACAGATTGGCTGATTACTTTTGAACCTTTTTAATGAATTTGCGTTGGATTACGTGTTATGCTGTGATATTCATATGGATATAATAATTCCATGTTAGTAAGTGTGAATTCTTCTGTAGGGTAATTCACTAGCTGTCAGTCTCATCTACACGGTATGTAAACCAGCTTTTCATCGTTTTATTTAAATACTAATTAAACTATAACGTGTTAACGAAATTGCAACAAGTGCGATTTGGGTGTTATGTAAAGACGTAAAACAGAGTTAAAGGGGAAATCTTTTAACGTCTAGTGAACTCCTATATATTTATTGCATGGTGGGCATGACTTTTGATAATAAGTTGAATCTTATCTTATTTTAAATAGAAAATGCGTTTTTACAGGGGTGCGGTCAGCTATGTTTAATGTAGCAATCATCCTCGAAGAACAAAGGTTGACGTTGTGGTCTATCAATGCCACACAATGACAATAACCTATGTTTTCATCTTTGGTTCTTTTAACGTTATTGATTATTAATTTATTTTTTATAAACATTGAAGTGTTTTATTGATGAATTCGCTCTTTAACTCTTTCACAATCCATAAATTATGAAGTATAATGATGTATGCATTTAGATAACATCCAATGCTCATCAGCGCATGTAAATTATTTATTCCTGGCCGCCATGTGAAAGGTTAATCTTCAGTGCATATGATTTTTAATTATTTATCTATATTAAGTGGATGCATTTGTTCTGTGCTACCTGAACCGATTGTTGATCAGGGCAAACGTCTAACACTTCATTTAAAGCTGAACTCCGATTACAAAACTACAGAAATGATCAAATAAAAAAAATTACTGCCAAACATAATCGCCATACTTGTTTCCAATTTGCAGAAGAAGTATGGCCGCTGTACGGTGTACGAAAACAGAGGCAGGCCACGCCCACATCCAGTATACACTTTGGCCACCACACTGTCCACATCCGGCTAGCAATATTTCAACTACCAATTACCAGCTACTGACTGGGCGGTTTTTCTCTATAAATTGACTGAAAATATTATTGCTACACAATTATTATGTCTGATCAGGTACATATTATTTTACTAATTAGAAGAGTAAGTAAAGTCCGGTGTACCTTTGCTCTAAAAATGAAAGAAAACTACTCCAAACAACAACAAGTCTATGTTGTTGACATAACATCTAACATGTTGACATAACCACCTATGTCCCTTGATCGTCATAAATAACAACAAGATGAAAAGTATTTTGAAGTGAAGACATACTTCTTCGATGGAGAGAACAGTTGTTTTATTGCTGCTTTGGATATATTTTGGAACGATAATACTGAACTTTATAATACTAGAAATCATGTGGTGTTTCTAACATGTTGTGCAAAACCTTTCAAGAAATAAGAATAAACATGGTTGGATGATGTCGGTAGATTTGTTGATTGTTTGGGGTAAGACAATTTTTCCCATACTTTTAGAGCAAAAATATACCGTAGGTTACTTATTTCGTATAATTAGTAAAATAATATGTACCTGATCAGACATAATAATTGTGTAGCAATAATATTTTCAGTAAACTTATAGAGAAAAAACCGCTCACTCAGTAGGTAATTGGTAGTTGAAATATTGCTAGCCGGATGTGGACAGTGTGGTGGCCAAAGTGTATACTGGATGTGGGCGTGGCCTGCCTCTGTTTTCATACACCGTACAGCGGCCATACTTCTTCTGCAAATTGAAAACAAGTATGGCGATTATGTTTGGCAGTAATTTTTTTTATTTGATCATTTCTGTAGTTTTGTAATCGGAGTTCAGCTTTAATTAACCATTCCATAGTAATCAAGGTGGGAGTGGTAGGTAGGATTAAATACTTGTGGTACAGGTGTACAGGCGGATTAGTGAAACCAAGGGGTATTTTTGACGATAACATTTCTATTGAATACCGATTGAAGCAAGTTTCCTTGGATTTATAAGTCCCTTTACTGTTGGATACACGTACTCCCTTAATTTTACTGACCAGCATCTCGGCCCAACTCATCTTACTTGTCATGTTTTTCGTCTTCTTTGGCGTCATAAAGTGCAAGATGGCGGATATGACGTCATGCTCGGTTTCTGTTCCATAGTATGACCGTACTGGTTTTAACTGAATATTGTTACATTTATTAAGTTAGATAAGAAACGAGTCAGTTAGGATACTTTATCAATAAATTGAGAGATATCCTTACTAAAGTGAATTTGGATCCGGAATTAATTAGTGACAAAGGGGGGAGGGGTAGTTGGACGGCCGAATGGTTCTGTCATTGGGTCAACTGATGTGGTTTCGATTCCCCGGTCGTACGTGACAAGGAGTAGGGTCACATGTCCAACCTTTTAGGATTTCTCCCGGTCCCCCGGTCACCTACCACTTCTAAAGACCCTTACGCGCGAGCGAATTACTGAAATAAAATTGAGACATATGTTAGTCCCGAAATGACCTAGTTTGTGTCGAATGGCCTTTAAACTTGTATTATATCCATTGATAGCACACATAGTAATTTTCCAATGGAGATTTTCTATGATTTTGGGAAAACCTTAAGTTTCTAAAAGTTACATCATGTTTCTTCTAATTATAACCTTTTGGTTTCCCCTCAATAATTGATAACTTGTTCATGTTTGTTCGAAGTATAACTCTTTGGTTGTAGATCCATAAATGACTACCTGTCCATGTGTGTCATGGCTATACTCTTTCTGGTATCGCTCCACATAACAACTTGTTTTATTTTTGTTCTCGGTATAACCTTCTGGTTTTGGATCAGTCTGATTAAAATACAGATCTATATTGCGTTTCTTTTTTATACTTTCGATAACCTCCACCACATGAAGATCTAATCGGTAGTCGTTGTTTCAAGTGGGTATTCCGAAATACAACTGTTGCTTTGATTTGTTTTCGACTCGCCGTTCCGCACACCGTACGCTAAGAACTCGACTTAACGGACCCTCTGATTGGCTAATCCCTCGCATCAACTAGAACGTGGCTTATTTGACAATTTGTCCGGATCCCTGTGTAGTGAAGACAAGTAAAACAAAATTTCGAAAGAAAACAGTTGTTTTCGATCCATAATAATCACTTGTTTGATGTTTGTACTCGGTGTAACCTTTTGGTTGTCGATTCATAAATGATCATTTATTTCATGTTTGTTCTGGATAGGTAGTAAAATTTTGGATGACACCCCATCGACTTTATTCAGACAACTCTGATTTCTAGCAAAACTAGGGTATAGTTAGAACCACTAAACAACTATGTGCACTAACAGTAGATCAATTATTATGTATTGGCACCGTGGGCTGTTCGATTAGCGTTTATAATATTACTTTATGGCTTCTGTATAGTATCAATTATTTGCTCGTTTTTTGGTGCTTCGAAGTCTGGTGCCATTAGGTCTTTGAACCTAGGAACTGCTATATTCTTATTTTATAGCAATATTATTCTATAGCTTATATATCCATGTAGGCTAAGTCAACGCTTATGACCATTTTGGTAAACTTCTCGGGTGAAATGTTATTTGCCCAGTTTAGCTTTCTGAACATGTTTATCTCAGGTACCGCTCAAAAATATTTTTTACCGAACTTCGGATGAGCAATAATACGTTCGCTATACTATTCCAATATTTTACTCATCGCCGGAAGGATATTAAAGCAATGGTCCAGAAAATGCAGATTATTTTTAGGAAAGTCGTCATCTGTTAATAAAAAATATAACTTATTACATATAATTTCTGATAAAGGCTCAATCGGTATTTTACAACTCATGTTTGACTAAAAAAACGAATTTAAGAGTTTTTTTTCTTTTTTTTTTTCAATTTATTATCCCAAATAAGTTGCAGCGGGTATTCTGGGGTTTTACCACGGGAACGTGTCAAACGACGAAAATTTCAATGGCAAAATAGTATTAGGCGTTCCGGAAAGAATAACCATATGCTACCTCATGCACCACACCTACCATTACCGTAACATATGTAAACCAAGGCTATTTGTTAAAGGATAACCTAAGAGTAAATTTGTCTGCAGTTCCATGTATATTTTTATAAATACTAGTAACGTAGAACTTTATATCGACTTTACCATTAGTACAAACTTCTCGTATAGTACAGTTATGACGCATACTATGTTATGGTGATTAACCTTGTCCTTGAAGTGCATCCATAAACAATGATAATTGTTGAATTCCAGCTTTAACAGAACGCCTACGGCGTTATGGACCTTTATATACAGAGAAAGTATCCTTGTAATTTGAGTTTAATTTAAAATACCGTAAGATTTAAATCAGTTAAATTATAACAACTTCTGAATTTTAATTAAAATTTAAAGTAACAGGAGTGGTTAATGTGCGTCCTGTTTTAGTTTACACGATAAATAAGTAAATCATTGAAATAAGGTCATATTATAGAATATTTACGAATTTCTTAAAGGGGTTATTGTTGAATGTGGGCACATGAGATCACACGGCGGGATGGGGGACGCGTAGGCAAGGCACTTTCGCTACCTACACCTGGGTTGATCCTCCGTATTTACTCTCCCAGCCACGGCAGCTTTAGACATAAACATATATTTATGATGATGGCATAGTTTGAGAAAACAGAAAATGTAAATGATAAAGCTGCATGGTTCGAGCAATTTATAACGCATCCGATTTCCAAAAAAAATAATAATAATCGTGGTAGAAGTACAGCTTTAAATAATGCACATGAAAAGATCACGCTGGGGTAAAATAACCCCATCAACATATTATACCTGTAAAATATAGGTCTATCAGATAATTATTACGTACAGAGTTGTGCAGGTTTCACTGATGTTTTACCTATCGCCCACCAGGTATGCTTAAGTTTATACATTATACATTAAAAGGGATTATAACTCATCTATTTCATGGTGTTTGAAGTCTGAAGGGCGGAAGCTTATTTAAAAGCAAATTGTCGAGGTGGTTACACCTGGGCCCAGTTGTTACATGATCACGGGAAGTAAGAGATTTACAATAATAGTTTTATTGCGTTTCGTACAATATTTACCAAGTGAATAGATTGGTTTTACATCTACGTCTCCTACTGGTTAAGCTGTCAAGTAAATTTTAGCTAGAGATAAGCACACAAACTGAACGTGTAAACCTCATTAAGAGGGCATTAGACAGCTTACCATTATGTATTAGTATGTAATAATATTACTTCCGGGTTGCGATTCTGTCCTATTCAATCTATATTAATATTGATTAGTTCATACAATGTTATTGCTGTTTTCAAAAACTCAACTACTTAGTTGCGTCAAGTGTTCCAGATCCTATTGTTAGATGGTACAATAAAATCGCGAAGATAAACAAATCTAAGAAAATCAATTGTTATTTCTTTAAAGTATTGTTTGCCTCTGTATACATCTGACATATTAACGGATGGTCGACATCTTGTATTCTACGTGGAATTGTTAACGAGATCATCTTTTTGACAGTATGTCAAGTTGGGCACACAAAAGTCCACCAAATAGGTTGGTCATGTTAACGTGAAGACACTTTTGATTATGTGTACCGTCAGATTCCCGCGTTTCTATTAAAATAATCAAATCACGTTTTGTACATTCGGCTAGCAGACGGCCACGGATAATAGCAGACGAGAAACGTGAGTAAAAGCCCGGGAAACTATGGAATGAAGGGTAATCATTACAATTAGTGAAAGTAAACATGAGAGACGTCTTCTATCACTAGTGGTGATTCACAGAAAAGCTTTACATCACTGGTCTGTAAATTCAATTGATCTAAGAACGTCCTGACATTTTCATAAGATGTCATGTTTGCTAACATATTGAATTTCTTCCGTTATTATTGTTGGTTCCGCCATAACAAAAACAAAGATAACGTTGCTATGCAAAATATGGGATTACCACTTAGAGTAATTACAAGGAAACGTAAATGTTGAAACGTAAATGTTATCGGGTACTGGTAATGGCTAACAGGGCCACTCGGTGATGATCCTAAAACCAAAAAGACATGAAAAGTGGAGCAAAGGGGATAATCGCTTTTGAAACTTTCATACCTTATTTACGAGCCAGTTTTATGTTTGCATAATCTATGGAAAGAAGACAAGAATGAAATAAATAGTTGACTCAGTGACAGACACATCATGAAACAGTCCCGTGTTCCATTCCGGTGATGGCAGAGAAAGTCCCCCCCCCCGCCGCTTTTCAATGGGCCTGACACGGAAAAGCGTATAGTCGTTTGGATGGGACGAAAAACAGTGGCCCCTGCACACATTGACAGTTTGAATTCGAAATAAATGTAGGCCGTAACGCCGCTTTCCGGACAAAGTTCGCCTCACAGTACACTATCCGGACGTTTTTATTAGCCCAGTCGATCGAGATAAGTAGGACCTTATACTCCATTTCATTCTATGATTTATACTACGTGGCCTATGGGCAATGACAAAGTGAAATACCATGATAAACACAACGGTCGGACGTTAAATCCTATTTTATTTCGTTTATAAAAGATATCAGCAGTACGTTAAACCCTATTTCATTTCGCTTATATAAGATATCAGCAGAACAGCCGGACGTTAAACACCATTTCATCTCGTTTATAAAAGACATCAGCAGAACAGTCAGACGTTAAACCCTATTTTATTTCGTTTATTCGAGATATCAGCAGAACCGTCGGACGTTAAACTCTACTTCATTTCGCTTATAAACGATATCAGCAGTCGGGTGTTAAACAGCATTTCATTTTGGTTATAAAGGATATCGTGGATATCGACGTGTCGATATTGAATGATGATAATATCAGACTACAACCAAACCTGACTATTCATCACAATTATTGTCTCGGTACTTTATTACGTGTATAATACAGCAATGTTATCCTCATCGATTTTTGCGCTACAAGATACAATTTTCAATTTCTCCTCTTTCCAATTTGAGGTGTATACAGATCATCGCAACTTGTAATTTCCTCTAAATGAAATGAAATAGGCTGTAGAGACCACCGACTCCTCTGCATCGGAAAACGCGCACCTCACGTGCCCATTCAATCACTAGGCACCGTATTTCTGACTGACTAAGAAGCAAATATATTTCAAATACAGACAGGAATCATAGAATTGTGAGTCAACGACTCATTGAAAACTTATTTCAACCCACAAATATTAAATTAAGTTATATGTCTTAAACCTCACTCTCTATATTAATGACATTTGAATAACGAAAATGCGTATTACTCTTCTGGTGCATTGGTTCTCCTTGCAACAGCAGGTTTAAAAAAGAGCAAGAAGGTTATCGTTCAGATTCGGCTCACTTTAACTTTATTTGGGCTCACTTTAACTTTATTTGCTCTTTTGGAAGGGTAAGAAAACCCCTGTATCAAAAGTATGATAATATTCTTGTGTTCTGTCTGGGGACTAATTTCACTACCATTATTATTCGACAATTATAAATCTGTTCTGACTATAGGGTTTATTAAATGGTAAACCTAAAGAAGCATTAAGGTTTACTATCCTTAGCTACTGACTCAAGGTTCCTGGTTTTGCAACTTGCTTCCTTGTAGCGATGCACACTAATGAACAAAGTCAGTAATAGAGCCTATTTAAAAAAATAAGTTATTAAAACCAAAATAGATATTATTACGTTTTAATATGAATTAGACACTGGTCTGGTTAATGTTAGCACGCGTTGGTCGATTACAATCAATTAAAGCTACAGTATGTATGATTTAGAGAAAGAGCTGACCGTTCCTGTTATAATAGTTCGGAAACAGATGATGAAAAATGAATATTTTAAAAATTTCATTTAAAATGCTTTATTATGAGCAAGTTATGAGTGTTTGAAGTTTTGACCAGTGTAGTGTAAAGTGTTCATTATTGAAACAACGGTACGTGATTTCATGTAAGAACGGGGTGAATGGGAATTAGCGTACATCACCATGGAAATTAATGCAGACCTAACAGTTTTCTTTCCTGTCACTGGCCGGCTATGGTTGTCGCGGTCAGTTAATTGTCACATCTTGATGTAATGGAAAAGCAATTAGATTACTTGAAACTTATAACAAATTAACTTACCGTTGTGTAGCCCATGGAAAAGTAAGAGTTTGCAGATTACCTATCGTGACCCCCACTTGTCACAAATTATTCTTCTGTACAAAAATTACGGCGACCCGCAAGTCAGGGTGCTTCTTGACCTCCACCCACTACCCAACGTCCCAAACCACCCCTCCGTTCGGCCACTATATTTAGCTGCTGTCGATAGTTTGGTTTTATCGCTTTATCGCAGTGACCTAACTCAATATTTGATTGGCTTCAGAGCGGATTATCACTCGACAATGTTATGAAACTGTTGGCATGGTGTATTATCTCGATCATCTCGGTCATCTCGATCGTACAGAATTAGGTAGTTATAAGTATGATGGTCGGGATGTCAATAGTTCTCGATTTTGCTTATTTGACTACAGTATTTGAATTTGTGCCTTTTTTTGTACTCTGATACGAGCAACATCCTCTTGATATCTCGTGACAAATCTAATCTAGCAGTAAAACTCATTTGTATTTTCTCTTTCAGACGCTGTCATCATTAATGACACAGCAGACGCAAGAGACGGATCTACATGATTCGGACCAAGGACTAACCAAAGATAATAAATATGATAGTGATTGTAATCTGGCAGCTGATCCAGCAGAAGAGAATCATTATGATCGGTATGACCAAACTTTGTGGGACCGACACTTGGAGTATTTATTGACCTGCAGTAGTTTTGTGGTAGGAATAAGAAATGTTTTACAGTTTCCCGCGATGGCGACCAGAAATGGTGGAGGTGAGTTCCAATGGCGTGTTAGTTAAGAGCTTGACGTAAAGAGAGGGGGGGGGGAAGAGGGTGTAATGTACACTCTATGGGTCATTCCAGGTTTAACATAATATGGTTCAGATTTATTTCATGAATACGATTGTGCGTAGGGGTCTTTAGCTGTCGAAGGAAAGGGGGGCACGGAGAAAACTCACGAGTCTGAACAGGCGATCGTACTTATTGTCCCGTACAAGATGGAGATCAAAAGCACGCGTTAGTCCATTCTCCTCCACCCCGAAGATGTATAGGAGATAGTTTCTTTTTCAATTTAGCATGTTGTGAATTTCACAGAAACTCACTGGTAATGTCAGTGTGGCAACTTTAAACCATGGTCTCGAGACGCACCAGTGCCAGTGTCACAGGTTAGGTGTGAAACTTGAATTAAAGTTTTTTCTTCAACATTTCTGAAGGAACTAATTTAAAGATTTTTTAAGCAAATTTGTCACTTACTCTTAATTGGTATTATTTCTCATTCGCACAAGGTTGTCCTCCTTGAATTATATATGACGAATTGTCTTACTGCTCCCTTAGTAATGCATTAGTTTGACCTTAAGCTCTACCTTTATTAGACCGATTGGAGCAGAAAAGTGGGATTATTTCGAAAGTACATACGTTCCCGGATATGACGTAGATATACCACACTGCACAATCTAATTGCGGAGTGTTAGCAATCTTTTCTCCAACTATTGAGATTAGATCAAATTACTCAATCAGAAAGTATCGTAATTACAGTTCTGCTGATAAACTGATTCCATCTTTAAGTTGTAGCAGCAGAGCGCCATTCTATGTTCCCACCGCCTACATGCTCTAAAACCACTACGGATAGTATGGGTCCGAGTGATACTTTGAAAATTCTATCGTTTAGTATGACCACATTATATAACAGTTTGCTAGAGACCCAAGAGACAAATACGCTGGGATTTAATTTAAAGATCTAAAATCTCACAGATATTGTATTTTTAGACGAGGAACTGGACCCAAAGAGATGCCAATCGTCTTCTTTTTGGGAGTGGAGCTCTTCGAAAATAGCCCAAGTCTCTGCGAGTACAATCGACAAGTTTTCATGTGATGTTCGTGTTTATCACTGTATATAAGCATGATCGCATGACATAACATTGCCATATTTTGACGAAAAGATTTAGGTACACTTTAACAGATACATCTTCGTTATTATGTTGGTAAAAAAGCCTATTATGAACAGTAAAAGTCACTGCTTTTTTTTACTTGCCCACATTTCTTGAAAACTCGATCTCACTTCGCTGCCTTGGCCCATGCCCACCTTGTCATTTTCTGTTCCTTCTAATTTGAAAAAAAATCATGGTTTTCATGACAATAATTATATTTTTATTTTGTAGGTGCGTTTTATTTTGTATATTTATTCTTGGTGTGTATAGTTGGAGTACCTATATTATATTTAGAGATGTGCCTTGGTCAATATGTACATGGTGGACCAATGAAAGCCTGGTCTATGATGCCATTAGCCCAAGGTAAGACAAAAACACCAAACTATATTTATGGTTGTCTATCACTGGATCTGAGAACGGTAAAATGAGACTATACAGCCACCCCCAACATTTTGACATTATGGAATTTACTATTAAACAGAGCCATGTGGTACATTGTAGAATATGATCAGCATATGGTTTGACTAGGAATAAACTACTGTCACCGGCATTCCTAATGGATAACACACGTCGCCAAAAGATCAGTAAGGGGATTGACCAAACGAGAATTCGTATAACTCTCGTAGTCGATTTGAGCCGATGACGGTAGTCGAGCGGCGGAAACAGAGGCGGACAATGGCCGAGCTAAATTTCATATTGTTGTTTTTGCGCAGTATTTCAAGATGAATTAGTTTATCTGATAATATTGAAAAATTTAAGAGCGATTGACATTTAACGGCTTGTCACAAATAGGTTTCGTCTACGGCAATTGCAAATGATTCACCAACTATGGAGATAACAACATAACCACTAGACCAATTCTTGTGGTATTTATGATAATTCTTATTTTTGTCGACTGTTGTTTGGCCATTAAGCGTGAAATAACTGAATTGCAACGAGAAAGAAATCGTCAATTTCTCATGTATCCGATATTCCGATCGATTATTCAAGCAATCTGATTAAAACACAGATCCCATTTCATTTCGTTTCGTTTTTTATAGTTCAAAACTTCCTTTTACGTGGATCTCGGAGAGTTGTTATCATTGACGTGATCTGGATGATGTAAGGGATTGGCCAATGAAACGGTCTGTTACGATGAGCGTTTGGCGTGAGGTCACGGAACAGTGGTAATCCACTAGATACATCAATGCTGGTCGGGGGTTAATCAAATCCTCATGTAGTGTAGGCCATCGAAAGTATAAAAAACGAAACGAAAGATAGGTTGTTATGAGATTGTTATTGAGGAAACATGCAGGATTAAACGATTGTTTACAAACAATACAGATTTTTACTATTCTGCACATTACACGAGCTGGCATTGTTTTGTTCCGAGTTTATCTTCCAGCGATCATCATCTTCGTCATCCCCTATACTATCTTCATCTTCATCATCCTCAACATCATCATCATTATCAATCTAGTTTGTAATGAGGACGGGGGCTGTTTGGTCAAGTGGTCCGACGCGCACACTTTAGATTTTTCATTGAATCAAGTAACGTTGTTTTGATCCAACACTTGTGCATTTTATCCCGGTCTTCCTGTTTCCACCTACTGCTACGCTCAGGCTAATTATTGAAATGAGAAATTAACCATATGTTCGATCGTGTTGGGTTGAGTAGACATTAAAGCCCTAGATGTAATGGGGTTTTTTAACCTAACCGACCCGTTTGTGTAATACAGTTTCGATTGGTCTTTTGTGGACCAATTTTATAACATATATGTGACTTATCGTTTCAATGTTTAAAACCTTAAGTGTATCATTACCGAGTGTTTTCATGTTCACTCAAGCAAACTTTTTAATCCTTTTATTGGATGCTTTCTTTTCTCAGAAAAATCAATTTTAGCATCATGGTTTGTACTGGGATTTTTTGGAAAATCAGTTAAAAGTTAAAATGTCACAGGAATCAGTTTGTCATTCATCAAAAGTCGTCTACACTTTAAATGAGTTGAGTTAAAGATAATTTACTTGACAGCTCAATCGTTCTTTTTTAAAAGAGTCGAGACAGCATTCACAATGGAATCCATTTTAACCACAATTTCTTGGCAATGATGTATGGTTGGACAGATTTTTTTTATTTAAGACAAGATTGCACCGTGGGACCTTTTTTTATTACGGGAGGAATGGGTTGGAACGGAGTTTAACGTCTCGCGTATACAGCTCCGAATTAAATACATTGAAATACAGTTTGTAAATTAAAACTGCAGTTACCTGGCAAGATACGCTCACATTTTGTAATAGGTGGATACAGAACAAGCAAGCTAAAGAAACTACGATTTTTTTTTGTACAACCAAGGGCCATATACCCATAATCCAGGAAGCTAGGGTCCGATATGCATCATTTTCCGTACAATCATTGTCCATTTATTTTACAGTCGAAAGGAACCAAGATCTTTGCGTTATAAACACACATTTCAAGATTCATCAAAATCGAATGCAAATTGCGACCTTGGTTTTACATAGTTTTAATACGCTATTTGCATACAATGAGCTCCCATTTTTTCAGACTGATTCGGTCAGATTTTTACGAAAACGTAACCTTCCCACAATCAGGGGCCATAATCCTGGAAGTTACGTTCCGATATGCGCGATTATCGAAAGGAACGAAGGTGTTTGTGGTATGAATATAAATTTAAGGTGACATCAAAATTGTATAAAAAAATTGTGAGCTCTTGTAGCTTCATAACCATGATATACCATACTTTTGCACTATTGCATACGAGGAGCGATCATTTTGTCCAGCAGTTTCCGTCCGTTTTTAAGAAATTCGAGCTCAAGCAACATTATGGTGATGATTCAAATATTTTGTTTTAAATCGAATAATTTTTACCTTTAGCAGGACCAATCCCATTCAGACAACCCGAATAAAGATATTATTTATAAAAAAAAATACAAAACCATAAGGTAACAAAACAAATTTTCGAACTATCAGGGTCCATAATCCAGGATGTTACGTTCCGATATGCGAATATCGGAAGGAACCCACATCTTTGGGTTATAAACATACATTTCAAGTTTCATTAAAATCTGAGGAAAATTGTTACCTCGGCTAAAATCGTTCACAAGCTAAAATCGTGATTTTTCATACAACCAGGGGCCATAACTCATGAAGTTACGATCCCATACATGCCAATTTCGAAAGAAACAGATATTTTTATTATTAATTGCAACATTGATGGGCAAAAACGGTGTTACTAAGGGGTATTATCATGGAATATACAACTGATAGTAGTTTTTTTCTTTGATGTCCATAGCAGTTATATCTCATAACAACCTCTCGTGACGTCATCAGAGGTTGATATATTCGGTTCATATCAACCGCTGATGACGTCCTGACAGGTTGATATTTCATATCAACCGCTGATGACGTCACCCCAGGTCGATATATTCGGCTCATTTCAACCGCTGATAATGTAGATGATCGAAATAATACAAAGAACAAAGAAATAAAATTTTATTCTTTTGACAATAAAAGAAAGTTATGGTACAGTTTGTAGCATTCAGTAACGAAATAGACGGTGTACTTATCGGCATATTTAAATCGGTTATCCATACTCCATGTCTAAGATATCTTTCAGAATTTTCTTTCCGCCCACATTATTTCTCCACACACTGCAAGATTTGAAAGTATTTAGCGCTCAAAAGTTCCTTTGCAAAGTATTTTTGGATACAGTCCACTTAAACCAGTCGGTCAAATCCTTCTCTGAACATACCTAAATTTCAATCACGGTTCATTGTCAGAAATATCGGAAAAGATTGCCTTTTGATCCAAATTTTCTTCAGGCTTTGGATAGATCCTCATCATATGATGACTAAAAAGGATTGCTATTCGTCTGACTTCGTTTAATTATCCATTTTGTTCTTGCATGCTTTCAATTCGATTTCCCAAAATGGCGACGTGTAAACAAACACACGCGCAATATTACATCGGTAATTCTCGCTATTTGGCGGAAACTACCGAGCAATTATCCAATCACTGTTGCCTTTTTCAGAAGAGTCCATTAAATTTAAGGGTGAACGTCGTATATGTCAGATATAAACCTACTATCCCTCGGATTGATATGATAGAGAACCCTTGGGCTTCGCCCGCGTGTTCTCTATCATATCAACCTTGGGTAGGTTAATATCCTATACATATTTTTGCAGTATTATAGCTAGTTGATTTTGGACTGTTATCCCAGTAGGTGCCACTCTGACTAAGTTCGTAAGACGCTGGCTTGCTAACACGGCGATGGCGTGTTCGATCCCTGCATTGGTCGAGAAAATGCAGCGTGGTTTCTCCTTGTCAGTGGCGCAGGACGGAGGATCTGACAGGGACAGCTGTCTTGTCATTCGGATACATTGGCCTGCACGTGAACAATGCCTTGGCAGTTTTATATTCGATGTAAGAGTAGGCCATATTGCCGCTGTCCGGGCATAATGTCCCCCATAACACACTGTATGGCGTATGCCCGTCTTCATTAGCCTAGTTTAGAGCAGAATAGTAGGTCGTTAAACACCATTTCATTATGCCAGTACTCACCGAATACAGATTAATCTATTAACTAGACTGAGATGATTCTAAAATGTTATAATAGGTTATTGAAATTTAGTTAATCAATAATAGTTTTTTAAAGATACATTTCCGTTTAGAAACTGGGTTTTTTATGATATAGTTTGACCAACAAACATATTCAAGCTAAGTAATATATCAGAAATTTGCGTCAAAACATTGCATTACTGAGGAATGCCCCAAAATATAAACAATTTACTTATAGAAGCAATGTTTGTCGGGGCCGGGGGAGGGGTGGCTATATTAAGAATGTATTTGTCGTTACTTACTGTCCATTTACCAGAAGCCGCCCAAGGACTGGATCTTTCTTTTATCTGTCACACAATCGGAAGTCTGGCTTTAATGACAAGATAGTTAGTAGAATTTATAAAATAACTTCAATAATCTCTGCTATAAATAACGGGTTGGTTATCAGAATGACATCCATTGTCATATATCTGATTAGAACTATCTATCAAACATAAATTATATATAAAAATCATTGATATTCTAACCAATAACTCGATTGATTTTATGTCAATAAGTATGAATTCAGAAGACGTTGGATCAATAACTGAATTATCATTATACCAGTGAATTGATTTCTCGGACGAAGACCAATTAATCGATTATCAGTAATAAATGTAATTATTTAGTAATTTTCATTGCTAATGAAGCGGATCAAGGTGTTCAAAATATCAAATCAAGCTGAGAAAAAACTGGTCTATTAACTAGTGAGTTGATTTTAAACTGTTTTACTAGTACTCACTGAATACAGATTAGTCTATTAACTAGTGAGTTAATTTTAAACTGTTATAATAGTACTGACTGAATACGGATTGGTCTATCAACTAGTGAGTTGATTTTAAACTGTTATAATAGTACTGACTGAATACAGATTCGTCTATTAACTAGTGAGTTGATTTTAAACTGTTATACCAGTACTCACTGAATACAGATTGGTCTTTTAACTAGTGAGTTGATTGTAAACTGTTATAATAGTACTCACTGAATACAGATTAGTCTATTAACTAGTGAGTTGATTTTAAACTGTTATAATAGTACTCACTGAATACAGATTGGTCTATTAACTAGTGAGTTGATTTTAAACCGTTATAATAGTACTCACTGAATACAGATTAGTCTATTAACTAGTGAGTTGATTTTAAACTGTTATAATAGTACTCACTGAATACAGATTCGTCTATTAACTAGTGAGTTGATTTTAAACTGTTATAATAGTACTCACTGAATACAGATTCGTCTATTAACTAGTGAGTTGATTTTAAACTGTTATAATAGTACTCACTGAATACAGATTGGTCTATTAACTAGTGAGTTGATTTTTTAAACCGTTATAATAGTGCTCACTGAATACAGATTGGTCTATTAACTAATGAGTTGATTTTAAACTGTTATACCAGTACTCACGGAATACAGATTGGTCTTTTAACTAGTGAGTTGATTGTAAACTGTTATAATAGTACTCACTGAATACAGATTAGTCTATTAACTAGTGAGTTGATTTTAAACTGTTATAATAGTACTCACTGAATACAGATTGGTCTATTAACTAGTGAGTTGATTTTAAATCGTTATAATAGTGCTCACTGAATACAGATTGGTCTATTAACTAGTGAGTTGATTTTAAACTGTTCTAATAGAACTCACTGAACACAGATTGATCTATTAAGTGAGTTAGTTTTAAACGGTTATACCAGTACTCACTAAATACAGATTAGTCTATTAACGTGTGAGTTGATTTTAACCCGTTATAATAGTACTCACTGAGTACAAATTGGTCTATTAACCAGACCGAGTTTATTTTAAACTGTTATAACTGTACTCACTGAGTACAACTTGACCTATTAACTAAACTGAGTTGATTTTAAACTAGAAGTCACTGAATACAGATTAATCTATTAACTAGACTGAGTTGATTTTAAACTGTTATAATAGTACTCACTGAATTCGAATTGGTCTATTAACTAGTGGGTTGATTTTAAACTGTTTTAATAGTACTCACTGAATATAGATTGGTTTATTAACTAGTGAGTTGATTTTAAACTGTTTTAATAGTACTCACTGAAGACATATTGGTCGATTAACTAGCACTAATTACAAATTGGTCTATCAACTTGTCAGAGTGATTTTGAATAGTGGACTCTGTCACATCCGAACTCTGGTCTCTCCGGCACTCTGTGGCATCAAACATGATTTTCATGTCCCGATTTATTTCCTTATTACTTCAGCCAAAAAATCTCTGGTTAATCTGGACTCTGTATGTTCCGGATTACGACATCAATCATCCGTCCCGTCACATGATTTCCATTGAATCGACACCGTATAATCCGGCCTTCAATCGATAGGTGTGAAGCGAGCAATTATTACCAATCAATTATCGGTGAGATTAAAACTCGATGGGTGTGAAGCCGCAAAGATTAACAAGCAAACACCAATCAATTATCGGTGAGATTAAAACTCGCTACCGTAGGTCTTTGTTGATTACTTTGATAATTTTATAATCTCTTGTAAGAAAGTAATTGTGACAAATACTCAAGCACATCCACGAATTTTCACACGAATTCAGTCGTAAAAATATTCATAGCACCTGTTCTTTGCACATGCCGAGTGAACTCGAATAACGTTAAGTTTGCACTCGACAAACCTCGGTAGATTCCGGTACAATCTAAGTAACGACGACCTTCACATAGAACAACAGATAATCAATGATTCACACGTTATAGCAAACATAAGTCTGCGATCAACTGAAAACGACGAAGAAGATAAATTAACGACAGACTTGACCTATCCAAAAAGCCTACGCATGTTATATAAAATAAAAATTAATGTAAGAAAATTTTGAATGTACAGAAAAGTTTATCATTTTTAAAGGGAATAACTTCCAGTTTTCGAAGTTACAATATTTCCGGTCTGACAAAACTGGGTATTCCGACACTCTGTGTGATCCGACATATTGTAATTATCCCTTACGATGTCGGATTTGACAGAGTACCAGTACTCACCAATTACAGATTGATCCACGAGATAATTTTAAAGTAGCTAAGTCACTAACTCAATATCGTCCAAAATCTTCGGCATTCAAAACACGAATTATTTGTCAATTTAAATCAACACTGTTGTTGTCATTTTACCGGGAAAAGATGGGCTTTTGATATCCAATATTTAAAACAAAATAAACATTTTACCATTGGTACACGAATCGTGTACCATAACGCGTTTCAGCCCCACTTCTAGCAAGAGACTAGAAACATTGCACCAAATCAAACGGCGTATGTACACTGGAATAACCAGGACACTCAAAATAGCCACTCGATTGAAACTTCTGGCGTATTTTGCCGAGCATAACTAATTTGAGTAAAAACGAAAACGATTGAATGTAAGCACCAAATACATCCCACAAAATATATCGATTCAGTTGATACTGATCTGGCAAATTGGTCAAATAATTTGTAACAGACAAGTAAGCAAAAAATTGGCAATTTTGCACCAAGTTTGTGTCATCTCCCTAGTCACCTGTGTTGGACACACAAAATTCTGCTAAAGTCAGAATACAAACAAAACAGCTTATAATGCTCAAACTGTCATTCTCCATGAAAACCTTTTGGCTTGCAGGGGGACAGGTTCAGTGAATAACGTTCTATGCATAAATGTTGATGGGCAAGTCTCAATCTGGATGTGGCTTCACTTTTTAATTCACTGAACAACCTGAGAAATTTGACGTGGGCAGTGACCCTTTTTTTAAAAAAAAAAAGCATTGCACTACTCCGATATGCGCGAATATCGACAGGAACCACAATCGCTGGGTTATAAAGATGCATTCCATGTTTCATCAAAATCAGATGAAAATTGTGACTTCTAGAGTGTCCACAAACTAAAAACGTGATTTCCGTACAATCAGATCAGGGGCTATAATCAATGAACTTATGGTCCCATTCAATCGACAGGAATCGAGATCTTTGGAAGATAGACCTATATTTCAAGTTTGGTGAAATTGGATAGAAATTTTGAAGTGCAGGGTGTCCCCAAAGAAATTGTGGACGGACAGACCGCCGGATAGGGGTGACGACATTTTACGTCCACATGTAATTGTGTGCGTATACAAAAAAAATTGTTAAATAAAGGGATAGGCTGGGTAGTAGGAAATGGTTCCAGGAACCCCAATCATAGCTTAAACGTGGATATTAGGATTCTTAAATATAGTCTTGACCAGAAGCCGCCCAAGGACTGGATCTTTCTTTTATTTGTTACACAATCGGATAGTTGGTAGAATTTATAAAATAACTTCAATAATCTCTGCTATAAATAACAGGTTGATTATCAGAATGACATCTATTGTCATATATCTGATTAGAACTATCTATCAAACATTTTATATTAATATGTATAAATTCAGAAGACGTTGGATCAATAACTGAATTATCATTATACCGGTGAATAGATTTCTCACACGAAGACCAATTAATCGATTATCAGTAATAAATGTAATTATTTAGTAATTTTCATTGCTAATGAACCGGATCAAGGTGTTCAAAATATTAAATCAAGCTGAGAAAAATACAAGAAAGGCCAACAACTTGACAATAACATTGGGCATTGTTAACCACGACACAATAACTTTATATTTCAATACAAAAGTATAAAAGAAATTATTAGCAAGTTGATTAATGGTGATGTAGTATCAGGTGCCCGTCAAAGATCACATCCTGTTATTAGCACTTCGGTTCTCTATGATATATATACATGTGGTACCACCAGTATTTTATCCATCCCATTTTGGTACCCTTCCCTTGAGCTGTATCGGGACCACACAGAGATGGGGTTCCTGGTAGACGTCAATATCTGACTATGTTTGGTTACCCAATATATTTTCTGTATTCGAATATCGGTTCCTAATTCGTTTAATCGTTCGACCTTAGTAATCTGGGTTTCCGGTCTACATAAGTTATGTACCTATATCGTTTCTTTGTTTTCGTATGGAACCTATCCTATACACTATAACAGTAGAGATGTGATTGATCATGGTACTTCATTTTTTTTCCCTTTTCTTTATCTTTATGAAACTTTCTGATGGGAAATGTTTCAAGAACACACGTGGGGTTTTGCACTGTCTCTCTTATTTATTTACATCTTTTGTCCCTTTTTGTTTATTTATATTAGTTCTAACAGGACTGATGAAATATGCATTATGGGAGATTAGATAAAGAGCTCGGAGTCGATTTATGGTCCGGATAAGTTAATTGATGTCTAATTAATAATTTACATAACATTTCAGGCGTAATTGGCAGATTTAGCTCTTGCATTATCTATGTTTAAGTATTGCATAGTATATTATGTATGCCTATCATTTTACTTGCACAAATGTCAAGGTTAGGTGACTTTTTTTCATTAAAGAAGAATACCTTAAAGACAAACCGGTAAAACAAATGTCAATCTAAAATGTTTTATTTCACCAAAAAAAAGAATACCTCAAATACAATGCTCGACTATGAGCATAACACCAGTAAAAATAATATAACAAATGTCAAGGTACTGAGGCAGACAGGGTACCGAGTAAACCCGCGACACCGAGCATATCATCAGGAATAATAATTATCAATGTATAGGGAGGCCAACAGGGAACCGAGTAAACCCGCCACACCATGAATAACATCATGGATATTCCTAAAGCCCAAATTCTGACATCAAAGAGATTACTATTTGACATTATAAGATTCTCATTTATTCAAGGTAGTTATATATATACATGTGGATAATG
This sequence comes from Patella ulyssiponensis, assembly GCA_963678685.1. Classification (NCBI taxonomy): domain Eukaryota; kingdom Metazoa; phylum Mollusca; class Gastropoda; family Patellidae; genus Patella; species Patella ulyssiponensis. Next base: position 45,756,991 of record OY783225.1, on the reverse strand, counting down.
CGTCAGGTGTTTATTTGTAAAAACAGTTCTTGTTTAATTGCCAAAAACCTTTTTTTTTTAACGAAAATTCAAAGCTGTGTCTGGCTTTTAAAGTTTAAGTATGTCGATCAAATTTCATTTAACTGTCTACATATTATGAAAACATCATTAAAATTCTGCTTGTATTATTATTTAATTAATAGAACTTTTCAGACATATTATTTTGTCGTTAAGGTGTGAGTTAAAGATAAACATGTATTATATTGTTTTGGAAATAAAATAAAAATATGCACGTGGGCTTGTAGGTTACTGAAATTTTAGTTAATCAATAATTGGTTTTTAAAGATAAATTTCCGTGTAGATACATTTCCAGTATATGGATTTCGCGAAGGCGAAAAAGGAGCAACTATATATATGTGGGGATAAACCTGTTACATCAAGGTCAAAATTGAGTTACGTGTACGGACTATTGTACCATGGTCTATCATGTAACATTTAACATTTTCATAACTCCATTTACATATTGATCTGAGAACGCTATATATTGTAACAGGTTTATATGAGGACCCATGCAAATAATAATAATTATAAGTTCTTACTTGGTGGTATGTGTGTGTGTGTGTGTGTGCGGGGGTGGAGGTCATAACGAAATTTCAACTACACGGTACGAATTACAAAATATGATATCCATAGTGATCCTGCTACTTTTGTGTGTCACTCTCCACTGCAGTAGATAACATTCTACCCAATAGCTTTGGCGTTTGAAATGGAGGATCCAAACTATAATCGTACTAACAACTAAATATATTTGTGCTAAAATGATACGAAGGAAATATAATATTTCCAAAAACAAAGAAAAATATTTACAATGTTAAGGGAAATTATTCTTCGTATACAGGCACAATATTCCAGCAGTTCGTTAAAGGCACAGCATTACTCTAGATTCAATCATAAATCACCTCGATTGATGCCACCAGCTTCACCCTACACCCCAAACCTTTGCCACCTGACTAAATATGTAAGAATAAGTAAACGAGACATTGTGTTTACATGTATGTAAAACGTAGGTATATAAATATATTTAAAACATCTTAACATTTGCTACCAATGTAGATAATGTATAAACACACCCGCTGTGTTCACGGCAACCACCTTTTTACAATATCCTAATAGAGCGCCTGCTACGCAGGCGTTTGATGTGATTATCATCGCCTGCATTACAATCATCTGGTTACCCATCATCTGTAGTCTATAGCCTGTATTGTGATATATTTTTTAGAACAATGTTTATAGCCGTCGCGATTTGATATTATTTATTGAAGAGAGAGATAGGGAAATGGGGTTTAACGTCCACTCGACACAAACTAGGTCATTTCGGGCCAAACATGTGCTTTAATTTTATTTCAATTATTCGCTTGCGCGTAGGGGTCTTTAGCAGTGGGAGGAAACCAGAGGAGCCGGAGAAAACCCACGAGGTTGGACAGCCGATCCTACTCCTTGCCACGTATAACCGGGGATTCGAAACCAGGTGTTACTTCAAAACCAACAGGAGCCACGGTGGCTAAGTGAGTAAGACACTGGCTCGCTAGCCGAGACATCGCGGTTAGCTCCTGCTGTTTGCAGAAAAGTTCATTGGAAGTTTTCCGGTGTGGTTTCCCCTGGTCACTGGTGCAGCGTGGGCGTGGGGGGGGGGGCTGACAAGGACAGCGATCTGGGCGTTCGGATGGGATGAAAAACCGAGGTCGCGTGAACACATTGGTGTGTACTTAAGAGATCCCTTGGCAGTTGGAATTCGATATTATAGTAGACCGCTGTCTGGACAAAATTCCCCCCATAACACACTGCCCATATCAAAATACCTTATTCAATAGAATTATAAGTATCGATTTATGTGTTAAATGCCTTTTAATAAGTGTACGTAAGTCAACTATTGGCTTCGCAGCAATTTGATTATTTCCAATAATCCAATAACAGAGACAATATTAGGGCTTTCAAGTACTGCGATATATTAAATTATCAGATTATTCAGAAACATTATTTTCTTCACCGACCTTCATATCGAATAATTTTACATTAAACAGGTGGTCCGGACATCCGTACTCTATTGAACTTCAGAACAGCTCTTAAAATCAGACGCTAAAGTAACGCCAGAGGGATTATAACCTTACATTACGTATAGGTTAAGAATTATTTGGAACAGTCGACCCGAGACTGACTTCGCACTGTTCGTAAATGTTATGATGATGCAAACCTCTATACAAGAACCCCGTAGAGACTTTTGGCCATCGTTTCTATGGTGATTGAGTATTTCTTGCTGCTGAACAAAGCTAATCAGTCATATTAATATGACACGTAACGTCAGATGGTTTGTTTTAAAATAGCGTCAACTGATTTTGACTTGGGTTGTGTTTCAGTTATTGTTAAGGAAGTACGTTTCCTTAAATAAATATTGAAATTGAACGCTGTCTGAACCATCAATAGGTTTAACCACGTACTATAAACACTACAATAAGAAATATGCAACTATGCCCTATGTAACAATAATATTCCAAGAGTTAATATAATCTTTGAAGAAATCTATAGACCAGAATATTATTGCTCCGCTTGTACCTTTCAACATCCATCATCTCCATTCCTGCAGATCTTAATTTAGGCGGTGATATTGTTAAGTATATGTCGATCGAATAACCAACAATTGTTATTTGATAAATATTTAAGTAATTGTCTAATATTTTGCGCCGTTGCCATTTTAACTATTTTACTCATTATCTGTAGTTTTAGAAAATGTTCAACCTTAAATTACAAATCATCAAAGACATTTCCCTCACGAATTTCATGAAAAAAACGTGAAATCATTTTTGCCGTCGTTTGGCCTCACTTCACTTTAATCCTATACATGTCTTAACCTAAAAGTGCAGAAATAATGTCTAGAGCTTCTGATTTTATCAAATTCTCCGGCCCACCAGAGGTCACGCCAAACTTGATGTTGTCTCTACCTTACCCCCACCCACCCACCCACTGTTCAAATTCCCGAATAGCCAGTATAGCACGTTGTTTAATTGATACACTGTGAATGGCAATTACCATGATGACGTTTAAACCAGTGTCTCCGTACTGATTGTATTTCGGGGTGAGGATTTTTTAAACTATAATTTAATATTGGATCACGAAAAAAAAATTTGCAATGGCAGGCCTCTTTCCATGACTTCTTGGGGATTTGCTTTTCGTATAGATATTGATTTAACAACTGTGTTTGTTTTTCGGATTTTGAATCAGGTCTCGTGATAATTCTACCAGAGAAAATACATAGACCCATTCGCGGTGATTTTCAATCACACTATAATTACAAAACAAGAAGATAAACACAATTTTCAAATTTGTCATGAACACATTAAAAGCATTTTCATGTAGTTGACTTTGTTTGAACTTAAATGAGCATACGAATCTCATGTTAAATGACCTTTTGTTTTTCAATGAATACAAAATTAACCATCTTTGAAGTTTCGTTAATACGGGAAAAGAATGTTTTTTGTTATAAATTGTTTTCCATTTTGCATGCTGCAAACAAACAAATAGTTTTGACATTGATTGGTATTGAATTAAAGGGAATATTTTTTAAGGCATTCGGTGTTAATTGTGTTTCGTAAAATTGCATGGATGCTCAAGTTTAACGAGATGTTAGCGTTGTCGCCATTTTTTATGCATAATCACAAAAGTAATGTGGTTTTACGTCATGGCAATGTTATTATGCTATTCCCACAAACCATGTTTCTTTGATAATTAATTCATTTAAAAAAACGTTTCTTCAGGGTTGTATTGAAGTTCTTCGTGACTTTCCATTTGTGCTTGCTAATGAATTGGCAAGGCAAGGCATTTAGTATCGCGAACACGCTTATACAATACGAGCTTAGTTAAGGGCGTTGCACTGATGAATTATTGAATTGTATAAATCAGGGTTGTTTTTTTTTCTAAGATCCATTATAGCGCAATTATCATTAAAGATACAGATACCCTCCTGCTACAAACTTTGTGATCTGGTCATATATTTGGACTAAAACATGCCAAAATTTGGCTTCAAATCCCCACACAAAACACTTTAGTTCGGTCGCTAAACCCAATATTTCGAGTAAACCTGGAAGTTGTATACAAAGTTGCTTTTATGATTGTGTTTAAAAGCCTATGTGTCCTCAGAATCTAAACCTCCGCGAGTCAGTCACTCTTGAGCGTTTTGAGAAATGATAATTTTGATGTCATATGCTCCAATGTCTTAAATGTATTATACTGTATCTCCAGATATAGTTTGGTTCGGTAAAACAAACCCACCCCACCCCCAACAACAGAATAAATGATTTCAGTGTATTCCTTGACCCCAAAAATATGATCAGACACTAAAACTATCCTCCTCGACTAAATACTATGGAAGTTATATGGGACTATTTGAATTGATGGTCATCCTAAACGCCATCTTGAACGCAATCTTGAATTTCTCAAAAGGCTCAAGTGTTCATCAGGCAGAATTTGAAAGATGAAACCTAAGCTAAAATAAATTATTAAAAAAAATCCAGATTCAACCATAGTCCCGCCGTACTATTTATATTTTTATATTGCAAGAAAACTACTCACATATGCCGCAAGAATCTAGTTTTTTAAAAGCCTTGTTTATCACCAGACTGGGTTGAGGGGGGGGGGGCATGTTTAGTTTGGCTTTGTCGGTAGTCGCTATTCATTTACCATAAATATCGAACCTTAAGTAAATTTTTGGATTATCCTCTGTCGACTTATTTTCCGCCGCACTGGAAGTTTAAGACTTCCAATGTTCTTACAACCGTTAGCCGTTAGATAAACACATAAGGGAGTATTTTTACGTCATTCGAGGAGACTGGCTTCCAGTTTGGGACACGCTTAAATTTTCTCCATGTGGACGCCATATGAATGTTTTTCGGGGAATCCCGTATTTTTCTTGTAAGATTGAGTGTCTCTACTGTACATATAATACCAAATCTACTTTTACCGGAAATAACTACGCTATAAATACTTTCCCGTGAATGTATCTTTGCTTTTGCCAAATTCGTCATGAAATACCAAATACAAAAATAAATAGCACCATTAAATTGTTTAAAAAATAGTGTATTATGAAATTGAGCGTTGTGATATTGAGTTCAGAATTTGCCAGAAATAAAAGAGTTTTCCTGAAGGCTATGGGTCAGACGAGATAAGTATATGGCGTGTCCTAGAACGTTTCCATAATAACGTAATAATTATTGATTATGAATTTCATCATTAGATACTTCATAAAACAAAGGACATGTGGTGGCATCATTAAACTTTTTTAAATGGCATGGTCATTACTATTTTTTTTCTAAATATGACATATTACCAAATTAATATCGTGATATCTTTCGCCCCCTTGACCCCTATACGCTTCCAAAGGTTCGTCCTATAAGTTGTTTCTATGTACCGTATTCTATTTTGCATGGTCGTCGTTTTCCTGAGCAGACGATGTCGACATAATGTATGGTCGCAATGGTCATGTTTGTCCATACTTCTGACAGATATGTTGTAAACTATTGCTAAGGATTCAATATTTATCACTATGCTAGAAGATTTCTACAAGAGTTCTAAACATAACAATTAAGAGCAGAATTAAGTCGTTCATAGGCTTGATTCAGTACAGCATTGAGGGATCAGGAAAGAATTTCGTTAGCGACATTTCCTATGTTAGTCGAAACGGTTTGGCTATCAATCGTGCCCCAAGACTCTCCTTGCTACTTTATGGAAATTGGGCTTGTCATGCACCCGTACATGCTTGTGATCAAAACCGCGACTCAATACCAGATCTTAGACCACTCACCACATCCACCCCGACCCCTAGCACTAAGTCCCCTGATTCGCCTCAATCTAACATGCTCCACGCAGACTAAAGCTGTGTGTGACGATATCATATATTACTGCTGATCAGCATTTAATACCTCATTCCTCTTTAATTGTTTCAGTATTTTATCTAGGGGCTGGCGATCTTACGTAACAGTTATTCCTGATATATTGCCAGGGTTAACTGTTTAATGGTGGATGTGTCAAATTAAGACGAATTGCCTTTTCATGTAATTGTGAATAAATCGTTTATCAAGCTATCCCAATTTATATAAATTGTTAATCAATGCTGTATCGTTAAAGGCTGTGATTTTCTATATAACCGAGCCATATTAGACTTGCGGTACAATGTCTAGTGTTTTGTTTTATTGCCTCTTGAGATATTGATTCAAATAATCTCTTAAAGTCAGTGTTGAACCAATATAAGCATCGTTCAAATTCTGAGTCTAATATTCGTATAGTCGAAAACAACAAATTAGATTGTAGATCACTTCATTGTTTTTGCGGCTCATATATGCTGGGGAGAGGGAGAGAGAGACAAAGAGAGAGAGACACACACAGAGATAGAGACAGAGAGAGGAGACCCCTCGTGTATGAGAGGGTGCGAGAGAGACGGGAAGGCTCCTTATACGTTTGAGAGATCGCGAGAGAGGGGTAGGCTCCTTACGTACAACCCATGACAAAATACGGATTAAAGTTTTTGTGGTGCATTTTAGATACTTTGGCCATTTTCCAGTGATTACCGTTTAGAAAGCCACTTCGGTTTTAGATATCCAGGTCCGTTTAACTAGCGCTCTATTAGACCACGGACCAGGTAGAATAGGATTACCCTTTAGGCAGTGTAGGCAGCTGCGTAGGGCCCAAGAAAAAAGGGGCCATAAAAATTTTAGGCGACCTTTTTAAATTTGATGTTTTAGATTCTAAGTTAATTTAGATGTGTGAAAATGAATTACAGAATAAATTTCTCTTGTTTTAAGCAATGATAAATTAATGTTTTCATTTTATCCAGCAATTGGCTGTTAATGTGCTCCTCTGAGCATCAAAAGATTGTCACTGGCCGAATGACATGGTAATGTTTAACAAAGTTGTAGTGCTTGACATTATTCCATAAGTATATCCTCGTTTCTCTTACAGTGGTCTTAGTTTTACTACGACAAACCAGTTCCGCGAAGGGCACAGCTGGTCGAGCTGTCCATGGCCCATCAGAGTAAACCCTAGAAATCTTATATAATCTTAGGCCAGATTTTAAGGGTTTTAAGTTCCCACACCCCACGATAAGGACTTACAATGTACACATTTGGGGGATTTGCCGTCCAGAATTAGTCAAAATTATGTTTGATTTTTTTAGACTACCATTAAAACTTGTTGCAATGGAAAATAGTATCTTGAATCGACAGATGACGTCATTAGGTGAAGTGTTTGCGATCTCCATCAGTATGGAAATTTACTTCGAAGATCGCATTTCTGCTCCTTTCAGTCTAGAAAGAACTGCATAAAGGGAACATATTAGTGTAGCATGCCGATGAGTTAACTAGTATTTACATAGACTGAAAACCAGTCCAATGGTGACAAAAACATTTGTGTAATTTATGCATTGGTATAGAAATATGAAGTCGATTCCAACAAGTCTATGGCGTGGGAATCATTGGTGCAATTTTCAAACACGAGAATAACAATTAAAGACTCCTATTTGTTATTTTTGGAATCAACTGAATCTTCTTTCTACTCTACTTATCTACAAATTATGGCGGCAATGTACCGTATGACTTTAAATAAGATTCTTACTTGAATCTAAAACCATTTCAATGTTTAGATCAAGGGTGCGAGCAGGTATGATTTGGGTGATTTTAACCGACTCTTTTCTTCTTTTTTTTACTTAATTAAACGGTTCGGATGTCTGAAGTCAAAACAAGATGTCGGTGCCAAAACATCGTGGGTTAAAAAATAAAGTCTGGGACCATGCTTGGTATAACGATGGATTCAATAAAAATCGATCGTTGAAATAGGTTAGGTACTTAGGTGTTAGGTCTATTTGATAAGGCCAATTTGAAGTTATCGCTAATCCCAAACCTAACCCTAACCCTAACCCTAGTCCTAATGCTTACCCTAACCCTAGTCCTAATGCTTACCCTAACTCTAACCCACAATCTCACCAACAATCAAGTGTCCTTACATTGTTTGCATCTCAGCGACCTTGACAAAAATTGAACTGGCCTTGAAAAAAAGATTTAGCCTTGAAATAATGTATTATGTTGAAAAGATTTTTTTTTATCAAAATCGGAACTTGAGGGAGGTAGGGAAAAAGCCACCCCAACACTAACTATTGCTCCAGGGGACTGTTCGCCTTGTCACTTACAAATATGCAATCTAACCCGTGATTTGCATAAGCCTTATGATCAACGGCGACCAATTTACGTTACGGTGTGTGGTCGGAAACATTTATTCGTATTTGAACATACGCAGTACATCAAGATGGTAAGTTCTTACAACCTTAGCTTCACTTGTATTTTTTTAGTAAAGGTCTGTCAAGGTCGACTATTAAAATTCATACCATTTGCAACCATCCAACGCCGGATTAACCATGGGGCACAGGCCCCAGGGCCCACCATATTAGGGGGCCCCCCACAAAAATCTCAGTTGCGCGCCTCGAGCATGGTCGGACCGAGGACTCCAACGGCCGGTGACCTAGTGACGGGGCCCCTCCGATGCTTCGACGGCCCTCCATCGGACGTCCCTGGGGTCACCTCAATCCATAGTGTGTTGCGATCGACATCCTAGAATTCGGTGTAATCCGGTGTTTTTTTATTGTCGTGAGATCTTCTATCGGACCGACCATCGTCTAACTCGAATTATCGTATAACTCGAACAAATTACACTTCCCCATCATTTCGAGTAGCGCGAATTTTGCCTCAGTTTGACGTACGATTGTATATAAGCTGTAGTTGTTGTTGTTGTTGATATTTGTTGTGGGTATAAGCTGAATTTGATGAGATGCACACCATGATCACACGAAATTAAATCTCGTATTACCATTTTGTTTGTCAAACATCGAGTCCGGCTTGGTCCTAACGTTACGGCCTCCATTCGATTCCGAATCAAGTAACCCCGTTATTTATCACTGAGCGACTTCAAAATTAGGTTTGATGTCGCTCTGCCCACTTACAGTCCCCTCCTCTAGAAATGTCATCATTTCATAGCACTCGCATGGATTGGTCCACTGAAATAACGCCAGAATGCACTAATTTGGTGGCAGAATTTTATTTTTTTCTGGGGGAAGTACTTCAAAATGGCTCCAACACAAGAAAACCCCCCAGACCTCCCTATGCGGGGCTTTGCGCCTTCGGCGCTCGCGGTCAGTGATCAGGGGCCCCCACATGTTCCAGGCCCCAGGGCCCCCACCATGGTTAATCCGGCATTGCAACCATCACCTTTATGATATACTTCTTTCTAGATCGGGGGATCACGTGGTTAAGTGGGTAAGGCGCTGGCTCGCTATCCTGGAGGTCAGGTGTTCGATCCCTGCATTGGTCGAGATATTTCATCTTGTCAGTGATACAGAACTGAGGGCCTGACAAGGCAGCTGTCTAGTCGTTCGGATGGGACAAAAAACCGAGGTCCCGTGTACACATTGGCGTGCCCGTTAAAGATCCCTTGGCAGTTGTAATTCGATATAAGAGTAGGCCGTAGCGCCGCTACCCGGGCAAAATTGCCCTCATAGCAAACAGTATGGCGTATGCCCGTCTTCCATTAGCCCAGGTTAGGTGCAGAAGAGTAGGACGTTAAACCCCATTTCATATCATTTCATTTCATTTCTTTCTAGATCGCAATTGAATCCATTGTTATTCCTTTCGTGTTCGTTTTAAACCGTGTGAAAACCCTCTTTTTAATTAGCTCTAACGCCAAATAATCTGCTGGATGTTATGATAATCAATTGGCGCTATAAACATCTTCTTCGTCTAAAATTAGAGGATTTAAATCCCATCAGAGATTATACTATCTTATAACCTAACTTTGTGGATTTAGTATGCCTTGGTTTATACATGCAGGGTTTCGACAATATTAAAAAGTACCTTGTTATAATCTAAGAAGTAGCGAATCCACGTGTTATTGTGAATTTTATGACAAACAACACACGTAAGATTCGATGACAAGGAGCTATTAATCTTCAAATACTAGATTCGCGACAAGCGATTAGTAAGACTACTCAAATAAAACCAATGAGTTTTACACAAAAAACACAAAACACCCTGCTGTAGAAGCAAAGTAATGCTTCCACAGCAAAAAAAGATCCACAAATAATTTACCTTGAGAGCGATTAAGAGAAGTTCAGATGGACGAACACACGTGACGGATGACCGTAATATTCGACCACATTAACATCTAGACGTATGAAAAGATAATCCACCTCTAGATGAACTGTGACGAACGTATTATTTATCTGATATTTGGGGGGTTGGGATGGCCCAGTGGTCTAGAGTGCCGCGCTTCGACCTCTAGCTGGCCGGTCACCTCTGGCTTGCGGCTGTGGTTTCGAGCCCCGGTGTGAGCGTATGTGGCATGGAGAAAGGGGCGCCTTCTCAACCTCGTGGGTTTCCTCCGGGCACTCCGGTTTCCTCCCACGGCTAAAGACCCCTACGCGCAAGCGAATTATTGAAATAAAATTGAAACCATATGTTAGTCCCGAAATGACCTGGTTGTGTTGAGTGGACGTTAAACCCCATTTCTCTCTCTCTCTCTCTATCTGATATTTTCTATCAAACAAACTATTCTTGTTGAGGGAAGCATAGCAACAGTACCACATTAATCACAAATAACCAGTGATAAATATCAGTAAGATGGACCGTTAGATTTATTGGTCAGTTGGTCAATAACTCATAGATTTCATTATCAAGAATGTTTTGTTTATCTCAGAAATCGCGAGATAGGAACGCAGTTAAATTTCTCGTCAAATTATAGAGAATAATAGATTGTCTAAGACAGAGTTAATATATACTATTCAAAAAAAGTAGGGGATATATGATTTTAGGGGCATAATACTAAAATATGCAAATGACTACGAAAAAAGTCACTATAGAACCTAACAGAAGAAACATTTCCAGTTACATGTGACGCCCAAACGCACCAATAGCTACCGCATGGAATGCAGGTGATGCTTGGGATCATCATGGGGGTCCAACCCAAGATTTGCACGACTCTGACTTTGAATGTTACAGTCATTGTGGCATTGAATTCCAGGGTGGAAACATCAGTTTAATTGTTTTAGTGACCAGAAAACAAATTTTGATATGCGTCGGCTTACCCAGAATGAAAGGTTACGTGCCCTTGGCATGCTAGAGATCGGCACAACACAGGCGGTTGTGGCGCGGACGATGAATGTTTCTCAGTCTGTCATAAGCAGGCTATGGTCCAGATACCGTGATACACAATCTGTACAGGACAGACCACGCTCAGGTCGACCAAGGGCGACAACTCAAGCCCAGGATCGATTTATCCGTACCTTGGCCTTGAGAAATCGTGTCATCACAGCAAATCAGATCAGCGCTCGTCTTCAAACAGACACTGGTGTGAGAGTGAGTGGCCAGACGATTCGGAATCGACTGCATAGGGGTCACCTTCGCGTCCGACGTGCTCGCGTGATCCCTTGCTTGAGAGATCATCACATTCAGGCAAGACGTCGTTGGTGTAGGGATCGTCAACACTTGGATAATCGACGCTGGAGCAATGTGATGTTTTCAGATGAGTAAGGTTCACTGTTGATTTTTTGGACAGACGTAGGAGGGTGTGGCGTCGTCGAAACGAGCGCTTCCAAGACGTTAACGTCATCAGACATGATCGATTTGGGGGTGGTTCTGTTATGGTGTGGGGAGGCATCACTGTTGCTGGAAGAACGGCTTTACATGTTGTTGCAGGGCGTGTTATAGGCCAGTACTACCGGGACAACATCTTGGCAGTCCATGTTGTGCCGTTCGCACGACGTCATGGCCGCCATTTCATCTTCCAGGATGACAACGCAAGATGTCACGGGGCCAGGATCGTTACAGGTTACCTCCAACAACAGAACATCACCACATTACCTTGGCCAGCACTGAGTCCCGACCTCTCCCCCATCGAGCATGTCTGGGACATGCTTGGACAGAGGTTACGTCAACGTCAATAACGTCCTGCCAATGTCCAAGAACTTGCTGCTGCGTTGCAACAGGAATGGGACAATCTGGACCAAAATGACCTTAGACGTCTCATTAGGAGTATGCCACGTCGGATCAATGCTTGTTTGGCAAACAGAGAAGGATTTACCCGTTACTGACTTTGTTGTGATGCTGTGGTAACTTTGCTGTTTGACCCCGGGTATTATTTTACCCTTATAATGGTCAGTCCGTGCCTTACTTAGTCTAACGATCATTTGGAATAAATCGATGAATGTTAACTTCATTTCATTTTGTCATTTGTTTCTTCGTCAGTTTCATTAGGTGACTTTAATAACACTTAAAAATCAAATATCCCCTACTTTTTTTGAATAGTATATATCCTGACTCCGTGCATGACGGTTGTAGGGTGGTGAGGGGATGCATATAATACATCTTTAAGTGGAAGGAGCTTTGATCATTATAAGACATCGATAACAGGAGATCTGTAGGTGTGGCGTTTTTCCATGGTTTGTCGTTACTGGTATTCTATAGGATGAAATCAATAACCCTTAATGGGCCACCTGTCATAGATTGACTCAGTAATTAAATGAAATCACTTGAACTATTCTGGATAAGAACAATCCCAATACATTATTTCAAATAAGTTTTACAGTACGCGGTCTTGTTCCTTATCTCGAGTAAAAGGAGGTTATGATGCCATCACGCAATGGGTTAAGACATTATCATCATTCTAATCATCTCAAGACATGATATTGGACTAATATTCTGATACCTTATAGCTGCACGAATCGTTGCTTGAAACCGACTATATCTGTTGTGTTCTTAATGCTGTATAGTAATTCCAGTCTCATACAACATCGTGATTTATTAAGAAACTTTGTCAGCTTAACAGGCTTATGACGAAGACCAGTATTCCTCACAGGAAATAGGCAACCATAGCAATATCACCATAGTCTTTATTTACCAATTTCCACATTATTGTTTCCATATAAAATAGAAAATAATGTTGTTGAAATAGAGATTAGGAATTGGTTCGGTAGAGATGGGGATGATTGATTGTCAGATCAGAATGTCCCGAGCTCTGCCAGTCTCGACAACGGATCGAACTGGTGACCGTGGTGTGAATAGAATCATCGCGTAATTAAATACAACCAATATATGTTTCAGTTGCCTTATTGGTTGCGATATTTTCTTATTCAGTCGACGCATGCGTTGTAGTCCGAAATACCTATTTTCACTCGATTCCAGGGGCGGATTGAGCCTTCGGGCGATCGCCCGCAGGGCCGGTAGGACAAAAAATGAAAAAAAAATAATTTTGTCCAATTCGTCTAAAAAAAACCCAACCTTTTTCTGTGGAACATTATATGGGAGAGGGGGGTATTGGACCGACCATGGAGCCATGATGATCATATTGTATGTGGCCGGTGGTTTTAACGGGCCGCCATGCCATCACTGGAGTCTGGAATGGGCTGGTATAATAGACTTTCTGGACCGGGTGTGCTGGGTGTGGGTCAGAATTCGGAATCCTGAAATGGGGATACGATATTCAAGCGAAAATTTCATCGGATTCACCCGATTAATTATTTAGTCACCTGCACCCTGTTTGTTGGGATACGCCAGAATCCAAAATTAAAAAGCAGCTTTTATGATTTTCATTTTCGTCACTCTGTACCAATGTGTTTCGTGGCCTTCCATCAGAGGAGGAATCAACTAGCGCTCCCGGCAACAAAAATGTGACATTTTTCAATGAAAATATTCCTGCTGATTCAATATTTCTAACTGGTTAATCCAATGGTCAAAATTTTCTCAACTAATCCCATTTTCCAACCAGTGAAATTTTCTTCACTTTTGACGATACAATGATAATACGTTAATTAATAATAGGACGATATGATAATTTCACAGGTTGATGGTTGTAAATTACTTGCAGGTCGTGGTTTTGGCCTAAGTTAATATATTTATGAAATATATTAATTGACAGAGATTTAATCAGATATTGCACCAAATAGCATTTTTGGGGTTCATTTTTCAAAAATGTCCAGGGGGAGAGCCCCCCCCCCTTCCGGGCTCCTCGGTCAATAAAAGGGACCGCTCTGACACGGGAGCCCGGGCCGGTTCCCGGCCCCAATCCGACCCTGCTCGATTGTCACTATTTTTGGGATTGGGAGATTTGTAATTGGCAGATTTAGTTCTTACATAATGCATCTTAAATATAGTTCTAATTAACGAATATTGCCGTGGGGAATGGGTTTCTTTTAATCCCGTGAGTAAGCTACTATATCACAGTAGTGTATTCATTATTGTTATTATATAATATTAGTTTACCTTTTAATCACAGGCACAAACAAACAAACACAATTAAATTTGTATATTTTTCTTTTAAAGTGGTCGATATCAGAAGCCCTAGCCTGATAACTGTAGATATATTGAACTTGGGATTGACATATGTTTAAAAGGAGAAGACGTGGGTCGGTGTGATTTTCATTTTCACGAATATCTTTTAAATTTGTTATTAATCTGTTTTTAAAAAATGCAGCACATGGCCTGTAAAAGAGGTTATTATTCCGTCTTTGCACCAAACTCATTTATACCGCTGTTCTGTCTCGAATTTATCAGCCATGGTACGTGACTGACAGTTTAATTCCTTTTCTTGTCCTAATAAAATTTAGAATTGGTTCCAAGACAAGAATCCATTCAAGACTAGCATGGCCTACACAGCATGTGCAACGAACAAGAATTAAATTGTTGAATACCCTGAATGTCTTTGAAAAGATTATTCGCAAAACAAAACTCTCAAGACTTGAATCTCTAAGAATCAAACAAACACCGTATTGGTAGGGGTCTGGCTGTATGATGAATTTATGATATATGTTCGCGTGTCATTGACTGCAGGCAATTTTATTATCACCAAATGAGATGATCAGGAAGAATATGGTCAGCGTTCATTAGTTTTGATTGATTCATTGAGGAGTTAGACGTGTTCCATATTCACGTCTAGATCGAATAAAAGAACAACCTTTTTGCTCTCATCTTTACGTATTCATACTTGAAATGGCTAGATCCGAGTCTTATAAATAAGGCTTTGGCTAGACCTATGTGGGATTGTCTGCGATGTCACACTAGGTGGAAGAAGTCGTTAATCTCCCATATTTTTATTGCAAAATTATAGTCGGTGTAACACAACAAACCAACTCAATTCTTTTGTTTTGATCTTAATCAACCAACAATATGTCAGCTACATGTAACCTCTCCGGCTACTAAAATGGGAAATGGTATCAGATGTTCTAGAAACCGGAAACGGTGTTGGGTGGCTTCCGGGCTAAATAACCCACTTTCTGCAAAACAACGCGATGGGCATTTTGTCTTTGCCGATGTTTTACCGCTTTTCGCTGGCAATAATATCCGAGAGAAAGAGAGAGAGAGAAATTTTTACGTCCATTCGACACAAACTACATGTAGGTTATTTCGGAACTAACAGTTTTACACGTTCAATTTGATTAGGTGCCTAAATAGCCTACCTAAGTGTATACCTACCAAATTAAGGTGGTAAGTGGTCGTCGCGAGTATCTAGTTGTTCGTACAACAGAAGAATGGAATACCTTTAATGAGTTACACACTTCCTTTTAGAAAACCAAGCGCTCATTTCCGAGTGACTCAATATTTTGACATGAAACGTTCGCTATAGACTTTGTCGTCAAATATTGGTCCATTTAACTACCCCATTCTGCCGGTGTTAAATACATCTTAAACATAGATTGATATCATTACCATTGCCATTGAATTGTGCTTTCATGTGTTTCAGGTCTAGGCTATGGAATGTTGGTTTTAACAAGTCTTATCAGTATGTTTTATAATACGTACAGCGCCTGGTCTCTTTTTTATTTCTTCTCTTCATTTACATCGAGATTGCCTTGGGAACCCATAAATAAAGGTAAATATTTAAACAATACGTCGGCTTCTCATTGCTTTCAGGAGAACCGTATTATTAAGAAACGGGCATCTTGGGGAAGGGAGGGGGCCAAATTGGGACTTCGTCAACATGATTTGAATTACTGAATAACTTCTACTACAGACCTTAGTCTGATCGGTAAAGGCCTATATTTTACTGCTATATACCTTTATTAGGATTTGGAAATAAGTTAATATGATTAAAACACAGATCCTATTTCGTTTCGTTTTTATAGTTCAAAATTTCGTTTTACTTGTTTTTACTACATTAGGATTTGGAAGAGTTGTTATAACTCGCGTTCTGGGTGATGTAAGGGATTAGCCAATGAAACGGTCTTTGACTGTTACGGTGAGTTCTTGGCGTGGGTAATCCATTGGAAATATCAATGCTGATTGGTTTATCAAATATCTGACATCAAATGGTAAAAGTCTCTCGTATTACCTCTGACGCGACCTCCCTGTTCAATTGGTCAGATCTTGATCATGTAGGATAGCCCACCTACGTATAAAAAACGAAACGAAATATAGATCTGTAGTTTAATCAGATTGAGAAATAAGTCGTCTCTCTTTTTTCACCACAGTGTTCTACATGTATATGTCCCAGAAATATCAAACAAATTTGCTTCTAAAACCATCGATTTTCCATGAAACGATCTAGATGCCTTTTCTTGTGTGTGTCTTCTGGAATGTGCGTAGATATACGATGTTAGTTTATCGGAAATCGGCTTCGCCGCCAATGGGTGTGTCAAGTGGAGACTTGTAATAAACATCTGTCATTCACCAGACCATGATCGATTTCCCTTATTGACCCATCTTCTCAATGACGTAACTCTTGTAGCGATTGAAAAACAACACGGTTCGCTCAATCTTTACGGATATACCGTCCAATCAGAGACGTATCTAAACACGATGAGGGAAAAGATCAGACGTAACACATATGCAAATCCCTTGGAGTCATCTTGACTTTTCGAATACCATATATAGGGGTCACCTTCAATTCACTGCTATAAAAAACCCGTTAAATGAACAGTCTGGGGTATAAAATGATGTTGGACTTTAAAGGTTTCTTTGACACGTTGAGACAAACTCATGCCTGCCGTTTTTGTAAAGCAAAATATATAAATCACGTGAACGTCAACATGTAGCTGCAATTTGTAACCATGCTATTCCAGGCTTTGAGCAAGTAAAAGGATCCATTGCAAAATTTTCAACACATACCATCACAGTTTGCATGGAATTATGTTCCAAATAGTGAATAGTGGAACACTGAAATCATAATCTTGTCTTACCGAACAATTTTATTTTTCCATATTTCGAGTGACATAAAACCACGTGATTCAGGTTCGGCGGACATTTTAAAATGAACATAAATTTCGCATATCAGGGGTCGAATTTTTGGTTTTCGTCCTATCTGAATGATTAAGCAAACCTTCTTGTCAGCCCCGCTACTATCTGTTTCCAATTCTTAGTAACACAGTGAAATGGCAATCAACTGTATATATACTGTTCGGCAGACAAGGAAAGTGTGAATAATTGTTTGCATATGACAACCCGTCACACATTGGCATGCTCGTAAAGGAACCCCCAACAGTTGGAAATCGAGTAAACCTAACCATCTCTGTCTGAAAATGGCCGAAATGTTGTGTTAACAACATATCACGCCCTATTCTATTTTTTTTTTTATTCGTGTAATCCATGACTAAAATATTCTTGAAATGAAATAGGGTTTAAAGGGACAATCCCGTTTTAAACAGAGTCTCAAAAATAAAAGTCCGAGTACGTATGAAATTTAAGCACCAAAATATCCATGAAGGCTGTATTTACCTTGTCCCAAAATTTCAGCTCAAAATATTGAGTCGTTTTGGCGTGAATGTCAAAACTGCTTATCCGGACACGTAACCCTTTCAAGAATTCGGGTCTATTATTCTGTTGATGACCTGATAATCGACTCCCGTTTATTGAGAGGTCTATATAGTGAGTGACCAGTGTACTGTACTTGATATCGAAAGGTGAATTTCACCTACACATTATTTTTTATAAAAGAAGCCTAGTTTTATGTAGACACCGCAGAATACAGCTTGGGACACCGATTTCCTTTCCAGATGGAGATTGACGGGTTTAAGTTGTTTGAAAACGTATCACAAATACTGAGTTAGTTTCTCTGTCCTTAGGTAGAGGATTCTAACACAAAATAAGCAGTTTTATTCTCCAAAAAATTATCGGGATTAGCCCTTTAACGTCCTATTGTTCTGTACCGACTGGGCTATTGAAGACAGGTAACGCCATGCAATACATGGGGTGAAATTGTGTCTGGACAAAGGCGTTCCTGCATACTCTTATTTCGAATTCCCACTGACAAGGGTTCTTTTATTTACACCCCACTGTGTTCACGGGACCTCGGTTTTTCGTCCCATCCGCTCGACTAAATAATGTCCGTGACAGGCCTACCGCTCTGGACCACTGGCAAAAACTCAATCCATCGTACACATTGTCGTGCACCGAAATGATCCCTTGGCAGTTGGAATTCAATTGATGTCTGGACAAAATTCCACCCATGGCTCACTGCATGACGTATGCCCGTCTTTATTATCCCGGCTCTTCCATTTGTCTCTTTCATTATTCCGGTTGGTGCAGAAAAGTATAACGTTAAACCACTGTTTCATTCCGCCTCGCATTGCACTGAAATAATGTGTAGAGTATACGTTAAACCCCATTCCATAATATATACGTAGGCTAACAGAAAAAACAAGTGAATCGACCATATAATTCAATACGTAGCGGGCCGGAAGAACATAAGACTTATCCAGATGGCCACGACTCCAGTAATCAGATAATAGCTGATGTGTATTTAGAAAATAATTATTTAGAAAATCATTTGTCCATAATATAAGCCCTGGGAAACATTTCCCCTCGCGGATATGCCATTTTGAAATTGATGCTTTTCAACCTAGTCACCTAAAATATAATCCTGGATAATCGCTTGCTGTCATTCTTCTAATCAAGTCTACATTTAAAGAGGCAATTTTAAGCTTTAGATAAAGAAGTGGTCGTTCTTGCTATAAAAGTTCAAAATTAGATACTTGGTAATGAAAAGTAATAATATTATATTGAAAGTTCCAGTCAAATTATTCTGAACGAAGTTATGAATATTTGTATATAGTTTTTCCGATTGCCGATTGACAGTTCATATATTTTCGATTGTCAAGTACCGTTGCTATGCAGGCGCGGATCCAGGATTTTTTGCAGGGGGGGGGGTCTAGGTACGCCCACCGCCGCCAGCGCCGAAGGCGCTCAACCAAGTAACGGGGGATTTGGGGGCCCTCCCCCAGACAAATTTGGTAAATTAGATTCAATTTGGTGCATTCTGACGTATTTCCGGAAGGTAAATTCCAAAATTACAGGTCTAAAAATCGCCAATAAAATCGCATAAAATGTCCTTAAAATGTTGATGGGGAATGCTCCCTTCACAGGTGAGGAACAAAATATCTTCAGATACCATTTTTTTTTTAAATTTGATAAAATACATGACCAGATTTTTTTTCTTATCAACGCTGCCGATAAAATTAAAAAGTAAACACAACAATATTCAACGTCAACAGGCCAACAGCGTTAATAAAACTTATATTTTCATACAGTACGGTATTAAAAAATTACCGTTGTCAATAGGCGATTTGCCGTGGGGTCAATTCGTCCCGACGGCGATTTATGCTGTCGACGTTTTTGGCTAATTGCCAGAGCTGTATGTGACTATTTGTGGGGGGTTTTTTTTTGCCCATAATGGAATGAAAGTCATGACTCAAATCAATGTATACAAACTCGCAATTTTTGGGTCAGATTCAGGCTTTTACATTTAAGTTTCAAATTTTCAAGCCTGAGCAGGGGGAGGGGGGGGGGGGGTCCGGACGCCCTGGACCCCCCCTCTGGATCCGCGCCTGCTATGATATCATCCGAAGTGTCCATTTCAGTCTTTCAATCAATCGTAGATATGACGGGCATTCTTTAATCCAAATACACAGCCCACCATAGGTAAATTTAGTTCTTGCATTATTCCTCTTCAATATGTTCTGCTCCTACTGGGATAATAAAGACCGACAAACTCCACGCAGTGTACTATGAGGAAAATTTGGTCCGGATAGCGGCTTCATTGTCTATTTTTATTTCGAATTCCAACTATCAAGGATACTTTTACGTGCACGCCAATGTTTACGCGGGATCTCGGTTTTTCATCTATACGTTGTCCCTTGCCAGACCCCCCGTCCTGACAAAGGGGAACCACATCGGAAAATCTCGGCCCACGCAGGCATCGAACACGGTACCTCCAGGTTAGCGAGCAAGCATCCTCCCACTGAGCCACCGACAATTGTAGGCTATATGTGTACATTTTCAGGTAATAATACAAACAACGCCTCTATATTAGTAGCTGGTTTGGTGCCATCTATACAATCTTCACAAAAATATCTTCAGTAAGTTCACATTTTATAATCTTAAAGGGGCTATCCCTCTTTGATAATTAGATTAAAATAAAAGGTTAAATTAGGCTGTTCTGGTATTGTATTTCGATGGTTCAAGCTCGATACGATTAATCTTAAACTTACTAGTTTTACATTTATTTTTGGCTTACTGTGTCGACGGGGGAACATAAATTCGTTTATATCTGAACACTGGCTATATCTATGAACTTTGTGTTACCTATCAAATGACACAATTATAATCAAATAGGCCTACATAATTTTATTTTTAACCGAAATCAAAGAGGCGTAATCGTTTAAATGGGTTGGAGAAGATGTTATCGAAGATCTCCCGTCCTTTAGTATCATATCATCCGTCAGATAATCACCAGCCAAGGCTGTGAACAAATGAAAGTTGTGTTAGAATCTTTTGAGCAGGACAGGAAAGCCTTTGGGGTAATTTTACAAAAGCCGAACTTTTTACGATGTATCTATCAATAACTTTTAAAAATGCATAAGCTGTTGCATTAAAAATCATATTTTATTATTATTTAATAAAAATATCGAAGACATATTGCCTTTAGTCAGAGTATATAAAGGGAAACAACTCTGTTCTCGGAGCAGACGTTTGAAGTATTTCAGGTGCACACGTGCAGTAATAATAAGGTGCCACAATGTCATAGATTGATGAATAATTTGATTATTTCAGTGAAAATATGTTAGATTTATCGTCAGGACTGGATGATACAGGACAAATACAACCTTATTTAGCAGCATGTCTACTGTTGTCATGGATACTAGTTGGTGTAGCCGTTTATTGGGGACACATTTCTTTAGGAAAGGTACCTTACTAATACTATCAATTTAGTTTCACAGTGGTTGAGAAAAGAATTCCCTGTTTTATAAAATTTGTTAACTCATTCGAAAATTAGGAAAATGGTAGACTAATTCACGTATTGAATGAAATCTGGCGACATTGACAAATGACCTTGGAAGACACGATACTCATAATGTAATTGGCACGTATTACAATTAAATACATGTAGACTGAAAAAAAACAATGTTCAGTTTTCCAAAAATTTAAGTTTTTGCATATGAAACCTACCCAATAAACCTCAATGCAAATTTTAGTTGTTGAGGTTGTACTGAAATTGGTTTGTTATCGTTTTTTATCTTAGCGTACCCCTGTGCTTTCTCACAGTGGTTTTAGATCGTGTGGAGAATTTTTAAGAAAAGTGCCAATGCATGTTATCAGATATTTAAAGGTACGGTAAAAACATTGGGTAACCTAGGCCTACTTTATTTGTCAAAAATTGTATTTACAGTCACAGTCCACCCATCCTAATAAAGTTCTTTCCCTTTAGTTATATCCTAATGCCTCTTCGTGATTTTTCAGTCTCTTTTAGCTGTATTGGCACAAATTTTCACAGGTTTTGTCAAAGCCGTAAAAAATTTTCAGTGTTGTAGACCTATTATGATAGAAGGGAATGTAAACATAGAATTTATCCAAAAAAAAGATTATTCAATTTGAAGTTTAAGATTAGGTGCTAACCTTTTTGATCCAGACCATGAGACATTAATCAAACAAAATTGTTGGCTACCTTTTAAGCCATATCTGGTTATTTTTGTGTTGTTTTCAGATTGCCTTTGTTACAGGAACATTACCTTATGTATTATTATTAGCCATATTTGTTGGGACTATAACTTTACCAGGAGCTGTGAATGGTATTAAGATGTTTTTGACCCCCAGATGGCCTATGTTAGGTAAACTTCAGGTTAGCCTATCTAAAACTTTTTTTATTGTAGATTTAGAAAAGTTTAATGGATGAAACCTATGTGAGAGACTGAGTATCAATAGCCTATAGCAAAACATCTGCTAGAATCAAAAAATGGCAATAATATACATATTGTGGTCAGTTTGAAAATGTATATAGAGGGAAAATAGGGACTAGTGCTCTTTAGGTTGAGAAAATTCTGTTCTCTTGCAAAAATTACTCAGGTATTCAGGGGCAGATCCAGGATTTTCAGAAAGAGGGGGCGTGCTGCACCCACTTTTAAGTGGACAAAAATGCCCACAAGGACTAATTTCATACTAGTACTGTAAATTACGATTTCCAACCTAAACTATTTTTGTTCTCCTTTCCCTCGAGAATATATGGAGCTAAAAATTGTTCGCCACCGTAAAAAATAGAGGGGGCGTGCGCCGGGTGCGCCCCCCTCTGGATCTGCGCCTGGTATTTTTATGTAGTTTTCACACAATATGTATTAAAATCAGAGTCATTAGGTCTTATGATGGTTGATGATTTATTGTAGGTATGGTTAGATGGCGCCATGATGGTATTATGTAGTATGGGATTAGGTACTGGTGGTATTATAAATTTATCTGGTTATTGTCATTTTCATAGTGGCTGTTTCAGGTTAGTTTACATCAATTATCATATTGTTAAAGTTAAATGCACATTCTAGGATAGATCTAGAGAGGATACCCCCACCCCTGCCCCACCCCCACCATCCATGTTCTCAGAGCTAAATTACAAGCTCCTTGTCTTCAGGTTCCGGTACTGAAAGAAATTAATGTAATATGCATCTATGAAATTTTTACCCAGGAGGTTCTCATGATTTCAAATTGTATTATCAAATATTGTTTAACCTTCAAAGCTAAATATCACAGCCATCTTTAATGAAAATTGCATATGTCACATACTACCAGATGAAAGGTCTTTGAATACAGAATTCCAATTTTTATACGCCCACATTGAAATGTGGTCGTATATTGTCGTCGCCCCCGTCCCTCCGTCCGTCCGGCCGTCCGTCCGGCGTCCACAATTGCTTGTGGACGCTCTAGAGGCTAAAGTTAATATCCGATTGACTTTAAATTTATACACAGTGTTTAAGGTCATGAGAGGAAGAAGCCTATTGTTTTTCAGCAATTTCCGATAATAACTACCAGAGTTATGGCCCTTGACGACTTCAAAAAATCTTGTGGACGCTCTATAGGCCAAAGTTAATATCCGATTGGCTTTAAATTTATACACAGTGTTTAAGGTCATAAGACGAAGAAGCCTATTGATTTTCAGCGATTTCCGATAATTAGTGCCAGAGTTATGTCCCTTGATCACTTCAAAAATCTTGTGGACGTTCTAGAGGCCAAAGTTAATATCCGATTGGCTTTAAATTTATACACAATGTTTAAGGTCATAAGACGAAGAAGCCTATTGATTTTCAGCGATTTCCGATAATTAGTGCCAGAGTTATGTCCCTTGATCACTTCAAAAAATCTTGTGGACGCTCTAAAAGCCAAAGTTAATATCCGATTGACTTTAAATTTATACACAATGTTTAAGGTCATAAGACGAAGAAGCCTATTGATTTTCAGCAATTTCCAATAATTATTGCCAGAGTTATGGCCCTTGATCACTTCAAAAAATCTTGTGAACGCCCTAAAAGCCAAAGTTAATATCCGATTGACTTTAAATTTGTACACAGTGTTTAAGGTCAAAAGACGAAGAAGCTTATTGATTTTCAGCAATTTCCGATAATTAGTGCCAGAGTTATGGCCCTTGATCACTTCAAAAAATCTTGTGGACTCTCTAAAAGCCAAAGTTAATATCCGATTGACTTTAAATTTATACACAGTGTTTAAGGTCATAAGACGAAGAAGCCTATTGATTTTCAGCGATTTCCGATAATTAGTGCCAAAGTTATCTCCCTTGATGACTTCAAAAAATCTTGTGGACACTCTAAAAGCCAAAGTTAATATTCGATTGACTTTAAATTTATACACAGTGTTTAAGGTCATAATACGAAGAAGCCTATTAATTTGCATCAATTTTCGATAATTAGTGCCAGAGTTATGGCCCTTGATCACATCAAAAAATCCTGTGGATGCTCTAGAGGCCAAAGTTAATATCAGATTGACTTTAAATTTACAGACACTGTTTAAGGTCCTGAGGCGAAGAAGCCTACTGATTTTCATCGATTTCAAATAATTACTTCCAGAGTTATCTCCCTTGATCACTTCAAAAAACCTTGTGGCGCTGTAGATGCCAAACTTATCATCCGATTGACTTCAGATTGATACACAGAGTTTAAGGTGTTGAAACGAACAAGTATTTTGATTTTCAGTGAATTTTGATAACTGAACAGCTAAATCCATGATGTTAAATGTTTCCTATACTAATTGTTAGCTTGGGGCAAAACTTTATAAAAAGCAAACAAATTCTAATGATTTTCAGATAATTACATAATGAGTTGTTACTCAGATTTTAGTGTATTACAAATGTTTCATTACCAAAAAAAGACAACCCTTGTTGACTGCCCGGACGATTTAGCTGCTGTGGGCGTATGTTTTGTTGCCTGGCAACCTATCTTTGCATTATGTGTTTAAGTAAAAATGTGTTGATGTTCTAATGTTCTCGACTAGTACTCTTCTTAAAGTACAAGAATATTAATTGATCGGGGAGGGGGGCGTCTGGTGGTCTAGAGTGTCGTGCTTTGAGCCCTAGCTGGAAGATCTCGGTGTATGTGGCTTGGAGATAGGGGCGTCTTTTCAACCTTTTGGATTTACTCCAGGTACTCCAGTTTCTTTCACAGGAAAGACCCTGTGCATACGCTTAGATAATAAAAGTTAAAAACAAGACTTGTTTGCAATATAACCTTAGGTGGAAGAGGATGTTAAACACTAAGAGCAACAGAACAACAGCATTCTCTCTTCAAAAACATTTTTGAAATGAATGATTTTATATTGATAGGAATGCTATGATAACTGGTGTATTTAGTGTAGCAGGTTGTACATTAGCTGGTTGTTGTATGTTTTCTATATTTGGAGTTTATACATATACAACACAAATACCACTAAATTCATTGAACATATCAGGTGAGCAACTTTCTTTATTAACATTCAATTAACATACTTTGTGGTCCTCTCAAATAAATAATTATAATTGGCGTTCGGAAGATCTAGTCTCTACACAGATAAGATAGATAAGATTATTGCATAAAAAACCCATTAATAACACAAGATAAAAGATGTTCATGACTAGTTCCCTTTTCCATAGCTGTTTCTTTACAGACATGGAATTACAAGTTTTAATTTTGAAAGACGTCTGTACAATGGGCTGATACTTGTTTGATTTAACTTTGCTCTCATCTCTGCAAAATGGCCAGGGTATTACTTGGAAATCGCTTAATAATGATCCAACTGTTACTAATAGAGAGGTTTATGAATAATGGCCTTGTTTCAGACCCGTCTCTTATAGATTACCTCACAAACTATTGCAAATAGAGTGGTGTTGGACTAAACTTTGCTGTTTCTAGGTAGTCCCTTAGTGATGAACTAACTGTTACCAATAGAAAGGTTTTATTGATGAATGGCCTTGTTTCTGATTAGTCTCTGAATGATGAGCTAACTATCAACTAGAGTGGTGTTGGACTAAACTTTACTGTTACTATACTGTGTAGTCCCTTAATGATGAAACAACTGTTAACACAGAGAGGTTTTGATAAAGGATAATCCTGTTGCTGGGAAGTGTTTTATAGAGATTCAGTTCCACTTGAATTTACAGTTTCAAGACCTGTATTATAATTCAAAATTAAAACTATTGCTGCAAGTTCATACTAAATAAATTGTTGATTATCTTATTTCAGAAACAGAGTTTGCTTTTCAAATATTTCCAGCAATCAGCCATTATCTACAACACTCACCAGTATGGTCAGCCATGTTCTACCTCCTGTTGTATATCAGTTGTTTTGGTACCCAGATAGTGTATATAAATACAATACATTCAGGCTTTCTATATAAACTTGGTGTACATTCTACTGTATGGAAATTATCCAGTCTTATCTTCTTTATCTCATTATTTTATATATGCGGTTTAACAACAATTACACAGGTAGGTTTTCTTGTTTATTTGTATTCTTATAACTTTTGTAGCAAGAGCTTTACATTGTTTACTGTTGACTGTTTAACAATCGTACATATGGATGATAATTTAGGCATACCCCAGTCCCCATGCAATTAGATAATGCCGAAAACAACATTGTCAAAAAAATGGGAAAATAATAAAAAAATGCAGAACAAATATATATCCATATTGGAAAATAAACTGGTTAGTTCTAAGGAACATTGTCTGATTATTTGACATATCAGATGCCAAGGAAAAATCAGGAAACGAAATATTGTCATTAACTTTCTTTTAATTACCTTGATCATTATTTATGTCTTAAAAATCATGCGAATTTCAACCATTTGTATGTCTGAAATATCTTAAAAAGTATTTGCAACCGTACAATTTTATTTTCTTGTTAAAGAAGAATTGCATATAGTTTGCTTTCAAAAGAAACATCTTGAAATTTTAGCCCAGAAATGGTTAGGTACCTGACATAAAAAGATTAAATTTTGCATTTGAATTTTGTGTATTTGTTTGTGTTTCAGGCAGGAGTGTATGTTATGACATATCTAAATGAGTTTGTACATAAATTAGCTATACCTATATTTTGTTTAATGGAATGTGTGTTTACTACCTGGTTATATGGTGCTCAGAGATTCTATAATAAAGTAGCAGATATGACAGGATCATCAGATAGTCCTTTTATAAAATGGATATGGAAGGCTGTATGTCCTCTTTCTTTAGTTGTAAGTTACTACCAGTATCTTTCTGTATCAGTTAT
Organism: Patella ulyssiponensis; assembly: GCA_963678685.1. Classification (NCBI taxonomy): domain Eukaryota; kingdom Metazoa; phylum Mollusca; class Gastropoda; family Patellidae; genus Patella; species Patella ulyssiponensis. The sequence goes on along the minus strand of OY783225.1, from coordinate 45,729,930 downwards.
TGGCTTGCTAGCATGAAGGTCAGGACGTGTTCGATCCATTCATTCCCCCTTTGTCAGGATGGAGGGCCTGACAAGGACAGCTATCTACTCGTTCAGATGGGACGAAAACGAAAAACCGGGGTCCTGTGTACATATTGGTGTGCACGTAAAAGATCCCTTGGCATTTGGAATTCGATATAAGTGTAGGTTGTAGAGCCGATGTCTGTGCAAGAACTTCCCTCATAGCACACTGTATGGCGTATGCCCGTCTTCATTAACCCAGTTTAGGAGCAGAACAGTAGGACTTTTTAAAAAAAAACATTTCATTTCATTTCTCAAACATAATCTACCACTTCCCTTTATTTTACACATTGCCTAAGTGTGGGGTTTGTTTTAGAACTAAGTTTTATTTGCTCATTGATTTGTAAGCATGCAAGCAGCAGTCTTGGGAAGAAACTAGAGTACCCAGAGAAACCCCACAAGGTTAGGCAATCATTGTCATCTGCAGCTTGCACTTGGAATTCTTGACCACCCAGTCCTCTTCTAAAATGTTAAAGACACAAGTTACGCTATCAAAACTATACTATTCAAAAAAAGTAGGGGATATTTGATTTTTAAGTGTTATTAAAGTCACCTAATGAAACTGACGAAGAAACAAATGACAAAATGAAATGAAGTTCACATTCATCGATTTATTCCAAATGATCGTTAGACTAAGTAAGGCACAGACTGACCATTATAAGGGTAAAATGATACCCGGGGTCAAACAGCAAAGTCACCACAGCATCACAACAAAGTCAGTAACGGGTAAATCCTCCTCTGTTTGCCAAACAAGCATTGATCCGACGTGGCATACTCCTAATGAGACGTCTAAGGTCATTTTGGTCCAGATTGTCCCATTCCTGTTGCAAAGCAGCAGCAAGTTCTTGGACATTGGCAGGACGTTGTTGACGTTGACGTAACCTCTGTCCAAGCATGTCCCAGACATGCTCGATGGGGGAGAGGTCGGGACTCAGTGCTGGCCAAGGTAATGTGGTGATGTTCTGTTGTTGGAGGTAACCTGTAACGATCCTGGCCCTGTGACATCTTGCGTTGTCATCCTGGAAGATGAAACGGCGGCCATGACGTCGTGCGAACGGCACAACATGGACTGCCAAGATGTTGTCCCGGTAGTACTGGCCTGTAACACGCCCTGCAACAACATGTAAAGCCGTTCTTCCAGCAACAGTGATGCCTCCCCACACCATAACAGAACCACCCCCAAATCGATCATGTCTGATGACGTTAACGTCTTGGAAGCGCTCGTTTCGACGACGCCACACCCTCCTACGTCTGTCCAAAAAATCAACAGTGAACCTTGACTCATCTGAAAACATCACATTGCTCCAGCGTCGATTATCCCAGTGTTGACGATCCGTATACCAACGACGTCTTGCCTGAATGTGATGATCTCTCAAACAAGAGATCACGCGAGAACGTCGGGCGCGAAGGTGACCCCTATGCAGTCGATTCCGAATCGTCTGGCCACTCACTCTCACACCAGTGTCTGTTTGAAGACGAGCGCTGATCTGATTTGCTGTGATGACACGATTTCTCAAGGCCAAGGTACGGATAAATCGATCCTGGGCTTGAGTTGTCGCCCTTGGTCGACCTGAGCGTGGTCTGTCCTGTACAGATTGTGTATCACGGTATCTGGACCATAGCCTGCTTATGACAGACTGAGAAACATTCATCGTCCGCGCCACAACCGCCTGTGTTGTGCCGATCTGTAGCATGCCAAGGGCACGTAACCTTTCATTTTGGGTAAGCCGACGCATATCAAAATTTGTTTTCTGGTCACTAAAACAATTAAACTGATGTTTCCACCCTGGAATTCAATGTCACAATGACTGTAACATTCAAAGTCAGAGCCGTGCAAATCTTGGGTTGGACCCCCATGGTGATCCCAAGCATCATCTGCATTCCATGCGGTAGCTATTGGTGCGTTTGGGCGTCACATGTAACTGGAAATGCTTCTTCTGTTAGGTTCTATAGTGACTTTTTTCGTAGTCATTTGCATATTTTAGTATTATGCCCCCAAAATCAAATATCCCCTACTTTTTTTGAATAGTATATATATAAGCCTATTAATAGAACAAGATACATTTTGAAAGGAAGTTTATGTTGTACCAGATAATCCAGAAACTAATAAAACAAAAATTTGCTAACCGCAGTTGTTTAAAATTAGTCAGTCTAACATTTATAGGTAACGAAAAACTACAGTCATTTATAAACATTGATCTAGTAAGAAAGGTGTAAGAAGACTTTTATCAGTTCAAAAATTATGATTAAATAATTGTTTTCATATTATTTCAGGCAATATTAGCATTAACAATAGTCTGTGATAACTGTATATTATGTAAAGCAGAAGTTGGCGGTAAAGCTTGGATGGAACCAGTGGGTTGGTTTATTTCTGCTTTACCAGTATTTGTCTGTTTTATTCCTAGTTCTGTCAACCTCATTACATTCCATGGATCATCAAAACAAGTAAGTATTAAGATACAAATGGAGTAGGGATGGAGGCGCAGGGCTGGATTAACCATTAATCAAAATAAGCATGTGACGAAGGGCACCACATATTTTCTGGTTTGTTAGATGACAAATTCAGAATATTTGATTTAAAAATTAAAAAATATTTATTAGTTTTTTATTATTGTTTGTCTTTTCTTACTTTTACCTTCTAAATCTCAATAATGATGCATGCAAAACCTCAGAAAAACTCTAACCTACTGCTTTGACAGAATGTTTATGGTTTATTGTTTGTTTACATTTGGAATTGTGTACTATATGGGAGCACCAAAATCATCTAAGTACCTAGGGCCTTTTGTAGGTGTTAATTGGGCTCTGTGTGTTTTGTACTGTGTGACTGTTCGTGTGTCTGGGAACACCTAGAGTATTCTTTCCTGTGATGTCTCGAGTTCAAATATTTCCCAAACATTTTATGAGTTATGATTGGCTAAGGTGCTACAAGAAATGTTAATGTTAGCACATTGAAGAAAACGGTTTATAACCATATTGTAAAAGCAAAGTTAAAGTTAAATAGCTTTAGTTGGACAGTAATCAGAAGGGTTGAACGTGTATTAATTAAATACAAAGTTAGAGCATAAATTCTTAATTCTATAAAACGGAGAAAAACTTGTGTCAGCACTGTTAGATTGTTAAAATGTCATGATTTGTTGTAAATCAGAATGTGCTTCATCAAGACATATCAGGGCAGCCAGGTACCATTTATTGGCATTGGTTTTATTGGTGACAGGTAATTGACAGCCCTGCAGCATACAACAACAGTACACAAACACTGTAGAGATAATCCAATATTTGAAAGAAAGTAGCAATGCCCTTTAAATTAAACATAAAAAAATATAATTTTATTGAAAAGTTAAACAATATGACGAATTGAATATAAAACTGTACTAGACCTAATAATCTCTCAGTGCCGTAAAGATTTTTCTCCTATGGTGATATAAATTGTTTTTTAGTCACTTCCTTAATATTTAGATATGGGATGTTAGACGGCCAAATAGTCTAGAAAATGCTCGTCGAACCAAAAGTTCCGTCAATGAGTCAAGTGGCGTGGTGTTGATTACCAACTTGTACGTGACTAGGAGTAGGGTCGCCTGTCCAACCTCAATGGCTTTCACCGCATTTGTTCCACTTATAGACCCCCCCCCCCCCCCCTGATATAAGATTGCCCCACATTGACTGTTTGTGTTGAGTGGATGTTAAACCTCATTTCTTTTCACTTAATATTCAGGAATCATGTACATCAGCATAAAGTGACTCCCCCCCCCTTCTATATATCAGCTGTGTCATTACCACAATGACAGCAAAATAAACTTCATATATTACATTAATTACCACCTGCTGTTTATGTATGTCAGGTCACATATTATTTCATGACATATTACAGGTCGTAAGTCAGTAGTAAATTTTTTATTTTAGTATCATTTGACTCCCTCTCCCTCTCTTTGTACTGCTGAATGAAGTGTTATCTGTCTCATTAACATCAGCAACAAAAGATTACAAATTTCTGTAAACAAAATATGTTATGTAGATATTAGATAAAGTAGAATGTTATTGTATAATATATAAATAATGTTTTTTATTAGGTGTATGCAATAGACCATACTTGATTTATAAACTAAACACCAGTCGCTTTATATATTTTTAATCACCTTCAGCTTTGTCATTCTTCACAGGTAGTTTAAATATTAATGATCACATGTTGGTACTCCTTCTTGATAGATAGATAGATAGATAGATAGATAGATAGATAGATAGATAGATAGATAGATAGATAGATAGATAGATAGATAGATAGATAGATATAAACTAGTTTAAAATATACATACTTAAGCTATTTTTTAAAATGACAAATTAGGTAGATTATGAATGTAGTCTGTGAATAACTGTCTTGATTTCAAAAGTACTCTTGATATCTATTTTTAAAGTAACTACAAGTTGAAAAGTACATTGTAAGATTGAATTAGGTTTTATGTTTGATTAAGGCATCTTTACACATCACCCTGGAATCAGTAGTGAACAAGACAACATTTATCTATGTTTATATATGTTTGTTGTAATGTGATTGTTCCTTCATTTTGTAATTAAATGCTGCTCCCGTGGGCGTTTTTATGCAATAAACTTACTTACTAGAATAATGCACTTGATGTCACTTAATGCCAAGTAAAGTGTGACGTATGCGGTATGGTCATCTTATGAGTTTTCAACCAAAATTTGAAACTAAAAGAAATTAACAGACCAACATCAACATTATCAGTCGAAATGAACATTTAGTCCCATAGAACTTAAATGGAACTTACCCCAGCAATAATGGGATTAGTACATCCAGTCATTCTAATTCAACACATTTCATAGGGAGGATATCATTGTCATCACTACCCATCGATACATCTTCGATTCATATAAACACTCTACAGGGATTATTATTACTGCCCCTGTTACTAAAATAATGTAAGAGCTTTTGAGATTGTTTTTTTTTTATCATACTTGCTGGAATTGTTTAGTTAGATGGTCCTAAGTATGAACAAAAATGAATGAGTTATTGCCCCTGTCAACAAAACATTATAAATGCTCTACAAATTAGAGGTGGTTTTATTTTCCAGGATTGTTTTGAGGAACTGTATCGAAATTCACACTTTCCAATTAATTTTTATGCATTGTCATTGTTCAGAGAGTATAAAAATAACGCCCATTAAAGCCCCAATAACACTCTTGTTGTAATTGAATAATATGTCCCAATCTTTATTCTGGCCAACAAATCGTATTATTTTACAATATTCAAATTAATTGATGATACAAATTTCATCTTAACACACCTAATTTAAAGAATTGGAAAAATTCAA